>CM066343.1:134176256-134868756 GCA_033807585.1 Hydrophis major
GAGGCATATTGAGATCATTTCAGGATACTATTTGATCATGGCCTCAATGTCTCTTATCTTTTTTTTTTCAATTGCTGAGTTAGGAATTTCTGGTATTTCTATATGAGGTATTTCCCCCCTTTTAATTAGACAGAATTATTCCTGGTCCTGACTGGATATTTTGATTTATTTTCATTTTCTGGTGGTTCTGATAGTAGAGGTTAGGTAAGGCAGCAAAGTTGTTAATATAGGATTAAACGGAACATGAGAGTTCTGATTTCTTTGTCTGTCTGTCTGTCAATCAATCAGTCAATCAAATATTTATTACAAAGACCAGTACAATTAAAAATGATCCTGGAATTTTAGAATAAAATAAACAAATAAAATCTATGTTGAAATTATAAACTAGCAGCTTATTTATCAGTTGCATATAAACAAGAGCGCAGCATAAACTATAATGTAATAGTCCTTAAATTGTGAAGACCTATAATTATTAGGTACTAAGATTTTCTAGTTTGAAATGTGACTTTTTTCTCTGCTATCAAGGATGATAGTGTGACTTGTGGATTAAATTAAGCTACATATAATGGGTGATGTTAATTATTATTTAAATCATATTTACAAATATAATTGCGACAAATTAAATATTTCACCCACTATGTTATTTTATACATAGTAATATATTTAACAGAATCATATTTTTTTAAAATACACTTTATTGATTTTACAATTAAAATAGACCAACAACACATACATAAATGCAAGAGAGAAAAAGAAAACAAGAAAAAAAAATAGAAAGAAAAAGATAGAAAACAATTAAAAACATTTTCATCTTCAACAGTTTGTGAAACCTCCTTTTTATCCTTATTTTATGCCATATACACAATTAATCCTTACATATCTGTATATCACTACTATGATTCTATCATATCTTCTTTTGCCTTTTAGTGTGAAATCTATCTTTGGTCTATCCATTTGTATCAGCAGTTCCAGCTGTCGTAATATATTGAAGTGTCTTTATCTTTTAATACCAAGGTTAATTTGTCCATTTCTGCACAACTAGAAATTTTTTGAATAATCATCTCCTCTGATGGAACATGAGGCTGTTTCCAACATTGTGCAAAAGCCAATCTGGCCGCTGTCAAAATATGTATTATTATATATTTCACTTTTTTTTTGTAGTTCTTTATCAAAGATCCCTAATAGAAAGGACTCTGGTTTAAATTCGATCTGTTCTCTTGTCATTTCCTCCAGCCAATTTCTAATTTTCTGCCAATATTTTTGAGCTTCTGTACAAGACCACCACATATGGAAGAAAGTACCCTCTTTTTTTTTGCATTTCCAGCAGATCGGACTCATATTGGGGTGCATCTTCGCTAATCTCGAAGGAGGAAGGTGCCACCTGTAAAACATTTTATAGACATTTTCTTTACACTACCGATTTTGTGATTTTGTTATTTCTAACCCAGACCTTTTCCCATTCTGTTAAGGTGATACTACATCCTGTGTTCCTACTCCAGGCTATCATGTTCCCTTTAACAATTTCTTCCTCTAATTCTACTTCTAATAAATAATTATAATTTTTTTTTTGCTTGATCCTAACAAAATTGTATCTAATTGCTGGAGTTTATTATTAATTCCAAATTCTTTCTTGTCCTGTTTGTATCTACTCTGAATTTGAAGATATGCCCACCGATCAATTTTTAATCCCTAATCTTGAAGGTCTTGCCACGATTTCAGATTTCCTTGAGTATCCAATCCTTATATTTAATCATTTTAGTAATATCCAGATTATTTGGGTGAGTCATTGCTTCCATTGTTGAGATCCAGATTGGTATCTTTAAGTAGTGTTTTTTCTGTATTTTCTTCTAATTAGTCAATAATGAATCTCTGATTAGGTGTCTGTGAAAATATTTCGAGCTAATTTTCCCAATATCCCATAAAAAAGCATGCCACCCCCTCTGTAAGTCATGGCCTTCTAAGAATAATATTCTCTTATTGCTTAAATTCACCCATTCCTTCAACCATACTAAAGAGGCCGCACTATAATACAACTCCCAATTTGGGAGTGCCAGCCCTCCCCTGCTCTTCATATCCTGCATTGCCTTTGAGTTTATTCTAGGTTTTTTTTCCTTTGCCACATGAATTTTGCAGTTATTTTGTTAAGTTCTTCAAAAAACTTTTTGTGCACTTTAATTGGAATCGTCTGAAATATTTAGAGGAATTTTGGAAGAATATTCATTTTAATAGCAGCAATCCTGCCTAATAGTGAAAGTTGCAGTTTTTCCCAGGTTTCTAAATCCTTCTTTACCTGTTGCATTAATTTGTCATAATTGTTTTCCTTTAATGTCTTACAATGTGCTGCCAACCATATTCCTAAATATTTAACTTTCTTTATCACTTATAGTCCCATAACTTCTTCTAGTTCTCATTTCTGTTTTTCTGTTAAATTTTTAATCATTAATTTCATTTTCTTCCGATTAATTTTTAGTCCTGCTACTGCTCCAAATTGTTCTAATTCATTCATCAATTTTTGTCCTCTTTCTCATGTCATCCGCAAACGCTTGCAACTTATATTCTTCTTTCTTAACCTTTAATCCTTTTATATCTGGTTTCTGTCTAATTCACATTAATAATGCTTCTAGTGATAATATGAAGAAGAGGGGTGAGAGTGGGCAGCCCTGTCTGACTCCTTTTTCTATTTTTATTGGGCGGGTATATTCACCATTTATTATAATATTCGCCTGTTGTATATCATAAATGGTTGTTATAATATTTTCAAATTTGGTGCCTAAATTCATATTATAATTTTTTGGGATTAAAAATTGCCAATTTAAGTTATCGAAGGCCTTCTCTGTGTCTAAAAATATAAGTGCTATTTGTTTTTCGGGGTGGGCTTCATAAAATTCTAAAACATCTAATACTATTCTTAAATTATTCCTGATTTGTCTGGTCAGGAGAAATCCATTTTGGTCTTCATGTATATGCTCATTTAAAATTCTTTTTAGTTGACTTGCTATAATAGAAGAAAATATTTTGTAGTCAGTATTTAGCAAAGAAATCGGCCTATAATCTTGTATATATCGGGGATCTGAATCCTCCTTTGGGATCAGTGAAATCAATTCCCCCTCCATGAATTCGGCATCCTGGCTGCCAATAAGACATCATTAAAAACTTCCACCAAAAGAGGTCATAGTTATTCTACTATTGCCTTGTACAGCTTCCCTGGGATCCCATCTGGCCTGGGGATTTGTTGTTTTTCTGGTTCTTTATTGCTGATTTCAATTCGAATGCTTATCCTTCATTTCATCTAAATAGTTTCTTATCCTATCTTCGTTAACCTCTTCCTTTTTATATAACTCTTCAAAATATTTATGGGCAATTTCTTTTTTCTGTTCTATGCCTTGTTGTATATCCCCCTTTCCATCTATTAGCTGATAAATCCTTTTTCTTTCCTTTTTTAAAGTTCTATATGATAGCCATCTCCCTGGCTTGATTGGCATGCTCAAAATGAGTTTGTCTAGTTGTATTCAGAATTTGTTTTGCTAGGCGTATTTTTTGCAGAGCTGGCATCATGACGATATGGCATGCGATCTTGGAGGTCTGAGATCACTGCTGATATCTTTGCTCCTGGATGGTCCATTTGGATCTAAACCGTCCCAAAGAGACGGTGAATGTAAAGAGCACATCCTGTCGATCCCAGGGATGTCACAAAGTCTCTGATAGATCCAGGAGAAGCTCTTTTTGCCAATGGCAAAGAGGCAGCCATTAAAGCCGCTGAAGTTGGGACAGCTCCGAAACAAAAGAGAACAGAAGGAGAAAGTGTGCTGGTTTGGTGAGAATGTTTTCTTTATTTTAAGATTTGAAAGGACACCTTAAGGAAAAGAAATAATCTGTAAAAGTTTTGACAGAAGTGATTAAGCGGCCATTTTAAACAGGAATGTCAAAGTAATATATATTTTTTCTCATTGCTGGATTTTCTACACATGATTTTATATTTTGAAACTGGACTGTTTTTTTTCTTCTTTCACCCATTCTTTCTCTCCTTTTTGACTTTATAATATTTAGGCTAGAGACTCCCTTTTAGTCATCTTTTTTAATATCTTTTCCCCTTTTTAATTAATTTTTATTATATTTTGTTTGGAAAAGGAGGGGGAAAGTGAAAGCAGAAGAAACTTTGTAACACTGCCAACTAGAGGCTTGGAAATATTCTATTTCTTTTTCTTGACTAGACAAAGCTGAGAAAGAACTGAGTCTTCTTTTCAAGGACATTGCTATTTGATAAGATAGAGGGAAGAGCATGGGACAGTATTATTGCAGGTGCTCTTCTGGGTTTCTATCAACAGCTGCAGTCTGGTGTTGAAGCTAATAGGAAAAAAAGGTGATAAGACTCTGGAGAAGAGAGTTATAAATTTTAACAAAAGCCTTGGATAATCAAACAAGGTGCAGTGTGCTCTTTTTATTTTATTTTTTAAGATATGCTATTTCTTACTTCAACAAACCCCCTCCTTACTAGTTTACTTTTTGTAATAGCTATTTGGATTTTTGGCCTTTTGGACTTGTTTTTCTCTTTCTTTTTGTCTTTTGAAGTTAAATTTTTACGTTTCCTTCCTTTTCTTTTTAAGGGAGTAGTCTCTTTTCTTTTTTCTCTCTCCCTTGCTTTTTTTTCTCCTATTTACCTTCCATATTGGTTTTTTTTATTTTTGTGGTTTTCTTTTTTTTCTTATGCATCCTTTTATACCTGAGATCTCTCAATTGGATTAAGGTGTTGAAGAACATGAAGAACTATTCTTTTCTCTTTTTTAATTTTTTACTTTTTACTTTTCTGTCTTTTTCAGGATTTGACAATTTTTTCTTTTTTGTGTGTGTTTATGGTCTTTTCTTCCATTTTTGAGTTGTTACTGCTATCTAGCCAATCGATTGGATTAAGGTATACAAGAACCTGAAGAAATTTTATTATTACTATTATTATTATTGCCACTATTTGGTTTCTTTTTTCCTACTATTTTTATTTGGAATTGCAGTTGGTTATTTCACAAGTGGATTAAGGTTTAGAAGAACCTGAAGATTCTGAATTGTCCGAAATGAGTAGGAAACTAACAGCCCCTGGTTCCTCAACTTCTACTTCTTCCTTTTCATCATCTGGAGGACAACGTTCAATACAGACAATGTCACAGTAAGAAAAAGAACAGGAAAAAGTGACCCTGCAGATGATTATGCAAGGAATTCAAAATATTCAAATAAGAACAGAGAACATTGAAAAGAGAACAGAGAATACTGAACAAAGAACAGGGAAAACTGATGAAAAGGTGGAGAACATTCAACAAATGATGAAGTATGATGAGAGATTCCAAAAAATTGAAGAAGATAAACAAAGAGATAAGAAGATTGGAGATGATAGCAGATTAACTGTGGATGAAGAAGATAAAAGTGGGATGCTAAGTTGGGAGATGGACAGATCAGAATTTTATCTCAGATTCCAAAACATAGAGGAAGAAAAGGGACAAAATCTAGTTGAGATAATGATAGAAATTTTGGCTGAAGCCTTGGAAATAACTAAAGAGAAGATGATGGATGGAATAGATGAGGTTTATTGAGTCTTCACAAGATATGCAATGAGAAATAGCTTACCAAGAGAAGTTCATATCAGATTTACAAAGAAAGCCATTAAACGCAAATATTGCAAGTGGCAAGAGAGAAAACATTGAAATATAAAGACAAGGAGATTGTGGTTCTGAATACCCAGAACAAATACCCAGAAGAGTGAGAGAGATGAGAAGAGAATACCAATTTCTGACCAAAATGCTACTTTAAAAAGAGGTGAATTATAGATGGATGATTCCAGAAGGTTTAATGTTCACATGGCAAGATCAGAGACATAGAATTGACTCAATTGACAAAGCTGAATTATTTTACACATAATTTTTTGGAGGAAAAGAGGAAGAGGCAGAAAAAGAAATGTCACTAATTGAATTCCACGAGGACTGCCAAATGACGACTGAAAAAGAAGAAGGTGCAGTAGGTGGAAAGATGGAAGCCAAAGAACAATGTGAATCAAGATCTACGAGAGCTGCTAAACCTAACTACAAAATATAATCATGGAAGAGAAAAAACTGATTACAATTAATATAAATGGACTTAACTCAGCTGTTAAAAGAAGGAAAACTTTCCATAAATTAGAGAAATTAAAATTTGATATAATCTGCCTACAAGAAGTACATATCAAAAAGCAACATGAACAATTGTTGATACAGCCAAAATTAGGGAAAATATTTACTTCTTTGACACAATGCAAGAAAAGAGGAGTGGTTTTATACATTAAAGATATTATCTCACCGAAACTGATCTATACTGATGATGATGGAAGAACACTAATGGTGGAAATAATGGACAATAATATGAAAACATTCCTGATTGCAATCTATCCCCCGAATGACAATCAAGAAGAATTCTATAAAAAAATACATATGAAAATAATTGAACTGGACTATGCTAATATAGTTATGATGGGAGATTTTAATGGAACTGTAGATAATAAACTGGACTATACAGCACAGAAAACAACAAAGCAAAACAGAAAGACTCTCCCTAAAACTTTTTTTTTAAATGGTAGATGAAATAAATTTAAAAGATACATGGAGAGAAAGAAATGCTAAAACTAAACAATACACTTCCTACTGAAATAGACTTTTTATCATGGTCCAGAATAGATATGACATGGATGACAACAGAATTGTTAGCTAATATTCAAGAAACAAATATTGAAACAAGTATTTGGGCAGATCACAATCCAATGACAATTAAATGGAAAGGACAAAGAAGAAGATTTAGATGGACGTTAAATAATACTATATTAAAGGAAAAAGACTTCACACAGTGGATGGAGAAAGAACTGGCTTTCTTCTTTAGAGAAAACAAAAAATAAGATTCATCAATTCAGAATGTATGGGATACAATGAAGGCATATGCCAGAGGCTTGATAATAGACTATACAAGGAAAAGAAATACCATGAAAAGACTAGCCTCTAAGGCATTAGAGGATGAGTATAAAGGACTTGAGAAAGAGCTACAGAAAATGCCACAGAAAAAGGACATTAAGTTAAAAATGGACATAATTAAACATAAAATGGGTCTAATAGAAAAAGAAGAATTAGCACAGAAAATCAGAGGTGCTAAACAGAACTACTTTGAAGATGCAAATAAACCAGGTAGATGGGTAGCATATAAATTGAGAAAGGAGAAAGAATCTAGGAAAATATTGCAATTAACAGATGACCAAGGCCAAGTTTGCTATGGTAGTAAAGAGAAGAAGGAAATCATATGAGACTATTTTGGGAAACTATACACACAAGAGAATATTGATGAGGAAAGAGTTAAACAGTATTTACAGAATGCTAATCTACCCCAAATACCTAAAGAGACTGAAACAATGTTAGAAAGCAATATAAAGATGATGGAGTTAAGAAGCAAAATAATGGAAAGGCACCAGGCCCAGATGGACTTCCGGCAGAATTTTATAAAATACTACAAGAATCGTTGAACATTGCTAGAAGTTATGAATGAAGTTATGTTAAAGAAGAAGATACCTAAATCATGGCCAGAAGCTTATATTACACTTGTCCCAAAAGAGGAGGTTGATCCATTACAAATCAAGAACTATAGACCTATTTCCTTACTAAACACAGATTATAAAATTTTTGCTTCAATATTGGCAGAAAGACTTAAAAAATATTTAAACAATTTTATCCATCCTGATCAAAATGGATTTCTGCCAAAGAAACAAATGAAAGATAATGAGAATAATCTTGGACACTTTGGAATACTACGAGGCACACCCTGAAAAACAAATGGCTTTGATATTTCTAGATGCACAGAAGGCATTTGGTAATGTGAATTGGCGATTCATGTTATTACAGCGGGAACAGATGGGCTTTGCTAAAAAAATTATTCAAGCAATAGAAGCTATATATCATGAGCAAACAGCAAAGGTAATGATAGAAGGAGAACTGACAGAATCTACTGATGTAAGAAAAGGAACAAGACAAGGGTGCCCACTATCACCTCTGTTGTTTGTGTTAACCTTGGAAGTGCTAAACAGAAATATTAGAGAAGAAAAGGATATAAAAGGGATGAAAATTAAAAAGGAAGAATTTAAGTTGCAAGCATTTGCAGATGATCTGGTTTTCATTTCATTTTTTTTTTGAAAAGAATTTTATTAATTTTCTACAAACAAACAAGACAAACAAAACATTAAAACATCAACTCTCATATGTACATCCAGTGTGTCGGTTGGTTCATCAGTTTGTGCATTCATTTTGTAGTCTCAATTACAATTCTGTTACATAACAACTCATATTGTCAATCCAAACTTATATATCCTAGTATCACTAAAAAAAAAAGAAATTTTTGACTATATTTTTAATCATTCATGCTTTATGAGATAACAATACTTTAAACAGTTTATTCTGTAACAAATCATATAATCATACCAAATCAATCCTAAAAACCCTTTATAAATATAGTGTCAATATTCTATTATCGTATTTTATCATCTAGCCATTGATAAAAAAGATCCCAAATTTCATAAAATTGTTTATCCTCTTGGTCTCTAATTTCAAATGTCAATCTACTCATCTCAGCACATTCCAATATTTTCTTAATAATTTCTTCCTGTAATGGTATTTTCTCATTCTTCCAATTTTTAGCAAATACAATCCTAGCTGCTGTTAATACATTTACAATCAGGTATTTCAAATCTTTACTATATGTATCAGGTAAAATTCCCAATAAGAAGATCTCTGGTTTCAAGTCTATGTGTTTCTTTGTCATTTTTTCCAACCACATGCGAATTTTAGTCCAATATTTTCTGGCGTCCTCACAAGTCCACCACATATGGTAATATGAGCCAGGTATCTGATGACATTTCCAGCATTTTTCAGATTTGTTTTTAAACATTCTTGCTATTCTTGTCGGGGGAAAGTGCCACCTGTAAAACATCTTGTACAAGTTTTCTTTATATGCTGTTGACATTGTCATTTTATAATTTTGAAACCACAATTTTTGCCATTTCTCTAAATCAATCCCATATCCAAAATTCTTCCCCCAAACAATCATAGTTTCTTTAACTTGTTCTTCCTCTAATTTAATTCCCAGTAAATAACCATATAATTTTTTAATCACCTTCTCATCAGTACCCATCAAGATCTTATCTAAATCAGTCTGTTTATCATAGAATCCCTCCGTTTTAAAATCTTCATCATACCTTGAATGTATTTGTGCATATGAAAACCAATTCATCCTTATACCTTGTTACTCTAAGTTTTGGATCGATTTAAGTCCATCCTTTTCATCCAACAGTTCCCCATATCTAACTGTTTGTTCCTTCTTATAGATTATAGGATAGGAAAATGCTTCAATAGTCGATAACCAAACTGGAATTTTCAAATAACATTGTTTTTTTATATTCTCCCAGTTTAACCACAAAGACTCCCATATATAATGTCTTCTAAAATAACCCTGTGTTTTAGTTCCCTTATACCATAAAAAAGCATGCCAGCCCAACAGCAAATCATGCCCTTCTAATGTCAACAATCTATGCTTTCTTAATGTTATCCATTCTTTGATCCACATCAAACTTGCAGCTTGATAATACAATTCCCAATTAGGCAGGCCAAAACTTCCTCTAATTCTAGCGTCTTGCAAAAGCTTTAGCTTTATTCTCGCTTTTTTACCTTGCCATATAAACTTCAACATGATTTTATTTAAATCTTCAAAATAGTCTTTTCCAAGCCTAATTGGTATTGTTTGAAACAGAAATAGAATTCTGGATAAAATATTCATCTTGATTGTTGAAATTCTCCCTATTAATGACAATTGCAAGTTTTCCCACTTCTTCAAATCTGGAGCTATCTGTTGTTTCAGTTTAATATAATTATTCTCTTTTAATGTGCTACATCTTGCTGTCAAATATATCCCCAGATACTTAACCTTATTTGTAACTTGGATTTTCAAAAGATCTGCCAGTTCTTCTCTCTGTCTCAATAGCATGTTCTTTGTCAAAATCTTTGTTTTATTTTTATTTATTTTCAAACCAGCCATCTCACCATATGTCTCTATCTTTTCCAATAACTTTGGAGCTGTTTCTAGGGGGTTTTCCAGAATAAAAGCTAAGTCATCAGCAAAAGCTTGTAGTTTGAATTCTTCCTTTTTAATTTTCATTCCTTTTATGCTTTTATCATCCCTAATATTTCTATTCAACATTTCCAAAGTCAACACAAATAGCAAAGGGGATAGGGGACACCCTTGTCTTGTGCCTTTTCTTATATTAATAAAATCTGTAAGTTCTCCCTCCATCATTACCTTTGCTGTCTGTTTATTGTATATGGCTTCTATTGCTTGAATAAATTTTCTGGCAAAACCCATCTGTTCCAATAGTAATAACATAAATCTCCAGTTCACGTTGTCAAATGCCTTTTGAGCATCTAGGAATATCAAAGCCATTTGCTTTTCAGGATGTGCCTCATAGTAATTCCAAAGTGTCTAAGATTACTCTCATATTGTCTCTGATTTGTCTCTTTGGCAGAAATCCATTTTGATCTGGGTGAATAAAATTATTTAAATATTTTTTAAGTCTTTCTGCTAAAATTGAAGCAAAAATTTTATAGTCTGCATTCAATAAAGAAATAGGTCTATAGTTCTTAATTTGCAGTGGGTCAGCCTCTTCTTTTGGAATAAGTGTAATATAAGCCTCTGACCATGTTTTGGGTATCATCTTCCTTGACATAACTTCATTCATAACTTCTAATGGTGGGATGCTCAATGATTCTTGAAATGTTTTATAGAATTCTGCTGGAAGGCCATCTGGACCTGGTGCTTTCCCATTATTTTGTTTCTTAAGTGCTTCATTTAATTCCATCATTGTTATATTGCTTTCTAGCATTTCTTCAGTCTCTTTAGGTATCTTTGGTAAGTTAGCATTCTGTAAATACTGTTTGACTTTTTCCTCATCAGTATTCTCTTGTTTATATAGTTGCCCATAAAAATCTCGAATAATTTCCTTTTTCTCCTTATTACCATAACAAACTTGGCCTTGATCATCTATTAGCTTCAATATTTTTCTTGATTCCTTCTCCTTTCTCAATTTATATGCTAGCCATCTACCTGGTTTATTTGCATCTTCAAAGTAATTCTGTTTAGAATTTCTAATTTTCTGTGCCAGTTCTTCTTTCTCTATTAATTCCATTTTATGTTTAATTACATCCAGCTTCAATTTAATATCTTTTTTCTGTGGCATTTTCTGTAATTCTTTTTCAAGTCTTTTATACTCATCTTCCAAGGCCTTAGAAGCTTGCCTTTTCCTAATATTCCTTTTTCTTGTATAATCTATTATCAAACCTCTAGCATATGCCTTCATTGTATCCCAAACATTTTGCGTTGAAGTATCTTCTTTTTTATTTTCTCTAAAGAAAAAAGCCAGTTCCTTCTCCATCCGTTGTATAAAGTCTTTTTCCTTTAAGATAGTATTATTTAATGTCCATCTCGATCTTTTTTTTTGTCCCTTCCATTTAATTGTCATTGGGCTATAATCTGCCCAAGTATTTGTTTCGATATTTGTTTCTTGAATATTGGATATTAATTCTGTTGAGATTCCAATCATATCTAATCTGGACCATGATAAATGTCTATTTGAATAAAAAGTATATTGTTTAGCTTTAACATTTCTTTCTCTCCAAATATCTTTTAAAGTTAATTCGTCTGTCATTTTAAAAAAAGATTTAGGGAGAGTCTTTCTATTTTGCATTGTTGTTGTTGCTATATAGTCCAGTTTATTGTCCACAATTCCATTAAAGTCTCCCATCATAATTATATTAACATAGTCCAGTCCAATTATTTTCATGTGTAGTTTTTTATAAAACTCTTCTTGTTTATCATTCGGAGCATAAATTGCAATCAAGAGTATTTTTATATTATTGTCCATTATTTCTACCATTAATACTCTTCCATCTTCATCTGTGTATATCAGTTTTGCTGGGATAGCCTCTTTAATGTATAGAACCACTCCTCTTTTCTTACATTGAGTATTTTCTCTAATTTTGGCTGTACTAACAATTGTTCATGTTGTTTTTTAATATGAACTTCTTGTAAGCAAATAAAATCGAATTTTAATTTCTCTAATTTATGGAAAGTTTTCCTTCTTTTAACAGCTGAATTGAGTCCATTTATATTCATTGTAATCAGTTTTTTTTCTTCCATGATTATGCTTGTTAAGCCTGGTTTCCCCAACCAGGGTTAGTGAGACAAGCTAAACAGAATGTGCAGCGTTAGTCAGATAGGCACACAGATAAATGAGTGAGCTAAGCTTGTATGTTTATTAACATATAGTAAAAATAACAGATACGCTTGTGCTATCAAAAATATAGTTTATTCCATTATGAGTTCATAGCATAGTCAAAATAACAGTCCAATAGTCATGTATCATTTAGTCAGTCCATTCAGGGATATTCAATTAGCAAAGTCTGTGCAGAATATCCTATGTCAGTTCACTTACAAATCAGTCCTTTGTTTCTCTCCCGTTCGAGCAATGCAGTCTTGATTCCAAGCAGTAATCAGGGATCATCAAAGCCAGAGAGAGAGCAAGCTGTCGTCTTGCTTCTTTTAAAGTGCTTTCACAACCACTCCCCTAATTACATTCCCATATTTAAAGTTGCAGACACTTTAACTTATAAACTATGATTACATAGTTATTATTTTACCTAAACCAGTTAGGGCAAACAACGTTATCCCTAACATTCTCCCCTTTTAGGTTAAATAATAATATAACTATTTACATCTTTAAATCATATTTGTTACAATTCTCTTTAAACTTGCTTACTCCTTGAGCTTTTGTAAATTGGTCTGCAATGTTTTCTTCCGTCATGCAGTATTCCAATTTAATTAGCCCATTCTTTACAGATTCTCTAACATTTAAGTATCTTAAATCAGTATGTTTTGATCTAGTTTTTACAGCAATACTAGTAGCTAACTTTATAGCTGCTTGGTTGTCCTCGTACACAATAATGGAATCTTTTACAGTTATACCCATGTCTAATAATAACTGTTTGTACAAAATTAAGTCAGTGCATAGTAATGACAGACATGAAAATTCTGCTTCCATCGTGGACAAGCTAATATGCTGTTGTCTGATTGACCTCCACCCTATTAGTGTTTTACCAAATAATATAGCCATCCCAGATGTTGATTTTCTAGTGTTTATATCAGTTGCAAAACTTGCATCTGCATAGGCACTAAGACTCAAATCACCCTTTGGTTCTATATACAATGCATGGTTCATTGTTCCTTTAAGATATCTTAAAATTCTCTTTAATGATTGCCAATGACATTGATGTGGATCCGAATTAAAACGTGCCAGCTGATTTACAGTATAAGCTATATCAGGCCTTGACCAATTGCTGATATATGATAAGCTATCAATCAAAGATTGATATATGGACTTATCAAATTTGGGACTTTGATCATCAGTTTGGCAAACTTCCTGACTCATTGGAGTCTTTGCCAGTTTAGAAAGTTCCATTTTAAACGTTTTAATTAATTGGCAAATTTTATCTTCTTGAGATATTTTAAATCCATTTTTTGTTTTGTTGATCGTCAATCCTAGATACTTCTTAATTTCACCTAAATGCTTTAATTTTATCTTTTTGGCTAATAATGATATAATCTCATTAGCTTCATTATTAGTCTTAGTTATCAGAGCAATATCATCTGTAAATAATAACAATAATGACACCGTTCCATTATTTTCTCTTTTAAACACACATGGATCTGCTAAACCAGATTTAAAACCTATATTGTTTAACTCTTTCACAATATATTGGTTCCACTCAAAGCCAGATTGTTTCAACCCGTAAAGACTCTTTTTGAGTTTCCAACAATCATTACTATTTACTTTATTGTCTTTTATAACTACTGGTTTTCTTAAATATATAGTGTGCTGCAATGGTGCATGCAGATAAGCAGTTTCTACATCTAAATGGTTAATGACATAGTTTTTCTTAGCTGCCCACACTAATACTGCTCTCAAAGATGTTGCTTTAAGACTTGGTGCAAAAACTTCATCGTAATCAGATGCAGTTTGATTAAATCCTTGAGCTACTAACCTAGCCTTATGGGTAACAGTCCCATCATTTCCAGTTTTTACTTTAAATATCCATTTGCACCCAATGGATTTTTCTCCTGGAGGTAATTTAGCATCTTCATAAACTTTCATTACCTTTAATGAATTTAGTTCTTTTTCCATTGCCTTTTGCCAATTCTCCTGATCCTTATCAGGATACATCCTAAGTTCATCTACACTACTTGGAACTTTAGTTACTTGGCAAACTATACTTGCTTGATACCTATCAGGTGGTCTAGTTACACGTGTAGTACATCTAGGTATTACAGGACTTACAGGTGGACTTTCATTTATTAACTCTTCTTGATCAACTGTTTCCTCTTGTTCTGGTCCTATTTGCTCTTCGTGGACTTCTTCTTTAATTGGACTCTTCTTATAACTAGTCTGTTCTTTCTGCCTTTTGTAGGGTTCAATAATTACTTCGTTATTTAAATCTTGCTCTAATCTATTCCATCCTACATGTTCTAGGAATTTAGCACTAGCACTGGTGTAAACTCTAGATGTACCTGGTTCCCAGAATCTATAAGATCTATGATTAGATGTATATCCTACAAAAAATAATCTTTTAGCTCTATGCTGTCCTTTGTGTCTAAGTTGTGTAGGGATATGCACCCATGCTGGTGCTCCAAATGTGTGCATGTAACTTAAATCAGGTTTTGCACCATGCCACAATGTGAATGGTAATTCACCTGTTGTTGAATTAACAACATTATTTAATATATGATTACCACACATAATTGCTTCTCCCCATAAATTGTCAGGTAATCCTGAATCAGACATCATAGTTCGTGTCATTGATTGTAATGTTTGGCCTCTTCTCTCTATAAAGGCATTATGTTGTGGCCTATATGGTGCAGACTTTTTATGTTGAATACCTAACATTCTTAGTCTGTTCTGGAATTTATTATTTGTAAATTCTGTACCATTATCTGTTATAAGAGTTACTAATTTCTTTTTAGTTTTCCTTTCAGCAAATTTTATCTAATTAAAGAGATTTTGATACGTTTCAGTTTTGCTCTTCATTAAATAGCAAAACCCATATCTAGAATAGTGGTCCATTATACTTAGTATGTAACGAGCTCCTCCTACACTTGGTTTTTTTCGGACCTATTAAATCAGCAAATACTACCACTAAAGGTTCTTTGGTAGTAAATCCATCAACTCTATTAGCCGGTGTGACCCTGACTTTGCTTTGATTACAGGCATTACATTGCAAATACTTATTACAAGGTTTTAAACTTATTCCCTTAGATAATTCAACAGTTTTCTTAAGCATTTTAAAATTTAAATGCCCTAGCCTTCGATGTAACAAGTGAATACATTCATCATGGGGTTTCTTATTTTCATAAACCATGTTAGCCAGCTTTGAACCATCATTATTTAACACATATAATTCACCTCTTAAAAATGCAGTAATTTTCTTATCTTCTTTTTCAATTATGTAGTTATCTCCTTTAAATGTAACTACATATCCTAGTTTAACCAAAATTCTAACTGAAATTAAATTAAACTTAAGTTGTGGTACATATAACATTTTTACATTCTCTTTTATAAAAGAACAATATGCTATACCTTGACCTTTAGCTTTCAGTTTCCAGCCATTGGCTAACGATATCTGCTGTGTACTCTGGGACATTTTAATAAAATTTCTGTTATCATTTGTTATACAGTGGGATGCTCCACTGTCAACCACCCATAAATTATTTTTTACAGCTCAGTTACTATACATGGCTAACTCTAAATTTTTATTTATCTTTTGATGACTTTTAGTATTCTGATCAGAGTTCTGGCGCTTTGCCTTTTTTACAAAATCTTGCCAAATGTCCTCTTCCTCCAAAATTAAAACACTTTTTAATTGTGTATGCAGTAGGAGATTCATTATCTTCTTTGTGAGGTTGCTGCCTCCTTAACTGATCTCTTTCAAGCCTTCTTCTGGCCTCTTCAATCAATCTGCCAGTTATATCAGTTAAAGTTAGGTTTTCCTTAGGCAAAATTTCAAGGGAAGTTACATAGTTGTCATAACTTTCATCAAGTGAAGATAGAATTATGTAGACTTGGTGTAATTCAGAGAAAATAAGCTCTTTCTCGTGAAGTTCTTGAAAAATGCTTTGCATAGTTTTCAAATGACTCAGCATATCATCATTCGTCTGGAGATGCGTACTGAAAAGCTTCCGTGTTAGATTTATGTGAGCACCAACGTTATCTCGAACATAAATCCTCTTCAGCTTCTGCCAACACCCAACAGCCGTTTTCTCTCCGTGGATATAAACAAGCTGTTGGTCAGTTAAGGTTAAAGCAATTATGCAAATAGCGTGTTCATTTTTATGCATAAATTCTTCTATCTTTAGTCTATCTTCATCATCCTCTGGATCCCATTCTTCTACGTTTGGTGGATTTTCAATTATGTTCCACAGACCTTCTCTTCGTAGAAGCAGACTACATTTCATAGACCATGATACATAGTTTGTTCCATCCAGCTTGGATATAAGGGACAAACTTTGTAGATTGACTTGTGCCATGTTTTCTTATATGGATATAAAACTATAATTAATAAAACACAGCTGTCTGTTTACTGTAATATATAACAACACAAACTCTCACTTTTACATAAATCTGCTTTATCCTAGTTAAACTGACTTTGCAGCCTCTGGGCCCATAACCAGTGTTAAGCCTGGTTTCCCCAACCAGGGTTAGGGAGAAGCTAAACAGAATGTGCAGCGTTAGTCAGATAGGCACACAGATAAATGAGTGAGCTAAGCTTGTATGTTTATTAACATACAGTAAAAATAACAGATACGCTTGTGCTATCAAAAATATAGTTTATTCCATTATGAGTTCATAGCATAGTCAAAATAACAGTCCAATAGTCATGTATCATTTAGTCAGTCCATTCAAGGATATTCAGTTAGCAAAGTCCGTGTAGAATATCCTTATGTCAGTTCACTTACAAATCAGTCCTTTGTTTCTCTCCCTTTCGAGCAATGCAGTCTTGATTCCAAGCAGTAATCAGGGATCATCAAAGCCAGAGAGAGAGCAAGCTGTCGTCTTGCTTTTTTTAAAGTGCTTTCACAACCACTCCCCTAATTACATTCCCATATTTAAAGTTGCAGACACTTTAACTTATAAACTATGATTACATAGTTATTATTTTACCTAAACCAGTTAGGGCAAACAACATTATCCCTAACATTGCTTTATATTTAGGTCTAACAGCTCTTGTGGATCTCACTTCACGCTGTTCTTTACTATCCACCTGTCCATCTATTGCTCCTTTCTCTTTTTCAGTCTCCAGTTGTTCCTCTTGAAACTCAATTAATGAGACCTCCTTCTCTGCCTCCTCTTCCCTTCTTCCAAAAAATTCTACATGGAAAAGTTCTGCTTTCTCAATTGAATCAATTCTATGTCTCTGCTCTTGCCACGTAAACATTAATCCTTTTGAAATCAGCCATCTATAATTCACTTCGTTTTCCAATAGCATTTTGGTCAGAAATTGATATAATATTGATTAAGAGAAAAAAAGAACAAAAAGAAAAAAGAAAAGAAGAGATTCCTTCAGGTTCTTCACACCTTAATCCAATTGAGAAGTCTCAATAATCAAAAAAGAAAAACAGAGTGGTCCAAAAACATGAATAGAAAAAGCAAAAGGGTCCCAATAAAGATAAGGAGAAAAAAAGAAAAATAAAGAAAAAGCTCTGAGGCTTTCCCTTTGAAATAAAAAGCAAA
The DNA here is from genome assembly GCA_033807585.1 of Hydrophis major. Taxonomy (NCBI): domain Eukaryota; kingdom Metazoa; phylum Chordata; class Lepidosauria; order Squamata; family Elapidae; genus Hydrophis; species Hydrophis major. Next base: position 134,194,129 of record CM066343.1, read on the forward strand.
AATAAAAATATTGCTAGAATTAAAATTTACAAAAAGGCTGATGAGTAGGGATATCACAAGTTATATATATATATATATATATATATATATATATATATATATATATATATATATATATATATATATATATATATTGTTTTCTTAAGTTTTCGCGGGTACTTACATGTCTGGCATTCAGCTTTGTTCGGGTATTTTCCCACGTCATAATAGTGGTGCTTTTAAAGTTGTAGCAACGTTTCAGCAGAATCTCATCTGCCATCATCAGGCTATATGTATAAACACTATACAGAAGCCTGATATATATAAACACTATACAGAAACCTGATGATGGCAGATGAGATTCTGCTGAAACGTTGCTACAACTTTAAAAGCACTACTATTATGACGTGGGAAAATACCCGAACAAAGCTGAATGCCAGATATATATGCCAGGAAAACACCTGTAATAATATTTTGCTGTGCTCTCCCTCTATCTTATCACATTAAGATGTCCTTGAGAAGGAGTCTTGTTACCATTCTCTCCAATTCAAATAAAATATTTTCAAGCCTCTAGTTGGCAGTGTTACAAAGTTTCTTAATGCTCTTCCCCCCCAGCAAGAAAAAAGGATAATTCATACAAAAAAAAAAAAGAAAAGAAAAAAATAGCCAAAGGGAGCCTCTATCTTAAAAGAAAATTAAAAAATCAAAAGGAGTATAAAAATATATGCAAAAGAAAATTCAATCCGGTTACCTACAAAGTCATACTAAAGTCCCAGGAAAAAAAGTAAAAGAAAGAGAAAAAAAGATCCAAGCCGCAATTTGACGTCATTTAAAAAGCGCCGCTCATACAATTTTTGTCAAAAAAAAATCTCACAGGTTTCTTCTCTATTCAGGATGCCCTTTCAAATCTCAGTGAATTTACAACACAAAAGAAGTTTCTCACCCAGCCGACACACTTTTACTCCAGCCACTTTCTTTCCGGAGCTGTCCCGACTTCAGCAGCTATGGAGGCTGCTTCTCCGCCACCAGCAAAAGGGCTTCTCCCGGATCAAACCAGAGGTTTTGTGATATCTCTGGGATCCTGGGACAGTGCCCTTCACAGTCACCGTCTCTATGGGACGGTTTAGGTCCGTTGGGACCGACCAGGGGCGAAAATATCGGCTGCGATCTCAGAGCCCCAAGATCGCAGCTGTATCGCCAAAACGAAGCTCCACCTTCTCCCCGAAACGAAGCTCTGCCTTCTCCATCTGGTTTTCATTTTAGAAGACCCACTAGAAACAGCATCAAAATTGATTGAAAAGATAGAGGCATATGGAAAGGTGGCTGGTTTGAAAATAAATAAAGATAAGACAAAGATTTTGACAAAGAATATGCTATCAATACAAAAGGAAGAACTGGCAGATCTACTGAAAATTCAGGTCACGAATAAGATCAAGTACTTGGGGATACATTTGACAGCAAGATGTAGTACACTAAAAGAGAATAATTATATCAAACTTAAGCGCTAGATTTGGCAAAATGGGAAAATTTACAACTGTCATTAATAGGGAGAATATCAACAATCAAGATTAATATATTACCTAGAATTTTATATTTTATATTCCAGTTAGGCTTGGAAAAGATTACTTTGAAGATTTAAATAAAATTGTGTTGAAATATATATGGCAAGATAAAAAAGCGAGAATAAAGTTAAAACTTTTGGAAGATGCTAGAATTAGAGGAGGATTTGGTTTGCCTAATTAGGAGTTGTATTTATAAAGCTACAAATTTGATGTGGGTTAAGGAATGGATTACACTAAGAAATAGTAGATTGTTGACATTAGAAGGACATGATTTGTTGTTGAGATGGCATGCTTTTTAATGGTATAAAGCAGGGGTGGGCAAACTACGGCCCGGGGGCCACATCCGGTCCGTTGGTCTGTCCAATCCGGCCTGCCCCTGAAAAAAAATCACTGGGCGTGGCGTATTGCCCTGTGCCGCATGGCCCCCAAAGCTGCAAAACAGTGCGGAGCGATCTAGGGGTAGGAAAGAAAAGGCTTCGGCAGGGAGTTCGAAATCACCTTCGAGTGCGACCTCTCCGAAGGTGAGTCCCCGCCAATCCCCCCTTTTTTTCCAGGGATTCCAGGCTTAAACTTTGCAAAGGCAAAGCTTGCAGGCTGGAGCGTCTTCCCGCCAAGGAGCAGGAAGGGTTCCCCCCAACAGGCGGGGCGGGCTGTTTGGAGCCACCTAAAGCTAGGCTGCTGCTGGAGGAGCCTTGCCCTGCCTTGATGCCCTGTTTCCCGGCTCAGCGGTCCTGCTCGGGCGGCACTTTAAAAGCCTGCTCCCAGCATCCGAGCAACTTCACAGCAACTTTCGGCTTCCTTTTAACTCGCAGGTGCTCATGACTGGCCCCGAGCTGCGTGGCGGAGGGGAATCCCAATGGGCGGGCAGGCAGGTGGGCTGCTTGGAGGAGGTGACCCAGCGGCGGTCCGGGCTTCCCCTCCGCCATGCGGCCCATGAGCGCCCGCAAGTTAAAACGAAGCCGAAAGTTGCTGGGAAGTTGCTCGGTTTTCTGGGGCTTCCAGGGCTTTGCAAAGGCAAAGTTTGCAGGCTGGAGCATCTACCCGCCGAGAAGTGGGAAGGGTTCCGCCTGGCGGGCGGGACGGGCAGCTTGGAGCGGGCTGCCATGCGACTCGGGGCAAGGCGCAAGTGCCCCCAAGTTAAAATGAAGCCGAAAGTTGCTTGGAAATTGCTCGGTTTTCTGGGGCTTCCAGGGCTTTGCAACGGCAAAGTTTGCAGGCTGGAGCATCTTCCCGCCAAGGAGTGGGAAGGGTTCCGCCCGGCGGGCAGCTTGGAGCGGGCTGCCGTGTGGCTCAGGGCGAGGCACGAGCGCCTGCGAGTTAAAATGAAACTGAAAGTTGCTGGGAAGTTGCTCGGTTTTCCGGGGCTTCCAGGGCTTTGCAAAGGCAAAGTTTGCAGGCTGGAGCATCTTCCCGCCAAGGAGTGGGAAGGGTTCCGCCCGGTGGGCGGAGTGGGCTGCTTAAACTTTGCTCAGGTGGCACTTTAAAACCCTGCTCCCAGCACCTGAGCAACTTCCCAGCAACTTTCGGCTTCCTTTTAACTTGTGGGCACTCGCGCCTGGCCTCGAGCTGCATGGCGGAAGGGAAGCCCGGTGGGCGGGCGGGCAGGCTGCTTGGAGGAGGCTCTGGGCTTCTCCTCCGCCAGGCATGAGCGCACATGAGTTAAAACAAAGCCGAAAGTTGCTGGCAAGTCGCTCAGCTTTCTGGGGCTTCCAGGCTTAAACTTTGCAAAGTCAAAGTTTGCAGGCTGGAGCGTCTTCCCGCCGAGGAGCGGGAAGGGTTCCACGCGGTGGGTGGGCGGGCTGCTTAAACTTTGCTCAGGTGGAACTTTAAAAGCCTGCTCCCAGCACCAGAGCAACTTCCCAGCAACTTTTAACTCGCGGGTGCTCGCGCCTCGCCCCACGGCAGCCCACTCCAATCAGCCTGTCCCACCTGCCGGGTGGAACCCTTCCCACTCCTCGGCGGGAAGAGGCTCCTGCCTGCAAACTTTGCCTTTGCAAAGCCCTGGAAGCCCCGGAAACCGAGCAACTTCCCAGCAACTTTCGGCTTCATTTTAACTCGCAGGCGCTTGCACCTGGCCCCAAGCCACACGGCGGAGGGGAAGTCCGGCGGGCGGGTGGGCTGCTTGGAGGAGGCAACCCGGCGGTGCTCCGGCAGCAGCAACAGGCAGTTCTGCCTGGGCTCCGCTCAGGTGTCCGGCTGGGGCTGTCAGGAGTTGCTATCGCTGGCGCAGCTCCGCACGGCTCCAGTCCCACGTTGCCTTGGGAAGGAAAAGGCAAAACCAGGAGCTGCTGAGCCTGAGCCTCCGGTGCTGCTGCTGCTGTTGCAAAGCACCGCCGCGGCTCTTCCTTTTTGCCTTTCCCTTCCCGAGGCAACACGGGACTGGAGCCACGCCGGTGGTAGCCACTCCTGATTCAGGGGGCCTCTGAGGAGAGGGGAAGGAGGAGAAGGGGGGGCCGATTCCCAAAAAAATCTTGTGCTGACCCGGTCTGTCTGTCAAATTTTAAAAGTCAATGCGGCCCCCGAGCCAAAAAGTTTGCCCACCCCTGGTATAAAGGAACTAAAACACAGGGGTATTTTAGAAGACGTTATATACAGGAGTCTCTGTGGTTAAACTGGGAGAGGACTAAAAGACAATGTTATTTGAAAACTCCAGTCTGGCTATCGACTATTGAAGCATTTTCTTATCCTAGAATATACAAAAAGAAACAAACAGTTAGATATGGTGAAATATTGAATGAAAAGGGTGAACTCAAATCTATAGGAACAAGTTATAAAGATGAATTGGTTTTCATATGTGCAAATACATTCAAGGTATGATAAAGACTCTAAAACAGAAGGTTTCTACAATAAACTGACTGATTTAGATAAGATTTTGACAGGTACTGATGAAAAGGTGATTAAAAAATTGTATGGATACTTATTAGAAATTAAACTAGAAGAAGAAAAAGTTAAAGAAACAACGATTGCTTGTTTGAAGAATTTTGGATATGGGATTGATTTAGAGAAATGGCAAAAATTGTAGTCTCAAAATTATAATATGACAATGTCAACATCATATAAAGAAATTTTGTATAAGATGTTTTACAGGTGGCATTTTCCCCTGACAAGAATAGCAAGAATGTTCAAGAACAAATCTGAAAAATGTTGGAAACGGTTGGCAAGAGTCAGGAGGGTGCTTTCTTCCTATTACTTCTTTCCTTTTTTTCTCCCTTCCTTTCCCTTCCCTTTCCAGTAGGCAGCTAAATGGCTGTTGCAACATAAGGAAGTAAGTGAGACTAACTGGGAAACTGTCATAGAATGTTGAAATGAAGAGTCCTTATGACCACAGTTGCAGCCCAGTTACATTGCCACAATTTCCCCACATTTCATTTTTCAAGAGTCATGGGTCCTGGATTTGAAACACATTCTGTAAGCCCATTTGGCTAATATTATTGTTCTATGATACATTATTTTGCCCAGTTAAAGATCACAACAGAAAGGGCTTCAATAATATAACAAATAACAAAACAACCCAACTCAGAATATTGTTTGGAACAAGTAAAAAACCACAGAATCTTGCAAGCCTGAAAGCACATTTTTCCTCCAAGCCAAGAAAGTTGCTAGTTTCTTCTGAATTATTTGCCCCATCATAGCTATGCTGCAGGCTAAGATTATTTTTATCTGACCATTCCTTGGCTGCACCTCTTCTCTCTATCTCTCAAGATAATACCCACATATCATTATGGTCTCTTGCTTGCTAAACACATCACCGAAATCAGCATATTTTGGGTGGTAAGGCTTTAGAACGCTTCTGCTATTATGATTTTTTTAATAGAAATCAAAATGTGACCTTTACAAAGGGAACTAAAGCTTATCGCCCAATCAAATAATTTGAGACTCATGGACTCCAAGCTAAGTAAAATCAACAGTAGGTAGAATTTGGGAGCATGGACAAGATAGAAATCCAGGTATATCCAAAAACAATAGGCCTCCGGCCCAGGTGAGCTCCCCCCCAATAATGTTTATACAATCACAAGAGCTTGTTGATTGTTGAGGAATGCCTTCTTCTTTTACAAAATATAAATTCTTCCAAAACTGATCATGACCATGGTATATACACCCAGTCAACCTGGGATATACAGCCCCAGAGACACTACTGGATATTATAGCTCTAGAGCTTGGGGTTTCATTCTTTCCCCACTTTAAGAGTCCATCTATAGCAAGTGGGGTACATTTTCTGAGATAGTGGGACATGGCTGCTTTGCTGGACATGTAGAACAAAATGACTCTAGCTCTTACAGCAGGGGTTCCCAACCCATGGGCTGAGGCCCATTCAGAGTTGAGCCATAGAGGTGACAGGTAAGCACCCACATAGCTCCACTTGCACGCATAGCTCCAATTGTGCAAGCAGCAGGCGCATGTGCCCACTGTTTGAGCAAATGAAGCTGTGCGTGCATGTAGGTGCACCTACTACTTATACAAAACACTGGTCCACAAACTTGGAAAGGTTGGAGACTACTGTCTTACAATACAAGGCCTACCTGTCTGGAACAAGCTTTTTACTTAGGATGAGACATGGTCTAGCTCTGCCAAAATTTATAAAAAACTTTGAAAGAGAGATGGAAAATATCAGAACATCAAAAAGGGGAATCTTTAACCTGTTTGATTCCTAGGATAAATTTGATCCATCCATATATAAAAAAGGATGGAATAAACCTTGCAGCATATATGGGAATTTTGTTACAAATGATTTATCCTGGATTTTATCTGTTACAGATTTCTGGAACTGATCCATTAAATGGCCTTAAATCTATTCATGGGCCTAAATAGATACAGAAAAGTGTAAAATAATATAAAATTGCAAGTCTTTTTCTGGTAATATACATCACATTATTTTAGTTTTAGTTTACTTCAGCTACAGTCATATCACTGCTCAGAGATTCATTAAACTTCCCTTTGTGCTATGAGCATTATGATAAAAGGTGGTTGATAATTATTTGCATAACTTCTGAAATGGTAATAGTCTGTATTACTGTTGCGTTTCATATTAAGTCATAACGATAAGGTTAGAACAATCATAGCCACATACAAAGATGAAAGGATTCTGTTTCTGTTGCTGTGTTGAAATTTTATTTACTATGGGGTAAAACAGATTTGCAAAATTCACAGTTAACTTAAAACAACCCTTTATTCATAGGCTTGACTGCCTTCAGGAAGAAAAGAACATCTGGTTACTTAAGGAATACAATATGTTCATTTCTATTACTTTTGTTTCTAATTGTTGCTTTTTTAATTTATTGAACAACTCAAGTTACAACGGGTTTTTTTAATTCTAGAAAAAAACATTTATTTGACATACATTTAAAAAAGACACACACACACATACACACACATATATATACATACATACACACACACACACATATATACATTTTACAGTGTATATTGAGCAATGGTTAATTTTTTTTCTTTATCATTGACGTGATCTGCCTTGTTACAATAACTCTTTCGTTCTTTTAATGTTTTAATTTCTCTATATAGTTTAATTTCTCTATATAGTTTATAATTTTTCTCTATATAGTTCAAAATGCACGTCTTCTGTCATTTCCATAACTTATCCAAATATCAAATATTACCTTTTCTTTAACCAATCATACCAAATGTTCCATATTTCATACTAGTCACTATCTTGTTTATTTTTTAACAATTTGGTTAGGCCATCTCAGCACATTCATGTATTTTTTAAATTGCCATAGCCTCTAAAGAAATGTAAGACAGTTTCCAGTTTTGTGCGTAGGTTATTCTGGCCACAGTTATGACGTGCAAAATTAAATATTGATATTTTTTCTCCATGTTTAAATCTATCATACTTAGCAGAAAGGTTTCGGATTCAATTTTTAAATTTTGTTTTGTTATATTTAAAATCCAATTTCTAATATTTCTCCAAAACTTCTGAGCCCATGGGCAAGTCCACCACATGTGAAAATATGTTTCGTGTGCGTAGTTACATTTCCAACAGTTGGGTGGTAGGTTGGGGAACATCTTAGCTAGTCTCACGGGAGGTAGGTGCCAGCGATGAACCATTTTATATAAATTTTCTTTATATGAGACTGACATGGTTAATTTGTAATTTGTTTGTTAGATGTGTTCCCACTTATCTAATTCAATACTATGACCCACCTTTTTAGTCCAAATTATCATAGATTCTGTGACTATTTCTTCTTTTAATTTGTAATCCAAAAGATATTTATATGTTTTACTAATTGTTTTCGTTTCCACTCCTAGCATATTTTATCTAATTCTTGTGGGATCATATTAAAGCCAAATTTTTCTCTATCTTTTTTATAATGGGTTTGTATTTGTGCAAAGGGCCACCATGTATCTCCTTTCCTTGAATTTGTATTTGATTCCTATTTTTAAGCTCTCCAGTATCATGTAGTAAATCTTTATACCTGACAATATTTTCATAATCCAATAGATTATGAATACACCTTCCAATGTAGATAGCCATAATGCAACCTTTGGGTAGTGGTTTTTTTAATCTTTCCCCAGTTATTGGACAACACATTTCTTACATAGTGCCTTTGGAAATATGAATGTTGTTTAGATTTTCCATCCCACATGAAGGCGTGCCAGCCAAGTTGGAGATCAAAACCTTCTAATACTAATAACCTTATATTTTCTAATTTAACCCAATCCTTAAACCAGTTTACTATAGCAGCATCATAATATAATTCAAAATCTGAAAGGCCAAATCCTCCTCTTTTTTTTGGCATCCTGTAATAATATATATTTCATACTGGGTTTTTTCCTCTGCCATATAAATTTAGATATACATTTGTTTAATTCTACAAAAAAGTTCTTTTCCAACTTGATTGGCACTGTCTGAAATAGGAACAACGGTTTTGGCAAAATATTCATTTTTACTGTCGAAATACATCCCAATAGCGCTAACTGCAATTTGGCCCAATTATCTAAATCTTTAACTATTTGCATTATTAACTTATCATAGTTATCTTTTTAAATCGACAAACATCTAGCAGTCAACCAGATCCCTAAGTATTTTACTTTATTTACCACCTGCATTCCTAATTTATTTGCTAGTTCTTCCTTCTGCTCCTTTGTACAGTTTTTTGTTAACACTTTTGTTTTTTCTTTGTTAATGTTTAACCCTGCCACCTTTCCATATTCTTCTATTTCTCTTAGTAGTATAGGGCTCGTTTCTAAGGGTTCTTCTAATATAAATGCCATATCATTGGCAAATACAATTTCATAAAAAACTCTTTAGCAATTTCTTTCTTTTTTGGGGTCTGCGTGCATAATTTCCTTTCCTGATCTTGGAGAGCTACAATCGTTCTCTTTTCTTGTTCTCTTTTAATTTGATGGGCTAACCACCTCCCCGGCTTATTTGCATTTTCAAAGTAATTTTGTTTTGCTAATTTAATTTTTCAGGCCAAATCTTCCTGTACATTTAAATTTATTTTATGTTTTACAAGATCAATTTCTTTCTTAATGTTTGAATTGTTTGGGTCCTTTTGTTTACTTATTTCCAAATCTTTCAGTTTCTCCCTCCATATGTTTTGTTGCTGTCTTTTTTCCTTTATTCTTTTTAATACTATAAGCAATAGTTAGACCTCTCACATAGGTTTTGGCCGTATCCCAAAGATTCTGTAGAGAGGTATGTTCTCTTTTGTTTATTTAAAAAAACATGTTTATCATTTCAATATATTCTTTATCTCTTAATATGGTATTGTTAAATGCCCATCTTCCAATTTTTTTCTTTCTTTTCCATTTAATTTGAATGAGATTATGGTCAGTCCATAGATTTGGCAAAATGTTGATCCTTTCAATATTCTCCATTAACCCAGGATCCATCCATATCTGATCTATACTGGACCAAGAGTGGTGGGAGTTCAAAAATAAGATATATTGTTTTTTATTTGGATTTAATTCTCTCCACACATCTTTCAAGTTAAGCTCTCTTACCATATTATTAAAAGACATAGGGAGTATTCTCCTTTCCTTTTTTTTTGGGGGGGGGGGGGAAGTTCTATAATCTTTATCTTTGTCTGGGACTGCATTATAGTCTCCTACAATGCATACATTAGCATACTCAAATTGTATCATCTCATGGTGAAGTCTATTATAAAAGTCTTTTTGGTTTGTATTCGGGGCATATATTGTGACTAATTTTTCTGATTTACATTTATTTCTATAAAAAGCACTCTCTCTTCTTGATCTTTGTATATTTGTTTATGTTGCAACCAATCCTTTACATATACTACAATACCCCTGTGTTTTTTGTTTGCAAGTGCCGAGTACATTTTACCCAAATTTATATTCTTTAAGAGGTCTGCTTGATTGTCTGGAATATGCACTTCTTGGGTGCAAGTTATGTCAGTGTTTTGTTTTTTAAGTTTCTCAAATATCTGTTTTCTTTTTGATGATAGATTTAAACCATTGATATTGACTGAAAATAAAGTGATTTCTCTATCAGTGTCACTGACTGTGTGAGGCATTTCTCGTTTCATTTCTTGTTCTAGGCTCTCTTTTTCTTAGTCTGTTGCCTTCCCCTTCTTCTCTAAGATTGTGGGGTTCAGAGTGTGAATCAGATTCTTTTTCTCCAGAAAGTTGTTCCTCTTGGCTTCTCGTATTTAGGTTGTGTCTACTTTCTTGTTCTTCCTTGGGTTCTAGGTGTCGTTCACGAAATTCCTGTGCTTTTTCAATTGTATCAATTTTGTATTTTTTGTCCTGCCACGAAACTAAAAGCCCCTCTGGGGTGAGCCATCTAAATGGAATACCATTTCTAATAAGCTGAGTTGATAAAAATTGGTAGCCCCTTCTCTGCTCTCTGACTCTCCTAGGTATTTGTTTCAGTGTAACCACTTCGTGATCTTTGTATACAAGTGGTTCATCTCCTGTCTTACTATAGAGCAGATCTCGTGTTATTTTCTTTGCAAACCGAATATGAACTTCTCCGGGTAGTCTGTCTCCTCGCATAGTGTGTATATACTCTGTAGATCTCGTCTACATCAATTTCAATTTCCAGTTTGGGTTTCTGTAAAGACGCCGCTATCAGATTCGTCATAATTGCACGTAAACCTTCCTTTTTGTCTTCCACCACATTTTGGAATCTAAGATGAAATGATGCCTTCTTTAATTCCATGTGTACCATTGAATGCCGGAATTCGCAGTAGAGCACTTTCCAATTTTGTTCTGAATCCTCTAATTTCTTCTCCACCATCTCCGTTCTTGCCTCTACTAAATTTAATTTCTGTTCATTTTTTATCACTTTTTCCTGCATCTTTCCAATCTTACTATTCAAATTTTGTATTTCATTTTTCACTTGTCCTATTTCAGTTCTCATCTCTGTTTTCATATCTTCATGGTTCCTCGCTATCAATTCGTGGGTTTTTACCATCATTTTCTGCATCATAGTGAGCGTTGCCTGTACTGTCTGCGGGCTTTGAGCTGAACTAGTTTTTTTCTGCCAGTAGCATTGCATCTATAAATCTCCGCCCCATAGGTGAAGACATTGTTGTAGTTTCTTTCCTGATTTTACATTTGTAATTGATGTTGTAGCCATTTTAACTATCTGTAGCAGCTCTTTCCAATCTACCATCAACTATCCCTAGTAGAGCACTATTTTCCTCTCCTTTTCAGTTCAATAGTAATATTAATACATATATTATTATATTATTAATTACCAAAATTCTATTATGGAAAATCACAATCAGCTCTTATTTCTATTTTTTCTTATTGAACTTATTCAACTATTACAATACTTAAGAGAATTCAATATTAATCAAATACAGATATATCTACTCACAAAATCAACAGTCTTATATGCTTAACTAATTAATTTAAAGCAGCTAATTCATTGAAGTAATTAAATTCTTATCTATATATAAATATAAATTAATCTATTTCTTTAGAGTTCTTAGTTATATGCTTACCTCAGAATAAAAATACCTCAATTTCTTACTATATGATTATTATTTGAAGGTCTGAATTCTATATTTATACAACACACTTTCAACTGTCCAGTTATTCAAAAATTATTAACCAGCATTCTTAACTCAATATTCTAACACATATATATCTATTAAGATTATGTTTTACCAATATTATTTAGTTACATCTATGATTGACCAATTGAATGATGTCCATGGATCTTCTTCTTCTTCTTCTTTTTGATAAATACCTTATTACAGTTCTTAGTTTGAGTTCAAAATGTCCTCTTTAAATTTGGATAGTCACTTCCACCATTTCGTTTCTCCTTTTTATTTTGGCTTCTTCTTCTTCTTCTTCTTCTTGCTCCTTTATTCTTTTTCTCCACACAGTCCTAGTTCCACTTATAAATTTGTTATCTTGTTTCTTCCTTTTTTCTTTATCACAGTTATCAAACAAATATTGCAATTATAAGGTTTCTTTCCTCAATCCTTTCCTTAAATCTTTTAAAGTGTCAATTGTTCTCTTTTCAAGTTTCCAACTCTCAGCTGTTCTTCCAATCTCTCTGTCTCACTTGGACACATCACTGTCATTTTCTCTTTCTTCCCACAATTCTCAAACGTCAATTGCCAAAAAATATAATTATACAACCCCCTTTTCAGCTCCCAAAGTAAAAGTAAATGGTGTTGTCTCACCCTTCAGCTCCTCCGTTTCCAGCGCTCCATTAATCAGCACAAACTATTGCCGTTTCTTTAGTTAGTACTCCTTCCGATATTTCTACCGCTTCGCTGCACTGTTCAGTTTGGAGTTTCAATTTTCAATTTCCTTTTGTAGTATAAATCAGTATTCTGGAAATCTTCTTTAAGTTCACCTTTCCATACTCAATTTGCTGTTTTCCACTCTTTGCTTCCTTCCTTCTTCTTTAAGCTGCTGGGCTGCCATGTCTATGGTTCCGATCTGTACGATCTCCCTCTTCTGCTGCTGGTTTTTGGGGGATTCTCTTGTAATCTCCGGGATCGCGGCACCTCCCCGAGATCTCCAGGTCTTCCCCTTTTTTCTGTCTACCCCTCCAAGGTCCAACATGCTCCTGGAAACCACCAAACAGTGAAAATCGGAGCCTTTCAGAGCAGCAATCCGCTCCTCAGCTCCGCATCAATGCAGTGCTCAGCTGGAAGCCCTCCCAAGTTAGAACTGTTTTTAATCGCTTTATATTTTTGTGATTGCCATGCATATTTTCCATTTAAAGCTTGTGATGAACCAAAATACTTTGGAGGGGAGGGGGAAAAGAAACCACTCCACTTATTCATATCTCACAAGATACAATATTTATTCAAGTCATATCAATTTGTATATCTAAGTAATTTTGAGAAACATATTTTTATTTTGAAGAAGTGCAGCCTGTATGGAATGTAGTATATATATTCTGAATGCATGTATTAAGTAAAAGAGAATTTTGGAGTTTACCCTCCAAAATCTAATAGGTCCCCCATGTTCTAAAAAAATAAATTTTATTAATTTTACAATTAAAAAACAGATCTACAACATATGCACAAAAAACAAGGCCTTGACAAAGGCCGGAAAAAAGAAAAAAGAGAGAAATGTGGAAAGAAAGAAAAAGGGAAGAAAAAAGGGAGAGAAATAAAAAAGGAACATTTTTTTTTAAAGGTCCCCCATGTTCTAAACTCACTGAGCTAGATTAAGACTTAGGAAACTTTGGAGAAGTCCCAATGAAATTTCTTGGATCTAAATTAAACACTACATTAGGGCACATGGGCTTCAAAGCATCTATTCCAAGTGCAATTAACTTTAATCCAACTTCTGTTTCTTATTCTAAGAAACATTGATTTTGTTCTTCTAGTATTTTGGTTTTGTAAGCAACAGTGCTCTGCAAATATTGTAGCTAAAATGACGGACTTTCTACTTGCAATTAGTAAGACAGTAGTCAAGACCAAATAAATTTTAATACAATCATTCAAAATGCATGCAAATATCCTCGGAATTCGGGACTGATTTGGCATCAACAGACATTAACAAAAGCATACAATAGAGAATTAAAAACAGTCATTTGGACTTTATCCAGTACAGAAATCCAGATTAAACAATTCCAGGTAGATAGATTGATAACTGTTTAATTTTTTATAAAATCCAAAGAAGGGGGGGAGATCTCTTTGCATAATTGTTGCCATTGTTGAAATGCACTCACTGTAAGGATATTTTCCCATATTTTTTTATTAAAATTTCTTCCTGTGTACTTTTGTGCACCTGGATATTATTCTTAATATCCCAGTTTAAATTACAGGCACCAGAGCTATGCCAATAATGACTCTGTTTAAAAACCAAACAGCCATGTGAAAAATCTGCCTTTTATGAAGCCAGAAATATCCATATTTTCTAAGTACAGAAAAATAAAACATTGTTTCACATAATCATTTTTTTCTGACCATTTTTAAAAATTATTGTCTATTTACCAGAGCACCCAGTAAAAAAAAATCCATGATTATATTTTTTTTGCTACTGAAGAATATTCACTTTTAAAAGTACATTATTTTCTGCTTTAAATTTCATATATTTAAGATGCATTCTTGGACGCTTTAAGTATGAATAAGAAGATAGCTTATTTAGCATTAAAACAAACACACATGAAGGAGGTTGGAAAATTTAACATTAAAAATAAGTTCTATGTGTCATACACATCTATTGAGCCTATTTAAAGACATTCTTCAAAAAAGCATTAACTATGAATTGTGCATTAAGACTTCAGATTGCAAAGATGGCTCTCTAGAAATACGATCACAACTCCAAATTGCTTTGAAAAAGGCAAGGAGATTTGATATCCAAACTGTATTTCATTCCATATATATGGATTTTAATGTTAATTTTTATATATTGTTTTACTTATGGTTACATTAAATTGCATACTGCCAGAGCCTCTCTGTGAGAAAGATGGGCAATTTACAAATATGAAATATAAATAAATACAATTATATTTTAATAGTTATCACAAACTTTAATATGTGTTTACAATGATACATTTTTTGTGTCTTCAGTTAGGAAAAAAACTGCAATTTGTCAAACACAAATGTAACTCCCATTATTGGCACAGAACATCTGTTACAGGTAATCTTCAACTTAGGGCCACAATTGAGACAAAATTTCTGTTGCTAAGCAAGATATTTGTTACGTGAATTTTGCTCCAAGTTATGACCTTTCTTGACACAATTGTTAAGTGAATCAACTGCAGTTGTTAAATGAATCTGGCTTCTCCATTGACTTTGCTTGTCTGAAGTTCACAAAAGGTGATTACATGACAGCAGGACACTTCAAGTGTCACATATATGAGTCATTTGCTAAGTGTCTGAATTTTGATCACATGACCAGGGTACACTGCAATGGTCAGAAGTGTGAAAAATGGTCCTCAATCACTTAGGATCTGTGTCTTTGTAACTCTGAATGATAATAAACTGTTGTAGGTTGAAAACTACCAGTATTTGTCAAACACAGAGATAAAATCTTTTAAATATTATTTGTTTGATTCATAATATGTTATACTCAGAGGAGAGTATAGTGAAATGAATAACTTCTTAGTAATTTCAGTCACATATGAATCTGAAAACAATCATTCGGTTTCCTATGAACCATGGTTTGTGTAAATGAAAAGTGAAATGGTTTATACAAGCACCAGATTTGTGCCAAGTGGCACATATAATGCAGTCTGCTCTGGTATATCCTGAATTATCACCCAAACTTTGAGAGGTAATGTCTTTTGATATATCTTTCTGAATTGGGCTGTTTTGTTCTAAGCTCAACACATCTCTCCACTTTCTTGCTCCCAATTTCACTTGTTCTATTAGTGATTTTAAAATTTGGCAATTGATAAAATTTAGCATAACTTACCTTTGGATCTCTGAGAAAAAGGGCTTTCAAGATTAATGAATGAACATCCCCGATAGGTGGATAGTGCATCAAAAGGCCCAAGCAAGTCTGATAATTACTTGATATCACTAAAAGAAAAGAAAACACTGTAATTAAATAGCTGGTAGTTGCTTGACTATAAAATACAGTCAAGAGTTATTTGGCATTTCATTATGAGGCAGAAGTGAAAAGAAAGGAAAACTCAGAAAAGCCAGAAGTAGGGTAAAACTGAAAGATAAGAGAAAGGAAAAGGGTGTCTGGTGGCATGCATCCCAAAGCATAGTAGGAAGGGGCTCTTTCCCAGACAGCAATGAGACAGCTTGAACCTAGAACCTCTGGTGTGCAGGTAAAGGATGAAGGCAAACCCTGCTTCAACAGAATAGTTCTAGAGACAGATAAATAAACTTTTGAATTATTTATAAATATTTGATCCACCAAATAAAGGAAAAACATAATCTTCATGATTAAAAATACTAAGTAATCAGATGAAAGAGGGGGAGGGGGAGGAAGAAAATTGATAATGGATTATATAAATATCAGAACACTTTTATCATTTTGGGAGACCGGTGGTGAGATTTTAAAACTATACTTATTTGGAGACAAAATAAATTTAAAAGTTATGATAATTTTGCTCAAATAAATCCAGTGCCAATTTATCCTTTTCCAATTATGAATTGAAATTGAAAATTAAACAGTTTAACAGAGAACAAATAATTTTAATTAAATATACTCAATGTGTTTAAAGTATTCTAGATATGTTCCAAATATATCCAACACCATCAACAAAACTAGGTCTCGCATCACTAACCTCTTGATTTCAATTCATTCTTAACTGGGGCCAACTTAGTAATAATATCACCAAATACTACAGCATTACTTTCAATACATTTACTTCCGAAACAATTAAGAACAAACCTGATTTGTTTCTATTCATAAAGAATACAGAACAGCATCCACCTCTGTGTTAAAATTAAATTCTGTTAGATTTTTAATTCTAGGAAGCAAGCCAAGTTGCCATTTGACTGTCTTTATCTGACATGATAGGAAAATTAAACAAAATTATAAGTAAGATTAAATACATATCATATATTTAGGTAGCTGTTTACATACTATGTAAACTGCTTTAATTCTATAGTACAGCCTAAATCTTGATACTATATCTGTCATAGCAGCTTATGATTATTACTCTAAAAATATTTGCCCTATGAGACATTCATAGGTAGTATTAATTTAGAAACATATTTTAGAATAACTTCAATTTTTTAAAATTTCAGTTATATAAATACTACTCTTTTCATTAATTAAAAATCTTAGAGAAAAATATTTTTGGAGAACATGGAAAAATCACTGCAACTAAATGAAAATCATACAAATATATTGGCTGTTTAACAGAATTGGGCATTTAGGAGAACGATTCTGTTCCTCTCTTCTTCCATGTCAGTCATCATTTGGTGCCTTTCCATCATTATTTGAAGAGATTTATGAGGAAAAGTTGCAGGACAGGGCAAAATGAATAATTATAATTGATAGTGGGAGGCACTTTATCATCTTCATTTCTGCTGCTGAACTGACAGCTTGTAATTTTATACATCTGCTTTCATTTATAAAGCTTTTGCTTATCCTACTCATTCTTTATCTGTTCGCTTTCTTTTTTCTTTTGTTTTTCTTGTTCATGTACAGATACCTGCTTTTTTCTTTCTTTCTATTTGAAGTTACTATAATGAATAGAATATAAAGGGCTCAGTCAAAATATCTTTCTGCTGAATATAATAAACGGACTGTGCATTATATAGAACCAATCAAATGAAATGTAGCACACTATAAAGGCAGTTATGATAAGAAATCCTTCAACATTGTTTTATAAACAATGTTGAAAGTAGTTAGCATATCCTTAATGGGTTTTCTGAAGTGGTGTTTGATTTATTTTCTTCAAACACTCTTTTTTAACATCGTAACTGAAACCAGATTTTATACTTCCTCTGTTGATTGTTTCTTGGGAAAAAAAAGAGTGGATATATGATATTAAAGATGATTTTGGTAAATAGAATGGATTCAATAATGATCAGAATATTGACAGTAAATTAGTACTATAAAAGTACTATAAAAGAGCAATCAAGAAATTGTTGTACATAAATAATTATGAACAATGGTGAGGGACTAAACAACTATTTTTATTCAAATGTGGCTATTGGAGAAATATTAGAGTTAATTAATATCTGTATCACTTAAAATGCAACCTCAAGGTCCATTAAGGTTTAATGCAGAGATAAATCTCATAAAGAAAAATGAATAAAACCCACTGTGTTCATTTACGTTTTAGTCATTTAGTAAATGTGCTTAGATTTGCAGTCTTAGTACTGGAATTCATTCAACATGAACATAAATGAATATAATTACCTAATAACTATAATAGTAAAATTCAAATACATTAAAAAAATGACAAAATTTTATAGTACAATTCTATATATGCTAAAGAATTGGGGATAATGTAGACAAATATATTTAGTCAGAAGTAATTTCATCTATATTTAATGGGATTTATCCTCAAATCAGCATGTTTAAATAAATTCTTGTATCTCACATTAATATTCCATCACAAAGAAAGCAAAATATAGCTTATAGAAAAGACACATGAAAACATACAGAATAGTCAACTTTATTATTTATTGCACCTTAAATTCTCAGTATGATAAAAAAAATCAAGATGCTTATGAAATTTCTACTGAATTTATAAATAGATTTTTAATTATATCATAAGATTTGTTATTAAATTTGTTTTCAGACAATTGCAGAAATGTTCTAGTACAAACCAAATTTTAAAAAGATAGTAATTATTAGTGACTTTTAAAGGCTTATAATGCTACACAGTAGTCAACATCCATTTCTCATTATTTTCCACAGGGAAAATTGTATAAATATCTTTATGTGGTACTACTTTTTAAATCCTAAAGCCTAATAGCAAGGATTAATACCTCTGATCCCATTTCTTAATAATTCTTTGTCTGAATAGTGGTTACTTAGTTTCTGTTGCAACAATATGTTGATTGCCATCCTGGGGCAGAGGGAGAAAATTTATATAAATTGTTTTGTCATAAGTGTAATGCAATGCCAAAGTGGTGAAAATGAACAGTTGCTTTTCTGTGAACTGAAATAGGTAGAGTGATTTGTAACTTCTTGCATGTGCTTACTCATCTGGAATCTACTGAACTTTTTTCCCCAGCAGACATGTTTAAAATACATGCTTTAAACCAGGTCTTCCTGCTCAGATCTTTAACAACAGCAGTAATGCCATCATTTAACATAGTACTTCTTTCCACCATGTTTGAATCAGCAATATGGGATATATACAGTAAATGTGCATCGTGTTCCACAGAGCTGTTGATTAGATTGGTGTTGGTGGCATAGGTAAAGGCCAACTGCAAAAAAATCTTAGCAAGAGAGTATGAAAATGCCTACAGCTTTTTCCAAAGCTAGTAATCTTTAAAAAATTCAAACAACAATTGATATAATACAGGGATATTTTGAAAAGCAAGGGATACAGGGATATTTTGAAAAGCAAGTTGCAATAAAAAAGGCAGCCTTTTGTTTATTTTAGATACTAAATGCATTTGGTTGGTTGGTTTGATCAAATAACATTGTGGTTTTGGGGGTGTGTGTGTGTGTGTGAGATAAAATGTTTATTTTCTATAGTGTTTCAAAAATGAAAAAAACTCTGCAAATACAAATCAAATTTTCATAAAAGAATGAACCACAAGATACAGTCTATACTGTGAAGTAAGCAAAGAAGAAATTGTTTTTTCTTCAATGCCTGAAAACAAAACAAATAGGAGTCTGCCAGATGTTAAGCATTCCTTAGCATCAAAAAATACTAATATATTAAACATGCAAAGAGGGTTTCCACAGAGTAGCTAATGGCAGACAGAAATTTTGCTCCTTAAGAGAATACTAACCTGTAGTATGTTTTCTTTGTTTTTCCTTCCAAATACAAGGTGAAAATATGCACAACTTTATATATAAGACTGCATTATGATGAATGGTTGTACAGTCATCAAATTAGACTAGATTTGGTATTTTTGTCCAGCTACAGAATCCTTCCAAAGGACTTATATAGTTTTTATTATGAATGAGTTATCTAGTTTGATTTACAGTCTAAGGCAGGTGGAAACTTAACAATTCAAATCCTAATCAAGGATTTAAGAATTTTTAATTTCTATTTTATTTTATTATATTACCTGACTCCTAAGATGATTCATGGAACAAAAAGGCTTCATGCACCCTAGTCTGAAGCCTGGGATAACAACTAATAGCCCAGTTTTTGAAGCAGAAGAAAGAGGCATGATAAACATTGCTAGATGCTATATATTATGCAAGATTGAAATAAAAATTAATTGATGAATTAAGAGAGTAATTCCATTTATTTTTGAAAGATACAGAGAAACTCCCCAAAACATTTTTAAAAATAATTATTGTTTTAGAATAATTATTTGCACCGATTTGAACAAGGAACATTTCCAATCTGAGTCAATTGTCATCTTTTCAAAATGCTCACAGTATTATCACCAAAATTAGTGATTGCAATCAATAATAAATTAAGGTCAACATTCAATTTCAAATTGATTTCTGACATTCTAACAATATCTGATGTTTGAAGGAGAAAATGATTTATTTTTGGAATGAGATTTGATGAACAGATCTCTGGGTATAACTT
This sequence comes from Hydrophis major, assembly GCA_033807585.1. Taxonomy (NCBI): domain Eukaryota; kingdom Metazoa; phylum Chordata; class Lepidosauria; order Squamata; family Elapidae; genus Hydrophis; species Hydrophis major. The sequence goes on from CM066343.1 coordinate 134,214,220, forward strand.
TACTTTACTTTATTGTCATTGCACCTTGTACAATGAGAGCAAACACTATCTTCAGTGCACATCATGACCATGACCATGAAAATAAACACAAACACACATTCTTCACCCTTCACACATTGAACCAGAAACCCCCAACACCACACCAACACTGCACATACAGAAGAATTCAAAAGAGCTACTGCCTTGGGATAGAAGCTGTTTTTCAGCCTATTTGTCCTTGTTTTTATTATTCTGTACCATCTGCCAGATGGTAATAGTTCAAAAAAAGGGTATCCAGGATGAGATGGATTTTTGAGGATGTTTTGAACTTTCTTAAGGCAGCGGGAGATATAAAGCTCTTCCAAAGAGGGGAGAGGGCAATCAATGATCTTCTGGGCAATGACATTAACTCCCTGGAGTGCTTTCCTATCTGCCACTGTGCAATTGACAAACCATACAGAGATGCAGTATGTTAAAATGCTCTCTATGGTACAGCGGTAGGAGGTCACTAGCAGTTTTTCATTCAGTTGTTGTTTTCTGAGAAGTCTCAGGTAGTATAATCTCTGCTGGGTCCTTTTGACCAGGGCTGCAATGTGGGCACCCCAGGTCAGGTCCTCTTTTAGGGTAATACCCAGAAATTTAAAACTGGCCACTTGCTCCACTCGGTCTCCATTGATAAGCAAGGGCTGGATGTCTGATCTGTTCCTTCTATAATCCACTGTAAGCTCCTTGGTCTTATTGGTGTTGAGGATGAAGTTATTGTCTCCACACCACGAAAGCAACCGGTCCACCTCATCTTGGCAGGCAGACTCATCGCCCCTGGAGATAAATCCCACCAGTGTTGTATCATCTGCAAATTTAGCAATAATATTACTAGCTTGAGTGGGAATGCAGTCATGCACATAAAGAGTATAGAGTAAGGGACTCAAAAGGCAATCCTGTAGTGTATCAGTGTTAAGAATAAGAGCTGAAGAGGTATGATTACCTCATCTGACCCTCTGAGTGGCCAGACAGGAAATCCATAATCCAAAGGCAGATTGGATTAGAAAGCCTAAAATCCAGAAGTTTAGACACTAGTCTACGTGGAAGAATTGTGTTAAATGCAGTTAACAGGTCTTAAGTAAATAAAGCTAAGATAAATCTAGCAGTTGGAATGCATTATATTTATTTAGGCTTCAAAAAGTAAAAGTAGGCTTCAGAAATTCAAGTGTTACATGGTAGGTAACTGTTGTCTTCCCATATTTTTTTGGTAAAACAAAAGCACTTTCTATGCACAATAAATCACAAGAGATATTATGCGTGTTTTTAGGAATAACATGGACAGAAGTTTTTTATCAATATACTGAGCATTATGGTCACTCAATATGAATGATATAATATTGATTAATGTGTGCTAGTTCTTACCTTACCTCCATATTTGTTCAAAATATTGAATTTTTGGAAATATGTTTCATAAGCCATGTAAATAAATAAGCAGAGAAGATAATGTTTGGCATGGACATATAAACACCTAATTGTAGATTCAATTAGTCACATTTGGGTGGTCCCATGGTTTATTTCTATGATTAAGCCATAAATGGAAACTTGGTTTATTTCTATGATTAAACCCTAAATGGAAACTTGTTTTTTGATGTATGCAAGCTATAAGCATAATCTGCTTTGGTAAAACTTTATTTACTTTTTATCTAGTCTATTTGTATCCCTGAAAATATGTAGAGGTATTTCATAAAAATATCATTTGCAATGCACGCTCCAATTTTAATAATAAAAATATTCATACTAAAAAAGGAATTAAAATACATATTATAATCCTCAACAAACAGGAATTTCACTTGTGCTTATTTACAAATTAGCCTACGTCAGCCACAATTTTCTATGCTTTTTCAATCCTAATCTCCTATGTCAGAAGATCTGGAGAATACTATTACAGAATATACCATAATTTGTGACACTTAACTGCATAGTATTTTCTTCTGTCAATTTAGATATTATAATCCTGAATCTATGAGATATTGTTAAATTCTACTTTTCAGCAGTCCCAGCCAGCATGGAAAATTATAAAGAATTTTGATTTAGGAAAATGTTGAGGTTGCAAATTCTCTAATCCTGAATTAGAAGGAATGAGAGGCTCATAACAGAGATGCCTTTCCTGTTGTGGTACCTGCCATTTGGAATAATGTCTTCTCTGAAATGGTTGACCCCTACTCTGTTAGTCTTCAGGAATATTCTAAAAACTTGATTTTACCTTTACCTTGAAGGTCTGTCCTTACTTGTTTGATCTAGTGATTAAAGCACCAGGCTAAAAAAGTATGAAACTATGAGTTCTAGTCCTACCTTTATCATGAAGGGCAGCTGGGTGATATACGCTCTCTCAGCCCAGTTCACCTCACGGGGTTGGAGGTGTAGGTGAGTTTGTTATGGTTGCCAGCTTGAATTATTTGTAAGGTATTATACAAACAAACAAACTTTGGGCCAGGATGTCAAGTGAAACTAGTTTTTGAGAAATAGAGTATAAGTTTGGTGTGGTACAAGAATATATTATTGTTATGTTTATTTTGGCCTTATTCTTGTTGATGTTGCTGATTTTAAATATGTGTGTTTCCTTTGTTTATATTAATATATACTACCTGTACATGTATACCTGGCAAGTAGTTATTTTATTATGCGCAAGGTAAAAGGCAAGTCTTCAACATTCATCTAAGTAAATCTGAAGATTGCTGACCTTTTGTGACAAGTTAGCTATGTTTAAAATGCCTTATGTGAATCTTTTAGGATGAATAAATCTATAGAGCAAATCTATAGAAAAATAAACCTGGGTGGTTAATTTGTTAGTTGATCAAACATGAACAAGATTGCACTGTGGCGTTCAAAATAATAATCTAAAAAGATGGTAGTTACAATTATGCATTTAAATTTTTTAGGAAAAAGCAGACATTATATTTATAATGTTGTGCAGTCTTAGATATTATTTGAATTATGCAAAAATAATTCAGAACTTAGACTTTCAAAGAACGTATCGTAACTAGTTTGATACATACTTAACTTAGAATTAAACATTTCAATGTTTTTGCACACATACATATACACACACTCATACTCCTTTTTGTCTTAAGAACCTTGATACAAATAAATCCACATATTAGACATTTATAAAAAATGAAAATAGAACCAAAACTGAGCCTAAAATTTCTATTGTTAACTGAGACATTTGTTAAATGAGTTTTGTGACTTTTCTTGCCACAGTGTTAAGTGAATCACTGTTGTTAAATGAATCACAGTTGATAAGATAGTAACATGATTGTTAAGTCAATCTGGCTTCCCCATTGTCTTTGCTTGTCACAAGGTCACAAAAAGGGATCACATTATCCTGGGAATCTGCAATCATGATAAATATGAGTCAGTTGCCAGACATTTGAATTTTGATCACATGATCATGGGGATGCTACAAAGGTTATAACTGTGAAAAATGATCATGTCACTTTTTCTGTACCATTGTAACTTTGAAAGGTCACTAAATTGAATTGTTGTAAGTCATGGATTACCTGTATTCACTTTGTACATTATTCTTGAAACTGGTGATTTCCGATCTACTTTAAAAATAAGAATGTAAAAATGTCTATGGAGATTCTGTCATCCAGGTCATGATGCTTGTCTCAAAGTTGCTTTTTCAAAAGGCAACTGGACTTTCTTGGATTTGTTTGTTTTTTTAAACTTTTTCACTTGTCTTCCAAAAAGCTTCTTCAGTTTCCTTGGATGACAAGCATTTTTTTAAAAAATACCTCCCCCCCCACTAGGAAAGTCCAGTTCTGAAAAAAAGCATCTTTGGGATAAATATAACTTGAATGATTGAAAATCTCCACAGACAGTTAAGGATTAGCAATTTCTTAAATTACCTGAAATACAACATTCAAAGATTGATTAATAAAAGTCAAATAAAATTGACTGGATTCTGCCATGGGATCATGTATTCAGACAGGATATTAAATATATAAACAATAATACAGAGGATCAAAGCACAATTTATATGAATAACAAACTGACTTTATTTGAATCTAAGTAGTATTCAGATATAATTATACAAAAGAAAAAGAAAAGATGGATTAATTTCCAGATAAAATGAGCTAGATAAAATGGCCCTTTTTATATTCTTGTCCCAAAGATGCTTTTTAAAAAGGCAACTGGATTTTTTTTTTTTTTTCCTTGAAAATATTTGCATCTCATCCCAGCAGAACTGAAAGAACTTCTTGGATGAGAAGTGAAATGTTTTGAAAGAAAAAAAAAACCCAAGAAAGTCCAGTAGTGTTTTGGAAAAGGCACTTATGAGACTAATCCTTATGGCAAGTAAAGAAAAAAAAACTATAAGCACATAGGAAAAATATGTCTAAGAAACTACAGAAGTAATACCCCTACTATCCCATTTAACCTCACCCCACTTCAAAAAATGGGGAATCAGCATATTTATTAGCTATGAAATACCAAACATTGGTTAGAAAATGATTAAGGAAATCTAATATAAGAATGAAATTTAACAATCATATTGGATATAAAATTGGTTTATCTTCTTCAACTCAAGATAGCATATACCCGTGGTGGCTAACCTTTTTGGGCTCCCGTGCTAAAAATTGTACACACGCTCACATGCCAGCACCTAGAAGACAATGCGCAGGGCTCCCCCATGCCTCCTGCGCATGCGATCATGTCTCCCTTGTACCCCATTCCCCACGCATGCGTGCCAGATACCTGACAATCAGCTGTTGGGCTGGTATGCACATGCATGCACAGTGGGGCTCTTCCAGGAGACCTCTTGCATGCTGGTAGAAGTGGCTCTGTGTGCCACTTCTGGCACGCATGCCACAGGTTCGCCATCACGGGCGTATACAATATTTCTATCTCACATTTTGCCTATTGCTATAATGCTTTGAGGTAGTATGTGTCTGGCCTGAAGCTATCTAGCTGGATTTCATAACAAAAGGAGAACTAGAACTCACAACCCCTCATTTTCTAGTCTAGCACCTTAACCTTTACACAACCTGGTGCTTATATTTAATGTAGTTTGGTCTTGGCAACTTTAAATCTTTTACTGTACTTGAGATTTGAAATCTTTCAGGTTTCATAATGTGGCAGCCATGTGGTAGTTTTGCTTGCTTATAGTAAAAAAAAGAGTGAATTTCTTATGTTAAAGATATGTTTATTGGAACATACTGAGAGAAGTTTTAGAAAATTTAGCAGTTTGTATTTTTAATAGGTTTTAGAAAACTATGAAACATTCATTTCCAACTTGTATGCCGTTTGCATCAAAGGTTATTAAATTCTCAAATCTCCATTTTATTTAACCTTTACTGCTACTTCAAACGTAATAGAAATTACTTCTATTAAGTAGAAATAAGTTAAGTAGATTCCTGAACTGGCTGGTGCAATTACTAATATTAAATTAGAAGTACTGTACTTCTAAATACTTATATTACTTCTGTTAACTAATGCTCTATTTTATAATCTCCTGGCTTTCAACTTATTTCTAGTCTATTCCTACAAAGCCCTCAAAGTCTGTCACAAACTACAACCATGTCATAGAAGAATTTCTGAAGTGTTTAGCATTGTAAGAGACGGGGATAAGAAATACTGGTTTTGCAAGCTTCCCATTATTTAGATCAGAGGTTTGAACTCAATATCCTCTGCTTTACTGATGTTGCGCAGAAAAGCCTAGAATTGAGCTGTTTTTTTTAAATAAAAGAAATACATTTTATAATATACAAAAGTATAGTATGAGCATTAATTCAACATGATCTAGAAAACAAACTAATCAAAGAGAAAATCTACCTGGGACTGGGGATATGTAGGGCAGCTGAACTAATTTTTAGATAAAATCAAAATATGTCTTTGGAGCCAACCTCATATTTTCTGAGTATTGAGAATGGAACAATGTGATATAATAGAATATTTTTAAAAACATAATGTAAATGTTTTCAAGGTTTGGCTCTAAAAAGGTGTAAAGGTTTTTGGAGGCTCTTTCAGGTCAACAGGTTTTTATATTTATAACGGTAATAGATTCCTAAACTGGATGGTCCAATTAATATTAATTATTTATTTTATTTATCTTGTACTTTTAAGCATATTCATTAAACAACTGAGATAATTCTGAGTTAGATTACAAGTGTCTTTTATTTACTTCTAAGCTGCCCAAGATTCCTATGCTCTATTTGCTTAAGAAAGATTTTTTAAACTCCAAATTTCATGTAACAGATTGTGCATCTAATTAAAAAACAGAATTTCCTCCATAAATTCCCAAATTATGATAAACATTCTGAATTAATTGTAGTGCATAAATGATATATTAAATAGATGATAGAAAAAAGCACAGAAAGGAATTGCAAAATATGTCAATAATGAAATACTGATTTTTACTCAGTTTGTAGTATCTGACAGAAGGTGGCGATCTATACTTACTTTGAACACTATATAATACAATTCTACTTAAAGTTCTGTATATGAAAAGAAGCATATAGAAGGAATATGAATGTTAACATGATTTTTACTATTAATGTAATTGCTTTCTTACGCTAACAATCAGATACTATCTATTCCAGTTTAAAATATATATATTTCAAGTAGAAAAATAATGCACATTGTACAAGAACAAGTGATATGTACTACTTAGATATGATAAGAATACTTACAGGCATCTCTAATATATAGCAACATAGCTAAGAAAATGTAGTCAACTAAATCAAGAGTGATGCTGTCAGCAAATAAAGCATCCCACACAACAAGAAGGTCCTGAAGAAGAAATTCTCTTCCAAATAGAAGCCTTATCCATCTCCTAGAAAGAAATTCCAAGGAACACATCACAAATTGCACATCACAAATGATAAATAATAATTTATAGAAAAATCCAATACATAATAATTTATTAATAAAGGAGCACAGGGTTGACATGAAGGCTCCTTGGTGCTCTCTGAGCTTGCTTTTTTCCTTGCAGACATTTCATTACCCAAACTAGGTAATATCATCAGTGCTAGTAAGGAATGCTATTTGCTGACAGTTCCTTACTAGCACTGATGATGTTATCTAGTTTGGATAATGAAACATCTGTATGAAAATAAACAAGCTCAGAGAGCACCATGCAACTCTCATAATAATTTATTACATACCTAGATGGTATATTTAACTGGATTCACATGACTGGAATTGGAGAAACATTAATGATTTATTTTTGAACTTTTTGTATGAAAGTAATTCTAAGAATAGGTTCCCTGCCCCCGGTATGTAACCCGATATGTGTTTTAGGGAAAATATCAAATTCTGCATTAACCAGATTACATAAAGAAGTGTATTAAGGTGTTTAAAACACTGGTAGTTTGTATGCCTATTCCTGATGAGCTCAACTATAAAAAGTTGTTATGAAATTGTTTATGAAGTGTACCTTCCTTTTAAAAGGTCTTAGGTAACTGAATCTAATACTTTGTTTTAATAAGGCATTAATCCTATGTATAATGCCTATCCTTAAGTAGACATTTATATTATCAAGTTATAACCACTGCAAGTGCAATGCAGAGGTAACTTTCAGTTGTGTTTTATGCTAATAACTGATGCAATTAAAACTCAGAAATATAATAAAAAATTTCATCTAATTTAGATAAACAAATACAATATATCTCTCAAGTGCTACAAATCAGAATTTCTAAAACTTGAAAAGGAAGACGGAGCACAGTATCTTTGCAAAATTTACTGCTAATTATACTGCACAAGGTGTGGAAGATTTCATCTTGGTGACTACCATACAGAAATCATTATAATTTGGACTGTGAATGAAATCTTTCTCTTTTCACCAAACTTATGATTCACAGATTGTGAGAAATTTGTACTAGAAACAGATAAAATTAATACACTAAAAAGAACATTTGTATCTTTGAAATGGAGAGGGAAATGTATTTTGACAGTAGGATTCAATTTTTTTTTAAAAAAAATCAGAAATTCCATTTTCTTCTGTATCATTTTAGGATTTGGATTAACTGCGGATGCTCAAGTCAGTTTGTTTGGTGCTTTTTATTTTCTTATTAAATTGTCTCTTCAAAATATTAAGCACTGGAATGAAGAATTATTATTTTCACAGAATTAGCGAGCTAAAGGATTTCTCTGCTTTTGAAATTATAAGGCTATCAGCCTTGCAGAGTTGATGGGTATGTCTAATTCACACAATTGAAAGTTATTGTATTCTACCTGCTATCTCTACCTTTTCAGCAACATTGTAGTCATATCCATAAATCAAGGATCCCTAATATCTCTAAATGGCTGGACTACAGCATGCTTTCTTTTCCATAAAACAAAATAGATGCTCTAAAGAATTATGTCTGAATCAGAATGTTTTTATACTAATTAACACACTTTTACTGTTCTTTCCAATATGTAGATATAATCTAAGTTTCACTTAATGATACCACTAGACAAGAGGAGTCCCTTTCTTTTGAATGGTTGTATAGTTTAATTATAGTTCTGTCCTGTTAATTCTAGCTTCACATCTGTTACACCTGCAGACTGCAATGCTCAAGACGGTGAACCCTTTTATCACATTTTGTAACACAATAATTTATATTTACCTCATCAACAAAGAATTGCAAATCAGTCTAAATACTGAAGGACTTTTAAAAAAACCCAGTTATAGTTATTACTATTTCCTTACTAAAAAGCATAGTCCTGATTTTTGTATAATTAAACCTTAATCTCAAAACAATCCATAATTACTACCCACAAATGGTAGTTTAATAATGACCTTCAAGAGAAATATTAATATTCTAGAAGACATTAGAAATATTACATTTAAAACTTTCAAAAGAAATTATTTTTATTAAGGATTACCAAGAATAAATTTAATGAATGCAGCTATAAATAATAGATAACTGGATCAATGGTATGACATAAATAAATAAAATACAAAAGTGCCTTATTAAGAATACTATCAAACTATGATTTGAGTACCATCACAATGTGATGTTTAAATTTTTAGAAGAGAAACATAATGAAAAATAATATAATTACATAATGCTATATAACATAGTTCAAGAATATGAGCCTCTTTCCTATTGAAAGAGGACTGAAATTTACAAAGGGCACGTATCAATGATCTATTGTTGCAAATTAAATATGGATTAGATGTTGTATAATAATCCATTAGCCCATTCCCATGTGTGAAATATTAAGAATTTGTCTTGTACAATTCATATTCTGGTACAGTACCCTGATTTTCTGTATTTTTAAAAGTAGCAAAAATGAAGCATTTCTGATACTTGCAAAACCCAATGAATTATAATGCAGATAAAAATGTTGAAATAGTATGAGAAATCCAACCATGTCAATGACTGCTACAAGTCCCAAACTTTTTCTCCAGCAAGACTATTATCACACCCTTTTTAAAAAAATAAAAATATTTGATACTATCCCAAATATTCCTGTATGGTTTCTTACCTCACAGAAAAAAAAATGAAAGAATTCAGGAGTACATAGCTCCTTTAAACAGTGTTTTCAAAAATGCCATGCTAAGTCAAATCAACTTTATTATAGTCAAAAGTAAACTATATTAACTACTTACAATGTCAATACTCTCTCTTACTAATATAGTCCTATTAAAAACCTTAAGACACTCTATTAACATGCACTCAGGGATTGTGTAGTTCTCATGTTTCTCTAAAATTGCAAGCTATTACTTAACTTTTTAATACACTATAAACAACTTGTTTATTCTTATCTGACAAATGTACAAAAAAAAATTCACACACCTTAAAATTTTGCCACAATTGGATTAATATTGTGGTTTCTGTAAAAAATATCATATAAAAGCATAATAACATATTTCTTTACTACATTTTCTTTTCATAACTTTCATTCTCTATAAAATTGCTTTATCTAAATTGAAAAAAGCTCTCATGTTCAAAATGGCACCTTCAAAATTATTGCTTTTTCCTGAAATGGGTATGGCTTTCTTTAGTGTTCTTTCATTATCTTCTTTTAAAAGACTTTTAAAAATAATAGTTACTATTACATTACTGTTAAGAGAAGTAGGGTAAATACAACAAAAAGGGCAAGAATTATAATTCTGTTTTATTACCTACTGTTAATATTGTGGAATCTAGGTTTCATCATTTTTATTCATGAATGTTGAAAGATGTGTTGATGGAAGAATGCATCAATTCAAATAGTTATACACATGTATTTATAATTTTAATAGACAATATAACATGACAATGGTTGAAGCTGTCCCAGATCTAATACATACCAACATGAATTTTGCATGTGGGGTACTGATGTTTAGGCTACAAGACTACATCTCTCCTTCACACTCCCAACTGAACACATTGCCAAGGAGAAAAAAGGATGAAAATAGCATGTACAGATCATTCTCTATTCAGAGGGAAACCCCATATGCATTAAGCTGAATGCCTGAAAAAGGACTCAAATGTGATTAAAAACAAAAGGAACCACAACTAATAGAGACAGCTTGATAAAGTGGCAAGAAAAGAAAATTGTTTGTATGAATTCATTTCTCTATTTTGTCCCATGTAAGTGACTCTTATTCACTGCAGTGATGTAGTAGGGTAAACTGTTAGTGAGTTGTTTAGTGCAAAAACAACCACCAAAAGTTCTATGGGTAAAATGATGATATTTCTTTTCTTTCTATAAAAAATTAATAGATAAAAGAAAGCACATACTAGATTTCCAAAGCTTTCTGCCAGTCTTTAGCCATGAGTAGATACAAAAGAATAGAGGCAAATATTTGAACAAAATATTAACACCAATTTTAGAACATATTCTAATGATGCACACTGTGCTTTTACATTTGACAGGCCATTGATAAAAATCCTAGTTTCCTTTGCTGTCATAATCCAAGGACTGCCTGTATCTTGGGTCTAAAGCTCTTTGCCTTCCAAGTCTTTTGTAACTTGTCACAATAATTTAGTAGTGCTGAAGACCGCAATAGCAATAGCACATAGACTTATATACCATTTTATAGTGCTTTACAGCCCTCTTTAAGCAGTTTATAGAGTCAGCATATTACCCCCAACAATTTGGGTCCTTATTTTACCTGCTTTGGAAGGATTGAAGGCTGAGTCAACCTTAAGTCTGGTGAGATTTGATCTGCCAAATTGCAGGCAGCTGTCTGCAGCAGAAGTACTACAATACTACACTCTAACCACTGCACCACCGAGGCTCTTTAAGATTCAATCAAAGTCTGTTTTCAATTCTAGTAGACCACTTTGTCATGAAACCTAAAGAACATTTTGAAAGATATTGTTCTGGAAATTCTTGATCAAGGAAAAACTAACTTTTCAGAAAGCAGAAGCAGAATGGATTTATTGTCACCACAGTATTTTATGTTATGTCTAAATTAACTTCTGAAAGTAAATTAAACTGCCCTTCAAAGGCCATAGACAGCAGTCCATTTCTATCCATTAGTTTGGCTAATAATGCCTTCAAATATTCAATAAGGAGACTGGAAGTGACATGACATCAGCAGCAAGGGAATGGCAGCAACATCAGCAGTAAGGGAATGGAGCTCTCTGTCGCCTGCACTGGCTTCTACAAGTTCATGGGCTCCAGAAGCAGCCAAAGCCACCCTGGAGGGGTAGCGAAGCAAAGGAAAGTGCCCCTGTGAGGTATTGGGGGTAACACAACTCTTCTGAAGAACCCCAAGGCTGTTGCTCTTTAAGTCATGTCATGGAAAAGAGGTGGCCAAGATGGCCACCAGACAGCTGGAGACAGCTTCAACCTAAGAAGGGTGCAGTAGTGAAGTTAGTGACAATATGAAACTGTGTGAGAACTATCCTTTTTATTTTAAAATATAACCCTGAGAAGAATATTCAGAAAAAAGAACTCTATATAATTATATTAAGTGCTGGAAATTGAGACACAAATGACAAAAGAAAGCAGGAGGTCCAGGAAGAGGAGGAGCCAACTGAAAGAGCAACCAAAGATAATAGGGGAATAAAAATAAATATGATTGATGTAAACCAAGGGGAGAGTATTATAAGGGAAATTAAACAGGAATTGCAAAGAGAAATCTTTGGGAGAAAAATAGGGGTGAGAGTAGATAACTTGAAAATGAGACAAAGGAATATAATAGAGAAGGAAGAAATGTTTAAGAGGAATATGGGAAGAAGTGGTAGATAGAGATGGAAATGTAACAGAGGAATATGGGAGACAAGCTAAGAAGCGAAAGACTAAAGCTTTAATGTGAATGAGATATGATGGTTTAAAAAAAAAAGAAAGTATGATGTTATAGAAATATATATTATTAGTTAAGATATATAACTGCTAAAGGTAATAAATAAGAATATTAACATGCTATTGTAGGAAAAGGAATGACATATGGAATTTGATTGACACAAAAATAATATTGTGAAGTATTGTATAAGATAATGAATGTTATAATTTAAAAAAATAACTATTATTAGAATTGCATAAGTTGTTAAACATAAATATGATGAACACTATTATATTTGTATCAAAAAGTGACGAGAAAGAGGATTTTTTCTTAAATATAATAGTGGCATATTTATAAATTAAAAGGAATAAACAATGGAAAATTATAATTAATATAAATTTGTGAATTGTTATTAGAACTTTATAAATTGGTAAACACTGCAAATATGATTATTAATATATAATTGGTAGTAAAAGGAGTGAGGTTAAGAATATAGAGATTGAAACAAAAATAACATATTGCAATCATGAATAACCAAGATTGATAATTAACAAAATTAAATTATCAATTAATATCAAACCTTAAAAGATTGACTATTGTATTAAACAAGAGGAATATTGTCATATTTGTATCAAAATGTAAGACACTATGGAACCACACTGTTCACACAATGATATTTTTGTTGTTTAAAAAAAAATAAAAAATGTATATATATAGAGAGAGATTTAAGCTCTCACCTAAGAAAAAAATGCTAAATAGATGCTTTATTTATATATTTAATTCAGATGTAGCACATTTTTTTGTCATTGTTGAGCTTTTACAATATTAAAACTAAACTCTACATTGCAGTTTAAAAATATGCCTCATGCAAGCTTTTTAAATGCAATTTAGTAATTAAAAAACTTTGAAACAAAGCTGCATATAAATTCACTACACTTTAATGTATGATTTATTAATTTTGCAACACTGTTTTGACATGTAGTTCTTATATTTGCTGCCTGTTAAAGAAAGATTGGGTAATGAAGTACTTCAGAGTCAAGTCCCATAGATTTCAATTAGGATTACTCCAGGGTAAATATAAGTGGGATAGCAATGATATTCTATTTTACATAAGACTTATAAATCAACAGACATACGTTTTCTAAAATAAATGGCTACAGCTAGCAGAGTTGCATGGTGGAAATTTAGCCACTTTGGGTAGAAGACAATGGACTCATTTAATTATCTACGTATTCCTGTAGGAACCCTCTTAGTAATAAAAGATTCAGATGAAAAAAACAGTGAATTCATTAATTAACTACCATATTTGTTGAAAAATGTGCACTAAATAATGCAGCATAGAAATAGTGGTTCTTCTAGATGCTTGTCTGTAAGTCTGCATGTGTGTGAGAAACGGAGAGAAAAAAGCAATGCCTATGCAGCTTCTAATTATTCCAATTATCATGGCACACTATGAAAACTTGATTAATAACACTGAAGATATTGTTGTGGCAATTAGCCATATGGTTATGGGACTTTATTCTGTCACGATTTAGCCATTAGCATCTACTTATGTTCGTCAGAACAGTGCATCCGTGACAAGTTGAAGTTTCGCTCACCTTGTCGATTCCCTCGTGAGCCACACTAGAGAACTGTTTATTCCTGAGAGCCCTTTGCCAGACTAAATTTTTCATGTGGCATCCGGTCTGACTGGGGACAAATGTCAAGTAGCTAATGCAACAACCCATCAAGCCTAGTTCTCTTTACAAAGATACTTGGTAAATTGCTTGTCAAAACAGACTTATTTCAAAAAAGATTTGAACAAATAAATTAATGTCAAGTGACTTGTACTGAATGTTTTGAGTGTAAGTAATTCAAACAATATGCACCTTCCATTATTTAGACATGATGAGTGTTCTATCATGCTTTTGTACAATTGCACGCATTAGTTACATGTGAAATATATACACTACAAGCCCAGGGATTTTGGGTTCATTGTCAGTTTGGGTCCAGCACAATTTGGATGTAATCCTTTTTTTAATGGGAATCCATTACATTTATCTCCCTCCCTCTCACAATGTGTGTTGTGAAGAGAGTGAATGAGTGAGAGAATGAGATAGATTGATTTCCAATTGGTTGGACTCACAGCTGATCTATAGGAACACTAGATAACTCAAGATAATGCCTCCAGTGCCCCACTGGAACAAAAACCAAAAAAGGAACATGCAAGTAGGTTTTTTTTTAAGAAAGCAGGAAAATATGGCTGATAAAGGGAGTATTTCTTTGTTAGAAACATAGCAATGTATGTAGTTTACTGTAGATATTTTAGATAAGCTGTATTTAACCTTTTATAGCAAGTAACAGAAAACTCTCTTATACTGATTAGAGAAAGCAGATACTTGAATCTAGATCTCTAAAGGACCAGTCCAGCATATTAATCATTATACCATATCAGTTCTGTTTTTAACCAACCTCACTGATTCTATATATGTATACATATATATATTCATCTATTTTATGTAATCTCTACTACCATATTCCACAAGGAATATAGAAACCCCAAGGTAACCCATGCAGAGCCCATGGCACTTATATTATACATGGACAGCAATTCTTACTCATTAAAAAGAGGTTTGTTACATTTTGTACAATTACAGCTTTCAAGTATTATTCATAAGTAATCTCTTATAGCACACTGCAATATCCTATCCTAGAAATAATAAGAGCATGGGAAACTTTTGCTAAGGTAACAGTTCTGTTCCAGAAAGGGTTGCGCTGGTAAACCAACTAAAGCTGAATAAAGTGACCCCAGATACAGGCTCCAATATTGCCTTCTTAACACTAGCCATAACTCATTACAGAGTTATAGTTCTGGTTCTTTCAGGAAGAGTGCTATTCCACCTAGAACCAAGATAGCAAGTAATATAAAAACAACAGCACTTTGACTTATATATTGCTTCACAGTGCTTTACAGCCCTCTCTAAATGGTTTACAGAGTCAGCCTATTGCCTCCAACAATTTGGGTCCTCATTTTACTAACCTCAGAAGGATGGAAGGCTAAGTCAACCTTGAGCCTGGTGAGACTCAAACTGCCAAACTGCAGTCAGCAGGCAATCATTCTAACCACTGCCATCACAGATAAGAATACAAAACTATTATTTTTGGAACAGTTTTTTTTAGAATTCAGTTTCAATCTGTTTCCTACAGCTTCTCATTGGCAGTTGACCTCCCCCAATGAGCTCAAATAAATTGGAATAGTTGAGTAAAGAAAGAAGGATCCTACAGTGGTCCCACTCCCAACTGTAATGGGTTATTTAAAGAAGGGAACCCTTGTTTTCAATCCTTTGAGGAATCAATGGCAGTAAATAAATTGAGAGATCAAAGAGGATGAAGATGGGTATATTCAGGGGTGGACTTCAAATTTTTTAGTAAGGGGCTCTCTGCCCTAATGACTGCCTGGGTGGGCATGGCTAGGTGGTCATATGATTGGGTGGTCATGTGATCAGGTAGTCATGTGATCAGGTAGTCATGGCGAGATGATTATGTGACTGGGTGCAGCCAACTCAATGCCATTCCCACCCAGTCACATGACTCCCAGTCAAGCCTACCCAGGTTTTGTTGCTCCTGGTGTTTTCTGTGGGAAATGGGTCTCTCTCTCTCTCTCTCTCTGTCTCCCCCCTCTCTCTCAAACTTCAATTCCTGAATCATTTTTGCCTTCTTTTTTCCCATTCTCCTTTTTTTCTAGGAATAAGCTGGAGGGAGGGAGGGAGAAAAAAAAAAAGAGAATAGAGGGAGGGAGGGAAAAAGAGAGAAAGAGGAAGAAAGGGAGTAGGGAGGAAGAAAGAAGTCAAATTGGGTTGTTGACAATGACCATTGTGCCTTTATTCCTGGGTTTATTATTTACAACCAGCCAATCTTGGAAAAGATTAAGAAACTGACTTTGGAGTGTTTATGAACTACAAACAGAAGAGAAAAGAAAACAGAAATGGCTAGCCTTTATTTCTAGAGTGACTCAGAGGAGAATCCCCGAAAATGCTAGAAATTGCATTATTGGCTGTTTCCAATTTAATTTTCTTTTTTTTAGTGGAATTAAAGCCTTTCTCAAATATATATGTATGTTTTTTAAAAGCAGGGAGAAAGGAAAAGAGAGTATTCGGAGCAAAAAAGTATCACTGTTTTAATTAGAAGATGTGCCAATCAAGTCATTAAAAAAGAGAGCGGAAATGAGGGAAAATGAGATTTCATGTGCATCTCTAAGGTTCACTTAGCTGACTGTCCGAAGTTGATTGAGCAAGTCACTTTAAAAAAAAAGCAATCCACACACACCTCCAATGAATGCCCCCTCCTGGACACATAGGATGCCCCCCCTTGAAATCAGGAGGGGGGGAGCTGAGAGCAATGAGATAGGAAAGCTAAGAAGGCTGAAGAAAGTCAGTCTCTGGAATTTCCTTCATGGGCAGCTCAGGGCCAGCCACTGTTCCCTTCGTGTTGGCTCAGGAAGGAGGAGCAGCTGCTGCATGTGTGTGTGTGTGTGTGCATGCACGAAAGAGAGAGATGAGAGAAAAGAGAATTCCCTCATCTCTCTCCTCTCCCCTTGTGCGGGAGGTGAGGGCTGCCTTGAGTGAAAATATGGCACGAAGGCAAGTTCAGCGCCGCTTCACTCCTACACTCTGGCAACCAGGGCGGGATGTAGCCAGCCAGGAGTGGGAGTTGGGGACTTCTGAGCCCATCAGTGTCTTAGCAAGGGGATCGCCTGAGCTCCTGCAAGCCCCCAGCAGTCCACTCCTAGATATATTCTATCATCCAAGATAAGTCACCCAACAGTGCAACTAATCTGTTTTCTGTCCCGTATCCAGGCCACAGTTCAGACTGAAAAGGATGCAGAAAATTGGCTTCCTCTAGAATAGTGATGGCTAACTTATTTGTTGTCACATATCAAGCGTGTGCACGCCCGCACACCTGCACCCATAATGCAATGCGTGCATGATCCCCCACCCCTGAGCATGCGACCCCTTGCATGCGCCTTAATACCCTGCACATGTGCATGCATCTCCCCACGCATGTGTGGCAGATACCCAACAATCAGCTGACTGGCGGGTGTGCATGCATGCGCAGTGGATCAATTCTCAGTGATGGCTCGCCTGCCGGCAGAAATGGCTCTGCATACCACTTCTGGCACGCGTGCCAAAGGTTCATCATCACAGCTGTAGAACAACCTGAAAATCACAACATTCTTTTAATAACCATTTCCAGAATGGGAAAGCTGCATACTAGATGATAGTTGTCTAATATAGCTGCATGCATGGAGTCCCTTTTCAGAAAAAGGTACCTCACTGCTTCTTTTAAGGCTTACAGCACCACATCCTCTCTCAGAGAAATAATGACTTTCTCCCTAATTGTAGGAGATGATCAGGTTGAGCCTGAAGGATGGCCCAAGCGCATTATCAGTCTTGAGCCCCTTCATACCCACAAAAGATCTAGATCTCTTAAGATGAATATTTTACCTAGAATTTTATTTTTGTTTCAAACAATACCAATTAGGCTTGGAAAAGACTATTTTGAAGATTTAAATAAAATTATGTTGAAGTTTATATGGCAAGGTAAAAAAGCGAGAATAAAGCTAAAGCTTTTGCAAGATGCTAGAATTAGAGGAGGTTTTGGCCTGCCTAATTGGGAATTGTATTATCAAGCTGCAAGTTTGATGTGGGTCAAAGAATGGATAACATTAAGGAAACATAGGTTGTTGACATTAGAAGGGCATGACTTGCTGTTGGGCTGGCATGCTTTTTTATGGTATAAGGGAACTAAAACACAGGGTTATTTTAGAAGACATTATGTACGGGAGTCTTTGTGGTTAAATTGGGAGAAGATAAAAAGACAATGTTATTTGAAAATTCCAGTTTGGTTATCGACCATTGAAGCATTTTCCTATCCTATAATCTACAAGAAGGAACAAACAGTTAGATATGGGGAACTTTTGGATGAAAAGGGTGAACTTAAATCGATCCAAAACTTAGAGGAACAAGGTATAAGGATGAATTGGTTTTCATATGCACAAATACATTCAAGGTATGATGAAGATTCCAAAACGGAGGGATTTTATGATAAGCAGACTGATTTAGATAAGATCTTGATGGGTACTGATGAGAAGGTGATTAAAAAATTATATGGTTATTTACTGGGAATGAAATTAGAGGAAGAACAAGTCAAAGAAACTATGATTGTTTGGGGGAAGAATTTTGGATATGGGATTGATTTAGAGAAATGGCAGAAATTGTGGTCTCAAAATTATAAAATGACAATGTCAACAGCATATAAAGAAAACTTGTATAAGATGTTTTACAGGTGGCACTTTCCTCCGACAAAAATAGCAAGAATGTTCAAGAACAAATCTGAAAAATGCTGGAAATGTCATCAGATACCCGGCTCGTATTACCGTATGTGGTGGACTTGTGAGGATGCTAGAAAATATTGGACTATAATTCGCATGTGGTTGGAAAAAATGACAAAGAAACATATAGACTTGAAACCAGAGATTTTCTTATTGGGAATTTTACCTGATATATATAGTAAAGATTTGAAATATCTGATTGTAAATGTATTAACAGCAGCCAGAATTGTATTTGCTAAAAATTGGAAGAATGAGAAAATACCATTACAGGAAGAAATTATTAAGAAAATATTGGAATGTGCTGAGATGAGCAGATTGACATTTGAAATTAGAGAGCAAGAGGATAAACAATTTTATGAAATTTGGGATTTTTTTTATAAATGGTTAGATGATAAAATACGACAATAGAATATTTAGAATGTTAGATAGTAAGGAATATCTTTATTTTGCTATTATTTTGTTATTTGACATTATATTTATAAAGGGTTTTTTAGGATTGATTTGATATGATTATATGATTTGTTATAGAGTAAACTGGTTTAAAGTATTGTTAGCTCATAAAGCATGAATGATTAAAAATATAGTCAAAAACTTCTTTTTTTAGTGATATTAGGATATATAAGTTTGGATTGACAATATGAGTTGTTATGTAACATAATTGTAATTGAGACTACAGAATGAATGCACAAAAATGATGAACCAACTGACACACTGGATGTACATATGAGAGTTGATGTTTTTATGTTTTGTTTGTCTTGTTTGTCTGTAGAAAATTAATAAAATCTTTTTCAAAAAAAAAAAAGATCTAGTCTAACCCACTTTGAATTGTTGACTTTTATCTACTACCAATTTGCTTTGACTGTTAGTTCAGATTTTTGTAGAGTATTAGCAAGTAATAAACCTGTATTGATTTGAACTGCTTTGCTTCCTGATTTCTTGCACCTGAGACTGATTCATTGAATCTTATGTTAACCTTTCTCTCAAAGGAGCCAAGTAGGGTAAAGTTCCAGTTCAAATGGGATGATGTCAGGGATGCAATTCAACCAGTGTAACAACCAGTTCAGTGAGTGCGTGCTTTGAAAACCCTGCCCTTTTCAGTTATAAAACTTACCTTCTGTTGCAGTCCTGGTGAGTAAATCAGTTGAGGCGCAGCAATCCTCTGTGCCACACCAAACAGCTGAGCTGAAAATCCCAGAAATAGGCAGGGGTAGGGCCAAATCGTCACCGTAACTATAGAACTGAACCAGGCCAAACTGGTAGAATCCCATCCCTGGATGGCACTCATACTGCATTCTATCTATATCTTTGAGATTAATTAAATTATATTGCAAGACTCTACTTCTGTTATCATCATATATTTTGTCAACTGGGATTCTGAAGCAAATTTGATTATTGCCAAAACTCACAAAATGAAATGAATCACTCTAAAGGCTGGGATGCAGTCCAACATTAATAAGGGTGAAGCCACCACAGTGTAAGTTCAACCATGAGATCAGGTTTACATCTGATCTTCCCGCTGATGCTCTAATGCGGGGGTATCAAACTGGAGACCCGCGGGCCAGATGCGTCTCACCCACCCCAGTTCCTTGAATGGGAAAAACATCACAAAATATCACATGACGGCAATGTGATGCCGTGAGTTTGACACCTATGCTCTATAGTATATCTCCACTGTCGAGTTCCTGATTAATCAAGGATAGATTCTTATCTAGACAAGTATTTGTGAGGCTGGCAAATTCAGCAACAAGAACCACTTAGATCTTGGCAAATATTGGTACTGCAAATAAAGTAATGTAATAGCACTGTCAAGGCCAGCTAAAGTAATTTTCAATATCAACTTACACCTTGCATAATTTGGGTAGAGTTACACTGACTTTCTTTCTTATGCTTTCCTCTCCATTGGGCTGACATGTCTTTATTTCAACAGTTCTTTTTTCTCATTCATGGTCTGAGGGTCCTGCTATATATACCTTTCATCCCAAATATTTAATTAAATTATCGTCTAATCAGGTCAATTGAAATTATAATATGTTGATAATCTCTGGAGTTTGCTTGTACTCATGGATTCAGACTGTACACTCCAGCAGTGACAGTAAAATGAGAATATGCAGCTCATGGTAATTCGTTAAATTCAGACCCCACTTTTTATTTTTAGCTGTCATAAAGATGTTGCTTTCTATTGTTGATCTCCACCACAACAATCTTATGAAATAGATTGTACTAAAAGAGGGTGACTGATCCAGTGAGCTAAAGTCCCAAAGGTATTTTTCAAAACAACAACTGGACTTTGTTTTTCCTTGAAGACATTTTACTTCTCATCCAAGAAGCTTTTTCAGTTCTGACTTCAATCACTTTTTGGACAACCATGACCTGGATGATTGAGAATCTCCACAGACCATAGGAGTATCAAACTGGATTTCTTCAAAGGCCAGATCAGCATTGTAGTTCTTCTCTGCGGGCTGGATGCCTCTTGCAGCATCCTGCCAACCAAAATGGGATGCAGGGAGTCTGTGCACAGCCCCATGCACCTCATTTTCACCTTCCATGTCATACTGAGGCACTCTGCTGGCCATTTTCTGACCCATTTTTGGCCCATTTTCAGGCCGTTTTGGGGCCTTTTTATTCCATTTTCCAGCCCGTTTTCAACCAGCAGAGTGCTGCTGGAGACCATGGAGGGTGAAAATGAGGGGCAGGGGGGCTTCATGCAGCCTGATTTAGTTGCCAGTGACACCACGGGCCACTCCTTTGATATTTCCAGTTCCATGAAGAAGAATGCAGCACTTAAAACAGTTAATCATAATTCTTTAAATCTTTATCATATTGATATTTTTAGCACTGAAGAATTTTAACTTGACATTTTTAAAAAGTAGTATTAAAATATATTTAGAATGGGATGTTAGCAGCATAATATCTGGGCTGTATTCGGAGATCTTATATCAAATAGTAAAGATGTATGGCAATAAATATTTTTGCATTTGGTATGATAGAATTCTGCGTGGATTTCTGGGCTTTCTTTAAGTATATCTTTTGTATTAAATATCCACTGGTCATTAAAGTGCTTAAATCTTAGTCAAATTCTGTCATCTGTTCTGATCTTAGATACTTTCAATCTGCTGCATATCATAATTTTTTTCCAGTACATTTGGAAGCATCATGAGTATTGAAAAGTGTGGTTCCAAATGACCCAGATACATATTAAAATACCCCCATTGGCTTTTAAATAAATACATTTTAAAAGAGGGTAAATATTCTAGTGGAATAAACAAATATGGCCAATATGAACTGTAGCATGGAATTAAACTGGCTAGTACAAACTCCTAATTGAATAAGAAAGTTAATGGAAACTAAACTGCTATGTTATAGGTCTCTCACCTGAAAGTATCATACCATCTATTTTTTTAAAGCTTTTTAAAAAAGAGATGCTGGAAGTACAGCATTGCAACATTTTTACAACTATGTGATTTTCACAACAGTAGCTGTAACCAAAATTAATATTGCACTATACAGTATGTATGCATATATATGTGACCTTTTTATTTAAGGTTTCTATGGGTTATACTTGTATTTCAGATTTAAGAACACTTGGCAATTGATTTATGTTATTAATTATGATAGTTGTACTTTCTCAGGGTCATGTGATCAGCTTTTGTTACCTTCCTACAAGCTAAGTCAATGTGGAAGCCAGATTCACTTTACAACTGTGTTATTAATTTGAGAACTGTAGCGATTCCCTTAACTATGGCAAGGAAGGGTTATAAAATGGGGAAAATTCATTTAACAAATGTCTCAGAAATGTTGGGCTCAATTATGGTTGTAAGTTGAGGACTACCTTTATAAGAAACCATTGTGAGAAAACATCTGGTTATTAGCTCTGTTTGGCCAACCATGGACTGATTGGAAGTGCTGTAAAATCCTTTCATAGTGTCTGGAAGTTGATGGAGTTTGAATGGTATAAAACATGCTCAGCAAAGCCGAATTGTACTCTATTCATTACAGTACCCTGCCAATTCCAGGGAGACTTGGCACTTCCCTTGAAAAAATAAATTTGTGACTTGGGGTTTTCCCCAGTAGCTTGCAGCTATTACCAGATGGTGGCTATGGCAACATAGCCTCTGAAGAATCGAGGATTGTGACTAGGATAGCCTTTGCCCAGCTTGGGCCAAGAGTTATGACTCTTTTTGGAACAGAAGGATGTGTCTAAAATAACTAATCCTTATTCCTAAAAGAGATAGATTCCGCAAAGCACGTTAGATAGAGGCATTTGAAGGTCTCTTAAGATTACATTTTGACTTGTTCTAGTTACTATGATCACATTATGCCTATTTTGTGGTCCTTTATAGGAAAAAAATTGCTTATACTTAAACATATTATACTGTATTTGCATTTTTTGTTAGCAAATAACATAATCCCAAGAAAACTATTCTTTCCTATAGAAAATCTTTCTAGATTTATGCTGAAAACAAAGTTGGCCCACCCACATGTGCAACTCATTTCATTTCTGCAAGGAATACTGGGAGGAGACGGATAAACACTTCTTTTGAGTTACAGCATTGTGAAATAGCTTCCTCTTTAGTAACAAGACTGTCTTCCAGTTTGTCCTACTAGAATATTTGAAAACCAAATTCCAGTGAGTGTACGGTGAGAGACAGAATGCTTATTTGATTGACCTACTGATGTTCATGGTTTTATAATTTTGTCTTAGCTTTAACATCAATGTTTTATTTTAAAACCTTGTGTTTTGCTCTTAACTTATATCATGATTAAGACAGTAGATCAGGTCTCCTTTTTCAAATGTCAAATTCTTTCATTTTCAAAATTATTATATAAGTATTTTACAAAATAAAAAAGTATATGTATGTGTATAATATTAACAAATAATATTGAATTAAATATGTAAAAATTAATTTAAAAAAAAAGCTATAACGAAGTTAATTTGTGCTCTAAAATGACTAAAAGGCTAAAACAATGTCTAAACAAGGCTATATACAACTTGTTATCAATGACTAATATTAACTAAAACAATGACTAAATAGCTTATAGCATACAATATGTCTTCTCACAATGGGTCTTTTGAAGTTATTAAGCAGTTGGCAGGATGAGTTAAGAGTGCCATTCTCATGTGCTGAAAAACATAAGGTTTCCAAAATAGAAAGAAGATGCTAGACTAGGTTGGTCTTTGGTCTGCCAAGTATGCTGCTTCTTATTTTCCTTGAATGCTTGAAAATAAGATATCTAAGTGTCTCCTGGGACTATGCATTTAAAAGAGGTCCTTTGGAACATGAGTGAGTTTTTGGGAAGCATCTCTTTTATTATGGTTGGTCATACAATCAGCCAAATATTTAGCCTGGATTTGGCATTTTTATTCAACTGTTGAAACCTTTCCAGATTTCTGATGGTGCTAAAGTTATTGTTTCAGAATACAAACTGTTCCAAGTCAAGTGGCATTGTGCAATTGACTGATGGCGATTTGTCAATGTCCATGGTGTTCAAACAGTGTTCCAGTTGTTTTGGAATTGCAAGTATGAACCGAGTATCAGAGTTGGAGGTCTTCTAGTCCAACCCTATATCACTTCAGACAAATGGCTGTCAAATTGTTCTTAAAAACTTCCAGTGATAGAGCATCACAAGGCAAAGTGTTCTACTGATCAATTGTTCTAACTGTCAATAAAAAATCTCCTTAGATCTTAGATTGCTTCTCTTCTTGATTAGTTACCATCCCTTGCTTCTGCTTCTAGGTGCTTTGGAGAATAGACTGATTCCCTTTTCTTTGTGGCAGGCCCTTAAGTATTGGAACACTGCTATCATGATACCCCTGGTCCCCGTTTTCATTAAACCAGACATACCCAATTTATGCATACCCAATTCATTCCTTACATGTTTTGACCTCCATTCCCTAATTATCTTTGTTGCTCTTCTTTGCACTCTTGCTGGAATCTCACATCTTTTTTATATCATGGAGTCCAAAACTGAATACAATATTCAGTGTGGTTTTACCAAGGCATTATAAAGTGATACTAATACTTCACATGATCGTGAATCTATTTCTCTGTTCATGTA
The DNA here is from genome assembly GCA_033807585.1 of Hydrophis major. Lineage (NCBI taxonomy): Eukaryota > Metazoa > Chordata > Lepidosauria > Squamata > Elapidae > Hydrophis > Hydrophis major. The sequence goes on from CM066343.1 coordinate 134,238,819, forward strand.
GCATAGGACTTTAGCTTTTTTGGCAGTGGCTACACTCTGTCAGATCATATTTGTGGTTATTCACTAGAAGTCCAAGATCTCTCTCATAGTCAATGTTATTGAGCTAGGCATCTCCTATTCTATACTTGAGCATTTAGTGTTCTTGCCTAAGTGTAGGACCCTGCTTTTGTCATTTTCTTAGATGGGGCCAGTGTTCAAGTCTGTTAAGATCCTTCTGTATCTTGACCCTATCTTTTGGAGTGTTGGCTGTTTCTGCCAGCTTTGTGTCATCTAGAAATTTGATGAGTTCCCCTACTATCTCATCTAAATCATTTTGAAAGATATAGAAGAGCTCTAGGCCTAAGACAGAGCCTTGAGGTACCCCACTGCATACTTCCCTCCATGTAAATGCAGTTCCCTTAAGGGCTAGACATTGAGTACAATTGGTCAGCCAATTGTTGGAGGGTCTTCCAAGGGGCTAAAGTCACCCTGTAGGAGTGACGAAAAAAGGAGAGGCATTCTGCAAGTCGCGGAGAGCGGTGGCTCTCCAGCTAGACCCAGGGATTCCCTCCCATCCAACAATGAAGAGGAGAGGCAGCTATTATGGCTGCCATGAAGCTGGGGCAGCCTAAGAAACAAAGAGTTTGCAGGAGCAGTGTAGATGAACAGTGATTGGAACTGGGTGAGGTGATTATTTTTCTACCTAGAACCTAACCCCAAAGAAAATAAACCCTGGAAAAGAGACTCTTTGAAAAGCTTGTCAAAGCAGCGAATAAGTACAGAGAAAAAAATAATAGACCTGAAAGAAAAGGAATTAAAGGGAGAGCGAAAAATCTTTAAAATATAGAAAGATTGGATTTTTAAACTTTATTAGCAATATTTCGATAAGACATTTTAGAATGCTAGAATAGTTGTCTGAATATTGACTATTTGTAAAAAACTGAAATATTTGTCAGATTTTGTACTAACGTTGAAATTTAAGCTGAAGGTGCCATCTTCTGGTGATGGAATATATACTAAATTCTTAAAACCTTGGGAAAGTACTGATGAAACAAAGGGAAAAAAGTGGAAATAACATCTAATGGACTGCTGTTATCTATTGTTTTATATTTGCCTACTTCATGACAATTGGAGGTTTAACTATGATATGATGGAATACAGCAAAAGAAAGCGACTTTTAAATGCCAGGATCTATGGCTGAACTAACAGAGTGGATTCAAGGAAATATTTGGAAATCTTCCTGGATTACCTAAATCAGTGGTGTCAAACTCAAGGCCTGTGGGCTGGATCCGACCCATGATGTGGTTAGATCTGGCCCGCAGGGCTGTCCTGGTCTACCCAATGTGAAGATGAAAGATCAGGCCAGCGTGGCATCAGCCCTGTCTACCCAATGCAAAGAGGAAACATGCCAGCAGTTTGGGGAGAGGCGTCAAGCTGGCTACACCCACCTAGTCACCTATGCCCACCCAGTTGACACCACACTCATCCCCTCCCCGAGATCAATGACAGCCATGATGCAGCCCTCAATGAAATTGACTTGACACCCCTGACCTAAATGGAATTAATTGGCTAACTTGGGACATAAAGAACTATCACTCTTGCATTTCCCTGAGAAGCAACACTAAGATTGGGCAAATGGTTTCTAAGCTGGCTTTCTGAGGTCATAGACAATTGAGACTTGGGGCGGTGACAGACCACTGAGAGGCTATTGAGTAATATTTGGACCTATCAAAATGAAATAAGATATTGCACCAGGGGGGAGAAGAGTGGATTTCAAAAAGAAATGGTGTTGATGCTTCAAAGTAACTGTGATATGCTGATAAAGAACCATGGGGAGATAAAAGACTTAATGCATGACATTGTGGGGAAATCAGAAGAAGTTCAACAAGGGACAATGAATGAAGATAATAAAACGCAGGAAATAGTGAAGATAATAGAAAGACCAGAGGAAAAATATAACAAATAAATCAACATATAAAACAAGAAGACAAGAAGGAGAAGACAATAAATACTTATGAATCAAATCAGGGACAATATATATTAAGAGACCCAAAAATGGGATTGGATAAAAAGAAAGATATTTTTGAAGAGAAGATAGAGGCTTGGGCAGATCCCCAAGATGTACAGCAGCAGAAGATAGTAGAGGTGGAAGAAATATTTAGGTTAAATAGGAAAGATGTAGACAAAGACCCAAAGGAGGAGTTTGAGAAGCATGTCAAAAAACAAATAAGAATTGAAATACCATAGCAAGAGATGATGATGGTTAGAAAGGAATGCTGTTTAATGTAAGACTGGCTTTATTGAGGGCTAGAATAGAGGCAGAAACAAGATCAAGGGAGAATATTATTATACATATTTTTATATAATATACTAAAAGTAATTGTAGATGTAAAGATTAGATGTTGAAAGATGGTATTACTATGTAAGTTAATATAACTTTGTGATTGTTATTAGAATGGTGCACAAATACACTGAACAACTAAACAATGAAGGAACACGTAATACAAATATGTATAATAACACTACAATTGCATAAGTATAATTAATGTAACTAATATTATTATTACTATTATTTGTATTTAAATGAATGATACCCAGATGCCTCACTGTAAGAATGCAGTATTGCAGGCTAATTCTGCTGACTGCTGATTACCAGCAGTTTGGCAATTCTATTCTCACCGGCTCAAGGTTGACTCAGCCTTCTATCCTTCCAAGGTTGTAAAAATGAGGACTCAGATTGTTGGGGGCAATATGTAAACAACTTAGAGAGGGCTGTAAAGCATTGTTAAGCAGTATATACATCTAAATGCTATTGCTAATCTGCATTTACAGTATTTTTCATAGATTGGATTATTATTTTTTCCTTTTGTATAGACAGATGTAAAAAACAAGTTAAGCAGTTTTGCTTTCTTCTTGCAACTCATCACTTCTTGCTATTTGCTCCCAATAATGGACCAATTGTTTCCTTCACTTTTTTCTTGTTTTTTATGTTTCTATATTACATGTTTTTCTTGTTTTTTTAATAAGATTTTTATTATTATTATTTTCTTTTTTCTTTGTTTTCTTTTACCATAGTCATTCTATTTCTATTTGCAGGTCTTTGTATTTTATGATTTTCTCCACTTTTTTCTCTTCTCTTTTGCTATCTCCAGATATTGCAACTATCCAGACTTTTTTGTCTTTTTTATTGGCAATTGTTCAGTCTATGTAGCAGGTGTTTGTCTGTTTGAATTCTAATGTCCCAGAGCACTTCAGTTTCTTCATTTTATTACTATGTATATTTTGCAGTCCCATTAGTTCTGGCTTGCAGGCAAATCATTTCTTCCAATGCATCATTGTTGCTACTTTATCATATTGCTCAGTCTGTACAATCTTCCTAGCGCAGCTAACTATGTGATCCACTGTTTTTTCCGCTTCTTTGCAGAGATGACATTTGGTGTCTATTGCTGTCTTCTAAATTCTGGCAGTGTATGTATTTGTTTTTAAGGCTAAGTCTTGTGCAGTCAGAATTAGCCCCTCTGTCTGTTTCTTCAATGTTCCTACTTTTAACCATTGCCAACTCTTGTTATCTGCTTTTATTTTTTTTAACATGCTGACATGTAATATTTTGCCTTACCATAGCTTGTAGATCAGTTCTTTCTCTCCAATACTCATAAGCCTTCATGTTATACTAGTCTCAGTGCATCTTATTCACTATTCTTCACATATTTGTTCAATGTCCTTTTTTTATTCTTTAACTCTTTGATATACTTGCAAGATTCCACGCCCACCTATTTGGTTTGGTAAGTAGAGTCTGTCAACAGCACTGTGAAAATAAAGGGCACGATTCATTGTCATTCTTTTTCTGATCTTCCTAGCCAGGGCTTTGCTTTGCTTGAGCCCAGTCCACTAGTCCAGCTATGTATCTAAAATTGGAATTGCCAGGGGTTAATTACCTCGACAGCATTTTAATTGTCTTTATTACTATTATTATTAGAGTTTTAATTCCACCATTATTTTTTATAAATATCTTAAGGCATCAAAGATACATAATAATACTTTTTCGATTATTAAAGCAGCCACTGTTTGTAACTAGGTCTGCTTTAGTGAATCCAGATTATTTTAAAAGGGATTTCTTCTGGGAAAGAGAAGGCTAGGCATTTTTGACGGAGTGGGGGGCAAAAAACCATACCATAAGCTTAAACAAATGCTTCTTAATGAAAATAGCATTTAAAACCAATGGGCCTTTTCTCAGCTTAGCTATTATAGAAAGAAAAGTCTGCAATCTTAGGTTGTTCAGTAAAGTTTCCTGACTTGCACTCTCTTTGTAATTGTCCTAATAATTCTTAAGACAACTTTCAGAATGGAAATTACTACTGGTCTAGAAAAATATTCCACTTACATAGAATCCAAAGAAAGATCTAGAGTTCTTGAGATTTGTTCTTTGAACTGATTTTCTCTTCCCTGTTTGGCACACAAGGTTTGTGTTGACAAGGCTAAAGAGGACAGAAATATAGAGCAAGCTGAGAAATGTTCCATAATGAAAATAATTACTTTGTCCTTTCCTGAAATGTCTTAATGCCTTCAGCTGCAGAATGCTGCTCCCTGGCATTTCCCAGGATCTCTTGTGAGGTTCATTGTGACTTTATGAGTTAATCACATCAGGAATAGTCATTTTAACTTGTATGCCTTTAGGAGTAATTACAAATTTAAATGATTAAACAAATCAGGAAAAAAGTCTACTGCCTAACGAAAGGAGTTAGTGCTGAAATCCTTTTTTATATAATAGTATCACAAGTCATTTGTAAATAACACATTCATTTTAGAGATGTAAAGAGTTCTATCATGCCCTCTGAAATAAATTATATTTTATTGGTGCCCGGGTGTTTCATAATTTCTATTTATTTGCTGCAAGACTGGAGAATTAAGATCGAGTAATTTATTTCACCAAAAGACTGACAAATGGCTCATTAGATACTTATGGAACTGAAGCTAATTGTATGATTTTTTTGGGGGGGGTATTAATTGTCATAACTGCCTGCTTAACTAAATAATGTTGGTCACAAAAAGTTTGTCCTATCTCTGCATTTTCATTGAAGTTAAAACATTTTGTATGCCAAAAGAAAACAGGCTTGGGGTGGGGGGGGGGAGAGTCACAAACCAAAACATTACTATTTGGATTGGAAGACCAGGTAGGAGGAGTAACTAAGGATTAATGTTTCCCACTGGAGACACCAATGACTGTCATCTCCAAATTGCAGTCACCTCACATCATGTAACAGCTTGAATCACAGATATTCCAAGATTCCCCTTCCCCCCAATTACAAATTAAATATAATTTACATTACTTAGGGTTTTTTTATTTCATCGGAGACATAAGGTCAGAATTGATTGAATATGTACTACCTGCACGTAATGATTTCAGTTTTTCACAATCATGTGCTAATGCTCCACAGTAATGGCCTATGGATGAAGAGACAGATGTACTACCAGTCATTCGCTACACATTTGCATTAACAAATCATCATTTAATTGAAGCCCATCCAACAAGTTTATGCTACTTAAATAAAGTTCGTTTCAATAAAGGATGATACATGTTAGTAACTGCAATGAAACCAAGAGAAGGAAGTAGGGAGGGGTTATTTCTAGAACATAGATTTAAGGATGCTTAAAGATATCTTTATTAATTTTTATTTTGCTATTAAGTAAACTACCTGATTTCTAACACACTGTTCCAAGCCAGTTCAGTATGAAATGAGATAATTTACTCTTTGAAATACATTATTTCATAACAGTACAATTTCATGCTTTGTAGATTTTATTTCTCACCCAAATACAGAGCATGAATTGTGAGTTAATTTTTTAGGCAAATTCTAATAAGTTTCATACCATGCCATTATCAAAATGGCTTAATTCTTCTTTTCCCTTCTGCGTTTAACTGTCTTATTGTCAACTATAAATTTGCCACTGAAATTAAAAAAAATCTACTTGCCTGTCTGCAACTTTGATATCATTATTGTTATTTATATAAAACTTGTTTAGGGAACAATTCTGTAGATCTGTTTTAACATAAAACACTAAATGCTTATATGTTATAACATCACATACAATGAAAAGGAGTATGAAGAATGCAAAGATCTCAAGATTAATGTCATTAAAAAACTTAGTAAAAGGGTACTATTTAATTTATGAATTGAAAATCAATATATTCAATAATTTAAAGATTGGCTGGAAACCTGTTCACATTAAGGTTGACTGAATTTCACTGCTTCCAGTAAAGTATAAACCCTAACTGAGCAGGATTTTATCAATACTGGCCACACAAAGCATACAGTTCTAAGCTAGATGTGCTATTAAGTTTCCACATATTCTTAAGACATCAGTGAGCTTGAATAAGATTAAAATAGGCAAGCTTTAGTTAACTTACAAATATTTTAAAATAATGAGTAATCTAAACAAATTAAACTTGAAAAATCAGCAGGAACAATAAATAAAAATGCACTATGTAAATCTATCTATAAGACAACAAGAAAGCTCTGTTTTATTTTTCTACAAAACATTTCCATTATATATGAATTTTTAAAAACAATTTTCTTACAATTCTTAGTTCTATTAGCTCCGAAGGCAAGATAAAATGACACCTTTACATAAAAATATACCTTGGAATTCAAACTATATATAGTTTAAGATGACAGCAAAACATTTTTTCTTATTTTTAAAATAGTATATTAATGACAGTCCCAAACAAACCCACATACAAAGACCCCTACTGTGCCCTGTCAGTATGTTCTCTATGCTCTTTTTATATGCTAACTCAGAATAGTAATTAAGATCTTGTAAGTTGACTTCTGTTTTCCAGAAATATGAGTTGTACATAAAACATGCCTTTTCATCACAACAATTACCATTAATCAAAACACTGAAAGCTAATACCACTCAAGTCCAACCTACTGCTGTGCCTAGCAATATATCAAACTGTCTGTTGTCAAACACTCTATACAAACTTAAACATTTATTACAGCAAACAAAAAGTACATGCTATTTTTAAGTTAAATATAGTATTTTAAAAGTGTAAAAATTCAGCTTACTTTTCAAAGTTAACCCTATTTTTCTGTTGGGTTTAATATTATGTCATTTTAGATAAAAAACATGCATTCAAATTCTTGTTTCTAATAAAAATATAAGCAATCATAACACGTAAAAATATTGATAACATGAATACATGAAACACTAATAAACATAATCTGTCTGATTTTCATCATGGAATATGTTTTTATCAGAAACAATTTTATTGCTAATAATATTGTAAATAACTGAAGTTTGTATATTCATTTAATTGTTGCCTAATATACTAGTTCTATTATATCCAAGATGCATATGTAGAAACCATTAATTTTTCAAAACAAGATGGTATACCTCAATACTAAAGTATGTAATTCTTATTTAATCTAGAAAATATTCATATAAGTAATACTTAGAAGAGTTCTCAAATTGTACTTTGACAATTTTAATAAATCATACTAATTTTCACATGACAAAATGCAACCTCTGTAATCTAACCAGGAAAGTACTAAGTATTAGATTCCATCCAAATTTTTTGTTTGTTTTTTTACAACTATCACTTGGGTGATAAGTCAACTTCCTAGAAAAAGAAAGGCATAGGGACTCTAACACAAGCTCTAGTTGCCAATGTTTTATCATATATTTCTATTCTATTCTATTTCTTAGTCAAGTTTGTTCAACCATAATTAAATTTTTATTTATGTGAGTGTTTTTTTTCATGTTGCCTTTCTTGTTCCCATCCCCACTTTCTCCACAGAACATACAGGTGAAACTCGAAAAATTAGAATATCGTGCAAAAATTCATTTATTTCAGTAATGTAACTTAAAAGATGAAACTAATATATGAGATAGACTCGTTACATGCAAAGCAAGATAGTTCAAGCTGTGATATGTCATAATTGAGATGGTTATGGTTTACAGTTCATGAAAACCCCAAATCCACAATCTTAGAAAATTAGAATATTGTGAAAAGGTTCAATATTCTAGGCTCAAAGTGTCCCACTCTAATCAGCTGATTAAGCCATAACACCTGCAAAGGATCCTTGAGCCTTTAAATGGTCTCTCAGTCTGGTTCAGTAGGAAACACAATCATGGGAAAGAGTGCTGACCTGACAGTTGTGCATAAAACCATCGTTGACACCCTCCATAAGGAGGGAAAGCCTCAAAAGGTAATTGCAAAAGAAGTTGGATGTTCCCAAAGCGCTGTATCAAAGTACATTAATAGAAAGTTATGTGGAAGGGAAAAGTGTGGAAGAAAAAGGTGCACAAGCAGCAGGGATGATCACAGCCTGGAGAGGATTGTCAGGAAAAAGCCATTCAAAAGTGTTGGGGACTTTCACAAGGAGTGGACTGAGGCTGGAGTCAGTGCATCAAGAGCCACCACACACAGAGGGATCCTGGACATGGGCTTCAAATGTCGTAATCCTCTTGTCAAGCCACTCCTGAACAACAAACAACATCAGAAGCATCTTACCTGGGCTAAAGAAAAACAGAACTGATCTGTTGCTTCTGATGAGAGCAACTTTTGCATCTCATTTGGAAACCAAGGACCCAGAGTATGGAGGAAGAATGGAGAGGCACACACTGCAAGATGCTTGAAGTCTAGTGTGAAGTTTCCACTGTCTGTGTTGATTTGGTGAGCTATGTCATCTGCTGGTGTTGGTCCACTGTGCTTCATTAATTCCTGGGTCAACACAGCCATCTACCAGGAGATTTTGGAGCACTTCATGTTGCCTTCTGCAGACAAGCTTTATGGGGATGCTGACTTCATTTTCCAGCAGAACTTGGCACCTGCCCACACTGCTAATAGCACCAAAACCTGGTTCAATGACCGTGGGATTACTGTGCTTGATTACTGGCCAGCAAACTTGCCTGACCTGAACCCGATAGAGAATCTATGGGGCATTGCCAAGAGAAAGATGAGAGACATGAGACTGAACAATGCAGAAGAGATGAAGGCCGCTATTGAAGCATCCTGATCTTCCATAATACCTCAGCAGTGCCCACAGGCAGATAGCTTCCATGCCATGCTGCATTGAAGCAGTAATTGCTGCAAAAGGGGCCCAAGCCAAGTACTGAATACATATGCATGCTTATACTTTTCAGATGTCCGATATTGTTCTATGTACAATCCTTGTTTTATTGATTGCATGTAATATTCTAATTTTCTGAGATTGTGGATTTGGGGTTTTCATAATCATCTCAATTATGACAAATCATGGCTTGAACTATCTTGCTTTGCATGTAATGAGTCTATCTGATATATTAGTTTCACCTTTTAAGTTGCATTACTGAAATAAATGAACCTTTGCACGATATTCTAATTTTTTGAGTTTCACCTGTATGTATATTATAAAAGCTTTGCTAAAAGGGAAGATGCTCTGTTGCTTTTCTATTGAATTGGTTATTAACAAAAATAGCATATTCAGTAAAACTATTTTATTTTTATTTTAAAATATTTGCATAAAATACATATGTTTGATTAACCCTTTCTGCATTGAGTCATATTACCTTCATATATACAGTATTCTTTTAGAAAACCTAATCTAAGTAACTGTGGGGAGATCTTGTCTACCCTTGAAAAATTGCAAATAAAGATGTCAGCTATTGAGTATATTTGTGGCATCTCCAGCAGCTGCTGTTAAATACCAGCTGGTCTAGCTGATTAAAATTACCTCTGAGTTGGTATTATAAAGATGCCTGGGCAGCATTGCTGTATTAATGGATTATTGAGTGAGCGATGAAAACCTTGGCCAGCTGATGCGTTTTATTACAGATAGGCTTTATGATGTGTAATCACTGTAATTTTTACAACTGGAGAAAATAGGAGGGGGACAAAGATTTAAAAAAAAACCCTCACAAAAACAGTTTGACTAAATATTCTTGCTTTCTGTTTTCTAGCTGTTGGAATGTTATTTTATATCTAAATGTATTCTAGATATTTGTGAATTTAACACAAATTCCTAATGAATGAATTGAGAGAGTATAATATAAATCCTGTGTCTCTGTGGGTGTATTGCATATGTGTATGTCCGTGTATGTAAAGATGAAAACAGACTAAGCTAACTGCATCGATTTTAAATTTGTATTACTTCAATCCAACTGGCTTTTTTTCAAACACGTGATAACTGAATTTCCTTCTATTATTCATGAGATAGAACACATAAAAACACTTACAAATACACTCCTTGCTCATTCCTTATTCATCCGTGATAGCTGCTGATTTTAAAGATTAGGAGCCTTTTTTTTCTTATTTCTTGACCAACATCACTAATGCATGATAAATATAAATCATTCTCTTTATGCATTGGGATAAAAATACTGTTGACTTTTAAATGTATGAACAGGCTTAAATGATGTAGTAAAAAGTATTTAATATGGCCAGAACTCACTCTCTAGGAAACCATAAGGAATGTTAAGTATTCCTGCAAGAGACATCACATTTTTGGACCAAATGAATTATCCCAGAATCACATTTGTAAATGGGGATTTCTTCACAACTTCTGATAACACAATCCTAGAATATAAATAGAATTTGAAAAAAAAAAAACACCTTTGGGACATAGAATGTAAGGCTTATAGTGAGTTTTGAAGATCATTTAGTCCAACTCATGCTCACCACAGGAAACCATTACTACAGCATTCCTGGATGATGATCTAGACCAGGGGTAGTCAACCTTTTTATACCTACTGCCACTTTTGTATCTCTGTTAGTAGTAAATTTTTCTCTAATTGCCCACCAGTTTCACAGTAATGGTGGTGATTTATAAAGTAGGGAACAAAACCCCTACCACCCACCATGAAAGCTGGAATGCCCACTAGCAGTACCAGGTTGACTACCACTGATCTAGATTCTGTTTAAATACGTCTAGGATGAAAAGTCAAACACTTCCAGAGGAATTCTATTTCCTTGTTGTATAGTCTTTATTTTTTTGTCTAGGTGTCCAAATGAAATTTGTGTCCTTGAAATATAATTGTTGCTCATTCTAACTTCCACAACTTGGAATGAATCTACCCATCTTCTAAAAGACAGCCTTTAAGGTACTTGAAGAAAGTTATTGTGCTTCCCTGGGGGTTTCTTTTCCCCACAAAACAAACCCAACAACTCTAACTATTACTCCTAAGTTTTTTCTCTAGGCTCCTTATCACACTGGTTGTTCTCCTCTGATCCTGATGTTGTCGTTCCACAGGCAAGTAAGGAATATTTTAAGATGCTAATCTTTGCACACTGTACTACAATGTGACTTGAAGTTCTTAAAATATTTTTTAGATTGGAATTCTTCCTAAGGCTTTTTTTTAATTTATCAGTTTATACGGTAGATGTATACATGTTAAATTAATTGTTTTCTCTTAACTATTGAGAGGAATTACCATATGTATTCAAATATGTTTGAGAAATCTTATGGTTTCTTTAAATCAGATATTAATATAAAACCAAATAACACTGAGAGAGCTAAAACTTTACTTGCATGAAAGTGCATTGATTTTCTAAAGCATAATAATAATTAACTTGCAGAACTTAAAACACCATTGTAAATAACTTGAAATAGTTACAATGCAACGATAACTATCATCAGCCAGTTCTTGCTCATCAAATGAAACTCTAGCACAGAAGTCATTAAGCTCTCCAGAAAGTGGATGGGCATATTTGGGATACAAAATTAACAAAGTATATAGGGAACCCAGGTTCAAGCCTCCCAAGCTTGTCAGGATCACAATAAAATTAGTACATGCAACAGATATCTAAATAAACTTCAAACCTGGTGCAATGTTACTAAGCCTTATTATCATAAGAGAAAACTAAAATGAATGGGAGGGGGGGATCCACACCCCTACCTCCTTTTTTTAAAAAAATCTTACTATCAGTGAGCAATTATGTGCCTCGGTCACTCCAAAGCAATGCAAAAGCACCAAAGGTGCTTTTTCAAGAGGCAACTGGACTTTCTGGAAACCAAGGAAGTTCATTGCCTCTTGAAAAAAGTACCTTTGGGACAACCATGACCTGGATGACTGAAGAATCCCTGTAGACAAGAGACTCCTATGTTCAGTGAACTGACAAAGCACCCTTTCCTACCCAGGAGAAGCAATCCTTAGATCCATTTGCATTGCTTGAAGATACCAGCTGGTCTCCCTCACCTCACAAGATATCCTAAGGAAATTATCATGATCACATGCCCCCAGAAAGGCAGTAAAACAATCAGACAGAATGCCAAGCTTGCATCCTGCCTCTTGGAAGTACAGGCCAAAAGGAGGGTGCCAGAACCATTAAAGCAGTGCAAAAAGCTTAAAACAATCCTTGCCCTTTAAGAAAGTCAAGCCCCACCAGAGCTCAGGTGACAGGAAGTCTGGGTGTACTGCCAAGCACTAACTGCTGTTACAATGTAACAAGGCTTACCTGAGAGGCAGTTTCTGAAAACACTTAAGGATAAGCAGGATTAGTCTAGAAACACACCAGAATGTTTCCTGCCTTCCTGACAGAATTAGCCCTGTAAAGTGGAAAATCAAAAGGCTGATGGAAGGAGATTTTTTCCAACAAGTGGTTCACCAAACTGCTCCAAAAGTTAACAAATGGTTTTCCCGAAGTGGTTCAAACTGGCTGAATCCCACCACTGGTCTGAGGTGGACTACTTGGAAGTCATTTAGTCATTAGAAATAAAGAAAAATGAATTAAAAACAACAGCACCTTTATCCCAAAGAATAATAAAGATATCAATTGTGATTTAAGAATTCCAATCTTGTCTTAGTTTTGAACATGCATATGTTCATACAAAGGCCTCTTAACTCTGAAGAATGAAGACCATTAGTTGATAAAGATTTCCTCTTCTACTTTTTGACTGTGTTAAAATAATATTGACTAGAAGAATCCTTAGAGAAAGTCAGAAAATCTGGCAATGGTTCACCTAAGGGGCTTGTTTATATTATTATCTCTTTTATTCATTAAACATAAAACTCAGTCAACTGAAGATTTAAACATGCATCACAAAAATAATTATCTGGTGCTAATGATTGATATAAGTTGTTGCCAGCATCCTAGGTATCAACCAAGTATTTTCTTAAGATTTTTGATGTTCCGAGTAGTGCAGGTTTTTTTAGCAGTTCCACTGGTGTTATTGCAGGAAGCTGCAAATTCTTGACGTATTTTCTAAAATTATTGAACATGGTGCCTCGATGACAATGGGTATCACTATTACATGTTTCATGCAAAATCACATAGTTTCGATGGCCAGATTGTGATAGTGATTTTTTTCCAGTTTTTTCTTCGACTCTGGCATCTCCTGGTACAGCGATATCAATAAATTGTCATTTTTGACAACTGTGATATCTTGCATGTTGTGTTCAAAATGATGATCCATCTGTATTCGAAAGTCCCACAAGATCTTCACCTTCTCATTTTCAACAATTTTTCCCACTATGTTCCCACTATGTTCTCATGACTTTTTGGATACAGGTAAGTCGTATTTTTTACATAATGACCAGTGGATTAATTTAGCAACTTGGTCACGTCTAGCTTTGTAATCAGTTTGTATGATTTTGCTACATTCACATATTAAATGTGAAACAGTTTCGACTTTATCATTGCAAAGTCGGCAGTTTGGATTGTCAGTGGATTTTTGTATATTTGCTTTCATGGCATTAGTTTGTAGTGCTTATTCTTGAGCAGCAAGTATTAAACCTTCCATTTCTTTCTTGATGGTTCCCATCTTAAGCCATGCCCATATAAAGTTGTCATCATATTTTTCTTCAATGTTTTTCAAGTGCTGCCCATCAAAGTTTTGGATTTCCATCTGTTTAATCTGACATCCAGTTGTTTTTCCTTATACTCTGCCTTTGTTTCTATTATTTTTATTTTTAAAAAAATAAACTTTTAAAAAATAAACAATAAACTTTTTTAAAAAATAAACAATTAAAATAGACGAACAACGCACACACAAAACAAAGGAAAAAAGTGATAAAAAAACTATCATTGACATTTTGTGGTTCCTTATTTATATCCTTATTTGGACCATATTTACAATTAGTCCTTAGTGCGAATGTATAATTACTACAATTACAGCTTATCCTCTTTTACAATTTATTATATAATCTATCTTTGGTCTATAACAACTGTCATACCAACAGTTCCAACTCTTATAGTACTCTGATGTTTCTTTATCTTTTAGAGATAAATTAGAGTTAATTTATTCATTTCTGCACAACTTGATATTTTCTGTACAATCATTTCCACTGTTGGAGTGTAAGGTTGTTTCCAACATTGTACAAAGGCCAGTCTAACTGCCATCAATATATGTAATATTATATATTTAACTTTTTGGGGAAATTGTCTGTTGACCATCCCTAGTAGGAAGAATTCTGGTTAAGTTCAATCTGTTCAGTCATAATTTCCTCCAGCCATTTTTTAATTCTCATCCAATATGTTTGAGCTTTTGTGCAGGACCACGTGTGGTAGAATGTTCTATCTTTCTTTTAACACTTCCAGCATTTCGGGCTCATGTTGGGGAACGTCTTCGCGAATCTCAAAGGAGGAAGGTGCCATCTATAGAATATTTTATAGGCATTTTCTTTGTATGTTGCCAATTTTGTAATTTTATTATTTCTGTTCCAGACTTTCTCCCATTCTATTAAAGTAATGCTGTGACCTATGTTCCTACTCCAAGCTATCATATTACCTTTAACTATTTCTTCCTCTAATTCTATCTCTAATAAATAGTCATAAAATTTTGTTATTTTTTTTTTTAATCTGGGCCTAATAGAATTTTATCTAATTGTTGTGGTTTAGTATAGATTCCAAATTCTTTCATATCCTGTCTGTATCTATTTTGCACTTGTAGATATGCCCACTGGTCAATTTGTAGCCCTTGTTCCTGAAGGTCTTGCCACGATTTTAGATTTCCTTGTATATCCAATAACTCTTTATATTTAATCATCTTAATGATATCCAAATTGTTTGGGGGAATGATTGTCTCCATTGTTGAGATCCAGATTGGGATTTTTAGATAATGTTTTTTCTTTATTTTATTCCAATTGGCCAACAGGGAACCTCTAATTAAATGTCTATGAAAATAATTATGTCTGATTTTCTGTGTATCCCATAGAAAGGCATGCCATACCCTCTGTAAATCATGGCCTTCTAGGACCAGTATCCTCTTATTAGTTAAATTCACCCATTCTTTCAGCCATACTAAGGAAGCTGCACTATGATATAACTCCCAGTTTGGAAGCGCCATACCCCACCTGCTCTTCATATCTTGCATTGCTTTTAAGTTTATTCTCGGTTTTTTTCCTTGCCAAATAAATTTTAAAATTATCCTATTCAGTTCCACAAAGACATTTTTGGGTATTTTAATTGGTATTGTCTGAAATAAATACATAAATTTTAGAATAGTCATTTTGATAGTTGCAATCCTCCCTAATAAAGAGAGTTGCAGTTTAACCCATCTCTCTAAATCTTTCTTTACTTGTTGCAGTAATTTATCGTAATTATTTTCCATTAACGTCTTACAGTGTACCATCATCCATATTCCTAAATATTTGATTTTCTTTGCCACTTGTAATCCCATCACCTTTTCTAATTCTAATTTCTGTTTTTCTGTTAAATTTTCGGTTATTGGTTTTGTTTTCTTTCTATTAATTTTAAGTCCTGCAACTAGTCCAAATTGTTCTAACACATTCATCAGGTCTTGTACTCTTTTTATTGGGTCCTGAAAAAAAGAAACCCTATATCATCTGAAAATGATTGCAATTTATACTTTTCTTTCTTGATCTTTAACCTCTTTATTTCTAGGTTCTGTCTGATTCACATTAGTAATGTTTCCAAAGATAGTATGAAGAGCAGGGGTGAAAGTGGGCATCCTTGTCTGACTCCTTTCTCTATTTTTATTGGTCATATGTATTCTCCATTTATTATAATATTTGCCTTTTTTGTGGCATAAATTGTAGTTACAATATTTTCAAATTTGGTGCCTAAATTCATGTTATAAATTTTTTTAGATTAAGAATTGCCAATTTAAATTGTCGAAAGCCTTCTGGGCATCCAAAAATACAAGAACTATTTGTTTTTCAGTGTGGGCTTCATAATATTCCAAGACATCTAACACTATTCTTAGATTATTCCTAATTTGTCTGTTAGGAAGAAATCCATTTTGATCTTTCTGTATATACTCATTCAAAATTCTTTTTAGTCTATTTGCTATGATGGTAGCAAATATTTTATAGTTGATGTTTAACAAAGAGATTAGACTGTAGTTTTGTATGAGTTGGGGGTTCAAATCCTCTTTTGGAATTAGCGAAATCAGTGCCTCCCTCCATTAGCCCGGCATTTTATCTGCAAGTAAAACCTCATTATAAACTTCCACCATGAGGGGTCCTATTTGTTTTCCTATTACCTTATAAAGTTCCTCTGGGATCCCATCTGGTCCTGGAGTTTTATTTTTTTGGTTTTCTATTGCTATTTTCAGTTCAGACCAAGTAATATCTTTAATTAATATTTCTTTCATCTCTTCCCCAATTACTTTATCTTTTGTTTTGCCCAAATAATTTCTTATTATATCCTCATTTACTTCCTCCTTTTTATATAAATCTTCAAAATGTTTATGTACAATTTCTTTTTTTTGTTCTATTCCCTGTTGGATATCCCCATTTCCATCTATTAATTGGTAAATTACTCTTTTTCCCTTTTCTTTTTTGAGTCTGTAGGCCTGTTCGAAATATATCTGTCTAGTTGTATTCTAATTTATAATCATTCCCCCTTGTTCAATTAAATTCAATTTATGTTTAGTTACTGTCATCTGATTTTGCAATCTAAGATCCTTTGGGGTACTTTGTAATTGAGTTTCTAATTCTTTAATTCTTTGTTGTAATTTATTTTGCTGGGCATATTTTTCTTTATTCCTCCTAGCAGTATATGATATTGTTATTCCCCTTATTACTGCCTTCAATCATATCCTAAATGTTTTGTTTCGTAGTTGCCTCATTATAATTTTCCCATTAAAAAGTAATTTAATTCTTCCTTGAGTCTGTTTGTAAATTCTTTAATTTGCTGAGTATTAAGCATCCATCTTTTCTTTGGCTTTTTCCTACCTTTCCATAGTATCTGAATCGGATTGTGATCTGCCCATTCATTGGGTAACATTTCAATCTCTTTTAATTCATTTGCTATTTCACCATTCATCCATGACATGTCAATCCATGTCCATATTTGGGTTTGAATAGAATGTAAATTGCTTTTTTTCTGGGTTTAACTTTCTTCATATATCTATTAAGTTTAATTCAGTCATCATTTTCACACATGTTTTTGATAACTCTCTTTTTTCCCCTTTCCTCCCCCCACTACTACGATCTTTCTGATGCTCCACAATGGCATTGAAATCCTCTAGAATGCAGATGTTTCTTTTTTCTAATTCTACTATTCTTTCATGTAAGTGTTTAAAGAACTCTTTTTGATTTCCATTAGGAGCGTAAATTACCACTAATAGAATTGGGATAGAGTGGATCCAGATTTGCAAGACCAGAATTCTTCCATTGGGATCTGTCCATATTAAGTCTACTTTCATGTCATCTTTTACATACACTGCTATCCCTTTCTTTTTCCTGGAGTCTGCCGGTGCAGTATATAATTTCCCTAGCTTCACTAAATATTTTTCGTCTGACTACCTTATATGAGTTTCCTGTAGACATACTGTATCCGCCTTCTGTTTAATTAATTTGGCTAAAGTTTTCCTTTTTGTCGTAAAATGTAGACCATTTATATTAATTGATAATATTTTTTTTCCTCTTCTATTATCTAGTTAATTCTTGCTCTTTGTCTTGTAGTTACTCCAGTTTCTCTTTGTGACTAGTAGTGTGTCCTACCTTCTTCTCTTTCTTGTTGTAGTTGAGTGTTTTTTGGGTTTCCTGAGGTCTCGGTCTCTATTCTTTTGATGGTCTTGGTCTTCTTGAGAGTTCGATTCTAATTTGTCCTTACTACTCTGCTCTTCCAGGCCTACCAACCTTTCATAAAATTCTTGGGCTTTTCCCATGGAATCTACTTTAACTTTCCTTTCCTCCCACGTAATTAACATCCCTTCTGGGACCAGCCATTTAAATACAATACCTTTTTGATTTAATTGGGCCGCCAAGAATTTATAGTCTCGTCTTTGTTCTCTTACTCTTCTTGTGATTTTTTTTTTAGAGCCAAAACTTCTTTATCTTTATATATAATTGTTTCTCCTCTGGATATTTTGTATATAATGTCCCGGACCTTCCTTCTTGCAATCTAACATGAACTTCTTTTGGGCATTTGTGGCGTCTCGGGTATTTTGTACTAACTCTATAAACTTTGTCCAATTCTTTCAAAATGTCATCATTGTCCTTTTCCAATATTCCTGCCAGTATTTCTGCCATCACCTTCTTCTTTTGATTCCACTATGTTCTGGAATCTCAAATATGCTGCGGCCTTGTCCATCTCTAAGAAGACTAGATTCTTCCATTTCTTTGCTCTCATTCTTAGGTGTTCATCACCATCTCCAATTTTCTTTCAGTTTGTTCTGTCCTTTTCTCTACTTCTTTTATTGTTGATTCATTTTTCTCCAATGCCTGTATTGTTCCAACTTTCTCATCTAATTTGGAAATGTCTACTTTCATTTCTGCTTTTAATTTCCCCATCTCTTTTTTTAGTTCATTTATATTTGCTCTCATCTCTGTATGGTTTTTCACCATTGTTTCTTGTAACTTCAGCATAGATTGTTGTAAAGTGAGCAGATTTGAATGAATATTGGCATTCCTGGTACAGGATTGCTTCTCCAATGGAAGTGTTTCCTCAATTGTCTTTTGTGCCATAGGCAAGGCTGTTGCCGACTAGGTTGTTAATGTTGAAGTAGTCTTCTTTCCAGTTTTAAGTGTTGCAGTAGTTATAGAAGTCATTTCTTTTAGAATTTGTTTCTGGTTTTGTACTATATTAATTACGTTATCCCAAATTAACATTCAGTGTTAAATACTATATGGTGAGATTGGGCAATAATTTAATTGATTGGTCTGTATATCTATTGGGTATCTAAACTCTTTAGTATATTAATAGGCTAGGCAATCTTATAAATACAGATATTATGCAATTATAATTTCAAATCCAAATTCTAAATCAATTATATAAATATGTAGGATCTAGCACTTATTTCACAATCTATAAATATCTTTTAAATAATAATAATAAATATTTATCCTATCTCTCTAATCTTATATACAAATACTATATGTAACTCCAAATATATGTAAATATTATGGAATATGTTGTGTAAATATATATATTATAAAACATTGTTTCAGATATTCATGAATATAAATAGAAATAAATTAACCTCAATATTAAACAATTATTTGAAGTAATCAGCAAAGTATGTTCAGATATTAATGTGAAAATTAATTATAGTAATTAGTTAATGCTTAATATTATTATTCCTTGTCTTTTTCCTATGTATCTAAAAAGAGTATAACTATCAATAAATCAACTAAATCAGGCAAGTTACATCACAGTTGCAACAATCTATTATCCTTCTCCTTATACAAAACTATAGAAAAAAAGTTGATCTAGGAGGAGTAACTAATCAAAACACCAGAAAGTGAGTAGAAGAAAAAGTCTTAAAGTAACTTTTTAACTCTCCATCTCTGTAGTTAGGAGATTTCACTCCAAGCACACTGGAAGTGGAGAGTTGCTGAGTAATGTCTATGGCTTCAGCGTATCTCAGCACACTCAGCTATAATCCACTCCTCCTTTTGTCTTAGGGCTCTTAAGAGTCCCTTCTTCCAGATTTCCTCACCTAAAACAATCTCCTCGATTACCACAGTGCTCCTCCAAATTGATGGCCAAAGAAGCTAAAAAAAATTTCTAAGTGTCATCTACAGTAATATGTTGTCTCCGCTTCACAGCCTCCAATCTTCTTCTCATCTTGAATTAATAACTCCCATTTTTCAGGTTGAGAAAATAATTCCAAGTCACTCAACACCTTCCATTCGTTATGTTCTCCTCCATTGATAACAGTGCGATAAACCTCTCCGAATTCTTGATCTCCTCTATTTGTTCGTTATTGTCGTTACCCTCTTCTGTCTCTCAAGCCCTTTCACTTTCACCCACTCTTGCATCCGCTTCCTAGCTGCTTCTTTAGGGCTCCGATCAGGTTCTTGTTATTACTGTCTGCAGGTCTTCAACGCTCAAAGCTCTATTACAATCGCAAAATTCCTCGCAGAAACTCTTCACCATTAACCAGCACAATCTGTCACTCACTCGCTTCCTTTCGTAGGTGGCAGTTCGGACTTCAGGACTGCCATTCGGCTTGACGTTTTCTTGCTTGTTGGGCTCTAATGAGTCTCTCTTAGTACGTTGGTTTACATAATCATTCAAACTTCATTTTTCTTCTTCTACAGGAGTGGTTCCCAAACTTTTTCAGTCCCCCACCCCATGAATTTGGCACTACAAATTCATCCTCAGTGCCCCCCACCCAGGGGTGGGATTCAAATTTCTTAACAACTGGTTCTGTGGGCATGGAAAATTAAGGATAGTGAACATACCTAATACTCCTGCCTCTTGTTTTTCTTGTGAAGTGGCTTGTATTGAGAAAGGTTGGCATTGAGAAAAGTCCTCCAGTTGCTGCCAGCAGCCAGCACTCTCCCTCTCCCCCCAAAATTCTCCCCCTCTTGAAGGCACTCTCCCTCTCCCCCCAAAATTCTCTGCTTGATGTTAGTGAAACTATTATGAAAATTCTATTTTTCAATTTAAATTACAATAAATGCACATTGCAATTGTATTCTGGATGTCTTTCTAGGGTATGAAAAAAGTATGATTAAAAAGAAAGCTTGGATCTAATATATAAAGTACAAGGTAATTAAAAGAAATCTTGAAATTTCAGATTTAGTGTTTCAGTCACTGGCAATTTTTCACGGATTAGATCTATAAATCTGTCACTCTATGAAAAGCAGTAATAGAAAATTTTGTAATAAATATTTGTTTACATTCATTCCCATGGCTCCTTTTTATTAACTTCTAAACCAATCCTACTTTCAATCCTAATTTGGTCTCTGTTGCAAAAGTTACAGCATATCTGTCACTATTAAGCTTCCAGTTCTCAATTCTACCTACTTAATGAGTTGAAGGGCAAAATCTCACCTATGCCAGCTTTTCAAATAACATTTTTTAAGTTCATTATTGTACTAAGTTGAATAAATGCTTTGAAAATTAATGAGATTCAAGATTGGTATGACCATTCTAGATCTAGTTTGGCATAAGTTAAGACACCAAGAAATTCTGAGATCTAGCCCCACCTATGGCACAAAAATCAGCTGGGTGACCTTGGAACCATTAGGCTCTCTTAGACCCAGAAAGGAAGCAATGGCAAACCATTTCTCAAAAGTTTGCAAAGAAAACTGCAGGGATCTGTTTGGACAGTGTCCAAGAATATGGCATTATTTAACAAAATAAAAGAGGTCATTTACTGTATGTCTAATATATTCACATTTTATAAACAACAAGTAGAAATAATAATAAATATTGCAATAAATATTTCCTTATATTCATTTTCAAGACTCAAAATTTTTTATTAACTTCTAAATTCCTCTTCCATTGTCTGAATTTGGCCTGTGCTGCAAAGATTCTGGCATATCTTTCCATATCCAGCTTCTAATTCCCAATTTTTACCAATGCTATACTATGGTATGAAGATCTGCACCGCAACATTAAAAAAAGACAAAGCATTTAAAAGCTTATTTATATCAAATGGATTTTCAATACCATAAATATCTATGCTATATTTTTATACCACATTAGATGCTCAATTTAAAAACAACCTTCAGTAACAATTTACAATTAAAATGTATTGGGAAACTGGGAATACGGCCATTTGTTTTTATTTCTTGTGATGTCCCCCTTATTCAAATTGTATGGTTGTTACCTAGGTAACTGCCTGGATGTAGTATAATTGGATGAGTTCTCAAAATGATTGTCACAACTGTGGGCAGAAATTCAGGTACAAGATCCATGGTGGCTTAAATTCAAATTTGTCTTGTAAAAATACATTATAAAATTTCTTTCTAAGCAGTGCAGATGAGAGATCTGCAATCATCACCTGAAAAGTATTAAACAGGCAGCAATGGGCTACTTCTTGCATCATGGTGAATAGTTATTAAAAGACATACAAAGGGGAAAAATGGAGATTACATAATGAATCATTTGTTTTTAAAAGGAAAATCCATATTAATTCAAATGGTTAGACATCAAACTATTAATTCCCAATTCAATTACATTAACATAAAAATCTTATATTCTTCTTTTTCCTTTAGTTCCTATCTTTTTCTACAAAGCATCCTGCCATACGTATTAGTTTACAAATGCTTACTTAAATAGCATCAGGTCCTTGATTTATTTATATCTTGAAACAGCATTCAATGTCACCTAGAAATTTGTAAAATGGAAGTATGCAATTTAATTTGGTCATCATACAGTTTGTGAAAGCTTTGTGTTTTGAACCAGAAAGCCTCAAAAACTGTAAGTGAATTGTAATTTTCAATATTATTAAACCATAGTAAATACACGGGGTATAATCATATTATTTGCTTTTAATATATAGTATTAATTTAAATTTAATCAAATGCATTTTATCAAGGAGTCAACTACTTGTTTTTACTGACCCTGCCCTACTTTTGAAATATTTCCTCCAGAGTGCTATTCAGAGGCCAAACATGCATTCACGAAGTTTTATACTCAGTATTGAGGATGGGTTTTTTTGCAACTATCTAGCATCTTAATCCAATTATTTTATAGATAATAGGTCTCCTTTGATTCATTTATTTGAAGGCTAAAAAACCCAATAAAACTTAACAAGATTACAGAGTATTGACTATTAAATACTTGTTATGGTAAAGTATTAGCAGCAAGTAAAAGAAATACATGTATGCCCCTTTTTGTTTAATGTACTCTGAATAAATGTACAAGACATTCTTGTGGTGACATTAGAGATATGTTGGTTTGGTAGTGCAGTTTTGTATGCAAAAGGTTTTTTTGTTTGAAAACCCAAATTACTTGCAGCTAATATGGATCTGATCATTAATACTTCAAAGACTAAAGTAGTTGTGTTCGGCAGGGAAAATGGAGTGAATTTCTTATCTTGGTAGAATGTTGTTAAAGATGGAAAATGGAAGAAATTATAATTGCTGTTAGAAATTAATTTCAAAGGCTAAGGGAAGGTTCTTAGAACAACCAGCTCCGTGGTTGTATACACCTCTGAACTCCCCTTACGAGGCTACAAAGCCATATTTTAATTCCTTTGCAGAGGCTAGGAGAGTAAGGGCTATCTCACCTCTGGGACAGAATATTTTTCAGGGCAAGGCAACAGCAGAGAAGGTTCTCTTTCTAGACCCTGTCTATAAGAATTCTTTAACTGGTTATCTTTTTTGTATAGTATTTCGATGCAGCATAATGAAAATAATGATACTGATCATTGAGCACAAAGCTCTTTTTGAAAAACTATGTCAAGGATTTCTTATTTCACCTCTGACTGAACTTTAATGAAACCCCAGGGTTCTAAGCTATAGTAAAGATAAATTTTAGGATTATAGGTCTGCAATTTTCTTGGATATCATATAGATAAGGAGATATCTCAAAAGGGTCAGGAAAGTAAAGCTTGTTCAGAATTGAAGCTAGTAATTTTGAGGCCAGTAATTCAAGTGTCTATCTGGAGGTGTCTGCCTATAGAGATCACACTAGTTTCCAGCCTTAACAAAATGGAATTAGAGCATTCTGAATAGGGTCCCAAGAAATTTATATTGCATAGTTCTGAGGTTGCCTCTAAATTCTGCAGGAAAACTTTTACCTTATTTTCTTGTTCATTGCATTCTTTCTTCTCTGTCTTTAATTTATTTTCTGAATCTAGATGTATCATTTTGCCATACATAATTAAATTGTACTTGTTACTGTCCTTAGAGTAGAAAGCATTTGATAGTGAGGCACACGGTGAAATTGTTGGGTTTACTATTTCTTTTAAAATACTTCAGATTTTTAGCAAGCTTTGTCTTATACATGTTGTTTCAAGAAAATTCTTTTCTTTTGTTTCTCTTTATTATAGAGACTATGAAATCTAATTGCTAGGACTGCTCTTTCTATTATTGATGTATTAGTGTTTGGAAGTTTTATCCATTTTGTTATCCACAAAAGGCAAATGGCTCCATAGTAAAAGCTGTCTCTTTTCTCTGACTCTAGTAAAATTTTAAATCGTATTGTTAGTTTTTCCCTCCTCCATATGAATTCGATTATTCTTTGCCAATCTTGCAAATTTTTCTCTGAACCTGGAATCAGAATCATTTAGAAAGTTTATTTTGAGTAATATATTCATTTTAGTTATCACAATAAGTTTCAGACTTCTTTAATTTTCAAGGTCTTTTTTTCTAAAATGTGTTGCAATTATTTTAAAATATATGTGTATTATTTCCTGTCATATGTATTTTGTTATCTTATAGTTGGCCTGTCTTTTCATAAAAGAAAGAATTTACCATTACTAGTGTATATAAAAATAACTATTTTTTTTAAAAAAGTGATCTTAAAAGATCAAAGAACTTTGTGAAATATGACAGGATTTGAAATGCTTATATGAAACTAAGATAATCTATCAGGACATAGTTGTAGACTATGATTAAATATGAACATGAGATGGAACAAATTAAGAACTGCATGATAAAACAAATGAAAAAATTTGAGAGAAATTCATGGAAAGAATTATGAAAAAAATATACACCAAAGTATAATCTAAGGAAAAATGTTATAAAATATTCTATAAATGTATGCTCTTTCGTGGGTTCAGTAACAGTATGTAAAAACTCAAAACCCATTTGTAACTAAGCATTATGTACATTAAAACATAGATACATACCTCAATTCATATATTTTAAATAAGAATGAGAAATTTAAAGAGCCAATGTGTTTTGCTTTTAATGCTTAGGAATCTCCCTGTAATAGAGTATGGATGCTAATTACTGGGAGCAATAGCAGTAATTGTTAAAAAAATGATTTATTATTAATTTCCATCACAATATAGTAGTCTAACCATTAGCATTAAGTAATTTTTGCTATTTATTTGAAATCAGTGATATTAATATGTGTACCCCAAACATCTATAAGTACACATTTTTGCATATTGTTAAATTATGGGCATACTGAATGCATCAAAATTGAAAGATAATACAGATGGTTAAGTTTTCCAAAGTTTATTTATTGATCTGCAAGAACAGTGCCAGTTAAATTACCATAAACCTTCACATCCACAACAACTGCTAATCCAGCTAATAGGAATTAAGGGACATAGTAGATACATAATAAGCATCTGGGGAATATAGAATTTATCCCTTGAGTGCAATAAAGGAATCATAATTTAAGAATACTGAAGCCCTAGTGCATCATGAAGGTCCTTCCTTACAAATGACATTAATTGCATAGCCAGCAGATGCTTATTATGTATTCTAGTTCCCTGCAAAGAAAAAAAAATCATTTAAAATGTAAAGGTTTAATGCTATTTTAAGAAGAGTGTAACACAGCTGTTTGGTGATGTCACTGGCAAGTTTGAATAGCCCAATTTGGTGAGCCTCATTCAGAGGCTCAGTGGTGAGCCTCGTTGAGAGGCTCACCACTGACACAAAAGCTATATAAACATATACCCTAAATGTTTAGCAATACATGATGCATGTTTTCCTGCATATGTGAAAAAACATTGCACATTATTTCAGCATGCCTCACAGAACTTTCTCCTATCAAAAGATCAAACACCGATTGAACAAGAGGTTGATATGTAGGTCCAAAACTATGCCTCTTTTTGTTGGAGTGGTCCTACTGATTATAATATGCATCATTCAATACCTTCAACAGAATTCTTCAATTTATGAGTTACTGCTGTTATTACATGCTACAACAAATTGGCCTATTGATATACAATTGTTAAGGAAGAAGGAACAGAGGAGAATGTTCTTTTTCTTTTACTATTATTTTATTTCATTCATGCAACTTCTAAATTTTTGTAAACATTTTGCTGATGCCCAATACAACAGATAACATTTTGTAAACATTTTGCTGATGCCCATAAACATACACAGCTAATAAGAATTATGTGTTAGCACAACTAATTATTATTAGCAAGTACTAGCTGTCAGACAGGTTGGAAATATCCTGAATTACTCCAAACAGATTCATACTAATATGCTGATAAATACTTGGATATTCCTGTAAATGTTCTTATTCTAGTTAACATTTGGAAATACAGCTTACAATCTGTATAAGAAATTTCCATTTTGTTTCACATACCCTGTTGATGTATGACCCTTTCCTAACAGGTCCATTTTGGGTTTTTATCTAACAAACAGTATTAAGGGTTCCACTTTCAATGGAGTTATTGTGATTCAATTAAAAAAATAAAGTTTGATTTGTTTATAGATGATTCATACTATCTTGCAAAATTCCTTCCCATAACTGAAAGATCCATTCTGAATGGTTTGGTTTCTCAAATCCAAGAGCTCATCATTTCAGGTGCTAATACTCCCTGTATTTTGCATTTGTAAGTCAGTTTCCTAACACAGAGAAACCATAGATGATTTAATGCTTCTAAATTACACTATGATTACAACAGGATTCTCATTAAATTTTCATTCTGAAAGATATGGGAAAGTGATCCACCACCAAAAAATTAATGAAAACATGACTGGCTTATCAACTTTTTGCAACTTTTTTTCCATTGTGCTCTATTTATGTTGACACATTATTACATAACTCTAATAATACATCCTAGAACAAACTGACATTATATAATTCTTTACTTTCTGTCCTTAAATATAGCCCTCATTTGATAAAAATTCAAATTATGTCCTCATTCATTCATTCATTCATTTAATTTCTATAACCTGTAATACATTCTAAGCCCCAGGCACACTGCCAGGTTTTTAAAGCTTTGCAAAAAGCCAACAGGATTGGTCTATTCTAATAGCTAAGGGGAGAATATTACATAAAGCTGGGGCTACAGCAGAAAAAGCCTGTGTCAAGGCTCCGACTAACAAACCCAAGCAAATGAGAACTCTGAGACTTGGCTCCTTCTCAAATGTCCTGTTTACTGAGTACATCATATTGTGACAGCTTCAATGGAAAACCGATTCTAAACCTTTCCCATGGTTTCAGTATAATTAAACTAGGAAATAACCTCATCCCCAAGTGCCACAGGTCACATTGGCCAATTGGCAAACTCTTCAGGCCCTCCTTCCCCAACCTCATTGGTTACCTTGGTTTTCACAGGAAAGCTCTTTGTTGTGTCTAGTAATGCATTCCAACCTCCTTCCTCCCTTTGTCCTCTGTGTGGCAATTGAGGAATAGAAAGATGGCTGCGGCAATATTTGGTTCAAAGTTGACAGCCTGTCTTCTAATTGCTACCAATTAACACTCTTTGGCTGATGAGATTGCAACATGCCAATTTGTTGGATCAAGTTGGACGGGTAAAAACTCTTGGAAAAAAATGGCTAGCTGGGAAATTCTGGGAGTTGAAGTCCATTCATCTTAAAATTGTCAAAATTGGGAAACACTGCCAAAATTCCATTGTTGGTTTTAATTCACTTTAGTATGTTGTTAGGAAACATTCTGCTGTCTCTTTAACTTTAATGCAACCATTATCAGTATACATCATTTTTTGAGTATAATACCTTATATGCAGGGGAATGTGCAGTAAGTATAAATGGAAATCAAACAATAGACTATGGAGTTTGCAGAGTAGTTCCCATGGAAGCTTCTCCCATGCAATCTCATTAATGAAAGGGAGTTATAGGCAAAAAGAAAAAGAAAACATTTTTACATCCAGATAAAATGTGCAGCTGTATTCTAAGGCGCTGGAATGGTTCCATGTCTTTAGGGTTAATTAAACTTAACCTTATTATAATAATGTGTTATACTGAGCCATGCCTACTGAAATTTAGCATGGAATTAAGTAGGACTACATTTTTGTGTGGATGGACTAAAATTCCATTCAGGAATTCAAGACAAATTTATATCTTCCTGATCGTTTAAACTAATATTTGAACTGTACACAGATTGGTGTACAGATTTCAAAGTTCTAATTTAATCAATCTTAAAATATAAAACTCACTAAACTTTCAAAACATAGAACTGTCAGAACTTGTTATGTTCTGGGAAGTCCACCAGACCAGGAGTTGCCAACTTTAAGAAGTTAGTTACTACAAGACTAAAATCCTGAACCTCTCTCACCCTAAGTCAGGGATGTCAAACTCAAGGCCTGCGGGCCAGATCTAGCCCGCCGGGTGCTTAAATCCAGCTAATGGGACCGGTCTGGAAATATGAAAGGACTGGCCCATAGTGCCTCTGGCGGCTAAAATAGGATATGTGTGGCTCCCCCATGCCTCATTTTAACCCTCCATGGCCTCCTGTAGCACTCTGCTGGCCAAAAATGCCCCCAAAATGGGCTGAAAATGGGGGCAAAAACATGCCCAAAACAGCCCAAAAATGGACCCTAAAACAGCCCAAAAATGGACCAAAAACCAGCTGAAAATGGGCCAAAAAACAAGCCCAAAATCAAGGCGATATGGCCAAAAAAAGGTCCAAAAATGACCCAGCACCCCCACTGCTGGCCCTCGTTGGGAACTACAATGCTGATCCAATCCTCGAAGAAATCCAATTTGACACCTCTGCCCTATGTCATGCTGTCCTGTCTCACTGTGGTAGATATGCGTGCTTGTGTTTGTTCCTCAAAAGGATGACAAAAATTCTGGGAACTTACTGATATGTCTAGAATATATATATCTAACAGGATCAGTTTAGCTGCCTAGCCAAAGGAAGCAGGCACCTATATTGGGCACAACAATAAAACATGTTGGAGGTGGGTGATCATTATAGTGAAATTACAATGAAAAATGTATATTGTGCAAGAGAAAGCAATAGTAACTCACTCTTCACTTTTAATCAACAAAACTACTTTGATAGAAAATGCAAAATGATTGATATAGTACCAGATGATGGGCCCCTTAGGTTGGATAGCATCAACTTACTACTGAAAAAGAGGTGAGGATCTTTTGGAGCACTAATGGTATTTATGATTTGGATAAATTAAAGCCTTTGGGACATGATTTTGCTATACATAAAGATCTGAAACTGTATGGTTAGGCTCACAGTGGAAACATGGAATGTAAGTAGAATGAAAATGGGAAAGCTCAACACAATGAGAAATGAAATAAATTAATGTCTACAAAATGACACTTTAGACAGTGAAATGATCGGTATTGGACACTTTTAGAAAGAAGATCACATTGCTTATTAGAGGTGAAAAGCAAAGAAGGATTTTCATGATGAGGAAGGTTATATCAAGAACAGTACTTGGCAACAAAGCTAATTATGACTAAACAATATCAATTAGACTTCATAGACAACCCTTTATATGATGACCATCTAGGTTTATGCTCCAACCATTGATTCGAAAGGGGAGAAGGTTGATAAGTTTTATGATCAAGTTTAAATTGAAATCGACAAAGCATGCAAGTACAACGTGCTGCTTCTGATTGCAGACTGAATGCCAAAGTTGGAAGTACATTTAGTTGGATTATATGGTTTAGGAACAAAAATGAAGCAGGAACCCAAGTTATCAATGTCACCCCAATTATTTCTTCATAGTTAACCTCTGTTTTCAAACAGTCAAAATGAAGTCCATATGCATAAACATTACCAGATGGGAGTTTATAGAAATCAAATCAACAATATTATGCTAAAAAGAGATGAAGAGCTTAATAGTAGAATCAAGGACATGATCAGGTGCTGTTTGTGTAACAGATCACAAACTACTCATATGGAAATTCAAACATAAAGAAAGTCATCTAGTTTTATGATATGACTTTGAACATACAGTATATTACTATTTTCAAGAAGAATATCTGGGATTGCTCTGAAGGTCTGAACTTTATTGATGGGCAACCAAAGGAGCTATATAATGAACTTAAAGAAACTGTTAAGAATGAATGTGAAAAGAGACTTCCAAAAATATAGAAAGAGAAGAAAGCAAACTGGATATCAGAGCAAACTGGAAATTGCCAGTACAAGAAGCAAAGCTAAAAAAGGAAACAAAAAATCAGAGAGGAACTTTAGAGACATTGAAGATGGAAACAGATATAGAAAAAATAAGGAAAGTTTCTTCAAAAGACCTCTGAACTCAGAAGGAGTTCTAATTTAAAATTGGTATGCTAGAGAACGCCAGTGGACAGAGTCAATGGAAAATAACTGATTCAAACTAGATCAAAGATGAATGAAGTATACCAAATCTTGTACAAGTAGAAATGTCAACATCCAAGATACCTTAAAATGTACTTCCTACTTATAGGAACTTCTAGTTCTAAAAATGAAGCTGGATCAGCATTTTGATTATTACTAAAAAAAGAGGGCTAAAAATATGGCAAACAACAGTGAAACTTCTAATCAACAAGAAATGCCAGCAAACCAAGATAACATCACTGTGGTCAACAGATTGGAAGAGATTAATCTACATTTGAATACCAAAAAGGAGATTTAACAGAGGGAGCCAACTATTGTAGAACATCCTTAATTTCACATACTCGCAAAATAATGTTTAGGATCAATCAATGCAGATTAAAGCTCTACATGGAAAAAAAGATGCCAGCTGTTTAAGTTTACTTTAGAAAAGGCCAAGGAATATCAGAAATTATGGCTGATACCTTCTGATAACTGAGAATATCAAACTGAAGTTATCATGTGGTTCAGATAATATAGTTACAGAAAGGGTTTTTTAATTGTGCCAACCATGTTAGGCAGTGGAACATGTTAAGAAAAAATGGGAAAACAGAACATCTCATTGTTCTCATGTGAAATCTATTTATAAGTCAGGACAGAATGTGGCAAACCGGACTGAGTTGGCAAAGAAATGTTTTAGTTTCTCCTTTACAAGCTGAACATATATTAACTGAAAACAGATTGCAAGATGATGAACATGATTTTAAAATAGGAGGAAGTAATAACAATAACTGCACTATGTTGATAATGCTACTCTGATAGCCAGAAATGCAAATGACCGGCAAGCTCTTACAATAAAATTCAAGGAACAAGTGATAAAAATGGAACTAAATTTAAATATAAAGAACAAACTAATGACAAGTTAAAAAAACAGCCTTAGAAAAAACAAAAAAATATTGAAGAGTACTTAGCATGTGTTTTTCTGATCAACAATAAAGGAATATGCAGTAATGAAGTATGCCAGAGACCAGGTCTTGGTAGAATAACTGTGAAAGGTTTGGAATTGGAAAAAATATTTAAATACCATGATATTCCTATTCCTACAAAGACAAGAATAATGCAACCTGTGACATTATATGGAACCAAAGGTTGGACTTTAAAACCAGCATAGAAAAAGTATTGGTACTTTTGAAATTTGATGTTAGAGAAGATTCCTGAGAATACTGTGGACAGCCAAAAACAAATGGATCATTGAACATTTCAACCCAGAGTTCTCACTTGAGCTCAAATTATCCTACTTCAGATATATTATGTGAAGACTGCAATGCTGGGAAAGGTGAAAAAAGAGAGAAGATCAAGTGGATAGACTCAGTTATAAGAGTTGACACCATCAGTGCATAATCAATCAAAGATCCTGAATTATTATGGATTGAAAAAAAAGTTATTTTATAAATTATTTCCTTTGGCTAATACTGTGAAACATAGGAAAAAAGTTAATGACTCACACCAAATTTGTACATTAGCATTCCTCAATTCTGAGGCCTATATATAACTTTGGGATTGTTGTTCCAGAATTCCTAGCTAGTATCACGTCTAAAAGCAATAGTTAATATGCAAGCATCTCATACAAATTGAACAAGTTTTTAAAATATATGTTCAGCGTCAGTTCTATGTGAGCTATATAAACTGAATTTAAGTTACTTGTTTCATAGAACATATTGGCTTATTTGCCTTTTATTATTGCCACAGATATCATGTATCTCTTTTTATGTACATTTGTTTTGTCATTTCTTTTCATACTAGAAATTATGACATTTTTTTCTTAGGTAGTTTAGGGAAGATCAGTTTTATGTTAATAACTGTTCTCATATCATAGTGGAATCTTTTGCAGTTCTTTTCTATCACAACTGTCCAAATTCAGCAAAAATAGCCTTTAAATACATTTGAATCTTTTTCTACAAAACACATCATATGAATCGCCAAAGACCTTTATCTATTTTTGCCAAAGGAGAGATTCAACCTGGAAATAAAGAGAAATTTTCTGACAGTGAAAACAATTAACCAGTGAAACAGCTTGCCTTCAGAGGTTGTGGGAGCTTCATCACTGGAAGCTTTCAAGAAAGAGACTGGACTGCCATCTGTCAGAAATCTCCTGCTTGGACGGGAGGTTGGCCTAGATAACCTACAAGGTCCCTTCCAACTCTGTTAATGTGTTAAATGTATTTTATATGCGTAATCCAGTGTACTGTATTGTAACTTTCAATCCTATTTTACTTTTCTTCCAGACATTTGCTAAGACATACTTGTGCTTGCCATGAATCCATATCTATATCTATATTTTTTGCTAAAACATATTTTAAGGGACAGTGTTCTAAAGTGTAGAACTTGTATCAAGAAATACTATAAGAAATCTGTATTCCATTCTCACAGCTATGAAGTTCTATTAAAAGAATATAGTTAAGTAGAGGATCTAACTATATAATTGAGTAAAGAAACTATGCCTCATTTTTCAACCATTTTTCAACCAACTTATATACCATTTACTTTCAACTCACAAGAACAAATTACTAAACAAAATCTAAATCCAAATTTAAAGTAGATAAAGTTTTGATTTAAAAAAATGCATTATATTGTTCATCAGATATAAAAAAGTAAAAGAAGCTGATAGACATGTTGAACAAAGGGTTCTCAAACTGCAGATCATAATTTCTCTGGGACTACCAACATTTTGGTGGTTGAAAATTGTGATGAGGCTAATCAAAATAGTGAAGATAAAGTGGAAGTGTCATCTCAAATCTCTGTGTAATTTGCCTGGACAAGGCCATCATAAATTTGCACAGGCAAAGTTGTAAACAAAGCCCAGAGTTGTAATTGTGCTCCTGACTGGCCTGTGAGTGGTAAAATGGGACACTCTCAAAATATATTCCTGCTTTGCTTGAAGTGACTTGCAGAAGGTTTGCTCAGACAAAGTAGGGAACAATATTTGAAGAGAGTTTTGCAAATAAGTTTCTTGTCAGCTGCTGAATTCTGGCTGATGTATAGTAGTATATAACATGTTTTCCCGAAAATATTGGTCTTATTTTCTTTTAGTCCCCCAAATAAGTGTGTGTGGGTGGCGTGTATAAGGGTATCATGCCTACCATCCTTGTCCTATTGTTTCTTTTTTTTTTTCTTATATGTATCCATGTATTCATAACTATGTTTTTACTTGTACCTATTATCTTGTAAGCAATTGACAAAAATAAATAAATAAATAAATAAAATAAAGTGCTTGGGCTTATTTTCAGGGTGTCTTATTTTTTTTTACATACAGGAAACGGCAAGCCCACCAGCCCTGCCCTCTCCATCTCACTTGCTTGTCTGCAGCTGCAATGGCTCAAATTTCAATTCACAAAATATTTCTATGGTCTTTTTAGTTGCCAACAAAAAGGGAGGAGAGAGAAGTGCGGCAGCTTGGAAACTGAAAGTGCATTCCATAAATAGTTTTCAAAGATAATAACTAGGTGACCGAAGGTTCTGCCATGCAAAATTCTAACTGGAGAACATGATTGATGACTCTTGGCTATGTATGTATCCCATTGGAGAATTTGAATTACGATACACCCAGGGGTGGGGGAAAACAAGGTCAAGAGTGACAATGAATTATGTGTCTCAGAGTCAGCTACATCCAGGCAGTGCCGGATATTTTAACTCCCAATAAATCCTTTTGAAGTTTTGGAAGTTTGGCTTGAGACTCATGATTTAATTGAGGTAACTGCTGGAATCCTGACAGCAAGCTCTTAGCGTGCCCCAGGCTCTGCCTGCCCTCCTTGTTGGGCTTGCTGCTGCTGGGATGCTGTTCAGCTGCTAGCTGTCAAGCAGCTGCCTGTGTTGCTGATGGCCTCATTGGGACTCTTCGCCTTCCCAGCAGTGCTGCTGTTGGCCACCCTGCTGGGCTGCTACTGCCTGGAACAGGGTGAGTCGTCCCAGATCTATGACATTCAGAAGACCCCCAGGCTGCCAATGGAGCCATGCTGCCTTGCAGTTGAGATGAGAGCTGCAGCACCCATCACACCCTAAAGGACACTGGGTTCAGCTTGTACCCAGGTGTCTGCAGTACTGAATAGACCTGCAGGAAGGTACTCAGCAGCCTGAACACAGCAGTGGGTGAGATGGCGTGGCTTCACCAGTGGCTGCTGCCAAAGGAACCCTGGCAGGCCAGCGGCAGGTGTGTGTGTGGTCCAGAAGTTGTAAATCTGGGCCAACTTGCCTCGCACCAGGCGGGAGCAGTCCAGCAGGGCACCCGACAACAGTGCTGCCAGAGGGGCAAAGAGTTCCTGTGAGGCCAGCAGCAGCATGGACAACCAGTCTTGTGTCAGTTGCTGCGAGGGGTAGGAGCATCAAAAGCAAAAAGTAGGACTCTGTTCTTTCCCAAAATGTGCTTGCAGGCAGCTGCCTGAAATGTGCTTGCAGTTGCTGCTGGAAATGAACTAGGCAGCCCTGTGCCTCTGCTTCTGCCTGCTGCTGGTACTGTCCTGACATGTTTTTGGGAAGGGAGGTAAAAATAATATTGCTGGATGCGCCATGAGTCCACCTGCCCCATCACAGCCATGGGCAAGCAAAGATGGACAGAGTGGGCACATAGAATGTGTGCCTCCCTCATCCCATCTGCATCTTTGTCAATGCTGCCGCTATGAGGCAAGACAAGTGGTGGGGTGGGGGTGGAACCACAGCAGAGCCCTATGTTCCCGGCCCCCACCATACTACAGCTGCACTACATACTCCCCAAGCAAAGACAGATGGTGGGACAGGTCATGTACCTCCCCCTACCCCCCTGGAGCTGCAGCTGTTTCCAGACACCATCTGGCTCCACATGCCCTCCATCTCTTATGCTGGCCATGCCCACCACCCCACCTTCTGCTGATGACACTCTGAACTGGAGTTTATTTTAGGTGAAGGGCTTATATTGGGAGCATCATGGAAAATCATGCTAGGTCTTATTTTTGGGGTAGGTCATATTTTCAGGGAAACATGGTAAGTAGTCCTACCTCTTCACTCTACCTCCCCTCCTCTTTCTCTCTGCATTCCACTTATCCATCTTTTTAGCAGTCACATTGATACATTTGTTCTCATTCTGTTCCTTTGTTAGTTTATTGTCCTATTATTTTATTTCTGTTTCCATGCCTTTTCATTTTTCTTCCTTATTATTCTTCTAAGCCATCTAGAGTATCCCAATAATGAGATAGATGGCAAATAAACAAACAGTTCTTGGAGTATCTATATAGAAATGTACCTGTTAATGAAAGTCAGTATTGTTACTATTATTTTAAATTACTAGCTTTCAAACTAGGTGTTTTTTATTATGTGGTAAGAGAATAAAGAGAACTCAAGTAAAAGTAAACCTAAGTTAACTTCTGTTTCAACAAATGTTTAACTACAATCCAAAAAGTGAAGTTGAATACAATATAGCATAACACCATGGACTGAGGTATCACCAATATGCTGATGATACTCAGTTGTATGTCTCAGCCCGTGGTGAGTTAAGTGTTGCTGTGTCCTCCTTCTCACAATGTGGAGGGAGAGCAATGGGTTGAAACTAAATCCTTGCAAGACCAAGTGGCTCTGCGTTTGGGGTTCGTTGGTTCAGGGAGAATTACCACCTTTAGTCTTAGATGGGGTGGCATTACCCCAAACAGACCCTGTGCGTAATCTAGGGGTTTCCCTGGACTCATGACTCCTGTTCGAAGAGCAGGTGGCAGTCGTGGCCAGGAGGGCCTCTGTGCAACTGCGAGTTGTGCACCAGTTATATTCTTTCCTGGATCAACAGTCCCTACTCACAGTCACTCATGTCCTGGTCACTTCCCATCTTGATTATTGCAACGTGCTCTACATGGGGCTGCCCTTGAAGAGCATCTGGAAGCTCCAGTTGGTGCAAAATGCAGTGGCCCACATGGTTTTATGCAGACCCTGGTGTGCACATGTGTTACCTCTCCTGCAGGAACTGCATTGGTTGCTGATTTGCTTCCAGGTGCAATTCAAGATGCTGGTTGTCACCTTTAAAGCCCTTCATGGCTTGAGTCCGGGTTATCTGAGGGAACATCTCTTGCTGGTCACACATCTACTCAATCCATTAGAGCGAGGAGGCAGGGAATGTTGTGGGTCCCATCCCTGAGAGAGATACACCTGGTGGGACCCAGAAGAAGGGCCTTCTCCGTGGTGGTCCCCTCTCTCTGGAATATCATTTCCGCAGATATCAGAATGACCCTGAAGACCTGCTTTATCCAGCAGGCCTGGGTAACCCAGAGAGGGATGGAGCTCATCAAATGGCTAGTGTGAACTGCTGTTGTTGGGGTGGGGGTGGGAGTTGTTTTTTTCCCCCAAATTTTGTTCTATATATTTTAATTTATTTGATTCTTTTTGTTAGTTTTTTTTGTTTTTTTGTTTTTATTTTTTACATTGTGTAAGCCGCCTTGAGTCGCCATGGGTAAGCAATATAAATTAATTAATTTATTAATTTATTAATTAAATTAATAATATAATACTGTACTATAACTCATTGGGGCTAAGGGTCAGAAAAATTAATATTTAAAAACCATTTAATCTAAGACATTAATCATTATTACACTGTGTAATTTTGACAGTTAGGACTTGATATTAATTATGTGATTTGAGAACATTGATATTTCAGTGATTTTTAAAAATTCTGGAATATAGGTGTATGTATGTGAATGAGAGAGACAGAGATAGGGAGAAACAATTTTTAGAAAGCGAAAGATTAGAATGATTTTGCCATATGATAATCTTGCCTTTCCTCTGACAATTTATATTAATTCATGAATCCTGACTGTCATTTGTGTTGTGATAAGCAAATACTTGATATTTTTTTTGTAGCTATTTTGAATGTTGTTGAAACAAAAGTTAAATGTCAGTATTCTTTTAACAGGAGCATATCATTAAATGAACTGCATTTACTTTAGCACAGACAAGTCAAATTCAAGGCCTGTGGGCCAGACCCAGTCCGCGATGTGGTTAGATCTACCCATGGTGCCACCTGAAGATAGTGAAGGGGCTGGCTGCAATTTTGGCCCCAGCTCACCACAAACTGGCTGGGCGCTCCCCCTGGGTGCATATCAGGAGGTAGTGAGTGTGCAGGCGTTGGCGTCCAGGTGAAAGGAAAGCGCTTGCTTACTGTGCTCTGACCTGGGTGGCTACCATAAAGTTGTTGTACATCAGCATGTAGAGCCCCAGCAGTAGCACCACGCCCGTCACCAGCATCTCCTCCTCCATTTCACTGGGTGGCCGCTGCCCTGACTAAGGCCCCCATATGGGTAAGCCACAACCACCCACAGTGCTACCACCCTTTCCCCCTCTGCTCGTCCCTTCCTGGACTTGGAGGGAAGAAGGGAGGAAGGGAAGAGATGGCAATGAGAAGGTAGGAGGCAGGGAAGGAAAGAGAGAAGGAAGGAGATTGGAATGAAGGGGAGGGAAGTTGTGCATTAGCTCTTGGCCACCAAGAGCCCACCTTTCTCACCATCCCCTTGCCCCCTGCCTCTGCTGGTGGTCTCTCATCCTATCGCTGAGGATGCTTTGCTTAGAAAGC
This sequence comes from Hydrophis major, assembly GCA_033807585.1. Classification (NCBI taxonomy): domain Eukaryota; kingdom Metazoa; phylum Chordata; class Lepidosauria; order Squamata; family Elapidae; genus Hydrophis; species Hydrophis major. Next base: position 134,276,642 of record CM066343.1, read on the forward strand.
CATGTCTGCTCACGTGGAGAGGGAGTGAGCCTCTCTCTGACCCACACACTCTCCTGCACCTAGCATGAGCAACCTAGCCAAGAAAAGCAAACACAGCAGCAGCCTCTAGGAGGAGGTAAGTGTGGCCAGCTGTCCTGTCATGGAAGCAGGGTTGAGCTGTTGTGTCCTGGTGCCCCAGGAGCTCAAGGGCCAGGCTGGATACTTGCTCTCCACTACTCTGAGCTCCAGGAAGCCAGTGTCATTTTCCAGGGGTTCTCTGCATGGCTTAAGAGGAATGGCAAGGCTACTTTGGCAGATCAGGCTTTGGAACTTGCCCAGGTCTCACCTTCCACTGGAGACCTCTGGATCCCTCCTTCCAGACTGGCCTGCGCTGCCACAGAAGGCGGAGGACAACACTGCTGCATGTGGTAGCATGGAAGAGAAAGTTTTCAGGAAGCAATTTCCTCTGAGTCCAACTTCTGCCTTGACAGATCTCTAGAGAAAAGAAGGGGGGAAGGCAGCAAGGGAACTGCATGAGGGAAGGCTGCCCAACAAGCCAGCATCCTTACCACACATGATTGGAAACAGGGATTCCCTTTCAGGAGGGCCAGCTTTCCTTGTGCAGCACGGGAGCGCTGCTCCCTTGCCTCTTTTTCTTGTTCTTCAGAGATCTGTCACAGCAGAAGTTGGATTTGGAAGAAACTACTTCATGCAAATGTTCTCTTTCGCACTTTCATACAAAGCAATGCCATCCTCTACCTCCTGTTTTGCTGAGAGGGAGCCAATCATGCCTGGGTTTGGGAGAAGGTCCTCTCCTTTCTCTGTGGATAAAAGCCCCCAGCTTAGAATGCAGTGTGTGTATGAGTAAGTGCACATACACATATGGACCTGCTTGGCTGCCAGCAGTTTGGGAAGGCCAGGAGCTTGTAGGGCACTGAATTGTCCTCAGGTTGAATTAGCCCATGCAATTTGTTTTGTCTTGAATCAGTCATGCCCAGTGAGTGGTATCAAGCTGGCCATGCCCATCCACCTATGGTGACCTGGCTATGACCATTCAGCCACATCGACCTAGTGATGTCCATCTGGCCGCTATGAGTCATCATAGTCTTACATGCAACTGGCCCTTTGAGGGCAACCATAATGCTGATATGGTCCTCAATGACACTCCTGCTTTAGCGCAATATGCATAATATACAATTAATTAAATCTCAACTCTTTTTTTACATCCTCTTTTACCTGGAGACACAAAACAGTTTACAAATTATTGCAGCATACCTACAACATACTGCAAGAGGAACAGCTGCAGGTTACCTTTCCACCAATTCCAATTCAAATATTGCACAATTCCAATTCAAATATTGCACAATCATGACTGTCTTTTCACTGGCACTCTTCTAGATTAATGTTACAATTGTTTATCTTGCGAAGCAAAAATAAACCATGATATGAACACAAGAACTCAAGAACCATTGCTCTTTACATGAGGTATATTATGGGGTATTTGGTATACTCTGAGCTTAGTTGTTTTCTTGCAGATGTTTCATTACCAAACAAGGTAACATCATCAATGCTAGTAAGGAGTGTAGTTTGCTCTCATTTTATTTACTAGAGACTTGATCTGTCCATGTCCAGTGTTGGTGAGAGTGATCATCGTGGTTCATTGATTGGGCTGTTTGCTTTGAGCTTGTTGGGAAGTTCCTTGATAGGGTAATGTTAGCTTTTCATTGTTGGTCTAATGTTAATCTTGTTAATTTCTGCTCATCTGGGTGTTGTTTGCTGGTGAGGAAGTGTTCTAACTTTTGTTTTCTTTTTAGGGTTTTGATTATCTCTTTTGAATAGTATGTAGATGTTTTTTCTATATGACTGTTGATGGCCAGGCTTCCAGGAAATCTTTAGCATTTTTGGATTTTGCTTGGTTCAGGATGCTCAGTTTCCTAGTTGAAACTATGATTACGTTTGTCCATGTTGTGAAACTAAAGGAGTTTTCATCACATGTTCTGACTGCAAATTGATTTTAATGAATGTGCTCTGCTAATTTATCTTACATAGCAGCTATCCTTATACTGTATGTTGTAGATGATTCCTGTTTTCTTTTTCCTGAGCTGCTGGCTCTTTTGGTTTATTTAGGATGTTGTTGGAGGGCTTTATATGGTTCGTGAGCTGCGGTGATACCATCTGGTTCTAATTGTTGATAGTTTCTGGGATGTTTTTAATATATGGCAGTATTACCCTTTTTACATCTTACTTGGTTGGGCTATATTGAGATGAGTGGTCACATACTTTATTATAAAGTTATATGGTCATCTGTTTTGTTGAGAGATGTTGTATAAATGAACTGTTTTCTTTTTCTAATATTCAGGAAACATTGGCTTTACATGAAGTAAGATATTAAAACTGGACAACTATGAAGTATAAATGGTTTAGATGGCATGTTGTCTTTTAGACTGGATTAAATAAGATCATTTTAATAAGCTTCTACTAACTCTGACCTGTAACTGAATATAGTGAATATAGAAATACGAAAACTTTTTTAATATCTTTGTTTTTTAATCTTTAAAAAAACTGTTAGCAAAATTACCTCCTTTACTCCGAATCAGAAATAGAATTATTTTCCACTAACATTTAGGAAATAATTCAAACAGTCATAACAGGGGGAAAAGTATATAATATTCAACATTACACATAAAAATTACTATATGTTAACATATTATTAGAAATAAAAACATCTAATACATAATTCCATTTGAAGTGAAATTCTGTTGCAAAGTTACGTTTAATGACAGATTACAAATCACTAGGCACTTATCTGTAAATAAAGTTCCAATTGTAAAATTAATTATCCTACGCAACAGATGGTCATCATTCATCTCATTGCCTTATGTCACCTTCCTCTATTTACTTGAATTCCTGCATAACTACTATAGTTTCTTCACACCTATTTCACCTGTCAGTTTATTCAGGAGAGAAGTGAGTATTTGTATATGTTTTCTGGTTAATGGTGAGTAATAAAAATGTGGTGAGTTTATCAAGATGAGCTGCCATTAAATGTCAATTTTCAATAACCAGTTCCAAAGGAAAAAGCACATCATTGAGAAAAATGCTGTTTTTCTCTTTGCAGACTACTTCTGTATCATAGAAAGCTTCTGAATTTTATATTCTACCCAAAGTTATTCCATGTGTTATACAGCAGGCAATCAGGCTGTGGCCTACAACTGGGCCTTGAGCAATTCAGAACTGGATTGTGGAAATGGCAGGCAAGTGCATGGGTACATCCCCACTTGCATAAGGAGTGAGTGAACACATGCATGCACACTCCATTTGTGTGAGGGAGGGTGCAGGTGCACAGCATACACACAAATGGAGTTACATGCCCATTGCTTGGGCAGAACCATTCCCTCTACCCCCCAGCTGGTCTGTAAAGCCAGAAAGGTTGGAGAATTTTGTTATATAAGCACTTACAAACTGATAAGCAGATTAATAAATAAAATACAGAAATAAGAGGCTAGAAACATGGCACCTTCTAAGATTTTGGCCATTTCAAACTATAAATTTAATCTATCTGCAGTAATATTATGCACAATAAACTTTGAGTCTACAAGTTGGCTATCTCTGCCTTAAAAAAAATTTGTTTTGAAAATTTAGAAGAAAGGAATATCCATCTCTTGTTCCAGATTCATTTCATAACGCAAAATCATGGCAGCTAACCATTAAATCTAAATCAGGTCTGAACAATGTGCACTCAATTTATTATTCTCTAATTTGTAATAGTAGCATTTCAACTACAGCTTTTTAAATCTATGTTATCATTAATTTACTTAGAGTTAAATAAATGTACCATTTTTCCTTTTGGGCAGTCAAGATGGTGTGCATAATGCTCTCTCTTCTAATTTAATCATAAAAAATAACTATTTGAAATAGATTAAGTTGATAAACTGTAACTGCCTAACAATCAATTAATTACATAACTGAGGATATTTTTGAACCAGGTGCTTCTTTGGTCTGAGTCGAATCTTACAAACATTAATTTATATAAACTGATGGAAAGCATAAACTAAAATCTATTTGTGTTCATTTTACATAAATTTCTTTAAAAAATTAAATAATAAAGGGACTAACCCTCTATGTATTAAACGTTTTACTCAACTTTGATAGGGATATGTGTTCTAAGAACCATAATTTTGCTTTAACTCTGCTCTGTATTTTATTCCTATTAAAATGATCTTTATACAGAGAAATTAGAGCACAATATTTATAGTATATTTAAAACAATATCTTACTTTTAATTAAGATTATAAAATGCTGATATCTCTGAAACATTACATTATTTTATACTAAGCAAGAAAACATCAGTAGCCATTTACCATGTATACAGGACGCATCCTGTATTAATTTATCATTCTTATGTTGTTTTATTTGCAAAATTTTTGCTATGAACACTAATAGTTAAGGAAGCCATCTGCACTAATTTGCCAGGGGACAAAGAATGAGCAAGGTGAATCTGTATGCTTCAACAGAACACAGCTGGCTAATGCTAGAATTTCTAACTTATGCTAGGCTTCTTGCTTGCTTGCTGAAAAATAACAACAGAAGGAGGACATTCCAAATTGTTTCCTGGACTTAAGAATAATAAATCAATTCCTGCTGCCAATCATACAATACATTATTTTCCCTTCAAACTATATTTTAATGACATGTTAAATAAAATCATGGTAGTATGGGCAAACTTAAACCGCTAGTGTTTAATTTCACATAGGTTAAGAGATCCCTAAATGGAGGACAGGAAATTGACAATGAGAAGAAAAGTTGAAAAGTTAAGGATTTAATCAGAAAGAAAAATAAATAATTAAGAAGGAAAAGAAAAGAGGCAACTTTCATTGCTTATGGAACTGAACCTGCAAATCCCAAGCACATGACTCCAGCAGGCTATCCTGAGGAAATGTAACTCTTGATGTAAGATTTGTTGCAAGCATAGTTTAGTTTATTGTCATTGCACCCAGTACAATGAAATCAAACACCATTTTCAGTGCATATCATGACCATGACCATGAAAATAAACACAAACACACATCCTTCACCCTCCACACATTGAACTGAAAATCCCGACACCGCACCAATACTGCACTATACAGCAGAATTCAAAAGAATTCTGGCCTGGGATAGAAGCTGTCTTTCAGCCTATTTGTCCTTGTTTTTATTATTCTGTACTGTCTGCCACATGGTAATAGTTAAAAAAAAAGGGTTCCCAGGATGAGATGGATCTTTGAGAATGTTTTGAACTTTCTTAAGACAGCGGGAGTTATTAAACTCTTCCAAAGAGGGGAGAGGGTAACCAATGATCTTCTGGGCAATGACATTAACCCTCTGGAGTGCTTTCCTATCTGCCTATGTGCAATTGGCAAACTATACAGAGATGCAGTAAGTTCAAATACTCTTTATGATGCAGCGGTAGAAAGTCACCAGCAAATTTTCAATCAGTTGTTGTTTTCTGAGAACTCTCAGGTAGTATTATCTCTGCTGGGACCTTTTGATCAGGGCTGCAATGTGGGCACCCCAGGTCAGGTCCTCTTTTATGGTAACACCCAGAAACTTAACAATGGCCATTTGCTCCACTCAGTATCCACTGATAAGCAAGGGCTGGATGTCTGATCTGTTCCTTCTATAGTACACTATAAGCTCCTATAAGGTCTTATTGGTGTTGAGGACCAAGTTATTGTCTCCACACCACAAAAGCAACCGGTCCACTTCATCTCGATAGGCAAATTCATCCCCCCTGGAGATGAGTCCCACCACTGTTGTATCATCTGCAAATTTAGCAATAGTATTACTGGCGTGAGTGGGAATGCATTCATGCACACAAAGAGTATAGAGTAAGGGACTCAAAACGCAACCCTGTGGTGTACCAGTGTTAAGAATAAGGGCTGAAGAGGTATGATTACCTAATCTGACCCTCTGTGAGCAGCCAGACAGAAATCCATAATCCAAAAGCAGAATGAATAAGAAAATCCAAGATCCAGAAATTTAGAGACTAGTCTATGTGGAGGAATTGCGTTAAATGCAGAAGTAAAATCTACAAAAAGCATCCTCACATAGCTCCCTGCTGTTCTACATGAGTCAGAGCAGTGTGAAGAGTGATGGCTACAGCGCTCTCTGTAGATCTATTTCTTCTGTATGCAAACTGGTGTTTATCAAATGTATGCGGAAGACCAGAAAGGATGTGCCAGCAGACCAATTTCTCAAAGCACTTCATGATGATAGGAGTGAGTGCCACTGGTCTGTAATCATTGAGGTTATTGATAGTGAACTTCTTTGGCAGCGGAACAATGGTGGAAGCCTTCAAACAAGATGGAATAGTGGACTGGGATAAAGACCAATTGAAGATCTTGATAAAGACTCCAGCCAACTGATCAGCACAATCATTAAGCACTCGGCCAGAGATACCATCAGCACCAGCAGCCTTTCTAGGATCCACAGCTCTCAAAATGCTCCTCACCTCCTGTTTCTCCACAATGAGGTGAGGGCTACATTTGGCTGATGGTTGCATTTTAGCTGTCTCTTTAGCTGTTAGTCACTTAAATGCTTATAACATTTTTACATTGATAATTTAATGTCTGCCTAAATCTGGAAGTGAGAGTTGTTAAACATGCTCTCCCCCACTCCCCAAAGATATAAAAGAGCAAGCACCTTTGTTTCAGAGGTGACATTCAACCGGTTCGCACCTATTTGGGAGAACCGATAGCAGTGATTTGGTGTGGGTTGCAGAACTGATGGTGACCCCTGGCTGGCCACACCCCCAAACTGGGTCATCCCGTCGCCTGGTCGCCTACTTGTCCTGGTTGCTCTCCTAGCTTTCCATACCACGTGGTGGCCATGGGGCAGTTTGGGTGGATGTGCACATGTGCAGCAGTCCCTGGACATCCGCTTGCCTGCCCGCCCTCCCGGAGCATACTTTCTTCCTTCTCCTGGTGGTGGACGCATTTCTTCCAGCCCAGCCTGGCCAGCAAGCAAGTGGGTGGGCGGATATCCCGGGGCTTCTTGCCCCCCTTGTCGCCAATGCCTGCAGCAGCAGCCCCTCGGCCAGCTTAGCCGGGAGCCACTGTTCCCAGGTTTCTACTCGCCCGTGGTTGGTCAACGCCTCTTCACCCTCCCCTCCTTTGCCTGGCCTGAGAAGGGCGACGGCAGGGGATAGAGAAGTGGTTGGCTCCCTATCTTCCCCTCTCTCACACCCACTCTGTGCGTGTGCAGGTCGCGAGTGGAGGAGAAGGGTCACCTGAAGGGCTGAACAAGGGTTGCCAGCTACGCTGAAAGCATCTCACCAATTTCCATTTAACATCACCAGTGCCTCCCGCTTCACCCACGCAGAGGCAGACATGCATGTGTGCTTGCCATTCCCACCTACCCACCCTGTCTGCGTGTGGTGACCCTACCCCCCCCAATGAGGGAAAAGACTGTGTTTTTGCTTCAGCCCACCCCCGTTGCTGAATTTCGCCACCACCGCCTCCTTGGTGGCAGCTGATCATGGGACCACTATCTCCTCAAGTGCCAGCCTCAGTGTTACTCGCTGAAAGTGGGGAGAAAAAACATACACACAAAGCCAAACCAGCGGCAGTCTCAGAAGTAGTCCCAATAGCAGCAGCAGCGGTGGTTTCACTGTGCCCACAGCTATCAGCCGCCCCGAGCTAAAGAAGCTGGCTGCTTCGGGGCAGTCAATCAGCTGAACGCATAAAACAAGGCGTCTCGGACTGCCCGCAGTTCTCCTTCCTCCTCTCCCCATCCTCTTTCAGGGGCTTCCCACCCATCACTGCTCTGTACATGGGTCTGGCTGGCTGCCTCTTTCCCACGCTGCCTTCCCCTCAGCAATTCCATTCAGCGCTCACCCCCTCTCAGCCCTCCACCCTCCCACATCTGCTCAATCTCCCACCCCGCCTCAGGTCATGAAAGAGATGAGCGAAGGAAAAGGGGGTGGGACTGATGCTGCGGAAGATGCCACCCACGAAGGCAGAAAAGGCCTGGGAAGAATGGAAAGAGCTTTTGCGTGCGCTCTCTTCTGAGCCCTACTGCCCGCAAATCCCCCCTCCTCACCTCTTCTCCTTCCCCGCCCTGCCAGTGTAGTCTGCAAATCCTCTCACTTTCCACTCCATGCTGCAAAGCTTGACAGCCCTCCAAATGCTGCAGAGCTCCATCCCGCAGCATATTAAAAAGTTCTCTCTCCCTTCCCCTCACCCCACCACCCTGAACACATGCTCCGCAGGACAACCAGCAGAAAGCAAGTCAATGCAGCTTTCCTCCTTCTTCAGGTTGCGGGGGGGGGGCACTTTCCACTCAGGTTGTTCATGCCGTGTGGAAGCTCCTCTGTTTGCCGCCGTCCCTTGAAAATAGCGAAGCGCGCTTGGCCCAGCTGCGGCTTTGAGAGAGACAGAGAGAGAGAGAAAGACAGACAGACACTGACATAGAGAGAGAGAGTAGGGAAAAGAGAAGGGAAGATAAGGAGAAGGGCAGAGAGAGAGACAGAGATACGGGGGGGGGAGAGACCCATAGAGAGAGACACACAGAGGGGGGGAAGGAAAGAAAGAGAGAGAAAAAGAGAGGGAAAGAGAAAAAGAGAGAATGAGAGAGACAAGAAAGAAAAGAAAAAAGAGAAAGAAAGAAAAAAGAGAAAGGAAGCAAAAGGAAGAAAAGGGATAGACAAAGAAAGGGAGAGATGGAAGGAAGGGACAAAGAAAGAAAAAAAAAAGAAAGAGAGGGAGGTAGGAGATCATGAATGAGATATATGGATGGGTAGATAAATACATGGAAGGAGGGAGAGAGGGAGAGAGAAAAAAAAAGGAGAAGGAAGGACACAAACCCTGGCTTCAGAAGATTCTTTGAAGCACACAGCAATCTAGGGCTGGCCTGCAAAGGATCTCGGCGGTCATCTAGTCCAACCCCCTCTTCCAGCAGGAGATCCTTACAGAATCATAGAATAGCAGGGTTAGAAGTAAGTGTGTGTGTATGTGTGTGTGTGTGTGTGTGTGTGTGTGTGTGTATGGCTGTCAAAACTCCAAAACATGTCAAGTAGCTCTGGGGAGATCAGTCATAAATTAGAACACTTGCTAAGCAATCGGCCATTAAGCAAGGATCACTTGTATTTGGTTTGCTGATCACATGGTCACCTGGCCACGCCCATCCACACGACCACAAAGACATGCCCACAAACCCATGCCCATCTGGTCATGTGACCATAAAGTCACACCCATCTGGTCATGTGACCAAGCCACGCCCACAGTCACATGACCAGCCACACCCACAAATTAATGTGTTCTGTGCCCACAGAACACAGAAAAAATTTGAATACTACCACTGCTTTGGTTCTATTTTCCATTATTTTATCATAGCACACAAATTATATTTGTAAACTCTGAAGTGCTGAACTGTAGAATATATCTAGAAATATGATAGTAGTGGGAACACATATGATGGATGTAAATCACTGAAAGTTGCTGTTTGATGTGTTTTAAATTTAACATTTTAACATTTCCTGTATTTAAAAATGAATCAAACCAAATACTTACAGTCCATAAATTTGTGGTGCAATCTCAAGCCTGTTCAAATGCATGTAGAGTTCAGTGTCATGTTTCTTCAGCAAATGATCTTGGATCTGATTAACTTTTGCAACAATAGCTATTGATGGACCTAAGTCTTGTGGTCTTGCAAATGGAATAGGAGTCATCACAGCATCTTTTTCCTATTAAAAGTGATAAAAACAAGAAAAATCAATTTAATCATTTATTAACTGAAATGCCCATATGAGTTTACAAAAAAAATAATCATGACTGTGGAAGCATAAATATATATCTCTGATATTCTACTAGAGGGAAAGAAAAATTTCCATTTAGGATTCCAGATTTAAAAGTTGTAAGCAGTACTGTTAAATTTATTAATCTATAAAGACTACAAACCAAATATGATAAGTCAACAATATCAAGAGGACATTCTTCCCATTGCACCATAAAAATGCAACTCGGAGATGCCATGGTATCTAATTTAAAATTCAAATGAATAGATGGGCTAGACTTCCATTCTATTAGGTAGGGTGCGTTTGATTAGCCTGTTCCAGGTAAATGATGGTCTTTGAGGGTTTCCAGACGAGGGTTTCCAAACTGGTTTTCCCCAGTCTGAAAGTGGCCGTAGTTTAGCCAAAGAATGAGCAGGGGCTAGCCCCTGGACCATATTCTCATGCAATCTTTTACTGTGTGCCAATCTGGGCTGTTCCTTGGTTTTCCAAGATGCTCAGGATGATGTAGTGCCAGAAGAGAATCCTGAAGAACAGATGGACAAAGTTGACTGAACAAAGTGTTGCTGACATTACTGGGAAAGTGTTGCTGACATTGTGGCAATAAGAGCAGAGAACAGCTATTTTTTTGTCCTAATTATTCCAAATGATAATGATGTAATGCCTCCATTTAAAGGTTGTCATTTCCATGCCTCCATTTCCTAAAGGTAGTCATTTCTGGTGAAGAACAAGTCACAGGAATCTCTGGAGGTGAGTATATTATGCAATTCAGGTACAATAAAAAGCGTTAATTATCACCATCAAAGCGCTTCATGGCACAGAGACTGATATATGCCCATTCCTGGACAAAAAAGCCCTTCTCATAGTTACCTACAACCTAGTCACCTCCCATTTGGACTACTTAAAGTAATTTAAGTGCAACTACCCTTGAAGAGTATCTTGAAATTGAAGCTGATTCAAATTGCAGTGTGTCATGTCTACTGGACCCTGATTTGTTTTTGGAACTCAAGATGTTGGTCAACACCCTCAGGTACCTATTATCATCTTTGGTGGACATGTATGAAAGCAAGCAAATATTGGACAAAAATACATACGTGGTTAGAGAAGATGATTAAGCAACGCATAGATTTTAAACCAGAAATATTTTTGTAAGGTATAATACCAGAAAATTATGACAAAGGGACTATATACTTAATGTATTGACAGTAGCAAGAATAATATTTGCACAATACTGGAAAAATGAGAACACCCCATCAGATGAAAATATAATCCAGAAAATATTAGACTGTGCAGAGATGGATAGATGAACGTTGAAAATAAAAGATAAAGAATAATACAATTTAACATGGAAGAAGGTTTTATCAGTGGTTAGAGATAAGAGGTAGAAATTAGATAAAGAAAGAGTATTGTTGGGATCAAGTAAAATATGAATGTTGTTTATAATTATATGTAAATCAATATATTTAAGAGGAACAAAGATAATCGAATACAATTATAAATATGATTAGAAATTACTTTGTTATATTATTATTATTGTTATTATCAGTATATGTTATCCTTTCTGTTCTTTTTTCTCTTTCTTTTTTGTAAAATTGTATGCCCAGACATTACACTGTATTGAAAATACATATATAAATAAAAAAAACTTGATCAGAAAAAAAAGATGTTGGTCAATACCTTTAAAATCCTACATGACTTGGAGCCTTTGAAGGATTACCACTCCCTTGTTACATCTACCCAGTGCACCAGAATAGGAAGGCATAGCATGTTGTGGGTCCTATCTATTAAGGATACACATCTGATGGGACAGCAACATAAATTTGTTCAATAAATAAATATATGAGGGACCACTCTTTTCCAGTTATTTCTGCCCATTTGATGCAATTAGACAGAATGGATGCACTTCAAGTCCCATTAATTAGGCAATATTGTCTTTTGGGATCCAAAAAAAAATGCTCTCTTTGCTACAGAACCTGCTTTTGAAATTACGTCACAAAGATCTATATGGATAAAATCTGATGATGTTCAGAAAGCTGTTAAAAATCTGGTTAGTTTTCTAGCTTTTTGTGGCAGAATGAAAAGTAAGATCCTCGGGTGGTTTCTTTTTGCTTATGTTGATCTGGATTCTTTTTTCATTTTGCATTTGTAAGCCACACAGAGTTGCTAAAAGTTGGGCATGAAGAAAAAAACAGCAATTGATGCTGAAAACTGCATAAAGATTACTAATCTCTGTCTGAAAAAGACTAATGTAATTTTGTTTTAATGTGGTAAAATACACAGGAATAGGGAACTATAAAATTTGTTTACTATAAACCTTTTAAGTTGTCCAAGACTAAAATCTTCAAAGATATTATTACAACATATTTTAAATGGTATATTTACTCTCATTCAATATTATACGTAATTAATTAAAAATATTTTTATATATGAATTTTTATCAACAGGTACCTTTTGATTTTCATGCTCATAGGTTGAAAACCAATGTTCCGCTGTTTTCATTAGATGGGTGAACATTGCACTGAAAGAGATTACATCATTATATAAGAAAAATAATTGTAATAATCAGAATCATAAATTTAAGAACAAATGAAAATTACTGAACATACTATGCATCATGCTCCAAGTAGTCAGGATTCAAAAGAACGTTCATCTCCTCACTGGAAAAAATACATACATATTTAAAGATTTATTTCTGAAATTTCCTTAAATAACTTCGAACAGAAATACAAGTTAAGTAAAACTAGCCTTTATCATTAAAATTATAATTCCAGTTTAGACAAATGGAGCCTTTACTCTCTCTATAGATCAGTCTTTCTATAGATCAGAAAAAAAAAACTAATTACCTTGTCTGCAGAACAATGAAAGAACTATCTAATTATTTGAAATAACTAATTACTGAATACCACAATATATTATTTCAATACATTTGATCTATAATTGATTACTGTTTGTTCAAAACAAACAAAAAGCTTACCAGACAAATACAATATTAAAACAGTACTTTATTTTAATAAAAACAATAATTTTATTTACCAGCAATTAATCAATTACAATAATTCTTATTCATTTTTTTTGCGGTTAGAACTGTAATATGAAAAGAGAAGCATAATATCCTCAGCGAATGCACCACTGAAAAATACAATACTTTTTTTTCTTCATCAGATCCTGCACCTATTAACCAAATTTCATACATATACATGAAAAGTAATTTGCATCTTGGAGATCCCCCCCCCTTTTTTTGCTTCCAGAAAAAGCTCTTTAGGTTAATTAGTATTCAAAATGATATTACTAAGTAATAGTTCTCTTGATATATTGTTTTAACTGCTGTTGCCAAAAATAAATATAATAAACCAATTTAATGGAATTTTAAGACTCCTAGATGCTGAGTATAATAGAAAAGGACTTATTCAAAGTATGAGAAATGCAGGATTAAGAGTGATTAAGAGTGTTCCCTTAGCGAACATTCGAAGTTATGCAAAAAGAACCTCCTAGTGTTTATGAACAAGTCCCCAAACTACAGATCTTGTAGTACCTCAGCAATTATTCTCCCTCACAAACAACTGCAGAGGCTTTGCAATATTTGTCTTGCACTTTGCTCACATGGAGGTTAGGAGGGGTGGGCCCCGCCCCTGCTCCTCTGACGCTCTGTGCAGGACAAATGTCGCAGTGCCGGGTGAGGCCTGAACACACCAAAATGGAGCTGTGGAGGAACACGGCATAGTTGAAAGGCTGGAGAACCGACAGCTTGCTAGATCTTCACACAATAAGTGACCTGGTGCAGCAGGTTGTGGGGGAATCAATTGTGGGGGACATGAGATATTTCAGTGTGTCAGGGGGCCTTGCATGGTCTAAAGCAGGTGGCTTTCCATCATTAAGCCCCCCCATGGCATTCCCCAACCTGAAATACCTCATGTGCACTTAACGAATTGTGCATTTGGTTAGTGAATGTGTGGGTGAAAGGAGGGATGAGATTCACTCCCATGAATCCTCAGGTTATGAATGAAATTGCCAAGCTCCATTACATTCGTAACTTGAGGACCACTATATTAAGTAGTTTCAACATGTAAATCTTTTCAGATTGGGTCTAAAATCTTTCTGAGGACTGAAAATGAAAGCCTATTAAGTTATTCACAAAGTTATATATTGAGCTTATCTGTGAAATGTATGTTTTCTTCTTATGCATATAGGGGTTTTACGATTGTGACATATTTTAAAATATGCTTGCATTCATATGCTTACATTTATTTAATATGAAATCCAAACAGCAATATATTAAGTTTGGATATATACTGTACAGTTATGTTTTAAGATTTAAAATAAAAAATGATATGTATCATTAAATTTCTTTTTTTTTTTTGAAACAAATTTTATTAGTTTTAAAGACAAACAAAACATCATTAAACATTGCAAACATAAAACCTCTTTCCATTGTAAATTTTTACAAGGCAGATAAAACATTATTTTATACAGCATAATTCTAATTTATCCCATTTCCATATGAATACATAAATATCTTTTAGCAAATTTCTCATTATTTCTCTTTACTTTTATTCAATTACATTTCTTTTCTATATTTATCTATTTTATAGTCATCATATTTATATTTCCATCTGATTTGTTTACAAATATTCTTGTCTGAAATTCCTCCAAGGTTTTATTAATTCTCAATCAAACATAAACACACAAAACACAAAAACATAAAACTTCTTTTTAGAAAGTGGCTTGGCCCCAGATTACCTCTCTTTATACGGACTTCAATTAAATTCATGCTCATCTTATATACCATTATCTATCTTATTTACCATTCTATATCTTTTATATAACTTCTCCCCGCTTTTCACTCTTCTTAATTCTATTTTATTTATTTCATCTTACTTTAAATCATTATACTTGTATCTTTTGTCCATTCTTTTCCAATTATTCATTTATCTCATTCTCTTTAAAAATAATAATAATAAAAATATTTCTCCTGGAATCACTAATCGAAGTATGATGCCTTTCTATCCCCTAAGTTGACATTTAAAATAATATCTAGTTCCCAATCTGATTCTGCTTAGTACATTCTACCTACTAAATTTTAAGAAAAAAAAAAGAGAATAATAAATCTATAAAATAATTAAGTACATAATTACCATTCTAATTTTTAATACATTTTAAATACTACATTTTAAACTAAAAAAGTAAAAAAGAGGAAAAAAAGTTATAATAACATTAAGAGAATAACAAATTAAACTCTATCATTAAGTCTTAAGCATTTTACACATTCTCAATAATATTAAATGTTAAAATCTATCATTAAATCTTAAACATTTTAATATTTTAATTTATTAAATCTTGTAATATTCCAATTGTCTATTTCAAAAACAAATGCTGCAATAATAAGTTTATAATAACATTAACACAATAACCAATTAAACTCTATAATTGAACTAAATATTTTAAACATTCCCTTTAATATTTTATTAAATCTTGAAATCTATCATTATTAAGCATTTTAATATTTTAATATTTTATTAGTTCTTATAAAATTCTAATTTTTTATTTCTAATACAAGTACTACAATACTATCTTATGTACTTTTGCAGAATCTTTTTTTTTTATAAAGTATACTTTACCCTTTATCCCTAAAAAAAAATTTGCTTTTTCCCATCTTGTTTTATACCTTTGTGGCTTTTCCCCGCCTTTTCCCTTCCTTTCTTATCCCACCTAGTCTTTTTACCCCCACCTCCTAACCTCCGCCTTTTTAGCTTCCCCTCTCTGTTGTATTCCTCTTTTCTTTTGCTTTCAGACATTGTATTGATTTTGCATCTTATTTTTCTCTTTCTTGGGTGTTTTTTTAGGTCTTAAGTCCTTCATTTTCTTTCTCTCTTTCTCTTTTCTTTCTTAATCAAATTTTTTAATTCATTAAAGATGGCTTCTTCTTCTTCTTCTTCTTCTTCTTCTTCTTCTTCTTCTTCTTCTTCTTCTTCTTCTTCTTCTTCTTCTTCTTCTTCTTCCTCCTCCTCCTCCTCCTCCTCCTCCTCCTCCTCCATTTGTTGTTGTATTTGCTGATAAGTAGAAAGCGCCATTTCTAAAAAGTGAAAGATATCTCTCAAAGAGTTCTTTCTTTCTTTCTTTCTTTCTTTCTTTCTTTCTTTCTTTCTTTATTTATTTATTTATTTATTTATTTATTTTTCCATATTCCTTTCTTAGTTCATCAATAGATAAAGCCATTATAAACCTTTCTTCTTCTTTTTTTTCCTCTTCTTCTTCTTAGAACAACCAAGATGTTTCAAAACTTAAAAAACAGTTCCCCAAAGTCCCAGAGTCATCAAGCAATCCAAACAGAGCACAAAGTTCTTCCCTTTACACTTTCTCTTCCTGGGGTAATATCAGTTAAGAAAAAAACAAACCAGTCTGTACTTTAAAGCCTTATTGCAATTAACTTCTAGTCTCAAAATCTTCAAGGCATCTCCTCCAACAAAATCTTAATATAGGTTTTTTTTTGTCCTCTCCCTTCCCACTTGTAACAAAGAGCTTTAAATTTTTACCTTCTATAGAAAAGCAGGTTTTTCAATGTTCATTTGCTAAGTTCGTAGGGAAGGAGAGTGAACTTTCCCTTTCAGCACTTCCATTCGCTGCTTTTAGAATCTCCTCTGAAAACAATGTATCATTCAAAAAATCGTGGTTTTCAGAATGTTAGATATATCTTAAAGTCCCGGTTCAGCCAAAGAACTTTCACTTCAAAACTTTCTCCTTCTTCCTCCTGCGCAATCTTATCCAGTTGCCGGCTTCTTTGTGGTGGCCATTACTGACCGCCGCTCCACCGCCTTGAGAAAAGGGGGGGTTGCCAGCTGGGGAGGGGGTCTGCGACACCCCCAAACTGCTATCCAGATCCCCCCTATCTTCGGCTGCCTCTATGGGGCAGCCTCATCATCCAGACCCGTCGGGATCGGAGGCACCAAGATGGCTAGCGCAACAGGGATCGCACAGGATTGCGAATCCCTGCTGCCACCAAAACCTGGCAAACTGGAAGCCTTCATGTATCATTAAATTTTTTGTACTAGTATTTATTATCTACCATATCTAACTACAACAGTAGAAGTAAGCAACACAGCAATTATATAGTTTCAGAGTTTGGAAAGCTTCATCAATGTTAAAATATGTTCCTTTGTGATTGTAGCATTCTTCAAATATAATAAGTTTTGGTAACTGACAAGTGTAATAGATACTACCCTTGGAGTTTCAAATGCATACTCTATTTTAGTAGCAACGTATTTGTATGAAAAAAAATTGTATGCCTACCTTGGTTGTGCTGCTTCACTTGCATGTAGAAAAGCTTGGTGGTCACAATGCAGAATAAAGACAATTGGTGCTAAAAGTTCATGCATGCCCTACAATTAAAAAGAAAACTCTATATTTTGTCTAGAATTTATCAACTCTGTATTACTGAGTGCTTTTAATATAGATTACATTTTAATCAGTATTTACAGTATTCTCAAACAAATGGAAAAACCACAGGATTTTAAAATAGCAGAGTATCAATGAGTTCACCACTGAACACTTACATTTAGATCTATTTAAAACCCTTTTTTGTTGTTTTAAAAATACTATTGTGAATAATAACAGTTCTACAATGAAGAAAGGCCAGAGCCACTGAGGTTTTCATTGAGGATCAAGACTAGTACCTAATCAATGATTACTAGTCCTGATGTTAGTACAGAGTCTCCTCAATGGAAGGAAGTTACATTTTACAACAATTGCAGAGAATGATAAGTGAAGAATATCAACATCCATGCTGTGAAATAACTGAATTAACCTAGCTGACCACTATATGACACAGACTGATTGATGGCCTATATAAATATTTTACCTGATTACAGTAGTCCAGGGTTGTCAAACTTGGTATCACTGAGGGCCGCATCAGGGTTGTGTTTGACTTAGGTGGGCCAAGGTGGGCATGGCCAGGATGAGCATGGCCAGTTCAACATCGACATTTGTGTCAGAGGCACCTGTGCTGACTCAAGTCCTCAGCCAGCAAAAATGGGTTCCTGAGCTCCGTTTTCACCCATGACAGCTTCCTGCAACATCTTGCAAGTGAAAACGGAGCTTCGGAGGGACGCCCGCGGCCCTTCCAAGCTCCGTTTTCACTGACAAAGACACCACGGACTGGTCCTTCACTGTTTCCAGGGCGGCCCCACGGGCCAGATCTAAGCACCCTATGGGCCAGATCCAACTCCCAGGTCTTGAGTTTGATACCTCTGCAGTAGACCATATTTTATGTTCTTACTCCTCATGATTTTCAGTATTTATGTGAATGCACTAGGTAATGTTATTTGGAAGTAGATCGGGTTTATAGTTTGAGGGTGATCTTGCATTCCAAATATGACCTTATCTGCAATGTACAGCACTGTCATTGAAAATAGTTGGAACCCATAGTCCTAGGTTGTTTATATGGAAGAAACATATCTTCCCATATGCATTCCTGATTCCAAGTTCCTTTCAAAACATTGCACCAACTCAAAAGAATTTTTTCCCCCAGTACTGGTAGCACTCATTGTAAAAAATGTCTAAGAAAGATTACTTAGAAACTATAAAATTGCATTGCTAGTATGAAGTGAAAAACTTTTTATCATATTCATATTTCAGGAATTAAGTTAATGAATGTACTGTAGACATTTGCTCTGTTTTATTTTTGCTGTTAGTTTCCCTTTGCTTTTATTATCTGCTACAGAGCTTTTATTGCTAATAATTTCATATATATAGATAGATAGATAGATAGATATAGATATATAGATAGATATAGATATATATAGATATATATGGTATTCAGCTTTGTTCAGGTATTTTCCCACGTCATTATACTTGTGCTCTTAAAGTTGTAGCAACGTTTTGGCAGAATCTCATCTGCCATTGTCAGGCTTCTGTATTGTGTTCATCTGTACACCCACACACCCATAATTGTTATGATTTTTTTATAAAATACTTAACCTTAAAGTATACATCATAACTGATGCATATTTTCAGTATTATTAAATTTTGCTTTTGCCAATAACGTGCTCAGTCATAAACAAATTTTCCTTAACAATGTTTAGGAAGAAACTGCTTACAAGCAGATAAACTATTATACAGGACAAATCTTCCAAAGCAAAAATCAGTAACTATTGGGTATATCTATATCCTACAATTCCTTTGAGAATCAAAGCATTGTTAAAAAACAAAGTGTGACTGCAGACACTAAGCAGCACTATTCATTATTGATTAATTCAAACAATAATCAAATACATTAGAAACTTTTCTGTTATCATTAGCTATACTTGCTTAAAATTTATCACAATTGCTTGGCACAAGTTCTGTACTAATTTTGACATATAATATTTAGTTTAGGGATAATAAAAAGAGGATATAAGAATGGAGTAAGGGTTATTTTAGTAGTACTTCTGATTAATGAATTAAAAGAGATGTAAATTAGAAAAAGGAAAACTGCAAATGAAATTAGAATTTCAGTTTTTTCTATTTAAAATTCTTAGCACAATAGCCAGCACACAATGTTAGATTTTTAAAAAAATATGTTGTAAATTTAAAGTTTCAATGATAGTTCCATTGGGCTTCTTTCTTATACTTCAACAGTGTGTATTGGAATAAAATGACATCATTGTACTATCCTTTCTTTCTTACTTTTAGAATCCTTTCAAATATTTTATAATATTTAGAGATGAAAGACTTGCTGGAAATAAAATACACTACTTTGTATGACCAGATGATAATTTCAAATGGTGCAATAAGCCAAATATTCTGATATAGGCAAGAAGTTATAAAAAAATTATAAACTATGTTCTTAACATATATGGATGGTTCTTCAAATTTAGAACTGTAATTTTATTTGATTCAAAACAGCATTTAGTTAAATTAAATCATCTTTAGAGACAAGCATATTTTAAGGTTAAACAACTGCCTGCATTATAGTAATAAGGGTGTCTGTGTGGAAGTTATATCCCAAAAGAATTTGGAAGAGAGATCCTTTACTTGTAGATTTGATACAAGAAATTAGCTACTGATTCTCCTTAATGTTAATACCTAGAAGTATCCTTCAGATACAATTAAGAAAACAAATCTAAATTCATTCTATTTTTCCAATAAAATGAAAACATAATAGCATGCCAAAACAGTTTAGCACAAAATTAAACAAGTCATTTTCCTGCAAATTTGAATAAAAATTTTCTATTTATGTAAGGTTGTTTATAGATTCAAAATAAGAAAACAGCAAATATGGCAGGTACAAAAATTTGGATACTGTTATGGACTAAGCCAACAGAGTGATACAACCCTAAACAGCTTTTACTTTACAGCAGGCTTGTAATCCTGCACTTCTCATTGGCCCTCTAATAGTGAGTCGTGATTGGTCGTTTTGGCCAGTCTGATTGGCTGTTAATGGGCCCCTCTGATTGGACGCTTGCGAAAGTGGTAAACTCAAACCATTGGTTGTTTTGACAGCAGTCAGCTCCGTAAAAGAGCTGCTACTGCCCAAGTATTTGCTCTGTTCTTATTTTACAATAAAGAGTTGAAGTCACCATTTGATGTCTAGTCTCCGTTCCTTGCGCCCATGCCCAGGACTTAACACTGGCGACGAGGGTGGGATGCAGAGACGATAGAGCTGACTAAGTACGCATCGAACAAGACAGAGCACATGGTGAAAGAGTGCACGCAACAAACGGCAAGATGACCAGCGGCGCCATACCACCCGCTCCATTCAACCCAGCAACCGAAGACTGGGACTCATATATAGATCGCTTCCAGATGTTCCTGGAGACCACGCCTGGCAAGAAACGAGCGGTGTTCCTGACTCATTGCGGCCCCACCGTTTTCAAAATGGCTAAAGCACTGGCAAAACCGGCGGAAGTGAACACCATGGATTGGGATACCCTCGCCCCAATCGTCCGGGCCCATTACACACCCGCAGTACCTACACTGATACAAAGACACGAATTTTACCAGAGGGACCAACGGAAGGACGAGAGCATTGGGAATTTCGTAGCCGACCTCCGGAACCTAGGAGGCCTCTGTGGTTTTGCAAACTTAGAGGAAGCCCTAAGAGACCGCATAGTTCTGGGACTAAATGCACCACACGTGCAGAGTAAACTGATGGCGAAAGGCAACATCAGCCTTACAGATATCATCGCCGACGCTACTGCCGTAGAAGCAACCAGGAAGTCAGCCGCTCAAATGCGCCGAGCGAACGCACTGCTCCGCCAACTCGCTAACGAGAGCCCATTCGCCACTGAGAAGCACGCAACCACCACCCACCACGAAGACCTCGAGTCATCCTCAGACAGTGAGGAAGAGGAGGTCAACCGGCTCCGCTTGGAACGAGAGCAAAGGAACCAGAGACGTCCGTGCCAATGTGCTGGTTGCAAGGCAAACCACCCGCGATTGGACTGCAAATTCCTCGACGCCGTACTTGCGGAAAAAGAGGCCACATTACAAAAGTCTGCAGAAGCAAGCGAGAGTCCAGTCCCAGCTGAAGGGAGAACAATCTCCGTCGGGAGACAGGCAAACCTCCTGAGAACCGGGATCGTCTGAACCACCAATGGAACAACTACTACTACTACAGAAATCGAGCACCTGCCTCTTCAACAAGACGCGAAGAGGCCCACCAAACCATTATTATCGGCCACGCTTCATCGTTCAATGCAAGAAAGATCCACATAAGGGTTACTATTGAGAATCGACCATGCATGATGGAAGTCGATTCGGGATCATCCCTTTCGAAGATATCCTGGAAAACCCTCAAACAGCTGATCCCTGCCATCTGCCGCCAGGACCTCAGCACGCAACGAATCATCCTGAAAGACTATCAGCGAAACAGAATTCCAGTTGTCGGTTCCAGCCACGTCCAAGTATCCTTCAAGAACCGCACAGCGACGCTTCCCCTGACTGTCGTCGATTGTGACCGACCCAGCTTGTTAGGGTTAAAGTAGTTCAATCCACTCGGGATTGAACTAGCCGGCATACACCAAACCAGAAGTGACGACTGGGAAGAGGCCTTCATCCAGGAATTCCAGAACGTGTTCACAGGAACATTAGGCAAGTACAAGGGGACCCCTATATCATTTAATCTCAGCCCCGATGTAGCTCCCATTCGGCTTAAGCCTCGTCAGGTGCCTTTTGCCCTAAAGCCGAAGATCGACGAGCAGCTAGATAAACTGGTAGCCTAGGGCATATTGGAACCGATTGACCATGCCCGCTGGGAAACTCCAATAGTAATGCTCATGAAGCCAGATGGTTCGTTAAGAATTTGTGGGGATTACCGGGCCACCTTAAATCATGTTCTTCAACAGAGCGCTTACCCAGTACCAGTGGTTCAACACCTTCTTCATTCCTTGGGTGGCAGAAAAATATTTACGAAATTGGACTTAGCTCAGGCGTACCAGCAACTACCTGTCGATGCAACAACTGCAGAAGCCCAGACAATAGTTACACATAGAGGCGCTTTCAAGTGCAATAGACTCCAATTCGGAGTAAGCGTGGCGCCGGGCATTTTCCAAAGTTTAATGGAGAGACTATTACAAGGCATAAAAGGTGTCGTGCCTTATTTTGACGATGTCCTAATAGCTGCCCCCACTAAAGAGTTATTAGTACAACGACTCAGAAAAGTTCTTCAGAAATTTAAAGACACTGGTCTGAGGGTAAAAAGGGACAAGTGTCAACTTTGTATGGAGAGAGTGGAGTTCCTGGGATACCTTCTCGACAGACAGGGAATCCAACCCACCGAAAAAAAACTAACCGCAATCAAAAACACCCCGAGACCTAGGAATAAGACAGACCTCCAAGCCTTCCTGGGACTCATTAACTTTTATAACATCTTCTTGCCCCAGAAGGCGACCGTAGCTGAGCCCCTACATAGACTTCTCAACAAAAAGGCTTCCTGGGTCTGGGGACGGCGTGAAGAGAGGGAATTCCAAGAGGTAAAAGACCTCTTAACCTCCTATGCTGCATTAATGCAATACAACGAGACTCTACCTTTGACAGTTACCTGTGACGCCTCACCATTTGGAGTGGGAGCCATTTTAAGCCATGTCCTACCAAATGGGAATGAGGCACCTATTGCGTTCTTTTCGAGAACTTTGTCTAAGACTGAAAGGAACTATAGTCAACTTGATAAAGAGGCTCTCGCTATTGTATCCGCAATTAAACATTTCCATGAATATGTATATGGGAGACCCTTTACCATAATTACAGACCACAAGCTGCTACTTGGTACTTTGGTGGGAAACAAACCAACTCCCCATATCTTATCACCAAGAATGACACATTGGTCAGAATTTTTAGCCGCCTATGATTACTGATTGCAACACCGCCCGGGAAAAACCATTCCCCACGCTGACGCTTTGAGCCGATCCCCACTACCAGACATCATAGAGAACCCAGCTCCAACCTTATCCGTATTGCAAATCAAAACCCTCAAATCGCCGCCGCTGACTGCTCGAGACATTGCCTTAGAAACAAAAAAGGACCCTGTTTTGGCACGAGTCCTCAGCTGGGTGGAACGGGGTTGGTCAGTCAGCGAAACCAATGATACGTTCAAGCCATTTAAGAATCATTAAACAGAGCTATTCTCCCAAAAAGGCTGCATAGTGTGGGGAGACAGAGTCGTAATCCCAGAGAAATTGCAACATAGAGTATTAAAATTGTTGCACGATGGACATCCAGGCATCATGCAGATGCAGGCATTGGCCAGGAGTTACGCATCGTGGCCTGGGTTAGATAAACAAATAGAAACTTGGGTAGCAAAGTGCAGCAAATGCCAGGAGACTCTCTCTAATCCTCCAAAAACTCCCCCAACCCAGTGGGAAACGCCTTGAGGTCCTTGGTCCGGTATCCACATCGATTTTGCGGGACCCTCAAGAGGACACACTTTCCTCCTAACAGTGGATGCCTATTCAAACTGGCTCGAAGTCCACAAGATGAAAAGCACCACCACAGAGGTGGTCACTAAAAAGCTGAATAAGCTATTCGCTACCCATGGATTTCCGGATGTCCTGGTCTCCGATAATGGCCCCCAATTCACTGCCCTGCCATTCGAACAGTACCTGGCAGATCGGGGCATCCGCCATGCTTTAACATCGCCATCTCACCCTGCGGCCAATGGTAGGGCTGAGCGAATGGTTCAATTTTTAAAAAAGACCTTGCACAAAATGGACCACGGCGACATTGACGACAGAATAAACCAGATGCTTCTCCTCCAGCACATAACCCCAAACAGTACCACAAACAAAATCCCAGCTAAACTCCTGATGGGTCGCAAACTTCGCTTGCATCTCGATCGCCTCCACCCAAACTACACGCCGGAACAACCCCCAGGATCCACCAGCAAGTGTCGGGCATTCCAGGAAGGTGACCTCGTGTTTGCGAAAAACTTCCCGGGTGACCCATTGTGGGTCCCCGCTACCATAACGCAGCTTACGGGACCCCGATCCTATCGCCTGCAAACTACAGATGGTAAGATGTGGAAATGCCACATAGACCAACTCCATTCCAGATTAGCACCTAGTCCTATCTCAGCCCCGGAATCTCTAGCTGGGGGGGGGAACATTGAGGAGGCCGAAGAAGAATTAACAATCGAAACCCAACAGTCTACACAACCAATCAGGGGATACTCACCGTCAGAAGGAGAACCGAGCCAGGGAATGGCCTCGCTGCGTGACAGCACTGCAATGGAAACGGATCCAGGGAACCCGGAAGACAACACTGGCGGAAGCAGAGAAAGCAGCCCAGGGCCACAATTTTCACCATCCAACCCAGCTAGCAGCCCACTGGAACCAGAGCCAGGACAGAAACCGGTGGAACAGCGCAGGTCGAGCAGACAGGTGAAGCGACCTGCCTATTTACGAGAATACGTCATCCCACCCCTCAGACGGAACTTAGGGGGGAGGGGTGTTATGGACTAAGCCAACACAGCGATACAACCCTAAACAGCTTTTACTTTACAGCAGGCTTGTAATCCTGCATTCATTGGCCCGCTAATAGCCAGCCGTGATTGGTCATTTTGGCCAGTCTGATTGGCTGTTAACGGGCCCCTCTGATTGGACGCTTGCTAAAGCGGTAAACTCAAACCATTGGTTGTTTTGACAGCAGTCAGCTCTATAAAAGAGCTGCTGCTGCCCAAGTATTTGCTCTGTTCTTATTTTACAATAAGGAGTTGAAGTCACCATTCGATGTCTCGTCTCCATTCCTTGTGCCCATGCCCAGGACTTAATAGATACCCTTCCAACTGATTTGGTCTTTTCTTCTACTATAAAGTTGCTAATAATGCTAATAATAGAGCTAAATTAGGCTCAATCACTTTTTAATATAGGGCCTAAAATTAGCCAGGGAAAGACAATTCCACAGATAACAAATATTCTGATCTCCTTTTCCATTCAGACTGTAACTGTGGTTTTGTCTATTTTTAACAATCAGGAGGTCTCTAGACATCTCTTAGAGTATGTGCAAGTGAAAATAAATCATAATTACAAAGTAAAGACTTTAAAATAAAATAGTTGAAGGTTTCTGGCTAGCAATTTTAACAATAAGAAACATTTTGACAAGAGAGGATGCCTAAACTTTTTTCAAAGAATTGAATTGAAAAATAATTCAAGCAACTATTGAAATTAGAATTACTAAAATTTTAGAAAAAATAAACTTTACAACATGGAGTGTATTTGAAATGTATAATTAATATCTTGATAAATTATTGGATGATATAATAATATTTTGGATAATATCAATACATTTAGTACAGAAATAAAATGCTTATCCATGAAATATATGACCTGATAGCTCATTATTTCAGAGATATTTCTTTACCAGATATCTCATGCCTTTAACAATGGCAGTTATACTGGAATGTATTGGAAAAGTTCTTAAAAATTTGGAAAGGTATTCAAAGCTATATCTCCTTGAAACTAACCCATGTTGAAAGTTTAATGAAATTTTGTATTGTAATGACTTACAATAAGTTTCTGTCATAAAATGTTTTATAAAATTAACCAAATTTCAATTCCATGGGAATAACAGATCCTGTATATTGTAAGTTAGCTCATCTGAAGTACTCTGGTTGAAAATGTCAAATTAAAAGTTATAGATATGAGAGTTTTAATAATATACATACAAATCCTTATTATGGCAATTAGTATTCATATCTTAATGTGCAAAAATACTAAACAATTGAAATGTCCACTACTTTCCACAGTACTTTTACCTCTAGATAAGTCATGATACAGCTCAAAAACAGAAACAGGGAATGACACAACTCAAAAACAGAAGAAGAAACATTTTCTTCCTTGACAGCAAGTAGGATCACAAAACTGAACCTGAAAACTGCTTAATGGATTAATCAAATATGAGCAGATAAAAGAAGAGGTTCATTTGACCAGGCACTCAAAATTCATTAATACCACTTATATAATCTCTTCAGCTTCAGTTACTTCAGCAAGATATTTCACAAAATGATAATGATCTCATTAATTCAATAAAATATAACTATTAACAATATGGTCTATTTTTAGCAGGTCATCTAGTACAACTTAACAGCTTGTGAGGAAATGGATGGTTTTTTTAAAAAAAAAATGGTCTGACTACACACACAGTTTTCATGTAATAAAGCATATCCAACTAAGATGAGTTGTTCATTTTAGCAAACATTCTTTTCTTATTTGTTATATGGAAATTTGTCCTATTTGATGAAGTAGTGTGATACTAATATTCTATTTGGCTAAATATGTGTATTCACAAAGGTGTGAACAATAGGGAATTGAATAATCTGTAAAAATGCAGACAGATGAAAATGTCATCTATTAATTATTTTGGACTTATGATAGCCAAAAATTTTGGATTGTTCCTGAGAATTATATTTCAGTCATTTTACTTCAATACCATATTTCAGTCATTTTGTATTATTTAAGGGAGAGACAATTGTTTGGTAGCTTCAGCTCATCTTCATTTGGAAGTAAAAATGATTCTTACATAGACATATTTTATATTTTTTCCTGGTTGATATGGATACTTTATTTTCTTAAACTATTTCAAGCTTGTTTCAAGATGTAATGGATTTAAAATTGCAAGAAATCCAGCTCATGTTATTTCCAGGAAAACTCAACCCAACTTACACATGCTTTAATTTCTATTAGCAGGAGATTTGACATCAATTTTTTTCCTTTTATCTATTTCAATTATTTTTAGCAAAAAGTGCAATGAAGTTAACAAGAAAATGGAAAATAAGTTTCAGCATTACTGAAAAAAAATTGGAGTACTTTACCATGAAGAGGGACAACATATGCAACAATGGCTTGTTTTCTTCATAACACAGCTAAGAAAATGGTTTATTTTTCACTTTCTCAATCTTTATATCCAGTTTTAGAATAATAAAGACAGTCTTGCAGTTCAATTAATTGTATGAAGTATAGGAAAAATGTTGAGTCGAAGACTGCCACTTGTATAATATGTTTCATTACCTGTTTATAAAGTAACTGCTCATTTTCCCGAGCGTAACAGAAGAGAATGTCAGTAAGAATTTTCCTCACATTTTCTTCCTGGAAATACTGCATTTCAGGAAAGCTGATTAACAACAATAACAAAACATATATAAATATAGATATATATAAAGATAAATATATATAAATGACAGAGCTCAAAATGATTTAAGATTACAATAGGTTTAAATTGTTAGGTTTCTTCCCTTTTTTACTCAATGAACCTACGAGTATACTACTCATTCAGAGTGCTTTGCCCTCATACACAATAACATTTATCATATAATCTGTGAATTGAAATTACATCTATATGTGATTTACTTATTTTATATATTGTCATAGTTCATATGGATTCTTATTTGAGCTAAAGCTAAACAATAGCAATAAGAAGAAATTTCTATGAAACTGCAACACAGAATGATGGGAGTCTGTTTATAGTAATATGAAAGCAGGTTTAGCAAAGATCAATAGAATGTGCTATAACAAGAAATAAAAAAACCAAAGAATAAAGCAGAAAATATACTGAGAAGATTATTATTCATTTCATTTTGGATGTTCTGAATGCTAGACAGGAGCTGAGAACTGGACAGACCCTCCCATTTTTTCTTAAATTTCAATCATTCTAATCTAGACTAGTGAGAAAATATAATACTAAAAATAAAAATGAACAGGATAATTTGTTCAGATGGCAATAAGCAACTACCTAAGATGCACATACAAGATTTTTTTAATTTACTAACAACATTTTTTAAAAAAGAACACATTTTTTTCTAAACATATCATGCCCTTTGTCAAAGTAATAGTGCAATATTTTTACAATGGCTCTAAAACTAGCAAAACTATACTTATACAAATTTTAATTCCCCAATTATAACTTAGATATTTATACAATCTTAAACATTCTGAACTGTTCCCTTTTAAAAACAAAAAATACCATCTGCGAACATTTACATGAAAGCATACTCAGATTTTAATTATACATCTAACAGCATAAATATATCTGAAAACTCAGCTTCAGTATAGGCACACAATATAAAGTAATAAAGAATGTCAATGTTTCCTGGGCATTGTTTTGTTACATGCCTATTAATTCTATAAATAGAAAAAGGCATCATACTGAGTTGCATCTTAAAATCCATAGGAACTATTTTCTTATCCCAAATTTCAATATAGAACTATGCTATAATCATAACAGAAAGATACTAGATAAATAGTAATTGAGCTTAATTGAATTACTTAATGCAATCAGAGTTCTCTCTCTGACAAAATATTTTCCGGATCTGAATTCTAGCTTTGATAAGTTCTTTAACAGGAATGACCCAGGGCTATAGAGATAAAAGTACATTCACAATGATAATAAGGAATACTTAAAGAAGGAGTCTTTGACAGTAGGAAAGTTATCCACAGAAATAGCAATGCTAAATTCCTCTAGATGAATGACATTTCTCACTAATTACACATTACTTTTTATTGATTAAGTGTTAGGAATTACAGAAAATCATCTGTTCAATCTTGTACTATAAACATAATTTAATCATAAGATCTGTGAGTTCCTCTCATTCTTTTTTTTATTTCTCACAGAAACTCTTTTAAAAATACATATAATTATATTTTAATGTAACATTCGAGTACTGATTTAAAATAAAAACAAATTACGTGAAAAGGCAAATTAGAAAATAAAAAATATTTGGCTATGCAGGATAGGCAATCTGGTTCTCTGAGCAACAATGCATCTGTGGGTCTCTCCCAGTATCCCTGCCTCATCTGATTTTAATATTATTTTGTTTGCAAAACACAGCTAGTGACTATGCTGCATAAAATGTCAACTTCTATAATAAACGTAATAAACTCATATAAAATAAAAATGTCTGACAGAAAAAAAGCTGTGGTAAACTAGGGTAGTAAAGAAAAAAATAGAAGGCTGCAGAGGATTTGACAAAAGATCACTAGTTTGTATATTGGGAAGTGAACATTTTATAACTGGCTATACCCCTCATCCTTCGTGGCAGCCATTTTAGAGCAAGCCGGGCTTCTGATATCGATTGTTTTTCCAAAATGGATGTTTAAAAATCCCTAATTATTCCACTAATCAAAAAAGATTGTATGCAACTGATTTTTTGTTTGTTTGTTTCACTGAAACACATATTTAAGTTATGAGGAAGTAGTTGCTGTTCTTTATGGCCTGGAAGGAAAAACATATAGCTACAATATAACCTATAAGCCAAACTTTTCTTTAAACCCATGTAAGTGCTTACTAGCAATTCTAGCTGTCCATATCTACATAGCCCCATAACTGGGAAATGTATTGTATATAAATGGAATATTATAAAATGTTTAATAACGATGCTTACGTTCGTTTTACATCTTGTTCAATCATGCTTCGAAGTTCTTTGTCCTGAAAAAATTTGTTCCAAAGACTCTGAAAAAAGATAAATTATTATTTGAAAGATGGTCAATGATGATAGAATTCATCAGGGATGAAAAACCTCCAAATTTGAACTGGTAGGGCATACCACACCTATATAGTTACTAGAAGCTGGAAAAAAACTTGAGGACACATAATCAATAGAATAGGCCAATCCAAGAAAGAAACTATTAGAGTCCATTGTTATAGAGAAAAGGACTTTTACTGGAAATCAAGTGAAAAAAGAATTAAAGAGAATTCAAGATCTGAGGCATTAGGTGTGAAAATCACATATACAAAGTTATAGCAACATTCCCACCCACAATAGCTCAAACTGGCCATCCATCTGAGATGTGTATAATGTCATGTGGAGCATCTTCAGGTGGTGATTCAGACATCTGACCACTGACCTTGGCCTGGATAAATAAGATGCTGCAGCTGCACAGTAAGCAAGTAAGCATAAATAAGAAAGTTTTCCCAAGTTTTACATTTCACCAACTCAAGCCTCCAGCACTCTTCCCCTCCACAAAGCCCAATTTATCCTCCCTCCCCCTGTTACTATGGCAGCCAGAAAGACAAGCAGAAGATTCTTGAAGGCTGACACCATCCCATTTTGCACATAGAAGTGATTTTCTTATATATAGGCCCTGTTTATTAACCCACCCTTTTCAATCAAAATCTCAGCTATATCTGTGGTAATGCTCACATTAAGCTATCAATGTCCTTCTAAAAATCAAACATTAAAAACCCTGAATTATATGATTTGCAAAAATTACAAATATTCCACTGCTATCTGCTAGAAAGAATGAATATTTAAAAAAATTTGGGGGGGGGAAGGGATTTTAACTAATTAATTGAATAAACTGCTTGCTGTTGTTACAATTTTAAAGTATGTTTGCACAGGTAATGTATCTGCATGTATATATGTGCATACATACTGCATATTTATGTAGACATAAGTGTGCCTTTTGTCTAATCCTCCCTCCCAGCTGCTTATACTGTTGCACAATTGTTTTGTTCAGGAATAAAACAGCATGACTGTTTTGTTCAGGAACATTTATTTGTAAGTTTAGCTATAAAAATTTTTATTTTAATATTTCTGATTTTGGTTTTTTTAAGCTTTTTACTATAGCTTTATTTTTATTTATTTATTTATTTTTGTCAATTGCTTACAAGATAATAGGTATGAGTAAAAACATAGTTATGAATACATGGATACATATAAGAAAAAATAAATAAAAGAAACAATAGGACAGAGATGGTAGGCATGTTGGTGCGCTTATCCATACCCCCTACAGACCTCTTAGGAAAGGGGTGAGGTCAATGGTAGATAGACTAAGGTTAAAGTTTTTAGTGTTTGGGGAAGAAACCACACAGTCAGGTACAGTATTCCAGACACTGATCACTCTGTTGCTGAAGTAGTATTTCCTGCAATAAAGTTTGGTGCGATTAACCTTGAATTTGTATCTATTGTTTGCTCTTGTGTTGTTATGGTTGAAGCTGAAGTATTCGTTGACAGGTAGGACATCGCAATGTATGATTTTATATACTATACTTAGATCGGACCGAAGGCAGCCTAGTTCTAGGTTTTCTATGTCTAGAATTTTGAGTCTGGTGGCATAAGTCATATAGTTGTAATATATTATCTATTCTAATTTTAAAATGATGCTTGGTGGGACTGTGCAATAATTTTAAAACATTTTTAAAATTATTGCTGAAGCCTGAAATGTTTACTTATGATGAGCTAGATTCTACCCTTATCATAGCACACTTTCTTTCTTTCTAGCTCATATCAATACGAGCAAAAATTAAACTTTCTGTAAAATACTGACTCTAAACTGATCACATTTGCACATAACATCACTATGTAAACATGGTTCCTATTGTTCAATGCATAAAATCGTATTGTACTACAGAATTTCCAGCTGGATCTACATCACAACAGAAAATTGAAGGACAAGGCTTATTCTAATCTTTTATGTGAGAAATATAATAACCTTAATGATGCTTAACCTAGAAAGAACTACAGCAAAGGCTTGAATATAATTTATGAAGTCTGTTCAGCTGTCTGTTTTTCTTTCCTTACAGTAACAGGAAACACTGTTCAATATTATTATCTTTACTTCATTGGCTATTGTTGGCATTAAATTAGACAAAACATATTTCACTGATAAGAATGGAAAACTAGCTTAGTAGTGGTATTACATTACTCTGTTCCAAAATTAAGCAAATAGTTTCATTTGCTGACAAATAACAAAAAGGTTAAAATGTCATTAAATGTTTCTGGTTACATGTCATTTTTATAGTAATAAATTGCTCTCTAGGCAATCAATCTCTATCTCTGTGTGTCTAATATGAAATACTATTCAACAGGCAACATACCAGCATTATTGATTACACTTGATATTCACTAGAAGAATTAATCATAGTACATTCAGCTTTTTTAAAAAAATGCTGCAAAAATGTTTAAATAAAAAAGCTGATGACTAACTTTATTTTAAATGACTAAGAACAGGTGGCAACTCTCTCAGAGAATGAAACAAAACCCTTGCTCTGATCTTTTGCTCATTAAGGCTCTATCAGCAAAAAGTGAATGCAGAGTACATTTCACTTCTGGATAAGAGAATCTTCACCTTGTTTTCTCTTTAAAAATTGTCACATCAAGTGCACTTGATTACTTGAATAGTGGACCTTAAGGTGAATTTGAAGAGCATGTTCATAAAGAACTCCACTATTTTAAGAATGAAAAGTTTATGTATAACTTATGTACCACTTTATATTTATGTTAGGTAAAGAGACAGTTTAACTGACAAAAATGACATTTAATAGTGATGTAGTAAAAATAATGGGTTGATGGATGGATAGCCTCATGGAAATAAATGGGTTCAGGTGCTGATTCTTAGAAAATGAAGATACAACATACATAATAAACTGTAATAATTAATTCCAGTTTCTAAAACAATGTTTAAAAAATGAATTGCACCTGATATGTCATTATCTATTACTTAACAATTCACTCTAAACAGTCATAACCAATTCTAATATTAATAGTCAAAGTTACAAATAATTCTAGCTAAAAAATTTCAGAATTTAGCCTGGTAATTTTCACAAGTTTAGAAGACTGAATATAGTACACCTTGGTGTGTTTTTCATCTTAGTCCTTATAGCCATAGAGGAAGTCCTATATGTTCTGTTCTTATATAAAGTTTGAAAGTTTTAAAAACACCTAGATTCTTGTTAAATGTGTGAATCTGCAATATTTTCATTTCAGAATAATTTTTCAGAGAGAAAATAAATTCTGCTCCTTGTGGGAGAAAAATACATTTATCTGCCACATTACAATTCAAAATACTTACAGTCTTATGATTACATGGTCAACGTGACACTACAAATTTAACAATTAGAAAAAACTGGGATGCAATATTTTCAGTATTATAAAGCTATAAGTTTTTGAAAACATATGATAGTAAAAAAATAAAACTTCTATGCACATGTTCCTTAACTATGATGAGATTTAAATTGTGATACTCTGTCTTCCTTTTGAAAAGCTAGTGAAAAAAAATCCTATCCTCAGGGATCATTCTATTGCTCCAATAATTGAAAACATGGAATAGCATATAGGATGTTAGTAGGCAAAATAATTCCATAGATGATGTTTAAAGGTCTACTTTTTGTTTAAGTGTCTACTTATATGCATGCAACTGTTGATATAGAAGAACTGCCTTTTAATTTATTTTGACAACCAAAGATATAATTGTAGAGATGAAGAATTATAAATATGTTGTCTAGTTTTATAAAAAAAACAAATCATTCACTTATTTTACTAGCACCACAAGTGGCTTTAAGGAATAATGTTATTCTATATTTTACAAAATTCTATTAGACACCTGCTTTTTTTTAACTGCACATCATTGTGAAGACAGCATTTTTTAAAAAATAATCTAATTGCAGAGTTCATTCTGAACAATTCCTATTTTTGGAATCAAAATATGATATGAAAATATTACAACTAATGAGAAACAGTGAGATTTGGGGAAAGTTGTTCACAGTGCAATATATGCCACCCAAACAGAGCTGCGAGGTGGTTCCAAATTTTATGTGCTTTAAATATTGTCATATATAAGGAGAACAGGAAAAGAGCTTAGCATCCACAAATCCAGGCAAAACAGCAGTTGAAAAACTACCTTAATCTATTATAAATGTGTTTTCTTTAAATGTGCACACATCACTTATAATTTCAAACACTACTGATCTCAAGCATTTCTTTGTAATGTACTGAAGAATGGAAAGTTACAAGACAGTAATTTTGCCACTCTTGTAAATGGTGGCATATTCAATGATTTCTCTCAGGGATTTTTTAATTGCTTTTGAGAGAACATTTAATCTCAAAGCCAGATTTTTAAAAATGCTAAATGTGGAAGATTTTCAATAGCTTTTACCTACTGGAATTATACATTCAACATAATTATTGGATTGTGTATTGTCCAATATATTGTACACTTCTTTGTATTCCAAAGTCCTGCTATGTTGCCTCACTGTGGTAGAAGATTTGTTCCTGGGATAAGAATAACAATACTTGATGACAAATGTCTACAATCCCAGCATGATCACTCAAGATATCTTCATTGGGCAACAGCAATATAGGAAAGTGCTGGAGGCCAGTAATAATGACAAAAGCATTATTTTGAAAGCAGGTAAATTATTCCTGTATTTTACACAGATGAACAATGAAAGTTACTAATGATATGGTGCCAAATGATAGATGGCAATCAACAAATTATAAGGAAGAACTGGGACTGTAAATAAATGTTGCCATATAATTTGACATTATAGTTTACAAACCGATCAAAGTAATCGAAGTATGTCTGGTTTTATAACTAGTATAACAAAATGCAGCTATGGTCACAGAAATTGCCATGAAGGAAAAATCCCAAATCCTTGCTTACCGAAAATAATTGGAATGGGGAACACAGTTGCCAAGTGATGTGATTATAAGGTGCAATATCATGTGACTTATAACAGCAGTCTCTGTTGCTGTTGTTAGATGAATCATAGGGTTAGAGTTATAATATATAATCATAACATCCCACAGTTTTGTGATCACTGTTTGAGACTCCCTGCTTGCTTTCCCATTGCTTGTTGATAGTTGACAACAGAAGTTGCAAATTGTGATCTTGGAGAACACCATGATATAATTGGGAGATAGTTGTCAAGAATCTGAATCACAATCACGTGACTGCAGTGATTGCAACGACTGTGATTAGAAGGACCTATTGTTCAGCTTTGTCATAACTTTGAATGGTAGCTGAGAGAGTAGACATTAAGCAAGGATTCCCAGTATATGGAACATAAGAAGGCTTAATACGGAAAAAACTAATATAGTGAAAGGTGAAATAAATCAACTGCAAATTGGGAACAACAAATTAAAATTGACTAGAATTGGTTGTTTTCAGGTAGTTGTGTTTACTATAAGGAAATCACAAATAAAGAAGTATTGCTTTAATAGTTAGGAAGTGTATAACAAGAACAATACTTGGCTACAATGCAATCATGACTAATCATGACCAAATAATATCAATGAAACTTTTGGGACAATCAAGATGTCAATATGGTTGACATAGTTAATATGGCAATTATCCAAACTTATGCTTCAATCATAGATACAGAAGAAAAGGAGGTTGATGAATTTTATGATATAATATGCAGCTTATGACTGGAATCTGGAATGAAAAAAATAAGGAGAAAAATATAGTTGGATAATATGGCCTAGGAGATTGAAATGAAGCAGGAGGACAACTTGCTGATTTCTATGATGGAACGTAGTAGTTTAAATTCCCAGAAGGGAGAGGGTATATGCCAAAGGAATAAGAAACAATTCAATCCACATATTTTGTATGAAAGAAGATGAAGACAGAGCTTTCCTTATAGTTGTCATAATATATGATACATGCAGATACATGTGGAAATAATAAAGAACTAAGTTTGAAACAATCATTATATGTCATTCTTTGTTTTGGGGTTTGACACAAACCAATAATAATCAGTTTAAGCAACAAAATCAATGCCTATATATGTGGACGTTATCAAGTGTAATACAGGTTGTTCTCACCTAACAATGGTAATGGACAGGAATTTCTATTGCTAAGCATGATTTTAAACAGCAGTGATGGTATTCAACTAGTTCGCACTGGATTGGGCGAACCGGTAGCATGAATTTGGTGTGGGTCACCGAACCGGTAGTAAGCTCTGGCTGGCCACGCCCCCGATCCGGTCGCCCTCCCGCCCGATGCTTGCTTACCCGCCCACCTGACATTCGCCTAAGGTATTTTTTTTCCCTCTCCCGACATTCAACTGTGCATAGAAAAGCTGTGCCGGAATTCCCCTTGCTGAGGCCCAGGAAGACAAAAAATGGAGGGAGGAGCTCAGGCCCCTTCCATTTTTTACCTTCCAGAGCCCCACAGGAGCCTTAGGGGAGCAAAAACACCCCCCAGAGGTTCCTTTGAGGCTAGGAAGTTCCCAAAACGGAGCTTGGGAGGGGTGTCGCATGCCCCTCCCATGCTCTTTTTTCCTTCTGAGCCTCAGAAGAGCTTTAGGGGAGCAAAAACACAGCCCAGAGGCTCCTCTGAGGCTAGGAAGCTCCCCAAAATGGGTGGGGTTGGCAAAAAAGCAAAAAAAAAAAAAGCCACACCCACCCAGTCCCATGGCCATGCCCACAAAGCCACGCCCACAGAACTGGTAGTAAAAAATTTTGAATCCCACCACTGTTAAACAGTGATGTCACATGATTATGTGACTTCACAATGTCAGTTCCAGAACTTCTGTTAAGTGAAACTCATGTGTTATTAAGCACAACATCACGGGACCACCATTATGACCTCTTTCCAATTGAGTTTTGCTTGTCAGAAGCTGGAAGTGAAGGTTGAAAATTAGAATCATGTGACCTCAGGATACTGCAACTGTAACTGTGAGCTGGACAATGAGAGCACAGGTAACAATCACATCTCTAAAAGGATGCCGATCATAAGTATGGGGACCAGTCATAATTATCACTCATTCAAAACTTACAATGAATGATAGTGTTCATCACTCATTCTAAATTTTAACTGTGCAATCTTTATTCCTTAGATTACCTTGCCGGGCTTATATTCTATTGATATAGCTTCTTGGGATTCTTGGCTACCCATTTTTGAAACATTCACTACTATGATGAAGTAGTACAAGTTTTAAGAATGGGGGAATCAGGGGTGTATTGATCCAACAAAAATAGTTCTTAGTGTTTTATTACTTTTAATAGATTAGTAATATGCCAAGAGAATCTTGCTGTGCAATAGCTTAAATGTTTAATACATAAATAAACTTTTAAATCACATTTTAAAAAGAATTTTATGTAGTCAAAAAATACAAATTCAACCTAATTACCCCTTCATCCTGTGAAAGTGGGTTGTTGATCATTAAGTCTTGTTGTCCAGCTTTCCGAGGGTTTGTAATATGCTGTAGATAGGAAAAAGGCATTACTGTACTGCACTTAAGGTATAATGAAAATATGAACTCAAAAATAAATTTCCTTTAAGCTTTACTTACAATTTCTTTTACATTATTATATAATGCTCTTAATTTTATTGTTTTTGTAATCCAATGATTTGTATCAGAAGGTAGAACATTCAAAAATAGCTGTAAAGTTAAACAAAACATGGGTCAGAAAAATAAGCATCATTTTTAACTTTGAGTCTAATTTTTTTTTTCTAGAAGTGTGAAAGACATTTATTTACAAATAGATGTAGAGTCATTTAAGATGTAGATGTATATAGATATAGATGTAGAGTCATTTAAAGTCTGTCAAATATTTTTCATATAAGATTACTAAAACAAATTGGCTATAATACTTAAACACATTATTTTGTCAATCACTTTTTATGATTAATTGGGAAATGATTATTTATTTAATTAATAACAATAATAAACTGCTTCAACATATTTATCTGACAATCAAAGCATATAAAATATCTAACTATTCTTACCATATATTGTTCCTTTTCTTTTATAATTTAAGTGATAATTCTAAATGTAGAACTTAAAGTTTTCAGATTCCTTATCTTTTTGAAGCAAACATAATCACTTTATACTTCCATGCAATTATGGATTCCAAAATATATAAATTAAATAAAAGTACTGATTTATATAATTAAAATGAAATAACATAATTTAACATAACATAACATAAACATTTAAAGAGGTTTCATATGAGAATATAACCCTTGAATTCTGTTGACCCTTATGTAGAACCAATTTAGTGTTGTTAGTTGCCTAAATTTGTGCGTATAGGTGGCAATAAAAAAAAATCCTCTGTGCTTAAACTCATTGAATGGTCTTGATTCTTTGCACCTGATATGTTGGACAGAGAGACAGTGACTGGCTGAAAGCCACTCAGCTAGTTTCATTCCTAAATTAGACCCAAAACTCACAGTCTCCTAGTCTTCTAGGCTGGCACCTTAACCACCACACCAAACTGTCAAAAAGATTAAATACTGGAGAATTATGTTCATTATATTTAATTTGAATTAAATGTAAATTTATGAAAATTAAATTTGTTTTTTGTTCTGGAAGTAAACATTGCTTCTGAACATGTGGCCTCAAATTGCCATTAAAGTCTATTACTCAGATCCAACTTTAGGCAGTTGGAGAAGATCTCTCAAGAATCTCTTCCAAACCTACTGTATGATTCTATGAGTCTATGGTAGCTAGCCTGGAATAATACATTCACTCTTGCTTTAAATTAGACACAAACATTCCTTCCTTGTGTTTGAGCATCAATCATATTTATGGATTGGCACTCAAGCTTGTTCTTCAGAGTTTCTCCTCCTACTCTCTGCTTAGGATTCTCTCTTCTCTTGACCAACAAGGTTGCTTTGTATTCTTGGAATATTTATAGACCCAGGAAAGAAATATTTGTATCCAGTAAGAGAGGAATGGCAACTATTGGCCTTTGGGTATTGACCCAAAGACTATTGATAGTCCACTGCTTGAATTCAAAGCACGTTTCCATGTGTAATACAGGCAACTGTGGGTTTTTTAATTTCAGCTTTAGTATCTCATAATGACTGCTTGTTTCATAATGGTTTCACAGAAGTTGCTGGTTCTGAACCCACTTGTAATTTAGGTATTAGAAAATTACTAAAAACATCTCGCTACTTACTATTTCCATAAGGCCACCTTCTATTATATAATGGATAAAAAATAACCTTTTCTATCTCTGCATATTTCTTTTTAGTCTGTTAAAATAACCAGCTGATATGTGCTTTACTGACCCAAAATATTTATCAAAATATTTTTACTTTTCTAACATATATGTGATTGTTTATGTTAAAATAAATCTATTGTAATTAATTTGAATTAGACTGGTAATTTTTTTCTACATTTTATAATATTATTGCCATTTTTGCTTAAACACAGCTCCAAAATCTGTTTGTGTATGCCCGGATATCTATGAAAAGTCTGTTTACTTCTGGGTCTATTTTGAAATATATGTGTGTTTTGAATATCTAAGTGAATGGTATATAATAGAATGGCAGGAATATTGTTTGTAATATAGTAGGATAAACCTTTGTTATAATATTATAATACAGCCACTACTACTTACATTTGACTACCATA
Source organism: Hydrophis major (assembly GCA_033807585.1). Taxonomy (NCBI): domain Eukaryota; kingdom Metazoa; phylum Chordata; class Lepidosauria; order Squamata; family Elapidae; genus Hydrophis; species Hydrophis major. The sequence continues at coordinate 134,315,934 of CM066343.1, forward strand.
GATATTTCACCAGATACGTTGCATTTAAGTATACTTTTGAGATCAGTCAAGTATTTTGTTGAAACAAATATTTAATCATCATTCCATATATCTGCAAGTTATCTTTCAAAACTATCCATTTTTTATTTCAGCAACAGTATTTCAAATTAGTACCTGCCTTGTGCATGGTAACAGCTCATAAGAAAACCAGACTGTAATTTCTTGGAAAATGCTACAATTCTTTACACTAACAATCTTCAAGTGCATCAGGTAATGTGGTGATTTATTACAAGTACAAGCTGTAAATAAGTATTTTCTTCTTACCTTCCAGCAAACACTACGGAACCTGCTGCTTCTCAGCTGTCCATTAATCCCCTTCAGCCGTATTGTTGCCAAGTAATTGTTGTTTACAAATAATTCTTCCCATTCTTTACTACATGGAACAAACATAAGAAAAGAACTTCTTAAAATTATTATTAAAGACTTAGCTAAGTGAGAAGCACTAACAAAGTAATTTGGGGTAAACAAAAGAAAAGGAAGTTTTAAATGTATATATTTAGCACTGTACTATTTCTAAACAAACGCATGGTTGTCTTTTTGGACACATTTCTTCCTCGAATTTAATGAATATGTAGATCACTGTAATTATGCCAGCAACTGAAATTCATAATGTCTGTGGAGGCTATTCCATTTCCTCTAAAACGTTAGCAGTGCAGCTCAGTGAATAAACAAGAAAAATGAATATTAATACAAGCACATTTGGGTTTCACCCATAGATAAAACAGTATCTATTTAAAAAGACACCTTACTCCAAAATTATGGATCAGAGAAGTATAGCATTCACTGATAGTTCTTTGCATGATAGATTTGCTTAAATGAAGCTTTTTTTCTTCATGTTATCAAGATGGGAAGTTAAGAATCATAGAAGATGACTTCTGTTAACTTTTAGCATTATTTACTGTTGCTATCTTTTTTACTTCTTTCTACATGAACAGTTTTAAAAATTTAACAGGTGCTAGCTTTTTTTTTTTAAAGAAACCTGAAATAAAACCCCTCATTGTATAAACTGTTAAAAGCAAGCCTGAATACCTTGCAGTACCTACGGCTGGCTAGATAAACAACCGAAATATGCCTCCCAGGCACAAAGACACCAGGGGCCTAACACCTGTGCTTCATTAATATACAAGTAAATCTACTCTGCTGGGAAACAATTGGAAATTAATTGTCTCAAACCATTTATAGAGAATTTGAATACAAGAATGAAACTATATTTCCTTTATTTTTCACAGAACACTATCACTCATGAAGCTGAAATGAAATTGTCCAAAGATTTTTTAATTCATTGTCAAAGATGAAATGAGCAAAACAAAACAAAACAATTTATCAGGTATGTATGTAAGTAAAACTAAAAGAATACTTGATGTTTAAAAGGTACAAGGTGATTTTACATATTTACCAGAATATTACCTATACACAGTTTGGCAGCAGCACCTAGCTGATTTTGGGTAATGAAGAAAGAGCTAAATAGAACTGATTAATATTTTGTTGGGAGATCAAACAAAATATGTGTCTGCAAGCTGGATGGGAAAGTTAAAAATATGCGGAAGATAGTAGCAAAGAACTTCCTTATTTTTGCCATGAAAATCATCAAGGTATTGTATTCGTGTAGTACATTTTAAAAACATTGTTTCTTCTTACTCTATACTGTATTACTCTTATCCAGGGATGGGATTCAAATTTCTTAACAATCGGTTCTGTGGGTGTGGTTTAATTTCTGGGTGTGGCTTAGCAATCATGTGACTGGGTGGGTGTGACCAACTCAATGTCACTCACATCAAGGGATGCCTTGCCTGGCCCCTCGCCTCCCAGCCATTCATCGTCACACCTAGCCTCAACTTATCTATAGTTTTTTTAAAATGTTGTTCATCTTTTTTTGACTTTATTATCTATGTACTATGGATGAAACATTTCTTTGAAAACTCACAATTTTGAATAGTGTTTTGAGTGACAGGAACTGTTGTGGATGGAAGTAAAGTACACATGGACCTATGAAGCACTGAGTCAAAGCAGCAGTTGCTAAGCACAAGGATCAGGGCTGAAGACCTCCCATGCTTACAGTGCTCTCTGTTACTGTTCAGACAGAAAATTCTTTATTTTCTAAATTGTTTGTTATGGAAAAAAGAATCAATGTGTGTGGGTTATGTTTTGTGTTGTTTTCCTTAGCAATTACATAAGAAGCAGAGGTGGTATTCAGCAGGTTCTGATCAGTTCTGGAGAACCGGTAGCACAAATTTTGACTTGTTTGGAGAACTGGCAAATACCACCTCTGACTGGCCCTGCCCCCATCTGGTCTCTGCCTCCCAGGTCCCAGCTGATTGACTGAGTTTTCTTTTGTTGCCCTGTACAGGAGAACGGAGCTGGAAAGCAAGTTAGCGGAGTGGGGAGGAAATGGGATTTTGCAGTAGCCTTCCCTCTGGAGTGGGGTGGGAATGGAAATTTTACAGTATCCTTTCCCTGCCATGTCCACCAAGCCACGCCCATAGAACCGATAGTAAAAAAAATTGAATCCCACCACTGATAAGAAGGCATTAAAGGTTACTTTTTTAATGCATGCATTATTGCTACTGAGATTTTAAAATGAAATGTATGACATAGTTATCATATGCTTTGAAGAAGGCAATGGTGTGGATCTCATCACCTTTTCTTTTTGAATGAAAGGATGTGGATAAGGAAAAAGTGGTTTTATATGATTTTTTTTCAGTCAGCCTTCGGGTCTAGGCCCGGGACAACATTGATCATATTTGCAGATAATTGTTGGTGGGACTGAGACAATGTTTTCCGGTTTCATTTTTCACTGATGTTCAATATATCGATCATACTGAGTTGATGTGTATGTGCATGTTTCTAGAGTTGATGTGTATGTGCATGTTTCTTTTTCTTTCTTCAACAGCAATTCTAGATGATTTGGTGGATGACAGAGATCCAATCTCAAAGCCAAAGTAGTAGGGTCCATATGGCTTGACACTTTCTCCACTGTTATTCAAATCCGCATGAGACCCCAAATATTCGTTCATCAGTATGGAGACAAGTATTATACCCAACATTGCTCTCAACCCCTGGCTGAATAAGTGATGAGGTGACCTGTTTTGGTATCGAAATACTAGAAAGTTCTGGATGAGAAGCTGACTTAGGCTCAACATCATCAAGACTAAATAGTTTGGGTTTTAAGAATCTATTGGTCATAGTGATATATTATCATACCTCTCACTTGGATGGCAGAACCATAGATAGAAATGATATGTAACTTAGAAGTCCTCCTGGACTCTGATCCTGCTCAATATGCAGCTGACAGTCATGACTAGTCATTCTGTGCACCAATAGCAACCTTTCTTGAATTGGGAAACACTACTCATAGTATATGTTAGGGATAACATTGGTTAGCTAACTTAGTTTGGGTAAAATAATATATATATAAACTATGTTAGTGAGTTTAAGTGTGTGTATCATTTTAACTGTTAAAACATGTATTTTGGGTGCGGTTGTAAAATCAACATAAGAGGGGGCAAGAGAGCTCACTGTTTGCTGGCTTTTACTGGATTGCTGACAATGATGGATTGATGGTGATAACTGCGTGTTTTTCCCTGCTATTGCTGAGAGAAGAAAAGAGGTTTGATTTTCTTCATATCTCTAACTGCAAAAGAGATATATTACTGGACTGATTATTTGTAAGTTTACTGACCTCTTTTTCGACACTGGACTTTGCAACTGATTAATCCCCGGATGGACTGAACTAGTGTATGATATATGGACTGTTTGACTATGCTATAACTGTTTCTGGAATAAAAAACTATTTAACTGGCACAGTGTATCTTTTTCCTGAGTGTAAGCTACAATAACGTTTATCTCATATATTTGCCTGCCTGCTAGACTGCCATTGCACATTCTGCTAGAGTGTGTCTCCCTAACAGTATGTTATCCTCTGGTCCCCTTATTTTTGGTTTTTTTGGGCACACCTTTGAAAAGCAATCAGAAACTCATATAAAATGCATCTGTGCAAGTAGTTATAAGGCACTTCCTGCTTCACCCATGTACTATCACTCCTATCTGAGCTGCAAAGGTTATCAGTGAGCTTTTGTATGCAATTAAAATGTCACCTTTAAAGTTCTTCATGCCTAAAAACCTGGTTATTTATGGGACTTTTTTCTCCTGTTTCTGTCTGACCAGTTAAGACCTACGTAAACTGAAAAATTATAACTCTGATTATAAAATACTGTAACATAGGTATAATATATTCCTGGTTATTAATACCTGCTAATGTGGACTGCTGTACTCTGTAACTTCTGAGTAGTCTTGAAAAAAAATCCATTGAGTTGAAGTTGTACAATCTATACATTATTTTCTATCTTGTCAATATTTTTTAGAATTGGCAGGTATACATGGAGAGTAGAATTATTTAGAAAACCTGGAAATTAACAGTAGTAGTCTTGAGATGTTTTCTTTTTGCTATTAGAATGTTAATGTTACTTATGCAGTAAAAAAAGGGCTAAATATGTTTTTTTAAACATTCTTCAGTTGGCAGAGTGCTAATCCACATTGTTCCCTAACTTGCCAAGTGAATGTTTATTTGTTTTTGTTTTAATATTTAAACCCAACATTAGATAATAATGGAAATACATTTATTATGTTAATATAGATCTAAGTGGGGAAAAAACCCAAATTATTTTGTCTGGGTAAAATAATCTCAAAGCCTGATTCATCTGTTTCTTAGACAATCATTTAGGTGCATCAGATAAAAGGGAACACATCTTTACTTATTCTTGTAACTATTAAAATATAGAGACAATGATAAAATTGTTCTCTACTTTCAAGCATTATAACTGTTCTTGTTAACATCTATGCAGATTAAGAATACAAAGAAAAGGGAAGAAGGCGGAGCCTCCTCAATGATGGACTGTAGATCGCGACTCTGCGGCTATGGTCTGTGCTCTTTCATTGGAGAGCCCCGATCATTACGATTAGGGGCTGAAGCTGCGGTGGAGGGGTGGTGGAGTAAGGGGAAGCCGCAAGCCAGGTTGAGGGGAGCTGCATCTCCCCTCCTGGGCTTGGTCTTTTTCCCCCCGAAGACGACTGTAGCAGTGGTTTAAAATGGCCACCCCGAAGAGGAGGACTCAGCTGGATTAAGCTTTGTGCAGGAGGGAAGAAAGAAGTGGATAACATCTGAACCTGGACAACTGGGCAATAAAAAGTACCCTGAGATTAAGGTAATATGCAATTTTCAAAAATGAAAAGTGAGCGGTGAAATTACAAAGGGACAGGAAAAAAATAAGAAAATATTTTTGACAGCTAAGCGGGGCTTCGAACCGGGAAAGGAAGAAGCCGGAACTAAAGATTTAACTAAATTGGACTAAAATATTTTAGCAATAAACAGGCATAAAATAAAGCTCGAATAATAATAATAAATAATAATAATAAATAATAATCAAATAATAATAATAAAGTTTACAAATTGGAGACTGGATTGTGCTGGAAAATTGAGGTTCAAAAAACCCTAAACAAAAAAATAGGGGAAAAAGGTGAAGACTTTGTATAATGGAGAGTGCCACCTTTTGACAAAAACTTGAGTTCAAACAAAAGGGAAAGCATCCTGTTTCTGAATGAAGTAAGAATATTAGAAAGTGAAAGCAGAACCAGAATAAAGAAAAAAGCAAGGAAAGACTGACTGTGGGATTGATTGATGTTTTTGGTATAGACCCTGGGCTGGAATAATTGAGAACTTTAGAAAATTGAAAGAAGAAAGAAGGAAAGTAAAAGTGGTGTGGGTTTAATGGACTTTAATGATCATAAAATACAAGAGTGTGTAATGATGATATCTCTTCAGGAATTAAAAATGGAACTTAAAAATATGAGGGAATTACTACAGGAAAGAGGCGAATCACTTTGCTGTGTGTTAGAAAAAATGGAAATAGCGATTGAAGAACAAGAAGAAAGAGCTTCAAAGGAGGAGGAGTTGACTCAAGAAGACATTTTAAATTGACAATTAATTCAAAGAACACTACAAAGAAGTGGGGAAAGAAGGAAGGTTAAAAAGTTGAAACTTAAGAAGGCAATCTTCTTAATCACTTTGTTATAAAGTGTTGAAATTTATATTCTTAGAATTTATAAAAAGAATGTGTAATGGAAAGGGAATATGACAAACTAAGGAACCAACTAAATTAATAAGTTAATATAGACTATTAAAAGCAAGGAGAGACATTGGTAACTATCATCATCATCATCATCATCATCATCATCATCATCATCATCATATTAGGCAAACACATATTGTTTATCTTTATTTTTAAAATAAATATTAAAGGATTATATTTGAAATAATTGAAATGAAACAAAAAGATGTTTCGATTGAGATTAATGAAAGAGACTAGAATTAATGTGTTTGTTTCTCTCCTTACTGAAAATTTGGAATGGAAAAGGGAATAATAGAATTAAGTATGCATATATGAATGTATAATTGCTGTCATATTTCTTTGTAAAGGTGATGACCCAGAAACATGTTGTCCACTAAAAAGAGATTTTTGTTTTTAATGTGAAAAACTGAATAAAATTTGTTTTAAAAAAAAGAATACAAAGAAAAACATTAGATAAATGCTATGGTTGCCTCTACCATGGGTATAAATAGTGAACTGTTTTTATCCAGCTATTCAATTGTGTTCTCCAGATCTATTCCAACCATGACTTAGCCCCAGGGAAGTTCAACATAAAGAATTTGTGGGAGACATGTTTAAATGATGGTGCTCCAAGGCTTTCCAAGCAGTTTTAATAAAATTCCAGTCTATGAGTCTATACTGTAATAGTCAGTGCACACAAGCTACAAACCTTATTTTCGGTACAAAACAGCCTATTAAGCCTAATTACCTCGAATGATCATTATTACTGCAATCTGAGGCTTCTTTAAACTTTCTGTAATGCTGTTTCTCAAAGCAATATGGACTTTGTTCTAACAGGGGTCCAAAAGGTGAAAAAAGCAGCCAATTCATCTCCAATAATCACTTCAATACTGGTTTTACTAAGTTCACCCTTTAGACAAATAATTTTTTGCAAAACATAGCCTGTGGAACTTTCACAGGAAATTTAGTAGAAATATATAAATACCTTCAAGCCCAATATGAGAGAGAAAGCTTCAGCATTAGAATTGCAGGTGTCAAGATCAGCTTGATAAACACTGTTATCTATAATTACTTCATTTTTAGCTTAAATCACAGGTAATGAAGGAACTCAAATCTCGAAAAGGCAATTAAGAACTGTACATAGTTTGCCTTCTATAAAAAGAAAAATATTTTAGAAATTGATCATGGTTGTTAAGCCTGGGTTCCCCAACCAGGGTTAAGGAGACAAGCTAAACAGAATGTGCAGCATTAGTCAGATAGGCACACAGATAAATGAGTGAGATAAGTTTGTATGTTTATTAACATACAGTAAAAATAACAGATACGCTTGTGCTGTCAAAAATATAGTTTATTCCATTATGAGTTCATAGCATAGTCAAAATAACGGTCCATTAGTCATGTATCATTTAGTCAGTCCATTCAAGGATATTCAGTTAGCAAAGTCCGTGTAGAATATCCTCATGTCAGTTTACTTACAAATCAGTCCTTTGTCTCTCTCCTGTTCGAGTAACGCAGTCTTGAGTCCATGCAGTAATTAGGGATCATCAAAGCCAGAGAGAGAGCAAGCTGTCTTCTTGCTTCTTTTAAAGTGCTTTCACAACCACTCCCTTAATTACATTCCTATATTAAAAGTTGCAGACACTTTAACTTATAAACTATGATTACATATTTATTATTTTACCTAAACCAGTTAGGGTAAACAATGTTATCCCTAACATTCTCCCCTTTTAGGTAATAATAATAAATATAACTATTTACATCTTTAAATCATATTTGTTACAACTCTCTTTAAACTTAATTACTCCTTGAGCTTTTGTAAATTGGTCTGCAATGTTTTCTTCTGTCATGCAGTATTCCAATTTAATTAGCCTATTCTTTACAGATTCTCTAACATTTAAGTATCTTAAATCAGTATGCTTTGATCTAGTTTTTACAGCTATATTAGTAGCTAACTTTATGGCTGCCTGGTTGTCCTCGTACACAATAATGGAATCTTTAACAGTTATACCCATGTCTAATAATAACTGTTTGTACAAAATTAAGTCAGTGCATAATAATGACAGACATGAAAATTCCGCTTCCATCGTGGACAAGCTAATATGCTGTTGTCTGATTGAGTTTCCAACAATCATTACTATTTACTTTATTGTCTTTTATAACAATTGGCTTTTTTAAATATATAGTGTGCTGCAATGGTGCATGCAAATAAGCAGTTTTTACATCTAAATGGTTAATGACATAGTTTTTCTTAGCTGCCCACACTAATGCTGCTCTTAAAGATGTTGCTTTAAGACTTGGTGCAAAAACTTCATCGTAATCAGATGCAGTTTGATTAAATCCTTGAGCTACTAACCTAGCCTTATGGGTAACAGTCCCATCATTGCCAGTTTTTACTTTAAATATCCATTTGCACCCAATAGATTTTTCTCCTGGAGGTAATTTAGCATCTTCATAAACTTTCATTATCTTTAATGAATTTAGTTCTTTTTCCATTGCCTTTTGCCAATTCTCCTGATCCTTAGCAGGATACATCCTAAGTTCATCTATACTAGTTGGAACTTTAGTTACTTGGCAAACGATACTTGCTTGATACCTATCAGGTGGTCTAGTTATATGTGTAGTACGTCTAGGTATTACTGGACTTACAGGTGGACTTTCTTTTATTAACTCTTCTTGATTATCTAACTCTTCCTGATCAACTGTTTCATCTTGTTCTGATCCTATTTGCTCTTCATGGACTTCTTCTTTAATTGGACTCTTCTTATAACTAGTCTGATCTTTCTGCCTTTTGTAGGGTTCAATAATTACTTCGTTATTAAAATCTTGCTCTAATCTATTCCATCCTACATGTTCTAGGAATTTAGCACTAGCACTGGTGTAAACTCTAGATGTTCCTGGTTCCCAGAATCTATAAGATCTATGATTAGATTTATATCCTACAGAAAATAATCTTTTAGCTCTATGCTGTTCTTTTTGTCTAAGTTGTGTAGGGATATGCACCCATGCTGGTGCTCCAAATGCGTGCATGTAACTTAAATCAGGTTTTATACCATGCCACAGTGTGAATGGTAATTCACCTGTTGTTGAATTAACAACATTATTTAATATATGATTACCACACATTATTGCTTCTCCCCACAAATTGTCAGGTAATCCTGAATCAGACATCATAGTACCTGCCATTGACTGTAGTGTTTGGCCTCATCTCTCTATAAAGGCATTATGTTGTGGCCTATATGGTGCAGACTTTTTATGTTGAATACCTAACATTCTAAGTCTGTTCTGGAATTTATTATTTGTAAATTCCGTACCATTATCTGTTATAAGAGTTACTAATTTCTTTTTAGTTTTCCTTTCAGCAAATTTAATCCAATTAAAGAGATTTAGATACGTTTCAGTTTTGCTCTTCATTAAATAGAAAAACCCATATCTAGAATAATGGTCCATTATACTTAGTATGTAACGAGCTCCTCCTACATTTGGTTTTTTCGGACCTATTAAATCAGCAAATACTACTTCTAAAGGCTCTTTGGTAGTAAATCCATCAACTCTATGAGCCGGTTTGACCTCGCTCTTGCTTTGATTGCAAGCATTACATTGCAAATACTTATTACAAGGTTTTAAACTTATTCCCTTAGATAGTTGAACAGTTTTCTTAAGCATTTTAAAATTTAAATGCCCTAGCCTTCGGTGTAACAAGTGAATGCATTCATCATGAGGTTTCTTATCATAAACCATGTTAGCCACCTTTAAACCATCATTATTTAACACATATAATTCACCTCTTAAAGATGCAGTAATTCTCTTATCTTCTTTCTCAATTATGCAGTTATCTCCTTTAAAGGTAACTACATATCCTAGTTTAACCAAAATTCTAACTGAAATTAAATTAAACTTAAGTTGTGGTACATATAACATTTTTACATTCTCTTTTATGCAAGAACAATATGCTATACCTTGACCTTTAGCTTTCAGTTTCCAGCCATTGGCTAACGATATGTGCTGTGTACTCTTGGACATTTTAATAAAATTTTTGTTATCATTTGTTATACAGTGGGATGCTCCACTGTCAACCACCCATAAATTATTTTTTACAGCTCCGTTAGTATGCATGGCTAACTCTAAATTTTTATTTATCTTTTGATGACTTTTAGTATTCTGGCCAGCGTTCTGGCGCTTTGCTTTTTTACAAAATCTTGCCAAATGTCCTCTTCCTCCATAATTAAAGCACTTTTTAATTGCGTATGCAGTAGGAGATTCATTATTTTCTTTTTGAAGTTGCTCCCTCCTTAAATGGTCTCTTTCAAGTCTTCTTCTTCCCTCTTCAATCAATCTGCAAGTTATATCAGTTAAAGTTAGGCTTTCCTTTGGCAAAATTTCAAGGGAAGTGACGTAGTTGTCATAACTTTCATCTAGTGAAGATAGAATTATGTAGACTTGGTGTAGTTCAGAGAAAATAAGCTCTTCCTTGTGCAGTTCTTGAAAAATGCTTTGCATATTTTTCAAATGACTCAGCATATCACCATTCGTCTGGAGATGTGTCCTGAAAAGCTTCCGTGTAAGATTTATGTGAGCACCAACGTTATCTCGAACATAAATCCTCTTCAGCTTCTGCCAACACCCAACAGCTGTTTGTTCTCCATGGATATGAACAAGTTGCTGGTCAGTTAATGTTAATCCTATTATGCAAATAGCTTGTTCATTGTTATGCATAAATTCTTCTATTTTTAGTCTATCTTCATCATTCTCTGGATCCCATTCCTCTACGTTTGGTGGGTTTTCAATTATGTTCCACGACCTTCTCTTCGTAGAAGTAGACTACATTTCATAGACCATGATACATAGTTTGTTCCATCCAGCTTGGATATAAGGGACAAACTTTGTAAATTGACTTGTGCCATGTTTTCTTTATGTGGATATAAAACTATAATTAATAAAACACAGCTGTCTGTTTACTGTAATGTATAACAACACAAACTCTCACTTTTTACATAAATCTGTTTTATCCTAGTTAAACTGACTTTGCAGCCTCTGGGCCCATAATCAGTGTTAAGCCTGGGTTCCCCAACCAGGGTTAAGGAGACAAGCTAAACAGAATGTGCAGCGTTAGTCAGATAGGCACACAGATAAATGAGTGAGATAAGTTTGTATGTTTATTAACATATAGTAAAAATAACAGATATGCTTGTGCTATCAAAAATATAGTTTATTCCATTATGAGTTCATAGCATAGTCAAAATAACAGTCCATTAGTCATGTATCATTTAGTCAGTCCATTCAAGGATATTCAGTTAGCAAAGTCCGTGTAGAATATCCTTATGTCAGTTCACTTACAAATCAGTCCTTTTTCTCTCTCCCGTTCGAGTAACGCAGTCTTGAGTCCATGCAGTAATTAGGGATCATCAAAGCCAGAGAGAGAGCAAGCTGTCGTCTTGCTTCTTTTAAAGTGCTTTCACAACCACTCCCTTAATTACATTCCTATATTTAAAGTTGCAGACACTTTAACTTATAAATTATGATTACATATTTATTATTTTACCTAAACCAGTTAGGGTAAACAATGTTATCCCTAACAATGGTGTTGTCCTTTTAAATTCTTCGTAGATAATCCTTAACATAATAGACAAAATAATGACTCGCATCATATTGTTTGTGATTGAAGGCAAAGGCTGCTACTGATATTGATAAATATCATGATCAAGATCTAAAATACTCCAGGATAATCTAAATCTTTAAATTATTTCTGCAAATTCTATTGTGACCACTACCTACCTTTCTACATTTAGATACAGTATTAGGTAAGAAAATAGTTATTCCATAACAAACTTCAATTCACTTAAAAACTTTATTTTTTTTAAACAAAACACTTCCATTTCTTTCCATTCAAATGATTATGATGAAGTATTGAAGGTTTCCTGATTTTCCATTAATTTAACTTTTATATTTTTTTGTGGAGAAATTTAAGACAGAGATAAAGACAGAAGACAGAATATCTCAGGTTTTTAAAATAAATCCTGGCACTTAATATTTGTTTAGATATATATGCAGGGGTGGGCTTCCAATTTTTTAGCAAGGGCCTCTCCTTATGACTGCCTGGGTGGGCATGGCCAACTCAATGCTACTTCCACCCAGTCACATGACACCCCCCCCAATCACGCCTACCCAGGATTTTGTTGCTCCTGGTGTTTTGTTGCTCCTGTGGGGAATGGGTCTCAATCTCTCTCTTCCCCTCCCTCTCATTTCTGTTTTTCTCTCTTTTTCCACCCCCTCTCCTTTCTTTTTCTTTCTTCCTTTCTTTCCCCTTTCTCTTATTTGTTTCCTGCTCTCCCATTCTCTCTCTCCAGTTCTCATTTCTCTCCCTCTCCCCTTCTCTCATTTGTTTCTTTTTTCTCTCTCATTCTCTCCCTCCATCATTTTCCCATTTCTTTTCTTTTTCTCCCCTTTTCTCTCTCCTTTCTTTCTCTCCCTGTTTTTTCTTTTTCCTCCCTCTTTTCTTTTTCTTCCTTCTTTCTCTCATTTGTTTCCTTCTCTTTTCCCTCTCATTCTCTTCCCCTAGCTCTCTCATTTCTGTGTCCCTCTCCCCCTTCTCTCTCTCTCTCTCATTTTGCAACCAGCTGCTTTTTACAATTCCGCGTCCTTTGCAGGCAGCTCAGCCCCAGCCATGGTCCCCTTCATGTTGGATCAGAAAGGGAGAAGCAGCTGCTGGCACTACATGCAGGGAGGCAAGAGCTCTGGCTCTCTTGCGCATGGCCAGCTACTCATGTGAGCATGCAGTGGCGTTAGCAGGAGGAGTTGCTGTTGTCGTCATTGTGATCCCAGCCCAGGAGGGTATCCTGCTTGTATGTGTGCACACACATGAGACAGAGAGATGAGAGAGAAGAAGAGAATTCCCTTTTCTCTCTCTCATCTCTCTTCTCCCCTCTTGTGTGGTGGAAGGTGGGGCAAGTCCAGTCATGAATGGGATTTGGGGGCTCACTGAGCCCCACAGAATCTTAGCTAGGGGATTGTCTGAGCCTCTGTGAGCCCCCAGCAGCCCACCCCTGGATCTATGAGATTGTATAATGTATTTATATGCAGTTCAGTATAAAAGTATAAAACAATTAACAATAAGAAGAAGTTCAACAGTACTTTAATTAAAATATCCATTGGTTCCTAAGCTAGTTCATGTACAGCAGAATGGTCAAACTTGATTTAATTGAGGATCACATTAGGGCTGTGTTTGACCTTGGAGAGCCTAGGAGTGCGTGGCCAGAAGCATGGGCATGGCTGGAGCAATGTAGCAATCGTAAGCGTGACCCAGGATTCATGTCAGAGGTGCCTGTGGTGGCCAAGTGCTGAGGCAGGATTTCCCCATGACCTTCCCTCACTCTCATTATAATCTCCTCCCTCCCTCCCTCCCTCCCTCATTCTCCTTTCTTCTTCCTTCCGCACTTTTCTTATTTTTCCTTCCTTGTTCTCTTCTCATCTTCCCTTCTATTTTTTTTTTTTTGCTCTTTGCTCTTTGCCTTTCGCTTTTCCTGCATATCCAAATGCAAAAGGGGAAACCCTTTTATTTTGTTTTTAGTTTGTTTTTGATAGTCCTCTCCAGCAAAAATGGAGCTTGATGGGGCCACATGCAGTCCCCTCCACACACCCCCTTTTTTTGGCCTGGATGGCCCCCTCCATCCCTCTGCTAGTGAAAATGGAGTTTGGGGAACATGCGCAGCCCCTCCCCAAGCTTCTTTTTCATTGGAAGAGGGTTACAGGAGGCTGTCACAGCCAAAAACAAGGCAAGGGGCAGATCCACATGGCCCCACCCAACCTCCATTTTCACTAGTAGAGGCATTGCAGGCTGGTACTTTGCTGTTTCCAGGCTGGCCCTGCAGGCCTTGAGTTTGACACCTCTGATTTAGAGTTCTGGGATACATATTAACTGTGCACATGGGATGAGGAGATTCCAAAGTAAAGGTGCTATGATGGAGAAATGTTATCCCACACAGAGGGGACATAAAAACTCCTTCACCAAAAGGATTAGAGATTAGACACATCTTTTTAAAGGAACCAACCCATTAAGGGTTTTACAGGTTATTAACGTACCATACTAGATGATCTACTGGAAGACAAAGAAGGACTCACAAAAGCAGTATTACACAATTATAATGGCTCTCGTACTCTAAGAAATAACCCACATATTTTTCAATAACTGTATTTTCCAAGCAGTCTTCAAAGGCTTTGAAGTGGCATTAGTCCACTTCAGAAATAATGAGTTACTATGATAAATGCCTTTTGCTCCAAGCAAAGCCTCAATTGTCATGCCAATTAAAGGTGGCCCAAGGTCCTTGCTGCCAATCCAGGAATAGCTGCAAGTCTAAGAGCACCCTGAAGTCATTGACATGGTCCTTTGGGAAAGAGCAAAACTATCCAAAGTTAAGTAGGGGTTGACAAATGAATTTTGGATAAATAGTATCTCTGTCTCAGCATTTATGTTGTATTTCATCCTAATCCACAGAATTCTATAGTCATCAAGGTCAATAGGACTTTTGTCAAAGACCATTATATCACCATGAGAAAATACATGCATTACATTTGTAAATTTGGAAAGACTCATTTATATTTAAGTTTTCTGGGTAGTACAAAAAGACCACAAATGTAATGCAAAACTTACAATGCAGAAGTTGCCCCGCAGAAGCTTTATATACCTCTGAGGTTGAAACAAAAGCTAGCAAGCATGCTGAAAGAAATCAAAAATTTTAACTTAATGATACTACTAGCATCAGAAGTCATGATCTTGTTAGTTTTTTCAGATACAAGTTTCCCTTTACAAAATTTTTAAATGGAATTTTATCATAGCCAATAACAAAGTGTCTATAATTCCAACATTTGTTGGACACTATCATAGAAAACAATTAAAAAATCTTGAAATTCACACATACGCACACACAGAGAAAATATAAGCATGATGGTTAATCCTTGAAAGTAAAAGTTTATCACTTGCAGCAAGAATGTAGTGTTGAAAAAAACTACAGCTTTTGCAGATTCTTAAACTACTTAACTTGGCCAGCAATGTTCCCAAGATTCTGCAGCAGCTGTTCTTGTTTTTTAGGTCACTAAAAACCTTATGGATCAGTTTAATTCTCAAATGATCAAATGCCAGGATGATTACAATTTAAAAAGAACAATTCAACACCCCAGAAAGATGGTATGATTTAATTATCAGTTTTATCACACTGGCACTCTAGATTAGAATTTTGAATTAAGAAATGTTGTTGAAACAAAATGTTTTTTTTTATTCCCATAGTATTTCAGACATTTAATAAATATTTTCATTATATTCATTTTAGTAATGAACAATTAATGAATGGTATTCACAGGGAGGTGAAATTGCTGAAATTTAAAACATCTTTGACTAAGATACCAGTATAAAATATTTAAGATTTAAAGAAATAGAATTTTATTTCAAACTACTTCTTTAATACCTTAAATGTTTTCTTTAAAATATTTTGTTTCTTTTTAAAAAAAACCTAGATGAGGCTGAATTTGTAATCTAAAGATTTGCCTTTATTATTTCTGTAGCTTAGAATTTATGCCCATATATTCCTAGAGTTCTCAGTTCAAACATGTGGATGCTCCTCTGCAAAGTAACTTATTGAAAGGAACCAACCTTATGCCATCAGTTTCCATTAATATTATAAATCTGTCTTGTTTCACAATTGCTCCTTACATTAGAGAAAAAAAAAATAGGTATCTGTTATAAGCACAGTTATATTAGCTAGGTCCTATTTCCCTCTATGTGGTCTTTGTTTCTTCAGACCAGAGGTGGTATTCAGCAGGTTCTGACCAGTTCTAGAGAACTGGTAACGGAAATTTTGAATAGTTTGATAACCTTCCCCAGGAGTGGGGTGGGAATGGCGATTTTACAGTATCCTTCTCTTGCCACACCCACCAAGCCATGCCCCCAGAACCGGTAGTAAAAAATTTTTGAATCTCACCACTGCTTCAGACCCATTAGAAAAGGAAACAAAAATCTGAGCATACAGAAGTATTATCTCCACACAGAAGTACTATGCATTTCTATGCACTGCTATTTCTCACACATGTATATTTAAAGCCATGTTTTAGGTTAGAATTATGAACAGGAAATTTCCCCAAAGTTTATTTCAGTATTTGATTTTTTTCCCCCTTTACTAACATTATTGTTTAATTTTACTCCAAAATACTGAACAGCTGTTTCATAAAAGAGAATCGTTCATTTATGCACTTGGAGAGATCTGAAAGTATAAATGAAACTGATCCATTTAATGAAAAATAATAATTATATTATTAATAATAATATAATAAATAAAGTAGGACTACATAAAAGAAATTCTTTGTAATATTTTTGAGATGTGATCTGTATTCATAACTTTTTCAATGGACAATATTTTTATTCCAGGTAAATATTATAGCAATGTGCTCTCTTGTCATTTGCACAATAGCATAAGTATAGCTATACACTTGCTTTAGAGAATCACAACTCCTTTTTTATATATATTCTTACAATCTTTCCTATTTCAAATAAAAACAAAATACCTAAAATGTGACTACGAGTGGAACTTATTGAACTGAGTTTTCAAAGAAACATGCTACATAGAAAGAGAAAGAAAGCTGTACACATAAAGCCAATTGGCAGAAGCAGTAAACGAAGATTCATAATAAGATTGATACTCTTTGATGACTCATCCTAGAAACCATGCAACTTGCTTTTTTGCTATTCTTCCTTACTAACTTTTTCTCGATGAATTAGAACAGTGGTCGCCAACTGGTGGGCCTTGAGAAAATTTTGGTGGGCCACAGAGAAATCTCACCTCCAGAGCACTCCCACAAAGCAATTAATCCAGGCTGCGCAGAAACACAAGGCTGCACCGTCCACATGGCCTGCGGGAACCCTCCCCGCCCACTCACTCCTTATCCAGTAAACTTGCCTGCTAAATTGCTATTTTTCCTTTTTCCAACCATCATCTGTTCTGCTGTGCCAGGAGATTTAGATTAGCTAGGAAGCAGGAAATGCTTGGATTTCTTGCTTTCTAGTTAGTCTTTAGATCTTCGGCTCAGCGCAGCTGAACCTCCCTTAGAACTGAAGGTTTGCTTGCAAGAAAATTCAGTGCAGACTCAAGGCAAGCAAATTTGAGAGACTGAGCTAGCCGATGGCAGACAGATAGATCACTGAATGAATCTGTAATTCTGTGAGCAACTCAATCTGCCTGCCTGCTTTGCCTGATTTTGGGTAAAAGTTGCTCTTTTTTAAAAATAAAAAAATCAATATCTACATGCATGGTGAGTTGTGAGTAAATTTTGTAAGTTTGCTTGCTAGCAAATTTTATGAGTTTGCTTGCAAGAAAATTTTATGTGACAGACTGAGCTAGCCAATGGCAGATAGATAGATCTCTGAATAAATCTGTGATTCTGTGAGCAACTCAATCTGCCTGACTGCTTTGCCTGATTTTGGGTAAAAGTTGCTCTTTTTTTATAAAAAAATCAAAATTTATATAAATATTTATAATATTTACATACAAGCCAGGCCCAGCCAGTCACATGACCACCAAGTCATACCCACAAATTAGGCCACGCCCACAGAACTGATTAGTGGTCCCTGGGATCTATAATTATGAGTTTGGTGGTCCCGAAGTACAAAAGGTTGGCTGAATTAGAATGCATCATTTTCTGAAAGATCTGCTTGCCTATATTTCTGTCATTTATCACTATTAGCAGACATGGACAACAGAGTTGTATTCTACAACATCAAAAAGCTGAGCTAAAGTATCATAAAATGGAATATAGCTTGAATTAACTAAAGAAGGGCTTTTCTGGATTATGCCAGAAACTGATTTAATCCAGGCATTTGCTTTCAACTGAGCTCAAGAGGGAATTGAGGAGTCACAAATGTATCTAAGATAATATGAAACTCTCACATTATTTTAGATATACTTTCAACTTACCTGGGAATAACTTGGCCTTGCTTGAAAGCAGGGCTAAATATTGTATTTATGTAAAAGGTTTGTGGACAGATTCATTGCAACGCTAGCGGTTCGTACATATGAATACACATTTCAATGATACTAGACATGAAGCAAAACAAATACCCAGAAGAGTGAGAGAGATGAGAAGAGAATATCTTCTCTTACATGAAGATACATATGTGTAAGAGAATATCTTCTCTTACATGAAGATACATATGTTACATGAAGCAAAACCTGCAACTTAAATTCAAGCATTCTACATGGTTTTCTCTGTGAGCTATTGATTTATTCAGAAAATTCTTGCATGATATATCAGAAAATAAGAAAAAAGTAATATGGATATGACAAATCAGTATTTACTGGAGTAAATCATTCAAACTAACATTCAAGTGAGAAGTGAAATTAATGTAAGTATTTTTAGTACTATGTATAAAATATAATTTAAATCTTAAAGATATTTTCTCTTAAAATTACTGTCCATTGAATAAAATGAAGGCCTGATTCAACTACTTTAAAAACAGAAATATTATTGATACATATTAGTATACACTGAAGAAAATACTTGTGAAATGCTAAAAGTTAAAAAACCTCACCTTCACTTTTATTTCATAGGTCACTGTTATATTATCTAATAAGATAATTAAAAACATGCAAGCAGCTGGTACTGTGGCTAAACAGATTAATGTAATAGTCTGTAGTCATATGTGCTGGCAAGAGGTTCACCTCTTTGGCGAGGAGAAGGTCAGCTGCCCTTGGGAAGGAGAGAAAGATAGTATTTAAACCTTTTAGTGGTTATTACACTGCAAAGGAGAGAAATCTATTGTTTGTTAATTAAAGGGATATGTGATTTTTGAAAATTATTTCCTGCGTTTTGTGCAAAAAGAAAAATATTTTTTTCCAAAATATTGCAAATGAAAATTCATTAAAAATAATTCAAATATGTTCAAGAATAAATTCTATTGATTGCATTGTCTAGTATTAAATCCTTCAAGAAGAAGTTGCTCTAGATTTCCTTATCTATAGAAGCTGGGTAAAGGAATGAGTAAAAATCCACAATGGGCAATTTTGAAAAATGGACACCAGTAGAAAATTCATCTGTCTAAAATTAAGAGATTTATCTATCTATCTGTCTTTCTACCTTTATATTTATTTTGCATAGCCTCCATCTCAAACCAGTGCCTCTGATCCTTACCTAATATCCTTAAGGTATTTTAAACTCTGCTGTTTGTTTTATTCTCTATTACATTGTTATATATTTAAAATTATAACTATAGTTTTAAATGCATATGTCTTGCTTTAAAAATGCTAAATAAACATCACAATTGAATGTAATGTTAGTATGTATACGAATCCATCATCAATTAACTTTTAAATGATGCAGCAATATTGCTAAAATAGATCAAGTGTCTAAATCAGGGGTTCCCAACCCTGGATCCATAGACCAGGATTGGGTCATAGCATGCCACAAACCAGGCCGTGCAAACAAGTGAAGCCCCATCTGTGGTATGCAGGCAGCATGTGAAACCACACCCCCTCTGGTCTGCAGAAAAAACTGTCTCCACAGAATCGATCCCTAATGCCCAAAAGGTTGGAGGCTACTGGTCTAAATGAGAAGACAAACTTGTATTAAGAATATCACAAAGATTAAGTTAGCCCAGGGATGTCAAACTCAATAGCATTGAGGGCCGTATCAGGGTTGCATTTGATCTTGGTGGGGCTGGGGGGGCATTGGCCAGGGTGGGTGTGGCCAGCTTAACATCATTCACATCGGGGGTTCCTGTGGTGGCCTGAGCATTCTGCCAGTGAAAATGGGCATCCAATCTCTGTTTTTGGCTGGGACAGCCTAACTGCAACCCTCTGCTAGTGAAAACAGAGCTTGGGAGGGATCCGAGTGAGCTGTTTTCGCTGGCAGAGGCATCATGGGCTGATCCTTCTTTGTTTCCAAGATGACCAGCGGGCCAGATCTAAGCACTTCATGGGCTGGATCTTCAGTTTAACATCCGTGAGTTAACCAATAATACTGATATATTCTGATGCAAATTATAATGTATAATGGTTTGTACTGTTACAGGTTTGTGTGTAATGGTACTTAGTGAATAGAATGGATTATGGAGTAAAACTAAGATTGAGGTACATTCACTCTATTCAATTAGAAAACTACAACCTTATTAATAAACAGATCAGTTACAATTTAAGATAATTTCACTGGTTACTGGTCCATATTATTGGTAATCTATACAAACATAAGAATTGTGAATAACAGATTTCCTGAAGAATCAACATTTCCTGTACAGATTTGGCTCAGTTCAAATTTTTTTCAAAAAGCCTTTCTTTCAATCCCATCCTATCTGCAATGTAATAGGAGGCAACATGAAAGAAGGATTTGGAATTTCCAATCTAGTCTGCCTGTTATTTTATTCTTCTGCTAGGTCAAAATCCTTTCAATATTTTTTAAAATAGTTTTTTGGCCTGCCAAAAATTTTCAATGTTCTTATTCACTGATCCATATTTTTTTAGAAATCATTATTTAATATTAATATTGCATGCAATGCTTTTACATTTGTTGCCATTTAATAATAATTATGTTGGGAAACAGGATAAATTATGCTCTTTATGTCCTAAAATACCAAACTGCAATAAATGGAAGTAAGGCAAATGCAAATAAAAAGTCTGCACTGCAACTATTAAGAAGCACATACTTTTAGACCAGGGTGTCATAGGCCTGCGGGTTGGATGTGGCCTGTGGGATGCTTAAATCTGGCCCATAGGGCTGTAAATATCAAAGAACCGACCTGCGGTGCCTTTGCCCACCAAAACAGGCCCTGCAGAGGCCACATGAGGTCTCCACAGGGCCCACTTTTGGCCTTTAGCAGCACTCTGATGGCCAAAAACAGGCCATGCGGAGGCCCTACAAAGTGTTGCAGGAGGCTGAAAATAGGGCATGGAGGGCCATGTGCAGCCCCCTGCCCATTTTGGCCAGCAGGGTGCTGCAGGAGGCATTTGTCCCATCTCCCTCCCCCATCAGTCCGCAGAGGAAAACTACAATGCTGATCTGGTCCTTGAAGAAATCTAGTTTGGCACCCCTTTTAGACAAAAATGGGTGAAAAACCATTAAGAGTTCCAATTTATTTGTGGTGGGCTGAAATAAATAAAAATATAGATCAATAAAAAGAATTTCAAAAGACAAATGTTAATTAAATCTTCTAGACATATCTGTGCAAACCTCTTTTCATAATGAATCACTAGTTGACTCATCTTTTATATGAAAGTCTTTCTCACTTTAGGCAGATAAACTAGACATTCAGGCTAAAATTCTAGATGCGTAGTTGTGGAATACACTAATAAAAACATTTACTTCAGAGCACACAACATGAAAAAGGATGATGAATATGTTATGAATAGTCAATTCCTACAATTATAAACATGCATACTGTATTTCATATTTTTCTACATCGAATTCAAAATGGTATAATATTAAAAACAGTAACATGTTTCTGTTTAGGATTAGGTATAAATAAATGCACTGAATTATAAAGATTGGTCTTCTAGTTTCATTCATTATGTTAACAATTTCAATTATTTTCAAAGCTTGCTCAGAAGACACTGGAGATATGGCCAATTTCTATTTCTCCATTATTAATTTTTTATACAATTATACTTCATTTTAATGTTAATATTCCTACATTCCTGCTCATCAAGCTCTCTTCTGTTCTTTGCAATGTAATTTGTAACTTGGAGCCAGCAATTTACAGCTCGCCTCATTATATGTTTGGAGTTACTTGTTACTGAGCATAAAATATTCATTTCACACCTTAAATGCTGTAATGCTACTTAATAGCAGTGCCAGGTTTGCTAACTATTAAAAGCCAAGGCATTTTCTTCTTCTTTAATATACTGTATGACCTAGCTCTATCATTTTCACTTTCTAATTGTAAAAGTAAATTAATACTATACACTGCAATAAAAGATGGTATTATTTTATGGTTTAGTATGATTTTAGCATTGTTATTCCTTGTAACATTAATTCTGAAGCATAAGTGTTATTCTGTGATCTTGTAATGAAGATACAGCCATAAGATGTTTTAAAACTAAAATAGTTGACTACATGATAACACGGGGAGAAAAAGGCTAACTGCAATCTTATTCATATACCAATGAACAAGTATGATTTTTTTTTTTAACAGAGCAGACCACTATGTACAGAAGAATCCTTGTACAACGTAGTGAAATATTGACACAATGGCCAGATATGGAAGATTGCATTCTATACCCTACAATGGGCGTCTGCATTTGCAGAGCGGCAGAGGTAGAAGACCTGGCTCACATCCTATTTGATTGTTGCCTGTATAAGAGGGTGAGAGACAGGTACCTCGATCTATATACTAAACAAATGTTCCATTGGGAACCCCATATCAAAACAATTACCTTATGTGCGGCCGGAATTTGAAACAACATTTAGTACAGCACAGTACCTGAGCAAAATGGTTTGGATGAGATGAACATGTGTGGGACTGATTGGAGCAGATTGTAGGGTGACACTGAAATATAATTTTATCATATTTTATTTATCCATATATTAAATTATTTTATTTTATTCCAATCTCATTTTAAATTGTATTTTATTCCAATTCCATTTTAAATTGTTTTATTGGGTTTTAGTAATAATTTGTGTTTGGAACTCTGCACTTTAATATGGCCCATGGGTTAATCAATAAAGTAAGCTAACTAACTAAATATAATGAAATAGACTAAATCTGTATTTTCAGATTCTCCAAACTTAAAAATACAAATATCTATTTATCTATCCATCTATCTTTCTTTCTTTCTTTCTTTCTTATGGGATGTCTTAGCCATGGATCAATGAGGTAGCTGCCTGCCTTTGTGAAAGTGATTTTTCTGGTTGATATTATCTTCATCTATGGGACGCCTGAATGCTGGTAGGCATTTGGGGAAGGCTCTTTATTGTCCCTGTGCGTTTTATACACTCATGGGGATCGAACCGCTGGGCTGCGGACCTCAGTAGTGTGCAAGCCCAGCGTCTTACATGAGCCACTGTGGCACTCAACTCCATACAAATAAAAGTGAATAAAATTGTTCACATTCCCTCCAAATCTGAAACAGATACAAAATCTGAGAAGTAGAATACCTTTTGTAGGAAGTGGAAACTCCAGTGCTCTTGAAAAAGGCATTATTAATATGTTTCCTTTAGTAGGGTTTATCTTGGATATCCTTTTCCTACACACTGTCATCTTATTTTTAATCTCCTTTTGTGGAGAAAGCTGTGAAAAGGTGATGGGACAATCAGTGTGCAAGGAAGAATGACAGAAAATTCCCCAATCTAGGTGTCCAAAGCTTGTCACAGCATACCCCAAAAGACTCAAGGCTGTTATTGCAGCCAAAGTGTTTCAAGCAAGTACTGAGTGAAGGGTCTGAATACTTATGCCAATATAATATTTCAGTTTTTCTTTTGTGATTCTTCTAATTTTCTATTATCCTTATTTTTGCAGCTAATAGAACTTCTGCCAATCATCAATAGTGCTAAACTGTGTAGGAAATATGTTGAATAAATAATCAGTTTGGTAATACTAATCTATTTAATATTACTAATAGTGCAAGATATCTGTGTAATAAGTTTCTGCCATCATAATTAATTTCCTCTCAAACACTTTAAGTATATTATTCAGTTTATAGCTTCTGCTATTTATATAATAGAAACTAGCTACTAGGTTCATTGTTTTGGTTGTAGAATATAAGCCCAAAACAGTGAATAAGTGTATTGTCAGATCACATGCATACAGACATGGCTGGTCACTGGCATCAATTGCACAGGTGCAATTATAAACACAAAACAACTGAATATCATGTAGCAACTATTTAAAGATGGGTCTTCTCTATCATGGAAGACATTCAATGCTAGACATTGACAATGAACAAAACTCTGTAAAAGATAATTAAACAGTTGATTTGTAAGCATAACTGTAAAAAGATGGAGGTGTAACAAATACTTTAGAATCTAGTAATATTAAGCTAGGCAGAATAATGAGAATACAGCAAGACGAATACTATGGGCAAATACATAGTAAATGCATGAAATAGTATTACATTTGAATAGGTAAAATAAAAGGCATAAATATTTGATGGAAGATCCACAGTGGATAGCAGAGGTAGTATTCAACAGGTTCTGACCAGTTCTGGAGAACTGGTAGCAGACATTTTGAGTAGTTTGGAGAACTGGCAAGTACCACCTCTGACTGGTCCTCTCCCTCTCAAGTCCCAGCTGATTGGCTGGGTCTTCTTTTGTTGCCCTGCATAGGAGAATGGCACTGGAAAGCAGTTTAGTGGGGTGGGGAGTGAATGGAAATTTACAGAATCTTCTCCTGCACACCAAGCCATGCCCATAGAACAGGTAGTAAAAAAAAATTGAATCCCACTACTGTGGGTAATATATGCAAAAAAAGATCTACAGCACATGAGCAACAGTATGAGTCAACTATAAAACAAGCAAGTGCAGTTCTAGGCACAAGTATCAAGATATGGAATAGATTGGATTGGAATGGGGTGGGGTAGAATGGAACACAATGCAATACAACAGAACAGGATAGAATATTTGGCCAAGTGTGATCAGACGCACAAGGAATTTATCTCTGGTGCAGAAATTCTCAACATACATGCAAATGAACAAAGTAATAATAACCATAATATGATACAGATAAGGAAATAGGAAAGAAGACAAGAAGGATATTACAGCCATTGTAAGAGAAGTCATTGTTTTTTTATACTATCTTGATAAAACCCTATTGTATTCAGGTTTGACACTCATTTTAGAAAAATATTAGCAAAAAGAAGGAGATGACAATGGCTAGAAAAAGAAGTATGTAATGCAGTGGTGGGACTCAAAAATTTTTATTACTGGTTCTGTGGGTGTAGCTTGGTGGGCATGGCTTGGTGGGCGCGGTAGGGAAGGATACTGCAAAATTCTCTATTCCCTCCCCATCCCACTAACCTGCTTTCCATCTCCGTCCTCATGTGCAGGGCAACAAAAGAAGACCCAGCCAATCAGCTGGGACTCGGAAGACAGAGAATAGATGGGGGCAGGGCCAGTCAGAGGTGATATTTGCTGGTTCTCCAAACTACTCAAAATTTCCACTACCGGTTCTTCAGAACTGGTCAGAACCTGTTGAATATCACCTTCAGATTCTGAGTGTTTAACCTGGAGATGAGACAAGACGGCTGTGAAGAAACATTATAAATGCTTTAAAGTATCTGAAAAACTACCATATAGACTAAGGGCAATAGTGTTCTCAGTAATATATTGACAATTATTAATAGATTTCACTTACAAAAAAGAAAGTAGTTTTTAACTGGAGTTCAGGAGATAATTTCTAATGGTAAGAACTGTTCAAAATTGGAAAAGAATGTTCCAAGAAACTCTGAACTGTACTTTTTTTGTGTTTTCTGATTTAAGTGTTTGAACAGAAACCAGATTGCCATCTGACAGGAGACTATAGTAGTGGATTCCTCCATTAGATAGCAGTTTATAGATAACCTTCTAATCCTTGTATTGTATTAATATGTAATAATTAATAAAATAAGAAAAAAGGAATAATATTAATGATAAAAGAAGGAAATGTGGATAACATGTAGCAATACTAGGAGACAGCAAAATAAAAGAAAAACAATGGAGAATATCACAAAATGTCAAGATTTGAAAATCAAAATGTGTTGATTAAGGCAAAATGGTTATCGGCACATTGTGAATAGCACTTAGAAAATTATGCCCACTGACAACATATCCATCTATCAATTACAAAAGGCCACACTGCTTGGATCTGTTCTGATACTATACCAAAACATTATGACTTCCTAGGTTCTTCTGAAGGACTCAATATATATGAAGGCCAACACCAGCTAAAGAACTGGCAGCCATAATATATGTAATAATAATAATGAACCAAAATGCTAGATCTAGTCTAAATATTTGGTTGTGAACCAACAATTGTAATAAAAAGGTACCCCCAGAGCAGCACTACCTTCACATGGTTGTGGGGCAGATGAGACCTACGCCAAAAGTTCAATCATGCAGGAAATGTCTTATCAAAGGAGCCAGATCAAGAGTGCCTTTCCCTTAAATGATATAGCGAGTCATAATTTATAGTAACTGATACTGGATCAGTTATCGCTCAGGATCAGTTATACTGTCAAGGACAGTACCAAGTATTGGAGTTTGTGGATATCTAGTGACAAATAGGCTATAGCATTCAAGACTGTTGGCTGAGCAATTAGAGCCAGCAGCTGCAGGACTTTTGGAAGAAAAGCTGGAATGTAAATCGGATATCACAAATATATGAAAATTGAAAACAAAGTCTTATTTTGTCTACAGATTTTATATACATACATATGCTGGTGCTTTATTTAAACATATTTGTGTTTGTCCATATAATGTTTTATTAATGTTGTATATCAGTGATTGCATGATCTCTGTAGATGTCATATGCTAATTAATTCATTAAGTAAATAAGTAGTAATAGAACAGAAGCTAGGAGATCAGCATCATTTTATAATATGAAAAAAGGTATTCACAGAAGTAGAATTGGAAAAATTGCAAAGATCTACATGAGGCAAAGAAATTGAAGCCTTGCCGGAAACAGTTTAGATTATAGAGGTAAACTGGGGAAAACGGCAGTAGAGGAAGCCAGCATAGCTACTGAATTCTTCTCATTCCCAAATCAAGCACCCCTTCCTCTGCTTTCTCCTCAGAGTGAATAAAGAAGAAAAGTGAAACAGATAATAATTGAACATCAAAAACAGCACATAGAAAAAAATGTAAGATTGTGCACATTGAAGCTTGTTCCAAAGAAACAGCTAGCACAAGAATTAAAAGATATCAATATGGTAATATCAAATATAAGCACCAGCACTGTAAAAAGCAAACCAACTGATATACAGTTGTACCTGAATACCTGAATTGCAAAATCAACAAAGGGGGGGGGGGGGGGAGTGCCAAACAATACATTACCAAAATGGAAGATGAGGTTGAAAAATAAAACCAGCACCTTAATGGTTAGTCTTAATTGACCAGATTTAATTGACAAGATGATTTTAAAAAACTGTAAAAGAAACAAGACCAATATGAATGGAGGTTGTATATAACAAGAAAGACTAAATAATGAATAAAAAAGACATATGGTAAGAAAAAGTATTACACAGCCAATACATTTAAAAACAAACAAACAGACCAAGCAGATAATAAGACCTGCCAATGGCTAAGAGTAAGAAAGTTAAAGAAGGAGACAGAAGGCTGGTTCTAGTTTCACAAGATTTAGCTTTTAGAACAAAAGCATTCACAAATGGCAGAACTGAGAAGACAGCAATAGACAGCAAATGTTGCTTCTGTAAGGAAGCTGAAAAAAAGGACCACCTAGCTAGCTGCTATAAAAATATCAGACTGATGACAAACAAGTAGAAATAATGGTGCACTGGAATATTTATAAGAAATGCTACTTACTTACACACACAAAAATTGTTGGGACCACAACATAAACAAAGTAATAGAAAGTGAAGAAGATAATGTATTCTGGGAATTCAAACAGACAAGCACCTGCCACATAAAATTCCAGTTTAAACAAATGATATAAAAAAAGACAAAAGAGGATGGTTGATGTGGCAGTACCTGAGGAAAGCAGAATAGAAAATAAAGAACTGGAGAAAACCACAAGATTCAAAGACGTGTAAATGTAAGTACACTTGTGACAGAAGAAAGCAAAAACAGTACCAATAACAACAGGCTCCTTGGATGCAATGCCAAAACAATTGGAGTTCTATTTGAACCATTAGTCAATTACAAAAAGCATCCTGATATAACTTTAATACCATCAGATGGTAACACTTGCTATCCCAGGTCCTTGAGAAGGACTCGGTTGGTGGATAAAAATGCCAAATCCAATCTAACCATGTAGCTGACTGTGGATGAACCATAATATATTGAAAAAGTATGCAGCTCAACTTCTTGTGACTCCTTACTTGACAAGATTCCCCAATCTGTCATCCTCCTACTGTATCTCCTACAATCCTCAATAACATCTAAAATTGAACCGTTCAAAATATTAGAATTGACAGAATATCATTTCATTTAATGAAGTACTTGCAAAATTTGGGGAAAAAATAATAATTGAAAAATAGACTAATGGAAGTCAAGATGATTATTGATAAGAATCTAAATAGCAGCTTGAAAGCTGCTCAAAGAAACAGTCACAGACAATTTCTGAAAAAGCTTCTTGGATGAGAAGCAAAATGTCTTCAAAGAAAAAAAAATAGAAAAATAACAGATAACAGATAATCAGAGTTGTAAGGGACCTTGTAGATCATCTAGTCCAACCCCTGCCCAAGCGGGAGACCCTATACCATTTCTGACAAATGGCAGTCCAATCTCTTCTTGAAAGTCTCAAGTGATGGTGCTCCCACAACTTCCCAGGGCAAGCTGTTCCATTGGTTGATTGTTCTCACTGTCAGAAAGTTTCCCCTTATTTCCAGGTTAGTTCCCCTTGTTCAGTTTCCACCCATTATTCCTTGTCTGGCCTACAGGCGCTTTAGAAAATAGCTTGACCCCTCTCTCCCTGTGGCAGCCCCTCAGATATTGGAAGACCACTATCATGTCTCCCCTGGTCCTTCTCTTTACTAGACTAGCCAAGCCTAGGTTCCTGCAACCGTTTGTTGTATATCTTAGCCTCCAGTCCCCTAATCATCCTGGTTGCTCTTCTCTGTACTTGAGTCTCAACATCTTTTTCATAATGTGAACAAAACTGGATGCAGTACTTTAGGTGTGGTCTTACTAAGGCTTTATAGAGTGGTATTAGTACTTCCCTTGATCTCGATTGTATCCCTCTGTTAATACAACTTAGGATTTCATTAGCTTTTTTGGCTGCTGCTGCACCTGCTGGCTCATATTTAGCTGATTGTCCACTAAGACTCCAAGATTCCTCTCACAATTACTGCTATTGAGCCTGGTTTCACCCAGTCTATATGTGTACTTCTGGTTTTTCTTGCCTAAGTGTAGGACTTTACTTTTGTCTACATTGAATTTCATTTTGTTAGATATGGCCCAGTGTTCTAGTCTGTCAAGATCCATCTGGATCTTGAGCTGATCTTTTTGGGTGTTAGTTGTTCCTGCCAGCTTAGTATCATTTGCAATTTTGGTAAGTTCCCCTTCTATTCCCTCAACTAAATTGTTAATGAAGATATTGAAGAGTACTGGGCCTAAGACAGAACCTTGTGGCACTCTACTGCTTACTTCCCTCCATGTAGACTTAGACCCATTAAGGACTACTCGTTGAGTATGGTTTGCCAGCCAGTTGCAAGTCCATCTAGTAGTGGTGCTATCTATCTTTAATGGTTAGATATCTATCTTTTTTCTATCTTACTAAGAAGTAGGCTGTGGTCTACTTTGTCGAATGCCTTGCTGAAATAATATATTATGTCCACAGTATTTTGCTGATCTACTAATTTAGTCACTGTGTTAAAGAATGATATAAGATTAGTTTGGCATGATCTGTTTTTAACAAACCCGTGCTGACTGCTAGTTATTACTTTACTTGTTTCTAGATGTTGGCAGATCTGTTTTTTATTGTCTTTTCCAGTATCTTCCCGGGTATTGATGTTAGGCTGATTGGTCTATAGTTTCCTGGGTCTGTCTTTTTTTTCCTTTTCTGAAGATCAGCTCTTTTCCAGTCCTCTGGTAGTTCCCCGGTACTCCAGAATTTTTGAAAGATATGGTGCAGTGGTTCTGAGATGACCTCTGCCAGCTCCTTTAAAACTCTGGGATATAATCCATCAGGCCCCGGTTAATTTGTTTTCATCAAGATCAGACACATGTTCTCTTACTATTTTTTTTGCTTATTTTAACTTTTATTTCTGGTCTGTCTTTTACAGTTATGTTTTTGCTGGGTTGAGCTATAGTTTCTTTTTGCGTGAAGACAGATGCAAAGAATGAGTTTAGCAGTTCTGCTTTCTCTCTGTTGCCTGTTACTTCCTTGCCATCTTCTCTCTTTAGTGGACTGACTGCTTCCTTGATTTTTTTCTTGTTATTTATATGTTGGAAGAAACTTTTTCTATTATCTTTTACTTTTGTTGCAAGTCTTTGTTTGTTCTGAGCCTTTGCTATCCTGGCATCGTCTTTGCAGATTCTGGCTATCTGCTGATATTCTGCCTTAGTTGTATGTCCTTCTTTCCATTTTTTGTACTTGTCCTTTTTTTCTTTCAATTTGCCAGAGAGATCTTTGTGCAGCCATGCTGGTTTCTTCTTGGATTTCTTGTTTTTCCTTCTCATTGGTATTGTGATAGTCTGGGCTTCTATGATCATACTTTTTAGATTTCCCAAGATTCTTGAGTTGTTTTCCCCTTTAGGATTTTCATCCATGGAATCTTTCCCAAGTTCTCTCAAGTTTATTAAAATCAGCTCTTTTAAAATCCAAGACTCTGGTGCCATTATGTTCTGTTGCTTGTGTTTGTGTTATCTTGAATTCTAGTATGACATGGTCACTCTCATCCAAGATTCCTGCAGTTTCAACTCCCTCTATCACTTCTTCTCTGTTTGTTAAAATTAAGTCCAGTATGGCTGTCCCTCTAGTTTCACCCTCTACCTTTTGGACAACAAAGTTTTCAGCTAGGTTGGTTAGGAACTTATTTGATTTCTCACTTGGTGCAGAATTAGTTTTTCAATTGATATCAGGATAATTGAAGTCTCCCATTACTATTGTTGTGTGTTTCCTGCATATGTTAGTTAGTTGGCTTTCAAAAAAGACATCTATTTTTTCCTGCTTGAATGGGTGGCCTATAATATAAACCTATGGCCATGTCATTCTTTTTTCTTTTATATTGACCTATATGCATTCTAGGTGGTTTTCATCTTTGGTTTCATGCATTTCTATAGCTATATAGTGGTCCTTTACATACAGTGCAACTCCACCTCCTCTTTTATGGGGTCTGGTTTTTTTTTTTTTTTTTTTGAACAGTTTGTATCCTTCTACCAGTATATTCCAGTCATGGGTTTCATCCCACCAAGTTTCTGTTATTCCAACTATATCATATTTACCTTCATGTATTCGTAATTCGAGTTCACCCTGTTTGTTCCCCAGACTTTGTGCATTTGTATATAGGCACTTGAGATCTTTATGTCTGACACTGTGTTTACTGTCTACATTACCTGTGTTGTGCCTGCCTGCCCCTACTTGCTTGCCACCTGTTTGATTAGTGCACATGGTATGGCACTCACTATTAAATGATTGATTTTGGTTGGTATCAAGGTTGATAATTTTATCTGCACAAACATCTATTTTGCATGCACTGGTATCCTTATTAGTTTTAGGTTGCTGGGGACAGAAATGTTCTGAATCCATTAATTTTCTGTCCCCGCTGTTCATTTTAAATGTTTATCCAGGAAATCTGTGAATTTAATGCCAAGTAACTCAGTCTCTTTCTTTGATGGATGCAAACCATCTCTTTTGTACAGTTTTTCATTGGACCAGTTGCAGACATCATGACTAATAAAACCAAAGCCTTCCAGTTGCCTTTTGAGAAAGCACCTTTGGGATAACCATGACCTTGATGATTCTCCAGAGACAGTCATAGGCAGATAATCTTTGTAAAATGATATGAGCGTTGGAAGTGAATTTAAAAGTGACAACTAACTTCCTTAACATATTTTACTATCTGATTATAAGAAGTTTATTTGTAGATATTCAAAAATATACTTAATGTTTCTTTTATATTTTTGAAATAAAATGGTTAAGTATCACAATAATTGTCCATTCCAAGCTGTAGATTCAAAGTTTTTCAATAATTTTCTGATCCATTTAAGTTCAGCAAACATTATGAGAATAAAATATGTTTAATAAATATAAATATACTTTATTTCCTCTTTTTTATGAATGTAAATTTAAGAAAAGCTGTCCAGAAAGAAAAGTTGTAGGATTCTCACCTATATGACAAAAAGATCCCATCAGAATCCAAAGTAAGCTGTACTCTTCCATTTTCATTTGACACATCTGAAATGAAAAGACATAAGAATTTTCAGTATGTTACTGCAAGATGCACAAATATGAATGTATAAAAATATTAGACCTTTTGTTGTAGATACTATGTAACTGGAGATACTATACAACTATGCACAATCACACCTTGGGAATATTTGTAAGATCTGTAATTCCTATGCTAAAAATATTTTTAATAGGCACTATACAATAAATAGTTTTCTACAGACTTCTTTACCATTATACATGAGAAGCTTTATTTTTTAACTTCAATAACTGATAATAGCTACCTTGTACTATACTAAAAAGCAAACACAGTATGATATTAGAGAAGTAAAGTTGGAAAAGGTGCCACGTTAATAGCTCTGATAAATCAAAGAGCTCTGATAAATCAAATTTTATAAATTTTTTCCTCCCTATAAATTCTACTAATGAACATTAATGTTAAAATACGAACAATACAATTTAGTCTCCCGATTGATTATAGTAGCACATTTCTTCTGAAAGACAGTAAAAACTTGATTTCATAGACCTAAGTGATTTCAAACTTAGTAGATTAAATTTGACAAAGTATTTTATTCAAGATTTCTGGAAAGGTATTTCAAAGATCAGGATGGATGGGTCAAAGGGAAGGTAAGTAGCAGCAAAAGCACAAACACTGATGGAAACTGTTAGGGATAACATTGTTTATCCTAACTGGTTTAGGTAAAATAATAAATATGTTATCATGATTTATTAGTTAAAGTGTCTGCAACTTTAACTGTAGGAATGTAATTAAGGGAGTTGTTGTAAAAGTACCATAAAAGAAGCAAGGCAACGGCAGCTTGCTCTCTCTGGCTTGATGATCCCTAATTACTGGATGGTTTGAAGACTGCGTTTTTCTCCTACTGGAAAGGGAGAGAGAAAGGACTGATTTATTGTAAGTGAACTGACATTGGATATTCTACACGGACTTTGCTATTGAATATCCTTGAATGGACTGACTAAAACAATACATGACTAATGGACTGTTATTTTGACTATGCTATAAACTCTAAATGGAATAAACTATATTTTTGATAGCACAAGCGTATTTGTTATTTTTACTGTATGTTAACTAACATACAAACTTATCTCACACATTTATCTGTGTGCCTATCTGACTAACGCTGCACATTCTGTTTAGCTTGTCTCCTTAACCCTGGTTGGGGAACACAGGCTTAACAGAAACATACTGGGGAAACTATTGAGATAATTTAAAAGTTAAGAATGTCTTCTGATGCGTTCAGAAAGTCCCCAACTCCAGACTATATTGTCCCCCAAATTTGGTAACTTTCCTTTTATCCCTCATCCAAGGTATTTTTAAAGATTTTGAAGAGCACTGGTCTTAGGATAGAGCCTTAAGGTACCACACAATATACTCCCTTCAATAAATATAAATCCATTAAGGATTACAATTGTTCTGGGTATAGCTATTCAACTAACCACAATTTCATCAGGTAGTGGAAACATTCATCTGAACTTATAAACTGTCAATTTTGTCAAATTTGTTACTGAAATCTAAGTATTCTAAAACCAGAACATACTCTTGTATTCTAAAACCA
Organism: Hydrophis major; assembly: GCA_033807585.1. Lineage (NCBI taxonomy): Eukaryota > Metazoa > Chordata > Lepidosauria > Squamata > Elapidae > Hydrophis > Hydrophis major. Next base: position 134,349,659 of record CM066343.1, read on the forward strand.
CAACATACTCATAATCTAAAATGATTATTTTAATCACTTTATCCAAAAAAGCACTATGATTTATTTGGCAACGAGTATCTTTAACATACTGGCTTCTAGTAATCACGTTTCTTTCTATGAATTTTCAAACCTACTACTTATGTTTTCAAGAATTTTCTAGGTATTGATATCATATTGTTTGTTCTACAGATACTTCTAAGCACATTTTCCCTCTTTTTAAAAGGTTGGAACAACAGAAGAAGATCATCAATGTTTATTTTGGGGGAAAAATCAATTCATAGAGCTAATTGATTAGAAATAGTATAGAGCAGATTTAAGATAGAAACTACATTTGCCCATATTATTTTCTATTTAAATATGGGAACACATCAATAAGGGGATAACAAAACTATATTATTTATTAATTGTAGACAACTTTAAAATATAAATTTGTAGTTGAAAAAAAATCTTTTTCTCTTTGTAAGTAGCACAAGGTCTTTATTATTAAAGTTATAAAAGAAAATTAATTTGCTAGTTGGATAATCTAAACATTTTGAATTTCAAATTTCTACTTTTCACAAATCAAGACAAAAGGACAAAAAATATAACCAGAAGAATATTGCATTCTTTTTTGTAAAAAAATAGTTAATGTTTGATCATTATTAATCACCATGGTTTCTGCTCTGAAGCAACTCAAGAAAAAAAATCATATACCAATATGTATATTTTTAAAAGGGCACAATCTGTGATCTTAGAGAAGAAAAAAAGGGAAAAGGAAAGAAGTTGCTTACATTACAAAGTTGTGAAATGCAATTGCATATTTTAAAAATACTACATACTTTCATTTTAGCATATCTAAAGCTTAATAATTTAATGATTTATTCAGTTTTAATTTATACCTTCAAAACATTCTGAGATGCCACTGGAGATCATAACAGTGGTCCTGGTTAAGTCAAATAATAATTAGAGCTTTCACTTTAAAGATGAGATTATTTTTAATTATTGAGTGAAGTACTTGAGGTACCATACTTATATAATTACACTACTCATTAAATGGTTATTGAAAGCTGAAATGTAATTTTAATGACAGCTACCTATTTTTCTTTGCACACTTTGTAGATGACAGATCAGTCAAGAATACTGGTTTGCTCAAAATTTCTTGCAGCTGCAGTTGAGCTTTCAGGTGTAAAACAATTAAGCTGTGCTTATTTTAAAACTTTTTTAAAAAGATGCTCCTCTCTCAATTAAACAGTATTTTTATAAATGCAGAAATAGCAAGGAAAGTAAATTGGCACCCAAGAAGAATAAGTGGGTATTTTCTTTTCTGTAGTGGCAGCACACACAGTATACAAATATGATGTTAATATATACAATTCTTGAATTTTAGCCCTTGGAAGAAAACTGCTGTGGGAAACGGAGGTCAAAGGGTATGGCAATACTATGTAATATTAATAATTATAAATGCAAAAAAATTCCTGCTGAGCCAGAATTTACTGTAATTTATTTTTATAGAGATTTTTAGCTTTACCACTTAAGAATACTTTCTAATTGATTTGAAGATCAAAATATAATACAATCAAGTCTTCCTTCTTTTTCACTGTGAAACTCAAAAGATAGATTTGTTTCATTAACAATATTAAATACAGTATTTTAAAATTATCTGCATAGGGAAAGGTATTATAATTTAGAAAAAAAGCAATTGTTTTGTTTCTAGTTGAAATCAATTATACCAAATATTTATGAAAACATCTGTTCCGTACAATTATACATTTTTTATTCTAGTACTGATAAGTTCAGTTTTTTTTCTATTTGAAGCATAGCAGTTAAAAAATTAAAAATGTTATGGGAAACATACAACTTGGAAGTTTTATATACCACACATGTGAAATTTCTCTTTCTATAAAATCACATATTATAGAAATTTGTAAAAAAAAAAAAACCTGCAATAAATCTAAACTCACTACTTGATGAACTACAAAAATAGGAATAAAATTAGGTTTTAAGTTAAAAGTTAAACTATTAACTTTTGTAGAGTTATATAATAAAGTACACTTTATTATTTGGATGATGAATATTCAGTTGCTGAAAACAGTGTACCTGATTCTGCTTCCATATGACAACAGAGGGTGCTACAGAGTTTGAGATCAATAAGAATCAGCACCATAAGCTTTCCTTTTGGATTTTTTGTATAACAACCTTGCAACTACAGAAATTCAATTTACACCACCTAAGCTTTAAAAATGATTAAACAGAGCAAGCTTGAAGCAACATATAGAAACCAAATATAACCTCTTCAGCTACAGAATTGTATACTGCATTTTGGATAGTTCTAAAATAATTATTAAGCTAAAAAAGACTCAGAACACTGTATTTTTTTATTAGATGTAGAACTTCTTCAAATAAAACTGTAAATTATATCAACATTTTAAAAGAGAAAATTATCTACACAATAGTAATTGAAAGTTTTGATTGCTTTAGAAAATTTAATTTTTTTTCTCCTATTTGGTAGTAATTCCCAGTTGTTTAGGATAAAAATCTGAATTGTCATTCTATATGAAGGAATACAAACATTTAAATTTTTCATTGAATAATCAATATTAAACATAAAAGTCTCTCAACTTTATTATTTCCAAAAGAAAGCATAGAAATTTAATCCAAATTAATCTGAAATTCAACTCAATATAATATAATTTTTGTGCCTGTGCCTGTGCAAAAATATTAGGGAACAGCTGCTTCTTGGTCCCCCTTATCAGAAATGTGGCATGATGGGAGCCAATGGCAAGTATTTTTAGTAGCTGGTGAAAACATTTGGCAACTAACAACTTTGCAGTTTAATCATTATACATTTTGTATTTTAATGTTAATTTAATTTTGGATTTATATCTTGCTTTTAACATTTACCTTCTCTAAGCCATGTTCAGCTGATTTCAGGTAATTCAATAACTGTTATAAATGAAGTTGCATATTTACCAACCATTCATTTAGCAATTGTTTGAAATTGCAATAGTGCTGAACAAGTGTTATTTACCACCGGTCATCAAAATTCTGGCTGCTACACAACCTCCATGGTCACATGAGTATGATCTGGGCATTTGGCAAGTGATCACATTTGGCTGCAGTTTCTTCATTCACAATTCGTAATCTTTTGTTGGTTTCCCACAAACAAAATCAATGAGCAAACCAGCAGTGAAGGTTGCAAATAGCTTGGATAAATATCCCCATAGCTATTTGTTATCCCCATGGCTATTCGAAATTGTTCTCATGTGTCTCTACCAGGATGGATTTGATTTAAATCAAGTTGATTTAAATCACTAGTAAAAAAGGCTTGATTTAAATCAGTGATTCCCAAACTTTTTCAGTCCTCTGCCCCCTTGGTGCTACAAACTCATCCTCAATGTCCCCCACCCAGGGGTGGGATTCAAATTTCTTAACAACTGATTCTGTGGGTGTGGCTTAGTGGTCATGTGACTGGGTAGGTTCGGCTTGCTGGCTGGGCATGGCTTGGTAGTCATGTGACCAGGTGGGCGTGGCTTGTCAGTCATGTGACTGGGTGGGCGCGGTCAGGTGGCTATGAGACTGGCAAAGCAAATACAAATGGTCCTCGCTTAATGGCCAGTTGTTTAGCAAGTGTTCTAATTTATGACTGACCTCCCCAGAGCTACTTGATCTGTTTTTGGAGTTCTCTCTCTCTCTCTCTCTCTTCTCTCTTTCTAACCCTGCTGGAGCAGGTGGTTGGACTAGATGTCTCATTCACTTTCTCTTCCCTCCCTCCCTCCCTCCCTCCCTTTCTTTCTTTTTTCTTTCTTTCTCTTTCTTTCTGTCCCTTTCTTCCATCCCCCCACTTTCTTTGTCTATCCTTTTTCTTCATTTCTCTTCCTTTCTCTCTCCCTTCTTCTTTCTTTACTTTGTCTCTTCCTTCTCTCTATTTCCCTCTCTCCCTCCTTCCCTCCATATCCCATTCACTTTCTTCTCCCTCCCTCTTTCCTTCTCTTTCTCTCTCTCCCTTCCTCCCCTCTCTCTCCTTTCCTATTTTGTGCCCAGGCAGCCATGGCCTAATGTGTCAAAGGCCTGGGCTAATCCTGCATCATCCTGTTTCCCTTTCAGAGGCTACGGCCCTTAATCTCCGTTTCCTCCCCCAAGACCGCCACTTTTATCATCACATGGCCATGACTTTACCTTCCTCCCACAGCTGGCTGCCAGGGAAGACAAGCCAGGACTGAGCCACTGTGGTCGCTGGGCTCCCTGCCAGCCCACATCGTCCTTATCACAAATGCCTGAAGCTGTCGTGTGGTTTTTCGATGCAGCTGGACTGCAGCTGCACCCAAAAAAATTCATGGTGGCTGGAAGCTTTTTGCAGTGAAAATTACCAACCCCGGCTTTGCTTACTCCACTTCTCCAATGTGCCGCTGTGGCAGGATTCTAGGTACCCACCCCATAGGTCTACCCCATTGAGCCCGCTGCACCGGAGGGACTTGCCCAAGCAAGTCTGAGGGGAGTGCTGCAGCAGTCAATGGAATGAGCCTGCATGGCCAACGCCTAGAATGCAGCAACGGTAATGCGTTGGAGAAGCAGAACAAAGCCGGAGGTTGGTAATTTTCACTGCAAAAAGCCTCCAGACGCCACAGAGGCTTTGTTTTGGTGCAGCTGGAAAAAAAAGACATGGTGTCTGGATGCTTTTTGGAGTGAAAATTACCAACCTTCAGCTTTGCTTGCTCCGCTTCTCCAATGCAACGCTATGGCCATCAGCAATTGTCACACTTACATGCGATGTTGCACATGCGCAATAAGGACTGAATGGACAGGGAATGGAAGAACAAGCAGAGAGGAGCAGGGCCACCCAGGCCCCTTTACCTTTTACTGGTTTTCTGAACTACCAGGGATGGTAATGAATTGGTACAATCCCACCCCTGAATTGCGCCCTGTGAGGGGTTCATCTGCAGCACTCTTCTGCTATCCCCCTTGCTTCTTAGAGCCCCTCTAAGTCATCCCACCACTCCATAAGGGGCAGTACTGCCCACTTTGGGAACCACTGATTTAAATCAACTCAATTTCAAACATAATTTTTAAAGAGCAACTGTCATCTTTGTCCCAAAGTGGCTCCTCCTCTGACCCACTGTTGACTCACCAACAGTCCCAATCACTTTAAGTGGATGGTTGGTAATGCGCCAGTGACATAACAAGGTGAGGGACATGGCAGGCAGCAGATGAGTGGATACCCACTAACAGGCGCTACCATGATGGATCTGAAATATCAGGTGCTCTTTAATATTATATTTATAAGCTGCTTAGAAGGTTTCACTTTCATTTTTACTGCTTGCCCTTCCTCCTCACACTTAACAGCTTGGTGGTACAGATGCATTGTTCCTCAAACAAACATACAGTTTGTAGTGTACACAGATTTTCAAAACCATAGGATAAAAGAATATCCTGAACTCTGTCTTACTGTGGGCAACAGTCCTATTGATGTAAATGTAGAGGGCCCAATGCACATCTAGAGAATGCCATTGTCTTTCTAACGCATGGGTCGATCTTGGGCAGAAGGATCAACTCCTGAGCTCGGTGGAAAGAAGTATTGATGTTAGGTATGTATAAAGGTTGGGTCTAGGTGAAGGACCACCCTGTCTGAGTGGAAGACACAAAGGTCCTCCCTCACTGAGAGAGCGGCTAGCTCGGATATTCTCCTGGCGGAGGTTATAGCCACCAGGAAAACCACCTTGTATATTATAAGGTGGAGACTGGTGACCCTCAAAGTTTCAAAGGGAGATTTGGTGAGTGCTGTGAGAACCTTATTCAAATCCCAGGTGGGGTATCTATGTGCCACCGGAGAACTTAAGTTAGTGCCTCCCCCATAAGAAACTTCATATTTTCAGATGGTGAGAAAGAAATTGCACTCCACCGCAGGAGAAGACTGAGGCTAGGGCTGCTATCTGCCTACGCAGTGTATTGGAGGAGAGACCATTATCTAACCCCTCTTGGTGAAAGTCCCAAATATTTGCCACTGATGCTGAGGTGGGGGTCAATCTTATTTTTGTCACACCTGCAAAAGATCTTCCACGTAGTATTGTAGATGCAATCATGAATCTCGCCACCTGGATGGTGTTGATGACCTTGCTGGAGAGCTTCTCATCTTTTAGGAGTCTCTACTCAAGCACAAGGTGGCCAGTTGAAGCCACTGTGGCTCCGGGTGTTGTATGGATCTCTGGTTGAGAAAGATCTTGTCTGGTGGGATTCTCCAATGTTTGTCAATCAAGAGGTTCCTTGAGGTCTGCAAACCACAGGTGTCTGAGCCAGTATGATGCCAGGTGGAAAAGTTCTGCCATCTGTTCTAATAGTTTTCTGATTACCTTAGGTATTGTGGGAGAACAGGAAATGCATACAGGAGGCCCCAGGGCCAGGGACACCGGAGAGCGTTGACTCCCTCCATTCCCTGAAGTGGGAACCTCAAGAAAAATCAAGCTAGTTGTTCATTGAGGCATGAGGCAAACAGGTCCAGGATCAGGAGGCCGAACCAATCCGTTATCTCCCAGAAGAGACTTGGGTGCAGGCGCCATTCTGATTGGTCAATGGTGGCTCCACTCAACCAATCTGCTTAAATGTTGCTCTGTCTCAAAATATGCTCGGCTCTAATGGACTGGAGATTTCTCTCTGCCCAGTGGCAAAGTCTTTCTGCATCCCTCATGAGGGACTTTGAGTGCGTGCCCACATTGATTTATATGTGCCTTGTTGACCACGTTGCCTGTGAGGAGAAGAATGTGTTGTCCTCAAATTCTGTGTTGGAACTTGCGAAGGGCTAGGTGGGCTGCCCTGAGTTCCAGCCAATTAATGCTGCACTTTCTGTCTGCTGGAGACCAATGGTCCTGCGCTATAAGGGATTGGCACTGAGCTCTCCAGCTGAAAAGGCTGGTGTAGGTTGTAACTGTCACTTGGTATGGCTCTCTGAAGAGGCAGCCCTTGGCAATGTTTGTGGAGGTCCACTGCGAATTGAACAAAGGAACTTTGGTGGGACTAGGATCTTGGTCATGGAATTGCTCCAGCCAGATCTCTGGAATGGGAGCAAGAACCATTGCAAGGTCCTAGCGTGGAGACAATAGCAATACAGAAAATCAGCTTTCCCAAAAGTTAAGACAATTGGGTCAGGGGCACTCATTTGAGTGTCCAAATATGCCTGGATAATTCCCTGATGCTGTTTTGTCGGTCCTGAGAGATAAACCTTGCTTGTCATTGTGTCAATGTTGACGCCCAGGTATGGCAATCAAATGGTCAGCATGAGATAGCATTTTTCCAGGTTGATGGAAAAGCCATGGTCCAGAGCATGGTCCAGAAATCTATCTCAGCCTGCAGGTGGGATGAAGATTGGACTAAAATGTCATCCAAATAACACTGCAGATGAACCAGTATGCTCCTGAGATGCACCGCTAGAGCTGCCAGCACCTTTGTGAAAATTGGGGGGGGGGGGGGGGGAACGAAGCCAGACCAAATGGCAGGGTGTGATATTTGTAATGGCAGTTGGCATAACAAAACCGCAGGAACCTTCTGTGCGATGGTCTTATGGGGATGTGTAGATACGTCTCGTGTCAGGTCCGCTGAGGTCAAGACATCTTCCTGCCTGAGATTTAGAAGGATAGATTACAGAGAACTCATTTTGAATCTCCTATATACTAAAAAACAGTTGAGCCGTTTTATGTCTAGAATACTTCTCCATGCCCCCCCTCGAACTCTTTAGAATCACAAAGAGGAAGGAATAGAACCCTTGTCCTTGCTGATGTGTTGGGACTGGATGATTAGCATGGATTTCCAGCAAATGCTGAATCATGGTCTCCATGATGTCTCTCTTCATGGAATCCCTTGAGATACGGCATGGCATAAAAAAAATTGGGGGTGTGGAGAGGAACTCCAGGGAGAGACCTGATCTTATTATCTCTCAGACCCAGGCATCTGAGGTGATGTTGTCCCACCTATCAGCAAAGAAAGCCAGTCAGCCTCCAATGGCGGGATTGGTTAGGTATTCATTTGGAGCAGCGGAATGGTCTATTGCCAGTTCTGTGAAATGGTCTCTCGGATTGGGCTCCATGCCTGTTCCTATCTCTAAACCTTGATCTATCAGTCTGCTGTCCCTGTCTGAAGCCAGAAGACCTTTGGGTTCTTTGGAAGTAGTTCCATTTATAAGGGGCTCAAACGGAATTTCTCCGAAAGGACTGAACAGGGCAGTAATCTGATCTCCGGGACTGTGAAGGCAACATCTTGCGTTCGTCTTGTGTCTCTACCAGGACAGGGTCCAAAGCTGACCTAAACAGTTTAGTCCCATCAAAGGGAGTGGCTGCTAACTTCCATTTATATTTGGTATCTGCCTGCCAATGGCGGAGCCATAGCAGATGGCAAGCTGTCATTTGGGGGGCTATTGCTCAAGATGAGAACTTAACAGCATTAAAGGTAGCATCAGTGGAAAATTCCGTGGTTGCCACTATCTTCACTATATCCTGGTGGGCTCTAATGTTATCAGCCGGAATTGATTCCTGCAGGTGGTATAGCCACCTTAGCAAAGTGTGGTTGAAAAAGGATGAAGCTGTGGTTGCCTTAATGGCCTAGTTATCCGCCTGGTGTGCCCTATGGTGTGCCAACTGCGTCCTCTTGTCCTTTGGTTTTAAGGCATTATCCGTCTCACTGGGCACGGTGGAGGAAGCTGCTAGGGCCACCACTGGCTCATCAACTAATGGGGTCTGGAGTGACCCCGAGAAATCTTGAGTCAGATGATAAAATTGTCAGCTTTGGAAACCATATTTCACACTGCCACACAGTTTGAGAAAGTAGGAGGGGGTGATTTCTATTGAGTAGTTCTAAGTAGACAAAATAAAATTCTTCTGTTAGTTCAAGATTATTAAATGTGGCACAGGATGAAAAAAGGTTCTTACTCTGGGATAGATCCTGATTGGTCCATGTGATGTGATGATGGAAAAAGGGAATGGATGGTAGGTTGGGACATTGTGGGAAGTCTGTGGGAAACTTTTAGTTTTGAGATTCCACAGATGTGCCAGATGCTATTCTAATAAAGGTACTTTTGAGATTATGCCTGTCTCGGAGTTACTGATTGGAATGGAGGTTCCCTGGAATGCTGACATTATATTGAAACTCCAAGACAGGCACAATCTCAAAAGTATCTTTATTAGAATAGCACCTGGCATATCTGTGGAATCTCAAAACTAAAAGTTTCTCCCAGACTTCCCACAATGTCCCAACCTACCATCCATCCCCTGAACACCCTGAAAGATTTAAAGTGAAATTAAAAGTGAAGAGAAAAGAGTTTAAGTGACAAAATTAAGCTAGTTAAAGTGAAAAAAACTTTCCCCTCTTTTTATTGGAACTTTGAATTTGGTAAAGCTTCTGAATTTTAAACTTTCTTTTCAATTTTCAATTTTTGTTTTTATTTTCTTAACAATTTTTTAAAAATCTGTTTTGATTAAGACGCTTCTTTTTGATTTGAAATTTATTTTTTTTAAAAAGGAAGGATTTCATTTTCTCTTTTTATTCTTGGTATTGGATACATGAGAGGGGAGTGCAAGTGAAGGGGAAAAAAGTAGCACTGTCATCTAGAGGCTTGGATATATTATTTCTTTTTTTTTCTGTTTGTTTATGTACTTGTGCTATAATCATGGACTCTGAGCTTTGCACTAGAAAAGATAGTGGGATGAGCATGGTAGATTATTTATGCAAGTGCCCCTCTGTGAAACTATAAATAATTAGAGCCTGGAGTTGAAGTTGAAAAAAAGAAGATTGAAGTGACCTTGCAAATACTGGAACTAGAAACTTTGAGTTGATTTATTAAAGAGCCTTGGATACTCAGTGACAGTGGCTGGCTTCACATTAGGTTATTTTTCACCTCCTTTTTTTACTCCCCTGCCCCCAGCTGGGATTTTTATATTTGGATTTCAATCTTCTATTCCAGGAACTAGAATGTAAATTTTTTACTTTTTTTTGTCCTCTTCCTTTTCTCTCTCTTATTAAGAGAAATAATGGGATTATGGTACATAAGTGCCTAAAGATTTTTTATAAGGCATCCAGAAAATATCCATATCAATCACTCCGAGACATTTTCTCTCCAATTGATTTACCGTATATATTCGAGTATAAGCCGAGTTTTTCAGCCCATTCTTTGTGCTGAAAAAACTGCCCTCGGCTTATACTCGAGTCAGATTCCCCTCTGAAAAAAAAAATGGTGTGGAGCTCCGGAGCTGGGCAGCCGCTTTCCTGCAGGCAAGCCCCACTTCATGGACTCCGTCCATCCTCGCTCCCATCCACCCACCCACCCAAAGCGACGAAGTCCCCCAATCGCGTAGCCCAGAATTGCCCTCCCCTCCCCAGCAATGACGCCCGGTGTTTCCCAAGACAAGAAGCTCCACCGTGCAATGAAAGCACCCTGGCTCTAGGCTCAGAAAACAACGCAAGCTGCCGCCACCACCTCCTCCCCCTCCTTCCGAGCGGACTGAAAGCAGCTAGGAAACGAAGCTGAGTGGAGCCTAGAGCTCAGAAAACAATGCGAGGCGAGGTCGCTTCGGCTCCACTGAGCTTCGTTTCCTAGCTGCTTTCAGTCCGCTCGGGAGGAGGGGGAGGTGGTGGCCTAGAGCTCAGAAAACAACGCAAGCTGCCGCCACCACCTCCTCCCTCTCCTCCCGAGCGGACTGAAAGCAGCTAGGAAACGAAGCTGAGCGGAGCCGAAGTGACCTCGCCTCGTGTTGTTTTCTAAACCCGCGAGCCTAGAGCCAGGGCGCTTTCATTGCACAGCGGAGCTTCATCTCGGGAAATACTGGGCGTCGTTGCTGCCCCGAGGGGAGGGCGATTCTGGGCTGCGCAATTGGGGGACTTCGTGGCTTTGGGTAGGTGGGAGCGAGGATGTTGACTTTAAGCGCTGCCGACCAAGTGTTTCACAAATAGCAGTGGGACCTCCGTCCACCACCACCCCTCCCTCTTTTGCCTCCTTCCTTCTGATCAATCAAGTTTTCCTAATATTTGCTCACAGCTGCGTTTTCTCTTCTGCTGTGCTAGGCATTGAACGCGGGGATTTCTAATTCCCCTTACATGCGCGTGGATATGCCGCAGGGCATTTTCTTCCAAATGCCCCACTGGCAGAGAACACTGACTTTCAGAATAGTGAGATCATTTCCCAAATTAATTGATTCACTAACCCAAAAGAAGATGTCGATGACAGTGGGAGGCAGGAGTCACTCTCTCCCTTGCAAGAAAAAAGCAAGAGCTGTTCTTATGATCTCTCTCTCTCTCCCCGTAATACAGTCAAGCCCTTTCCAGCACGCGGGATCCGCCCCGCCGCTTTGCACCTTGCAAATGCAAAAACCCTGGGATTTTGCATTTGCAGGGTGCAAAGCGATGGCGGCAGATCGTGCGTGCTGGAAAGGGCTTGACTGTATTACAGGGAGAGAGATAGAGAGAGAGATCATAAGAACGGCTCTTGCTTTTTTCTTGCAAGGGAGAGAGTGACTCCTGCCTCCCACTGTCATCGTCATCTTCTTTTGGGTTAGTGAATCAATTAAACCTTTCATGATAGTGAGATCGTTTCCCAAATTGATTAATCTGTTTTTCTTTGAAATAAATATTCAAAAACATTTAATCTACTGATGCTTCAATTAATGTAATTTTATTAGTATCTATTTTTATTTTTGAAATTTACCAGTAGCTGCTGCATTTCCCACCCTCGGCTTATACTCGAGTCAATAAGTTTTCCCAGTTTTTGTGGTATAATTAGGTGCCTCGGCTTATATTCGGGTCAACTTATACTCGAGTATATACGGTATTTAGAAATCGAGCTGGCATGTCAAGGGCAATTTCCCAAAGTGAAAATTTTTCGCGCGTTACACAGAATCCACCTTCTCTCTTCCCTTCTCTCCTCCCACTTCTACACTTCATAAATCACAAGAACCAATAAACTGCCACTACAATTTCTTAATACGACATACAGAATAACCTTGAACTTTTCAACTCATCCAACTCTCTTAAAAAAATGTGCCCTCCTCCTAAAGAAAAAGAAAAAAACACATACAGGGGTTAATACATTGCCCTTAAGCCCCTCTCCCCCCTCCACGAGGACCCTTCGGTTTGTGGGGAAAATCCTCATGGAATTAATTAACAAATTGATCAGCATGAACATCCCAACTCTTTACCCAACTAGCATCTGAGAAGGGATTTCTTTTCCATAAGATCAAATATTGCAATCAGCCATTGGTGTAATCGAGAATTTTTTGAATCTCATGTGTTTCCCCTGTACCGTTAATGGTTTAGGGGGAGCGATTGGCAGTGGTCTTATCATTGATGCAGTAGCTGGTTTTAGTAAACTACAATGGAACACCGGATGAATTTTCCCCAATAGTCGAGGAAGACTTAATTGGATAGTGACCGGATTGATTATTTTTGAAATTGGAAATGGACCTAAGAATTTTGGACTCAGCTTCTTACTGGGCAGTTTCAACCAAAGATACTTGGTCGACAAATATACTTTGTTCCCTACTTTAAAAGGCGGTTGAAGGAATTCACCCACATGTTTTTTATAATTTTTTGCAGCTTCGTTCAAAGCTTTTTTTGTATCTTCCTACCCTTTCTTTAATGAGTTCATCCATTCTGTTAGGGACATGGATGAGGGAGGTTGTCTAGGTAATTCTGGCATCGGGACAAAATCTATTCCAGTGTTGATTTGGAATGGAGTCAATCCCATGCTGCTATGTACTGCATTATTATAAGCAACCCCTGCAAAAGGTAATAACTCAGCCCAATTGTCTTGTTGATAATTTACATAGCATCTAATGTATTGTTCAATCATGGCATTAGCTCTCTCTGCTGCTCTGTTACAAGCAGGATGGAAAGATGAGGATAATCCTTGAGAGGAACCAATGGATTTCAGAAATTCCTTCCAAAATTTTGTGGTAAATTGTACCCCTTTGTCTGATATTACTCTATGAGGTACTCCATGTAGTCTACAGATATGTTTCATGAATAGCTTTGCAAGTTTTTTCGCAGATGGAAGTCCTTTCCCTATAAAATGGGCCTGTTTAGAGAATAAGTCAATTATAGTCCATACGATCGTATTCCCTTCACTCTTAGGTAGTTCAACAATAAAGTCCATTGCGATTTCTTCCCAAGGTTGGGTTGGTTCAGTGACTTGTTGCAGGAGGCCAAGGGGTTTTCCAGTTCTGTGTTTCATTGTGGCACAAATTGAACAACTTTTTTACATAGTCCTCGACATCAGATTTCATTTTTGGCCACCAGAACTGTCTTCTCAGTAATGTAGGGTGTTTAGGAATCCAAAGTGGCCTCCCAGTTGGGAGTTACGCTTTAGTACCAGTAGTCTTAGGGTTGTGGGTACATAAAGCTTAGTCCCTTTCCAAGCTAGTCTATCATGCACTGTCAACTCAGTTTGATGGTCCAGGAACCAAGGATTGGTCAATAGGGTCGTTTTCAATTCTGCACTCAGCTTATCTTCCAGGTGTTTAGGGTTGTGTTTGGCTTGGGCTCAAGTGGTCACTTGGCTTGCTGATTGAGCATCTGAAATTAAGGCTTGTACTATTTCCTCTCAGTGGCTGTCAAACTGAAGTTTTCTGGACAGAGCATCCACCAGTACGTTTTTTCCTCCAGGGATATATTGAATCACTTGAAATATTGGGTCCAGCAGACTTGTTTGGGCAATAATCTCCTAGGGGTCTTTAGAGCCTCGAGGTTCTTATGATCAGTCTATACCTCAAAGGCCTCTGGCACCCCTTCTAGAAAATGCCTCCAAGTCAATAAAGCCCATCGTACGGCGAATGCTTCTTTCTCCCAGACCACCCACCTTCGCTCTGTGTCTGTCAGCTTTTTAGACACATAAGTGCACGGCATTAGTTGGCCTAGAGAGTCTTTCTGCAGCATTTTTCTTTTTCCCTTTTTATTTTTTGGAGTGGCAATTGCCTGCCTCCTTTTTTTCTTTTTTCTTTTTTCCTTTCTCTTTTTTCTCTCTCTTTCTTTACAGATAAGCACTACAAGATGAGCAGAAAGACAACAGCCCCAGCTTCCTCAACACCAATAGCCTCTTCACCATCTGGAGAACAATGGTCAATACAATCTTGCAACAGGAGAAAAAGAAGGAAGTGACATTACAGATGATTATGCAAGGAATTCAGAAGATTGAAAAGAGACTGGAGAATATTGAGCAAAGAACTGAAAAGACAGATGAGAAAGTAGAAAATATTCAACAGATGATGATGAAATATGAAGACAGATTTTAAAAAATTGAAGAAGATACACAAAGGGACAAGAAAATTGGAGATATTGATACTCGATTGAGCGATGTCGAGAAAGGCAGGTGGGAATCATTAGAATGGGAAATTGATAGATCAGAATTCTACTTAAATTTCAAAATGTAGAAGAATGAAAAGGTGAAAATCTTGATGAAACAATGACAGAAATACTGGCGGAAGCATTAGAGATGGATAGGATGTATGAAGTGTTCTGTGTTTATACAAGATATGCAATTAGAAATAGGTTACCAAGAGAAATTCACATCAGATTCACTAAAAAGATAATCAAGACACAGATACTGCAGGTGGCAAGAGAGAAAACTTTAAAGTATAAAGAAATTGTGGTGCTGAAACAGGTACCAAGAAGAGTAAGAGAGATGAGAAGAGAATACTTATTTTTGACCAAAGAGTTACTTAAAAGAGGAGTAAACTACAGATGGCTGATACCAGAAGGCCTCTTGTTCACCTGGCAGGAACAAAGATACAGAATTGACACAATTGAAAAAGCTGAGCTATTCTACTTAGAATATTTCAGAGGAAAGGAGGAAGAAGCAAAGAAAGGAAGAGTCATTAATTAAATTCCAAGAGGAGTTTATAGCAGTAATTGAAAAAGAAAAAGAAGGTGCAGTAGGTGCTGTAGCCAGAGAGCAACGAGAACTAAGACCTACTAGAACAATAAAACCCCCTCACAAAGCCTAACATGGATGAAAGAAAATTGATTACGATTAACATAAATGGACTTAATTTGGCTACTAAAAGGAAACCATTTCACAAATTAGAGAAATTAAAATTTGATATAATTTGCCCACAAGAAGTACATATCAAAAAACAACATGAATATATATTGAAACAAAAAAAAAATAGGGAAATTATTTACGTCGCTGGCACAATCTATAATGTCTATTAAAGACACAATTTTGGCAGAACTAATTTACACAGATGATAACGGAAGGATTTTGATGGTGGAAATAATGGACAATAATGTTAAAACACTTTTAATTGCAATCTAGGCTCCGAATGATAACCAAGAAGAATTTTACAGGAAATTACATATGAAAATAATTGAATTGGATTATGTTAATATTTGTATGATGGGAGATCTTAATGGAATAGTTAATAATCGGTTGGACTATAAAATGCAGAAAACAAAGAAAGCTAGAACGATACTACAAAAATCTTTCTTTGAATAACAGAAGAATTTAACTTAAAAGATGCATGGAGAGAGAGAAATGCGGAAAGTACGCAATACACTTTTTACTCACAGACATGCATCCTGGTCTAGAATAGATATGATTTGGATTTCAGCAGCATTACTGGCTAACATATGAGAGATTGAAATAAAAATAAGCACTTGGGCAGACCATAATTCAGTGACAGTTATTTGGAAAGGATATAAGAGGAGATCTAGATGGACTTTAAATAATACGATATTTAAAAAAAAGACTTTAAATAGAAAATAGAGAAAGAACTTGCTTTCTTTTTAAAAAAAAAAATAGAAAAGAGGATACATCTCTACAGAACCTCTGGGACATGAATAAGGCCTACACAAGAGGCTTGATAATGGACTATACAAGGAAAAGAAATATAAAACAGAAAAAGTCTTTTAAAACATTGGAGGATGATTATAAAAGATTGGAAAAAGATCTACAGAAGTCCCTGCAAAAAAGACATTAAAAATAAAATGGATATAATTAAATATAAAATGGGACTAATGGAAAGAGGAACTAGCACACACATAAAAATTAAAATGCTAACCAGAATTACTTTGAAGATGCAAATAAACCAGGCAGATGGCTAGCTTATAAACTGAGAAAGGAAAGAGAATCAAGAAGAATTAACCAATTAATAAATGAAGAAGGACATATTTGCTATGGAAATGAGGAAAAGAAAAAAAATTATACAAGATTACTATGGAAAATTGTACTTTCAAGAGAATATTCAGGAAGAAAAAGTTAAGCAATATTTACAGAAAGTGAATTTACCTCAGATATCTAAAGATACTGAAACAATGCTAGAAGGGAATATAACAATGATGGAATTAATAGAAGCCTTAAAAAAACAGAATGTTGGAAAAGCACCAGGTCCAGATAGCTTATGAGCAGAATTTTACAAGACTTTCCAGGAAATATTGAATCTTCACCTATTAGAAGTTATGAACGAAGTTATGCTAAAGAAAAGAATACCCAAAACATGGCAGAAGCATTTTTTACACTTATCCTAAAGGAGGATACAGACCTGCAGCAAGTTAAAAATTACAGACCCATATCCCTATTAAATTCAGACTATAAAATTTTTGCTTCAATTCTGGCAGAAAGACTAAAAAGATACTTAAATAATTTTATCCATATTAACCAAAATGGATTCCTGCCAAAGAGACAAATCAAAGACAATGTGAGAATTATTTTGGATACTCTGGAATACTATGAGGCGCATCCTGAAAAGCAAATGGCCTTGATGTTTTTAGATGCACAAAAAGCTTTTGACAATGTGAGTTGGTGATTCATCTTATTTCAATTGACACAAATGGGCTTTGGTAAAAAAATTATTCAAGCCATTGAAATGATATACCATGAACAAACTGCAAAGTTTATAGTAAATGGAGAACTAACAGAATCTATAGATATAAGAAAAGGGACAAGGCAAGGTTGTCCATTGTCACCCCGGCTGTTTGTGTTAACACTGGAAGTGTTGAATAGGAATATTAGAGAAGACAAAGAAATAAAAGGAATGAAAATTAAAAAGGAAAAGTATAAATTGCAAGCCTTTGCAGATGACCTGGTATTCATATTAGAAAACCCATTGAAAACAGCACCTAAATTAATAGAAAAAATAGAAGAATATGGAAAAGTAGCAGGTTTGAAAATAAATAAAGATAAAACAAAGATATTAACAAAGAATATGTTAGCAAGATGAAAGAAAGAGTAGGAAGAAGTTTTAGAAATACAGGTCACAAACAAGGTTAAGTATTTAGGGATATACAGTACACCAAGATGTAGCACACTGAAGGAGAATAATTATCTTAAACTCAAACAGCAGATTGTGACAGATTTGATAAAATGGGGAAATTTACAATTATCATTGATTGGGATAATATCTACAATTAAGATGAATATATTGCCTAGAATTTTATATCTATTCCAGACTTAAATAGAATTCTGTTGAAATATATCTGGCAGGGCAAAAAAGCGAGAATAAAACTAAAACTGTTACAAGATGCAAGAATAAGAGGAGGGTTTGCCTTGCCCAATTAGGAGTTGTATTACCAGGCGACAAATCGGATGTGAGTAAAGGAATGGATAACATTAAGGAACAGTAGACTATTGACCTTAGAAGGGCATGACTTGGTGTTGGGATGGCATGCCTTCCTTTGGTACAAGGAAACTAAAACATAGGGGTATTTTAGAATACATTACATCCGAGAGGCACTGTTTTTGAACTGGGAGAAGATAAAAAGATAATACTACTTAAAAATTCCTTCATGGATATCTACCATTGAAGCTTTTTCTTACCCAATAATATATAAAAAGGAACAAACAGTTAGATATGGTGAGATATTAAATGAAAGGGATGAACTTAAATCTATGCAAGTGTTGGAAGAACAAGGTGTAAAAATGAACTGGTTCATATTTGTAAATACAATCTAGATTTGATAAAGATGTTAAAACAGAAGGTATTCATGATAAGTTGACTAATTTAGATAAAATTTTGATGGGTACTAATGAAAAGGTAATTTAAAAACTTTATGGACATTTATTAGAATTTAAAGTAGAGGCGGAACACGTTAAAGAAATGATGATTGCTTGGGGGAAAATTCTACATATGGGATTGACTTAGAAAAATGGCAAAAATTGTGGTCTCAAAATTATAAAATGACAATGTCAACTGCATATAAAGAAAATCTGTATAAGATGTTTTACAGGTGGCATCTACTCCCAACGAGACTTGCGAGAATGTTTAAGAATAAATTGAATAAATGTTGGAAATGTTATCAGATACCTGGTTCATATTACCATATGTGGTAGACATGCTCGGACGCAAAAAATATTGGACTAAAATCCACACATGGTTGGAAAAAATGATAAAACAACATATAGACTTTAAAACAGAGATCTTTTTATTGGGAATTATACCAGAAATATACAACAAAGAACTGAAATATTTGATTGTAAATGTTTTAACAGCAGCTAGGATTGTATTTGTTAAGAATTGGAAAATCGATAAAATACCTATGCAGGAGGAAGTTATTAAGAAAATTATGGACTGTGTTGAAATGAGTAAGTTGACATTTGAAATTAGAGAACAAGAAGATAAACAATTTCATATGATATGTGATTTGTTTTATCAATGGTTGGACAAAAACATATGGTAATGTAATAGATTAGATAATTCTGTGATAGAAATTTAATAGATTGATATAAAACATAATATAGACATATATAACCATTGGTTGAAAGTATAACATAAATTTTAAGATAAAATTTGGAATATCTCATATAAAATGATGGAATAGTTTAGTCATGGATGATTAATAGCTGTTAAATATATAAGCATATGTTACTTTGACAATGTGAAAATTGATATAAACTGTGAGTAATGATACAAAAAGATAGCACAAAAGATTTGTAACCAACTGACACACTATGTATATAAAATGGAAGATGGTTTTATGTTTTGTATGTGTATGTTTGTTTTAAAAAACAAAAATTCTTTAAAAAACAGTGTCTAACATTAAGATGCTGCTATAATATTTTATACTTAGAACAATCCATGTGCTATTAAGAAAAATTCCATCACAATTCCAATTTTTAAAAGATGCCAATATCCACTGCAGTTACATATCCATTGAATATTTTAAAAGATGCAAATATTCTCCAAATTAGATTTCTGTATGGATAATTTGTCAGTATCTTTGTAAATATTACTGTGTAACTCTTCATACCAGCAACGGAATATAACCTGATGCTTATTAATTCAGAGGTAAAGCCACTGTGTTCAGTAGAGTAGATATAGACAATGTGACATGCACTTAATCTATGCCACTAAAATTGAATGAATGAATTCATTCATTCACAATTTATATGACTGCCTATATCATATGATGACTCTAGACAGCTCACAATAATTAATAAAATCCATAGTTAAAAATGAAATGCTTTTTCAGGGACTAAACTTCCCTGCAGCTCAAACTCTATCTCAGCTTAATGCTTTGGGAAATAGCCAGGTCTTCATAGCTTACCAGAGAACAAAATAGTAAGAATCCCTTGAATCTCAGATAGAATGCCATTCTAAAGAACTGGGGCAGACACTAAGAATGTACAAATGCAGCCTCTAAGGAGGAAATCTGGAGCATATGCATCCTGTCTAGTAGAATAGATTGGACAGATAATTTTTGGCTTAGAACTGGGAAAGGAAAACTGAACTGATTTCTTCAATGGCCAGGAAATAGCACTGATACTATAAATATCTATCATTCAACAAATGTCAGCAAGACTTTGTAAGTCTTAGAGACTATCCAATAAAGATGGCTCTGGACTAGTGATGTCAACTATTCTCATTTCTTTATATTTGTCATCTTTTTGATTCAGAGGACTTGTTTGTTTGAAAATCAGTTTAACGTTGCATGAACTCTACAGATATTAACTGCATTGGAATCAATGTTGTTAATACAAATGTATGTTATGCAAATTATGAAAAAATATATTCAGCAACAAACCCACATGTTTATATTGCATAAGATTCTCCAAACATTTCAACCAATAAAAATCAACAACTTCACTGCTCAGTCAATTCTAGTATCATGATAATTTAAGTGGAAGGAAGTATATACAGTCTGGGAAGCAACAGCACAATGTTTTTGTATATCTTATTTTTTGTTTATTTTTTCCATAAAATTATGTCATTTTGAGGTTCCCCTGCACAATTTCAAAAATTATAAAATAACTCTGCCTGCCAGGAGAAAAAATGCTGTTTATTATTTAAATTAACCAATGTGGCCATTCTGTATTGAAAGTTTATTTGTTTGCCTAAAAATGTGTCTTTGGTCCAATTATTCTACCAGTACCCCCCCCCCCCCCCCAAATTAGTTTCAATGCTTGCCTTGACAGAGAAAACAACAACTGAATACTTTGAGTTTGACTGGGCACTATAAAGACTCTATGGCAGAAGGCATTGTTGGTTTATGCTATTACAGGGCTTTTCTATTTAAAGAATGGCGAGACACATTGTGGTGTGGTAGCAGTTTATTCATATGGATCAAAAGCTAGCAGATAATTAAAGGGATTCATTTGGTGCTAGAAAAATTCCCTTCCATGAATTCCAGAAATAGATTAAATCAAATATTTTTAATATTCTAGGCAAGATGCAGGATTTTACCTTTCAAGAGTTTTACTGTGGGGCTTTCACAGTAGCATATTCAAAAGAATGTGAAACAATGAACTGCTCGCTGCTGCCTAATTGCTCTGTTGTGGGAGGCTACAGGCTAAACATTCAATTGAATATTACCACCCAACTGTTTTCCTAATTACAAATCATTACACTGAGAAGATTTTATAGTTAAGATAGAAAGAAAATATATGTAAAAACAATCCAAAATATTGCTAAATACTTAGAAATTAAATATAGGGTCAGAGAAATTCTAAATAGCTGTTCGGTTAGAAAGCAAGCAGAAGTCCTCACTACATCATGAAGTTATATTACATTTTATTTAGCTCTATAATAAAATCATTTCTGTAATACCAACATGTAAAAATCTGTCAGGACCTCATCTGAGGAATATTCTTAATAAAATGACAGGTGATGTGTTGTTACTAAGCTCTTTGCAACAGTTAAATTTGGCTTTGATACAGGACCTGGAATAAAATACATCCTCGCTAGGCTAGGGCTGTTTGTTCTAGGTGCTAAATAAAGACCACCAAAATGAATATAAGAAAACAGAGAGGCAGATGAATAGTATTTTAGCCAAATCAGACTTGAAGCTGAGTTGATGGAAGATTTCTATACATTTGGATGACCTTCTCACTAAATAAGGCTTAATGAGCATCATCAAAGTAAGTGCAGAGTCGTTACAGCCTTCAGTACAAAACCTTCTGTTTGCAATGTAAACATAAATAATACAGAAATGAAATGTTTTCAGATGAGAATACATTTGTCATCTCATTTTTTAATAGCATACCATAGAGATTTAACTCTTTTCAAGTCTGTTGTCTTCTCCATCATTGTAGTCTTCTAAGCTTACAATGGTGACTTTCATCAGGAAAATAATATGGGGGGAAAGGTTAAAAATCTCCAAGCAGTTATTCACAGAGGTTTTCAGCAAAATAAGCACGGCAATGAAAATTTGAGAAATCTGATTAAATGCCCCTCCGATACAACCATAAAAGAAAAGTAACACTCCCAAGGAAATGTATATGCTTTTACAGAATACTGGTTTCCATCCTTTTGCAGAAAACTGTAGTGGAATTTAACTATAAGTAAAATATTGCTGTCTACACCCACTCCCTGAAAATTCCATGGAGAAAGTTTCAGAAATTTCAGAATACAATTTATCTATGGAAGCTTCCAAATAGTGTTATGTTGATCTTTCCACTAGTATTATAATGATTAATCTCATGATAATAAACATCAGTCAAACATTTAGCCTGGATTTGATGTTTTTATCCACCCATCAGGTATAAGGACTTGAGATAGGCAGTTACTATTTTTTTATGTTATTAAAGCTATTGTTGTGGGGTGTCAGCTGTTTGAAGTAAGTACTGCCTTTTTCAATTGATTGATGGTGATTTTGTCAATACCTGTAGTGTTGAAGAGTTGCTATAGTTGTTTTGAGATTGCACTTAAGGCATCTAATATTACTGATACTATCTATTTTCTTCTGCCCCAGTCTATCAATTTTTTGGTCTTTATATTTTGTGATTTTCTCAAATTCTTTTCTCTTCTCTTCTGCTGTCTCCTGGTACTGCAACATCCATTGTTCAGACATTTTCATCTTTCTTATTGACAATTGATAATAATATGTGTTATGTGCTTATCCGAGCACTGTATCTTCTTCCTTTTCTATTAATTTATGTTTTGTGGTCCTACCAGTTCTTGTCGACAAAAAGTAACATTTCTTGCAAGTATTCCAATGCTCCATTGATACTTTGTCATGCTATATTGTTTGTAGTCAGTCAATGCGACTGTGTTGCAGCAGCTAAATAGGTGGTCCATTGTTTTCTCAGCTTCATTGCAGAGGTAGCATTTGCTGTCTGTTGCTATCTTCTCAGTTCTGGCTTTGTATGCTTTTGTTCTAGACTCTCGAGAGACTTGATTTTGTGCAGCCAGAATTAGCTCCTCTGTTTCTTTCTTCAACTTTCCTGCTCTTAGCCATTGCCAGATATTGTAATTATCTGCTTTGTTTCTGAGTCCTTCCCAAGGACCTGGGATAAGCAGATGTTGTTTGATGAGGTTAAGA
Source organism: Hydrophis major (assembly GCA_033807585.1). Lineage (NCBI taxonomy): Eukaryota > Metazoa > Chordata > Lepidosauria > Squamata > Elapidae > Hydrophis > Hydrophis major. Next base: position 134,372,357 of record CM066343.1, read on the forward strand.
GCATTATTTTAATTGTGGCTTGCCACAAAATCAGCCAGATATTTAGACTACATTTGGCATTATTATTCATCTATCAAGTCCTTCCCAAGGACCTGAGATATGCAGATATTATTGTCTGATGGTGTTAAAGTTACCACTGTAGGCTGTAAGTTGTTCTAAATAAACATACCTTTTGCAATTGACATGGTGATTATAGTTTTATCACACATTCAGCCAGATTTTCAGACTGGATTTGGCATTTTTATCTATCTATTGTATCAAGTTCTTTCTTAGAACCTGAGATAGGCAGATGTGGATGTTTGATGGTGTTATAGATATCATTGCAGGAAGTTCCAAATAACGCTGCCTTTACTTTACTATCAAACCTTTACTACTGAATCTTCTCAAGGATTAGAATAGGCAGATGTCAATGTTTGACGGTGTTAGACGGATTATCACAGAATGTAAGCTGTTCTAAAGCTGCCTCTTGCAATTGACCAGTGGTGAATTTGTCTAGGCTGATGGTATTGAAGTGGTGTTCCAAGTGTTTTGGACTGTGCTCAAGGTGCCTATTGGTACTACCTTTGTTTTCTTTTGCCACAATTGTTCTATTTTTATTTGTAAGTATTTTTGTTATCTTATCCAAGTCTTTCTCTTCTACTCTACCAGAGAGTGCCACATCCTCTATGAAGACTTTTTTTGTTTTGACAATTGTTAAGTCTGGGGTGTTATGTGGCAGATGCACTTCTTCTGAATTCTGAAGTCCCAGTTGTTTTCTATGACTTTCTCTACTTCATGTACCAACAGTTCTTGCTTGCAGGCAAATGTATTTCTTGCAGATCTTCTAGTACACCATTATTGTTAATTTCTTATGTTGTTGTTTATAATAAGATAAGATAAGAAGAACTTTACTGTCATTGTACAAGTACAACGAAACTGTGGATGCACCCCAGCAACTGTTCGCAATATAATAAAACCAGAGCACTTAAAGATGAAGATAAGAAAAATAGAGTACCCGCATCTCCATTTGCAATTAGAGAGTACAATATCTACAAATATACACAAAACATACATCCAATACTACTGTGATGCTTTGCAGAGTGTAATACACAAGAGATGGATGTTATTATACATCTGAATGAGGTATTGCGATTTCACATCTTAATAAGGTAGTGACTTTGTATTTATTTGCAGTTCGGATGGCCCAGGGAAAGAAACTATTTGTTAGTCTAGTGGTGTGGGATTTTATTGACCTAAAGTGCCATCCAGACAGCAGCAAGTCAAAAAGATAATTGTCTGCTGTTGGTTGCAGCACCTCCCCCAAAGGCCCCCAGTCCCTGCATCAATCACGCCATGGCTTCTGGCTGCCAGGTTTGGCAGTCAGCCAATTGGCTGGTGATGAACTGTCCTGTGTACCCCAAATGAACCGTATTTTGGCAAATGGGCCATGCCTAAGGGCGTGTGATGGAGGGGCTCAGGCTCATTGGCTAGGGTGAAAGGATGGGGTAGGCCAGCCAAGCAGAAAAGCTGGAGATTAATGCATGGAGGCAGAACCCTGGAGGAGAAGCAGGCACAGCCAATGGTAGGAGCCTTAAAGTCCTAGATCCATACCAATAGCAGTAGGAACTTTGAATGCAATCCCAAAATTACTGGAGTACCACTTGAACATCATCGGCATTGACAATTCACCACCAATCATTTGCAAAACTTAGCTTTACTAGGAATAGTTTACTACTCAATAGTAGTAACTGTGAGAGGCATTTCGGAGCCCTAGTGAACAACCATTTAAATATGAGCTGGTAGTGTGAAGCAGCTGCCAAAAAAGCCAACATAGTTCTAGTCTGCAGAAAAAGAGGGATAGAATCAAAATCATGTGAAATGTTAATAACACTTTATAACACCTTGGTAAGGCCACACTTGGAATACTGCATTCAGTTTTGGTTGCCTTGATGCAAAAAAGATGTTGAGACTCTAGAAAGAGCGCAGAGAAGAGCAACGAAGATGATAAGGAGACTGGACACTAAAACATATGAAGAATGGTTGCACAAATTGGGTATGTCTAGTCCAATGAAAAGGACTAGGGGAGACATGATAGCGGTGTTTCAATATCTTAGGGGCTGCCACAAAGAAGAAGGAGTCCAGCTATTCTCCAAAGCACATGAGGGCAGGACAAGAAGCAATGGGTAAAAACTAATCAAGGAGAGAAGCAACCTAGAACTAAGGAGTGTTTCAATATCTCAGGGGCTGCCACAAAGAAGAGGGAGTCAAGCTATTCTCCAAAACACATGAGGGCAGGACAAGAACCTAATCAAGGAGAAAAGCAACTTAGAACTAAGGAGAAATTTCCTGACTGTTAGAACAATTAATCAGTGGAACAACTTGCCTTCAGAAGTTATGAATGCTGCAACACTGGAAGTTTTTAAAAAGATATTGGATAACCATTTGTCTGAAGTGGTGTAGGGTTTCCTGCCTAGGCAGTGGGTTGGGCTAGAAGACCTCCAAGGTCCCTTCCAATTCTGTTATTTTATTCTATTCTAAAAAATGGACATTTTGCGACAATATTTGTGATACCATCAAACATCCATATCTGCCTATCCCAGGTCCTTGGAAAAGACTGGACAGGTAGACAAATACAGTCTGAGCATTTGGCTGATTGTGCGACCAATTATAATAAAAATAATGCCACCTGACTCCCAATGATTCTGAAAAGTTACGAATAAAACATTACAGACAAGAAGAAAACAAAAAACCTAAAACAATAATATACAAAAGAAGAATACAAGAAAACCCTAAACAATAATACATAAAATTGAGAAGTAAAGTTGGCAGGGATAACAACTCCAGATGGGAGCAAAAGAAGCAAATCCACACAAAGAAAGCTCCAAAGAAAGAAATTCCAACTTATAAAATTCCTTTTAGATAGATGTTGATTTTTTTTTCTTTTTAAAAAATATAGATGTGTTTTAAACATGAGTGATGTGGCTTCCAATGAATGTATTGTATGGGATCTTCTTCCAATGTAGTTTTTGTTCATGAAGAGATTCCAGTTTAAGAATTCTGTAATATTGATTTAATTTAAAAATATCATTTCGGTATTTGATAAAGATAATGATGAATTCAAAATGTGAAGCGTGGAATGTTTTTTCCGTGATATTATTTTGCATCACAAAACCAGGATCTTGCTTCTTGCAGATAAGCTTGAAAATAATGGAGTTTAAATGAAGGGTTTTCTTATGTGAGATCACAGATCACAAAAAAATGCAAATATTTATATAAGAATTCTTTGTGTTATGTACTTCCACAGTATTTCTATTTCTGAATATGGTTTTATTTTAGAAAGACAAAGTTGGAAAGCTGAAGATTGTCTTCCTTTCTAAAAAAGCTTTTATTACAGTCTTAAATACTTAAATCAAAATCCATTTTTAAAAAGAGTTTATGACAAGGCAACAAAATGTACTGTTTCTATTATGTCAGCCTTGTAAATAAGACAATAGTAGATAACTTGGAAAATGAGGTTAATAACACAAGTATAAATATTAGCAATTTAGTAAAAGATTTGAATCATGAGCTATCTTTTTTTTAAAGTTCTCCTCAGGAAGAATTCTGAATGTAAGGTAAAAGTCTATCTTTCCCTCAATTTAAATCAGATCACACCATTTTAATGGCTGTGGAGGAAACTTTCTTTTCTTCATAGATCATTGGAAATCAAATAGGTGGTTAACGATAAGTAAGGTAAGGTAAATCTATCTCTCCCTCACAGTTAAAATCAGATCACCTCGTTTCCAATGGCTGTGGAGGAGACTTTATTCTTTTCACAGATTATGTGGAAACCAAATAGGTGGTTAAAGATGAGTAAATCATCATTAGGCACTTTTACCTGCATGAAATTTGTATATTCATTGATATTAAACTTGTATATGTCAAGCAGACCAGCTGTTCAATGCAAGACTCTTTTAAATGAAGTTCATTTCTCTTACAACTCATACATACAAAATCGTTTGAACAAAAAATATGCTAGACTTTGAAGAGCAGCACACCTCTTCAGCTAAAACCAATGGAAAATAATAAACCTTCTTTGATTCTCCAGGAATCTTTATAGCCAAGATCAAGCAAGTAAAATTCTACAGAGAAAAACTAAAGTAATGATCAGGAGGCAATGGATAATTTCTGCAGACAGGTACTACAGAAACTTAAGTCATCCATGATAAGGAAGATTTGTGGCTCTGATTTATCTTAAAATCATCTATTATGATATGTTCACAGATTATTAACCAGAAAAATATAGAAAACATCAGGAGATTCACATAATTCTCATTACTGAATATGTTATTTTATCCTTCTTTTCCAGAATAGTGTTTTTGGATTTGTAATCTGACATATCTGTATTTTGCTTCAGCAATAATTTTGAACTCTCCTTAATCTTGATAAGGGGGAACCCCACTTTGCTAAAGTATGATATATATCTTGCTTTGAGTTAATATCATTCATATCTGAATTGGTTAACTGCAATAGTAAAGATGGAAGAACTGATCTTCTGCTAGTCTGATTAAAATACAGCAAATAAATTGGTATCAATCTGTCATGGTTTGGCAAATGTGACCAGGTCTTAAGGAATCAAAGCCAATTGTTAAGATGCCTTCTGCATGTTATTCAAAGACTGACAGCAGGCCACTTCTCTAGAGAAGGCAGTTTTTGTATTTCATATATTTTGTTTGAAAGCAACCACTGCCTTGGGTGGAGTCCCAAAACAACTGGAGCATCACTTGAACACCATAGGTATTGACAAATTTGCCAGTCAATTGCAGAAGGCAGCTTCACTTGGAACAGCTTCCATCCTGCAGAGGTATCTGTAACACCATCAAAGATCCAGGTCCTTGATAAGGACTCAATTGGTAGATAAAAATGCCAAACCCAGTCTGAACATTGACTGCGATAATAATAATAACAACAACAATAATAGTAATAGTTCTCACTTACTGCTTGGTTAATGAAATCCAAAGTAATGGTGCTGAAAAAAGAAATTTGCAACTGATCTTCAAACATGTAGCCATCACTGCATCTCTAAAGTCACATGACCATGATTTGGCAACCAATAGGCATTTATGGCAGTTGCAGTATCTTCCAGGCATATGACTATAGTTGCCATATGCAACTTGATAAACGAAGTGGGGTAGTTTGTTGAAAGGCTTCAACAAACGAAGTGGGGAAGTCAGCAGGTCCTGGAAGTTACAGTCATGTGACATCACATTTAATGATTATGGGTAGTTTGCTTTATGATTGCAGCTGTGACTGACATCATCATATGCTGGGCATAATCATGTGATATATTGCTCTAACAACTTCCAGCCCCAACTGTGGTAAATAAATAAGGAATCCTTGTAGTAGCAACATTATAATAGTATCTTTAGTGATCTTAAATCTTGGAGAAAATAAAATAGTCAATATCAAATCCAAACAGATGTAATAAACTGTTAGACTATGTGTAAATAACAACAACTATTACATAATATTACTGATTGTCTGTAGCAAACTGTATAGGCTGTGTTTGTGTGAAACACTTGGGGCATTACTATGCATCTGAAAGTCTTTATAAATTAAGAGTTTGTATCAAATGTGTTTCTGCCATTTCCATCCCTATGGTTTTGTTTGTCCTCAGTCACTGCTAAATGATTGTGAACATTCTATTTATTTAAAAGCAAGGTTGCTGATTTTCTTTCCTGGCTTATCAGCATATCATTTGATAGTGTGCAAAACATCCACAATCCACTGAAGCAAGAATACAGAGATTATCACTTCAGACTTCTATCTGGACTTCTGAAGGATAATTTTTTTGTTCTTCCACTCATTGTCATTTTGGAAGGAAAATGTAAAATAAAGAAACCCTAAGGTAAAAACAGTCCAGGAAAAAAGAAGCAGCATTTGCCAAACTTGTGCAGTTCAGAAGATTATTGTATAGATATCAAGAAAGAAGAGCCAGACAGACTGTCAGGAAGAATGGCAAACTAATTCTGAAAATTTGACCAAGAAAACTGTAGATACTATCCCAGGTAGTTGCCTGGAGTCAGCACAGACCTGTAGGAGTCCGCACACATTCTTTTATTTTTTGTTTGTCTGTCTGTCTGTCACACACAGCACAATAATGAAACTGGTTAGTTGTTGGGGTACCATATTTTTTTATTTTGCAGTAGCAGACAATAAATCCAACTGACAAATATAGGGAATCTGGCAGTTTAATATCTTTTACTCCTTTCTGGACAATGCAATAGAAAACGCAGGGGTATTTTATTTAAAGATAAAAACACATTCCAGAAAATCATTATAGCAGAAGACTACAAATGTATCTCCTCTTGGGGGCCAAATGATAAAACAGTTACAATCAAACATGACTGTACCATTGTAAATTGGAAGTGTTATAGGACTGTAACATGCACATTAGCCAATCACAATTTAATCTGAAATCCAGAAAATTGGATTAATTCAATTAATTATGGATAACCACATCTACTGCTATAGTATAATGAAAGTTAAAAGATGTGACGCACAATGACAGAAAAAACTTCTCCCTAACTTCTGTTTATTCATGCAAAATTGAAAAATAATAATCCTAATCTATTTTGGTATTATCTATGCCTAAAATGCTCAAAATGTCTGGACATCTCATAGTGTCTTCTTCCCACTCATTTATAATTTTATTACTGTAAATGGGAATAGCATCCACAATCCTTTAAAAAATTCAAATACCAAACCAGCCAATAATGTTGCCAATTGTTTATTGATACTATCTAACAGTGAATCTCCAGGAGTCTTTTACAATCTTGTCCACAGGTGCTAAAATTAAACCTGGGAATCTTCTGTTTTCAAAAGCATGAGTAACATTACAAAAACTATGGTAGAAATACAAACACTGTGTTGATCAAATGTTAATCACTGCTAATTCTCAACTCTCTAATTATAAATGCCTACAGTTGTATTTTCAAAACCTTATTGGAAACTACTACAATATACACCACAAAATACATATTTGTCTACCCCAAACTCCAGGGATTCATAGATTGGTTGCAAGGGAAGACTAAGTTTACCCATTACAAAGATGTACATTTCTGTTCTAGGAGAAAGCCATCTTCCCTACAGACAATTCAATTTATCTTACAATTGACAGTCATACAAACACAGATGTGGAATAGAGATTTACAAAGTTATTGAAACTTTTTAACAAGTAAAGTGCATCTTTACTTAGCTACACCAGAATGAGGAATAAAGGGGTTTACATATGTTCCAATTCTAAACCTATCAATCAAACCCATGTTATTCCTTTGGGAGCTTATTTACATGCATATTTATCAGCCTCACATGCTAATTCCCTGCTGTTTTATGCCTGCGAGGCATGTTTATGAGTCATAATTGTTGATCTCATTTGATGTATTTCACTGAAGTAAGACATTATTCAGTTATGTGGCCTAATGTCAGTGAATTACGATGACCTGATCTTCCAAATGCATTTTGCTCTTTAACTTTTATTAGAGCATAAGTTATGCAGACGAAAAAATACTTTAAAATCTAACATCAAATGAACTTTCAGTGGTTTACTTAATCATTTCATAAACAATATTTCTTCACTTAGACCATTTGAGACAGTAATAGCTATTGTCTTTAATTCCCTGCTTCTGATATAAAATCTGACACACACGTATGTATCTGTGCAGCAACTGTCTTGGGGCCAAATGTGGGTTTCTAATTTATTCTTATAGTGTGGCAGCTGTTGCTATGTTGTTCTCATCTGCGATGTGGAAGCAAATGAAAAAATGCCCATTCTATAAATACAACAGGCCTTTTCTCCAAGTAGATGTATATCCATGTGGACAAGAGGGTGAAAAGGGGGCTATGTAAATGAAGAACTATATGATATTACAGATAAGATATATAGATCTAATTGCCACAATTTAAAAGTTAGAGATTAGGATGAAAGAAAACATATAAGAAAATAATTTATATTATTCAGAGATACTAAGAAATTATTTATTGACATGGGCCTTGATACAATCATATGCATGTCCAGGGTCCCACTCAACATACATCAGAAAATCTAATGTCACAATATTTCTACTTCTTTAAAAAGGTGATCAGCATTATCAAAGCAATATTGTTTGTTCCCTAATATAAACATTAATGAGGGAGACAGCATTAGTGAGGGAGAAGGTGAAGAAAAGACTATTAAAAAAATTGAGAAAGCCACAATAATTATAGACTGTTACAAGTGAAGAATTAGTTAATATCAAACATAAGAGGGGATATAAATTTAACTGCTAACATTAAGATGAGATTCTTTTATTATCAGATTTTATTATATAGCCAACATATTTTTACTTCTCTAAAAGTGAAATTATCATTGTCAAAGCCAATACTGCTTGCTCCCAGTCATAGATATTTTAGTTTAGTTTACTTTATTGTCATTGCACCTTATACAATGAAATCAAACACCATTTTCAGTGTACATCATGACCATGAAAATAAACACAAACACACATCCTTCACCCTCCACACAGTGAACCAAAACCCCCAACACCCACCAATACTGCACTATACAGCAGAATTCAAAAGAGCTACTGGCCTGGGATAGAAGCTATTTTTAAGCCTATTTGTCCTTGTTTTTATTATCCTGTACCATCTGCCACATGGTAATAGTTAAAAAAAATGGGTGCCCAGAATGAGATGGATCTTTGAGAATGTTTTGAACTTTCTTAAGGCAGCGGGAGATATAAAGCTCTTCCAAAGAGGGGAGAGGGCAACCAATGATCTTCTGGGCAATGATATTAACCCTCTGGAGTGCTTTCCTATCTGCCACTGTGCAATTGGCAAACCATACAGAGGTGCAGTAAATTAAAATACTCTCTATGGTGCAGCGGTAGAAGATCACCAGCAGTTTTTCATTCAGTGGTTGTTTTCTGAAAAGTCTCAGGTAGTATAATCTCTGCTGGGCTCTTTTGACCAGGGCTGCAATGTGAGCACCACAGGTCAGGTCCTCTTTTATAGTAATACCCAGAAACTTAAAATTGGCCACTTGCTCTACTCGGTCTTCATTGATAAGCAAGGGCTGGATAATTTGTTCCAATAACCCAAATAATACAGTCATCCTTTCTCTTGTCATTCATCCATCCATCTTCATCCATACATTTGACAAAATGGACAGCTATTAGATAATATACTGTAGATAATAGCAATATTTTCACTTAGCAATATTTTGAGTATCAAGTTTTACTAAAAAAGGCCAAGAGAAAATAAAACAAAGGAAATAGAATATTACACAGATTAGCCCTCTAGTTTAAAATGTTAGAATTTTATAATACAGGGATATATTGTTTATAATTAAGTCAAAATCATTTAAAGAAAAATATGTATTCTTATTTAACAATTGCCTTTTTTTCAATTTATTAGACACTTATTTGTGTAAAATGGAAAAAAAATACCCATATGTTTGTCATTTTGTTTCTTTCATCAAGATCCTATAGTTATTGTTTACTTTTTAATTCAAAAATTTAAGAGCTTTGTTATGAAGGGGGAGGAATCATAAATCTGTCTATTAGCAGACATTTCTACCTTGTGCTCAGATGAATTCTCATCAAATTTGATTTGCTGACTGGTGGCCAGAACAGATGTTGCCTTAATGGAAGAGAGAAGAAAATTAAGTGTGTTGAGCCACTGAGCCACTTTTGAATTTCTATGGCTCAGTTTGTCAGCTCCTCTAATATGGAAAATATTAGGATGCTTTTGCCAAATAAATATTAAAATTGGGAGTAGTGGACCCACTTCAAACTGTGAAGAACAGACACAAGGGGAATAGTTGAACTTTTGCTCAGAACTGTTTGCTGATGTCTCATTTGATGAAGCTATGGAAGTTGCTTCTCATATGAAAAGAGCAATTGAAGGGGCACAATTTTGAGGTGCACTAATCTAGTCCTATTTGCATTTTCTCTATACTTTTGCACTTTACTTTATAAATGTTTGATGTGATCATATTCCAGTTAAGTCTTTTATCGTGTTTAAATAGAGTTTAACATTTTTTTAGCTCATTGGTACACAAGAATCAATACATTCTAGGCTTTTATTTAAGCAGGGTTTTTTCCTATTCACTTTTTAAACACTGAAAAATATGCTGCTCATATTATAAATATGATTGCTGGTTATTCATATTAGCCATAGCAAACTACTTTTAAGGAGTAAAATAGTATGTGCACACTGTAACTCTATATAAGTTTAGATTAGGTCTACTTGCTGCTCAAGAGAAACTTCTATTCTGTAACAAATTTTGGGGGGAAATCCATACATTTTACCCATTGAACAGATTATATCTGTTCTAAGTACTAAGTCAGACATCTAAACAAAGTTTCCTCTGGATTGATATAGATTCGCAGGTATTTTTTTTAATCTGGTGAATTTTGATGTAAGTTGCTTATTATTATTATTGTACTATATATTTACCTTTAGAATTAGATGCTTCCTTGCTACGTAGCATATTGGGTAGGAAGGGATTTCCAGTCTTGGGTGAGTACAACATCTTAGAAGAGTTCAGTCTTTGAACTGAACTCTTCCCATGTAAAGTTTAGAGTCTTTTAAGTCTTCCATGGATTTTGACAGCGTTTAGCCTTTCTAAAAAAATTACTTATAAGTTTTAACAAGGCAACTAAAACATTATTTTTAAGGCATAGTTCCACATTATCACATTTCCATTTAAGCACATATATATCTTTTCCAAATTTCTCATTATTTCTCCCTTCACTTTTATTCAATTATATTTCTTTTTATCAAGGTTTTATTAATTCTCAATCAAATATAAACATTTATATAGCATAATTCCAAATTATCACATTTCCATTTAAACACCTATATATCTTTTCTGAATTTCTCATTGTTTCTCCCTTCACTTTTATTCAATTATATTTCTTTCTATCAAGGTTTTATTAATTCTCAATCAAACATGAACACACAAAATACAAAACATAAAACAAGACATAAAAACATAAAACCTCCTTAATTATCATTTGTACATGTCTTTTCCAAATTTCTCATTATTTCTCCCTTTAGTTTTATTCCTCCAAGGTTTTATTAATTCTCAATCAAACATAGCTAACCAAAACACAATACATAAAACTTCTTTTGAAAAGTGGCTTAACCCCAGGTTACATCTTTTTTTACAGACCTAAATCAAATTCATGCTCACCTTATATACCATTCTAATCTTATTTACCATTCTATATTTTCTATATATCTTCTCCCTTCTTTTCTAAGTTGTGCAGTCTTCTATGCGTGACAATATTGTGTAGTTTGCAGTAGAAACTCTTTTGGAACATTTTTTTATTTGTAGTTTGCTCAAAATAGTGAATAGAATAGAATAGAATAGAATAGAATAGAATAGAATAGAATAGAATAGAATAGAATAGAATAGAATAGAATTCTTTATTGGCCAAGTATGGTTGGACACACAAGGAATTTGTCTTGGTGCAAATACTCTCAGTATAAATAAAAGAAAAGATACGTTCATCAAGAGTTGTAAGGTACAACATTTAATGATAGTCATAGATTAAAATGAATGTTCTACCTAAATTGTTATACCTATTCCAAATGTTCCCTATATTATTAGACATTTTTTTTTTCAAAGAGTTGGACAAAATTATTATCAAATTCATACGGGCAGGCAAGAAATCACGTATTAAAAAAACCTGCCTACAAGACAATAAAAGCAGAGGCTTTGGACTCCCTGCCTGGGAGACCTATTATAGAGCACAGTGTTAGTGCGGATAAAGGATTGGATCAAATTAGAAAATAAAAGAATTCTAACACTAGAGGCTTACAACTTACAAGTAGGGTGGCATGCCTTCTTGTGGAACCCGAATAGTAAAAGCCATTCATATTTCCAAAGACATACATTACGTAAATCTTTCATTTAAACCTGGACAGATATCAGGAGAAATCACTATATTAAAGTCCCAACATGGTTTTCAACAATGGAGGCAATAGATATACATTGGATATTAGCAAAAAGCTTAAATATCATCAAATTTTAGACAAGGGAAACTTAAATCGATCCAAGATTTAGAAAATCAAGAAATAATTATTGATCATTGGTCATATTTCCAAATAGCAATGAGATATGAGATGGACTTAAAAGAATTTGGACCAGAAACAAAAAATACACAACTTGATAAGATATTTTGGGCCCAGAAAAAAATATGATATCTAAACTATACAACTATTTACTAGAATACGAATTAGCCAAGGAAATCGTGAAAGGACCAATGATGGCATGGGCAAAAAACTTTGGCCATAATATAGACCTAGACGATTGGGAAGAAATTTGGCAGAGAAATCTTACAGTAACAAAATACTTTCTATGATAAAGAAAATTTATATAAAAGAAAAGAAAACTTATAAAGAAAACTTATATAAAGTGATATATAGATGGCATCTAGCACCTTCCAGACTGGCAAAAATCCAACAGTAAACCCAACCTGTTGGAAATGCAAGGGAAACCATGGCAGCTTCATTCATTTCTGGTGGACATACCCAGTGGTTAAAATTTTTTGGATCAGAATTAAAACTTAGATAGAGGAAATTGCCCAAGGTGGATTGGAGTGGGAACTTAAATTGTATCTCCTGGGCATTATCAAAGAAGGTTATTCCTCCAAAGAAAAGTATTTGATTATTCACATATTAACAGCATCACAAATCTCACTGGCACAATACTGGAAAACGCCTAATATACCACCAATACATTTTATCATTCAAAAAATTTATGGAGAAGCTCACATTAAAATTAAAAGGAAAGAAAAGGATAAAATGGAGAAGCTCACATTAAAATTTAAAGGAAAGGATGACTTGGAATTTTATTCCATTTGGGATAAATGGTACGATTGGCTAGAACGCAAAAAGAAAGAAAGTGGGAACTAAGGGGGAAAAACGAATCTACAAAACATATTACGACACATACCAAAAGACAGAAATTTACAAATGTTAGTTCTAGATCTCCTCGCTCTCTGATTAAGCAATAGATAGAATATATTTGTACAAACATATAATACAATCCAACAACAATTATTAATAATAGCTTATCATGTTTTATAGAGGATAAACAACAGATAACCTATAGGATATAGGAAATAATTGCGACCTAATATTAATTATGAAATATTTAATTCACTATCAAATGTATTGAAGGAAAATTTAATCAGTTTTATCATAGAAAGTGCTGTATGATTTGCTTGTATGATTTCTTGTCTTTCAATTTTGTATATTTGTATATTTTAACTTTTTGTATTTAATAACGTTGTTTAATAATTAAAATAATGATAGTCATAGGGTACAATAAGCAATCAAATCATACTAGGAAGCAGATCATATAAATCATAAGGATACAAGCAACAAAGTTATGGTCATACTGTCACAAGTGGGAGGGGATGGGTGATAAGGAGTGATGAAAAGATTAACAGTAATAGTAATGCAGATTTTGTAATAGCTGAACAGTACTGAGGGAATTATTTGTTCAGCAGAGTGATGGCTTTCGGGGAAAAACTGTCCTTGTGTCTAGTTGTTCTGGTGTGCAGTGCTCTATAGCGTCGTTTTGAGGGTAGGAATTGAAACAATTTATGTCCAGGATGTGAGGGGTCTATAGATATTTTCACAGCTCTCTTTTTGACTTGTGCAGTGCACAGCTCCTCGACTGAAGGCAGGTTGGTAGTAATTGTTTTTTCTGCAGTCCTAATTATCCTCTGAAGTCTGTGTCTGTCCTGTTAGGTTGCAGAGTGAAAGGTATAGAGGTGCAGATGACAGACTCAATAATTCCTCTGTAGAACTGGATCAATAGGTCCTTGGTCAGTTTGAGCTTTCTGAGTTGGCACAGAAAGAACATTCTTTGTTGTGCTTTTTTGATGATGTTTTTGATGTTAGGGGTACATTTTAAGTCTTGTGATATGATAGAACCTAGACATTTGAAGGTCTCCACTGTTGATACTGTGTTGTCTAGTATTGTAAGAGGTGGTAGTATGGGAGGGTTTCTTCTAAAGTCTACCACCATTTTTATGGTTTTGAGTGTGTTCAGTTACAGATTGTTCCAGTTACACCATGAGGCAACTTGTATAACCTCCTGTCTATAATGTGGATGTGTCGTTTCGAATGAGACTTATCACTGTTGTATCATCTTTAGGATTCAATGAAAACATATTTGTTAGAAGACATCAAGTGTTTTGTTAATACTTGCTAATGCATCCCAAGTCTCACTAGCATAAAGAGCTGGTGGAATTACTACATAGGCAAACAGAGCTTATGTTTCAGTTATATAAATGACAGGGACCACATTTTGTTCATCCACTGGAAAACAACTATTGCTTTTCCAATGAAGCACTTGACATCTATCTCTACATCTCCATTTTGGTGATTACACTAGTCAAAAAGGTAAACCTTTCTACTTCCTCAAGTGGCTATGATCTAAGTATGATTCCTCATATCAGTGCACTGGAGTTCACATACATGATTTTCAATTTTTTGGCACTTATCCTAAGGCCAATTTTGGTTGCTTCTTCATCTAAGGCAGTAATCACTTGTAGCTTTGTCTCATCTTCTTTAAGTAGGACAATATTCTTTGTAAACACAGGTTGCCAAGACAGTCTTGGTCATAATAGTAAATGCTTTCCTGATGCATGATGTTTGTTGTATGCATGATGTTAATTGCATTATATCAGGGGTGTCAAATTCAAGACCTGGGGGTCAGTTCCGGCCCACAGGGTGTTTAGATCTGGCCCACGGGCCCACCCTGGAAACAGCTAAGGACCATCCCACAATGCCTCTGACAGTGAAAAGGGAGCTTGGGAGGGCTGCACATGGTCCTCCCTGGCTCCATCTTGGACTGTGATGGCCTCCTGCAACATTCTGCCAACAAAAACTGAATCTGGGAGGGCCATCGTGGATAAATCAAGTTTGACACCCTGCATTATATAAACAGTAATAAAATGTTTGAAAGGTCTATTTAACCAAAAGCCAGGTTATAAATTCATATATGAAAAACTGCTAAAAACTGTACTATTTCAATGAATGCTACTTAATTTTTCTTTCTAAAACTATGTCATAAAGCCTCCCTAAGGATGTTGTATTTGTGGCAGCTATGAGTAACCTGCTGCTGGTGGCTTGCAGGGGCTTGGGTGATCTCTTAACTAAGACTCTGTGGGCCTTAGTGAGCCCCCAAATCACACTCCTGGCTGGCCCAGCGCCACCCCACCCCCCCACCATACAAGAGGGGAGGAGAGAGATGAGGAAAAAAAAAGGGAATTCTCCTCTTTTCTCTCTCTCATCTCTCTCTTCTTGCTGTGTGCAAGCATACACACAAGAATACCCTACTGGGCCGGGATCATGGCGACGGCAATGGTAACTCCTCCTCCCGCTGCCGCCACTGCACACTCACGTGAGTAGCCAGCCGCACTGCACAGGAAAGCCAGAGCTCTTCCCTCCCTGCATTTGGCGGCAGCGGCAACAGCTGTTCCTCCCTTCCTGAGTCAACATGAAGGGGACTGTGGCTGGCGCTGAGCTGCCCATGAAGGACACAGAATCGTAAAAAGCAGCTGGTTGCAAATGAGAGAGAGAGAAGGGGGAGAGGGACACAGCAATGAGAAAGTGCTGGAGGGAAAGAATGAGGGAGAAGGAAAGGAGAGGGAAACAAATGAGAGAGAGAAGGAAGAGAAAAAAAGAAAAGAAAGGAGAGGAAAAAAACAAAGAGAGAAAGAGAAATGAGAGAGAGAAAGGGGGAGAAAAAGAAAGAAATGGGGAAATGATGGAGGGGAGAATGAAAGAGTAAAAAGAAACAAATGAGAGAGAGAAGAGGAAGAAAAAAGGTAAGAGATATAATTTATAGAATGAGGGACGAACCGATGATTTATAAGGAAAAGGAAATAATAACTCTGAAACAGATTCCCAGGAGATTGAGAAAACAAAGGAAGGACTACTGATTCATGGCAACAATATTGATGAAAAGAAATATACTATTCAGATGGTTAATATCAGAAGGGATGCTAGTGTCGTGGCAAGAGAAGAAAATCAAAGTGGACAATCTAGAAAAGGCTCAAGACTTATATGACTAATTTCTGGGAAGAGAAGGAGAACAGAGTAGCAGAGAGGAACTAAGGTCCAGAAGCCAGGAAGAGCATCAAAAGGAACCAAAAGAAGGAGAACAGGAAGAAAGAAAGAAGGAAGAAAAGGAACAACAACAAGAAGAAGAAGACTCAAAACTAAGAACACAAAGAGATACAAGAGCTAATAGAAGACAAAGACAGACAAATAGAAGAATGGGAGAAGAAATCAAATTAATATTAATAAATATCAACAGATTAAATTGCTGGCTAAAAGAAAGAGAACACTGGTAAAATTAGAGAAAAATAGTGTGCCTGCAGGAAGTGCACATTAAACAGCAAGATAAGAAATATTTAGAATATCCCAAATTAGGTAAATTATATATAGCATTAGCTGAGGAAAAAAGAAAAGGGATAGCAGTATACGTGAAGGAAGGTAAAATTAATATATGCAGATATTAAGGGCAGAATGTTAATGATTGAAGTACCAATAGGATTAAAATCACTATTAGTAGTAATCTATGCACTGAATGAAAATCATAAAGACTTTTATAAAAAACTACACGAAAAAATTACAGAATTAGGACATAAGAATATTTGTATAGTGGAGGATTATAATGCAATACTGGACAACAAAAAAGTCTATGTAACTGAGAAGAAAAATTAAAATTAAAATACCGTCAATAACATTCTTTGAAATGGGGGAAGAATTAAATTTAATAGACATTTGGAGAAAATTGAACCCAAAAGAAAAACAATTTACCTTTTACTCTAATCCGCACCAATCATGGTCAAGAATCAACATGGCCTGGATGAACAGGGACTTAGGGAAAGAAGTAGAAATAATTGAAATACTACCAAACACCTGGACAGATCATAATCCCCTGAAAATAGTTTGAAAGGATAAACAAAAAACAAGAAGATGGACTTTAAATTCACAAATATTAAAAGGGAAAGAACTTGCCCAAAGACCCAAAGAAGTGTTTATCAAAGAAAATACAAAACATCAACATATAATAGCCTCTGTGGCAAAAAGAAATAAAGAGAAGGGGAGACAATGTAATGTACTACAGGAAGAAATTAAAAATTTAGAAACACAATTGCAAGCAAAACCACAGAATGAGCAGGTGAAAGGGGAGTTAATTCTAACAAACAAAACATAATTTAAACATTTTAAAACAAAAAGAAATTGTAAGGAATTTAAATCGGTAAAACATTTTTTTTTTTGGAATAGGCTAAGATACCGGGGAGGTGGTTGTCCTATAGATTAAAAAGAGAGAGAGAGAAAAGGATAGTAATCAAATTCAGGATGAAAATGGGATGCTACAACATACGATGGAAGAAAAAAAAAAGATTACATATAAATATTTTGAAGGCCTATATAAATGCAAATAAATAATTAATAATTAAATAATTATTAATCTTATTTGGTGACAAATAAGAGATTATTTGAAAAGGGAAGGGATAATGCCAAAAAACAGATGAAATGAAAGAAATGTTAAATAAAGAAATAACTTTAATAGAACTGAAACAAGCAGTGAAAAAACAGAAAAACAACAAAACTCCAGCTCCAGGTGTGCTTCCAGGGGAAATTTATAAAACAACGGGACAACTAATAGAACCATTAATGCTAGAAGTGTACAATGATGTGTTGATGAAAGCAAAATTACTGGATTCACGGAGAGAGGCATTTATTTCCTTAATGCCAAAAAAAGGCACAGACAACGAACGAATTCAAAATTATAGGCCAATATCACTGAATGCCGATTATAAAATATTTATAAAACAACTGTAATAGGAGAAAGATTAAAAAAATATTAAACGAGTGCATACATCCAGATCAAAATGGGTTTCTTTCATCAAGACAAATCAGGAACAATACGAGGATAGTTATAAACATATTAGAATATTACCAGCAGCGTTTGTTTTTCTGGATGCACAAAAGGCCTTTGACAATCTGAGCTGGCAGTTTATGATACAGCAAATCAAAAACATGAATCGAGGAGATAGATTCAAGAAAATTAGAGTCCATATACTCCACCCAGAAGACTAGTATACTACTAAATGGAGAAAATACAGAAACTTTTACAATAACAAAAGGGGGTAAGGCAGGGATGTCCACTGTCACCTCTGCTTTTCATCCTGATGAAATTTTATTAATTCAAATCAGACTGAATTTAGATATAAAAACAACTAGAATAAAAAATGAGGAATATAAAATTCAAGAGTTTGCAGATGATCTGGTGTTCTTCATAAAAGACCCATTGAAGTTTGGAAAAAATTTAATTAGAGAATTAGAAAAATATGGAGAAGTATCAGGTCTCAAAATTAATAAAGAAAAGACTAAAATGTTAACTAAAAATTTAACAGAAGAACAGAAAACAGAATTAGAAAAGGTAATGGGCCTCCAAATTGTAAAGAAAGTTAAATACTTAAGAATTTGGTTAACTGCAAAATGCTCAACAATAAAGGAAATTACATGAAATTATTACATCAAATAAAGAAAGATTTAGAAAAATGGGGAAAATTACAATTATCACTATTAGGATGAGTTGCAGCGATTTTACCAAAATTACTATACTTATTTCAAACAATCCCCACAAAATTAGACAAATTTTTTTTCAACAAATTAGATAAAATCACATTAAAATTTATATGGTTAGGAAAGAAAGCTAGAATAAAATAGCTTTACAGGACAGTAGAAACAGAGATGACTTTCAACTCCCAAATTGGGAACTATACTATAATGCAGCAGCATTAATTTGGATTAAGGAATGGATATATTTGAGTAATAAAATAGTATTAACTTTAGAAGATCATAACTTACAGAGAGGGTAGCATGCTCTTCTGTGGGAAAATAAAAATAAAAAACAAACATATTTTCACAGATATTTTATGAGAGAGTCCTTAATACAGATACGGAATAAAATTAGATGAAAACATTAAATAAAAATACCTATCAGGTTATCTACTACCGAGGCAATGATCTCCCAAAAGACATTGTATATGAGTAGAAAGGTTAGATACAGAGAAGTGTTAGACAAATGGAAAACTAAAAAACAAATCAGGAATGAAAAGAGCAGGGTATATTCATTGACTGGTGGTCATATTTATGCCTGGGTAGGCATGGCTAGGGGGTCATGTGATGGGTGGGAGTGATGTTGAGTTGGCCATCCCCACCGAAGCAGGCATTAGTGCAGAGAGCCCCTTGCTAGAAAATTTGAAGATCATCCTGCCTGTGTCCTGGGAAATTATTAAGATATTATCACAGATAGGCAAACCAATAGCCACATTTGCCCTTAACTCTTCTACAACATTTTTTCAATGTTTGTAATGTTCTTTATAACTTTTATGTGTGTTCTTTTAATTCTTGACCAAGAGCTGGCCAGACATGAGGTAAAATGGGTGGCTATAAAAATGTTTTGCACACGAACATGGAAATTAATAAAATATTTGTAACAATAATAGCAAAATACAGAAGAAAAAGTGTCTTACTTTAGAATGTTCTTTCAAGCTTCACTGAAATAAAGTACCCAAAATGTTCTGAACATTCTGAAGTATTAAAAATGATCAATATAGTAAATGGAAAACATTAGTCCCCAGCTCTTGCTCAGTTCATCAATTATACTAACTAAACCTTTTTTGAGACATGAAAAGAAAAGTTTTTGTATTAATCATGCATACCTCAAAACTGAGGTTGATATATCAACAACACATCTGAAATAAAAGAGAAATCTTTCATATTTTCAGTATGAAAATAATCTGGATATATCATTTGCAAATGAAAATGAAGCTATGCCAGAAAAATCTACTAAGAAATTAATATGATATCTTCTACCTATTTCACTGTATGAAACCATCATATGTTTTAAATGCTAGAAAACATTCTGAGAAAAATTGTGGTATTGTAGCAAATCAATTGCTTTGAATTGTAAATTATATATTCTAAATTGTTTATTGTACAATAAGGGTCAATCTTGGGAGCATTTTAAAAGTGATCACCTTATTTCAATTGTTTACATAAAATCAAAATGTATAAATTAATTTTCACTTGAGAACAGTGATATGATCTCTTCTACCTGTATTATGAATTGTCCATATACTACTTACCAATAGTTGCATAATTATTTTGTTTATTTTATTTTCTATAATCTCAGGTATTCATTTTTAATAATTATTAACACAGTTGCACTTTATTTCTTATACAACTTAAAATACAATTGCAACTTTTTAGATCGTGAATGGAGAATTTAAAATGTGTAAAAGGCCACCATAAAATGGGAAGAGGATGGTCATAAACTGCCAAATAAAAGAACTATATGAAGTAATGGATCTACTGGAAATTGAAAGGAAGACAGTAAGCTATAAAGGAAGAATCACTGCAATATCTATAAGAAAGGCTTGCAAACTGAAGAGTTTTGCTCTAATGTACAATTTCAACATATGTTGTAGCAGATCAACAGACTATAGAAATGCTGTAGAGTTCTGGCTCCTGATGGATTACACTATATTTGGAAATTATATGCTTGTTCAATATTACAGTGCTACCTAATGATCCTAAAACACTCTGACCAGAGCACAATATTGAAACTCCTACTTAGCCCAAGCAGGAAAATATATGTAAGAGTGTAGAAGAGACATTGCTCTTCTCCCTTTAGTAAGCAAAACCTGCTCCCCAAAACAGCTGAAACTGTTATTGTTATTGATTTAAATACTACTGAAAAAGATGTTTCAGCCTACTTAATATTTAGTAATATCTTAGTGATGTAATATATTTCATGCTGTAATATATCTAACAATAAAAAGAGTTACAAAGAATCATTATATTCCAAATATTTCATTGATAACAATGTTACTTTGGATGAAATTATGCAAACAATGGAGAAAATACTCAAATCTATTAGTATGTAAAAGTAAAATTTGCTTGATTAACAGATTTTACTTCTATAAAAATAACAATAAAGCATATAAAGGAAATTTAAATATCAGCTGCTATATGTTCTGCAGCTGATGGTGCTTTATTTTCCAACAATACAACTATGTGATTACTGATTCAGAGATATGAACAAATCTAAAAATCAGATCAAAATTAAACATGTTACTGGCTAATTAGGATGAACTTTGGAAAGTGTTCATCTTAAACTTAATAAAACATGCAAACAAGCACACACACACACAAGATACATACATGCAATATAGGGTGAACAAAACATCTGGATTTTTTTCATAGAATGGTATGAGATAAAAATCATGATTATTTCTTCTAAAAAGTCTATAAATAAAATGCTAAATAATATTTCTCAATATTGTTTTATTCCAGATTAGACTTCTATACAGCAAGATATTATTTTTCTCTTTTTAAGGGAAATCAATGCAATTTATATTTGTTGTGCTTTTACACACACACACTATGTTGGCATACCCTGAAGTTTTTTGTCACTCTATTCTACTTCTAATTGAATTACTAAAATATAAAAACAGACTTATGGAAGAAAAATAATCCACACTGAAAAAATGTTAATAAAATTTAATTCCTGCTTGTGCCCAAA
Organism: Hydrophis major; assembly: GCA_033807585.1. Lineage (NCBI taxonomy): Eukaryota > Metazoa > Chordata > Lepidosauria > Squamata > Elapidae > Hydrophis > Hydrophis major. Next base: position 134,393,991 of record CM066343.1, read on the forward strand.
ATACATTTATTTATTTTGAGGAAAAACCTCATTTACAGTACCAATTTATTCATTTTATAAATCTATATTTTTATCCTTATTTTTAAATATTTTATTTATATACAATATCATTTTATTTCACTTATTTTTGTAAGTGAGCTTTTGTTAAATGTATGGATTTTTAAAACATTCATTAAATATAAGCATGATTAAGACAGTATAATCCAAAGTAGAGGTGAAAACTATCCAATGTGGCTATTTCATTTCATTACCATCTATGTTGTTCAAATTGATACAAATGGTCTCCTTCTGTTCCTAACTGTCAGCTTGTCTGATTAGTACAACTAATTATTCGGACTGGGAAGATCTCCTGTATCTAAATAGAAGATGTGCAGTTTGTAACCTGCTTAATTTGCCTTATGTCCTACATGGCCCTCAGTATGGTATTCATTAAGCTATCAGCTGTTTTGTTTATAAAAATGGAAATATAAGCATAGACAGATTTTTCTTTCTTTAAAAAAGCCACATAAATAATATGCACCTTGTTGAAAATGGCAAAAAAACCCATCAGGTATGTGTCATGACAATCTTTTATTTCTTCATATTATATGTCCTAATGCAGTTACACTGAAAGACTTAAGATACTAGAATTGATGTTTAAAATAAGTTCAACATCTTTATTTATACTTTTAAATTAAATTTAAATATTTTTGACAAATCAGGTTCAAATCCAGGGCATTTGATTTTATTTCATTTTCTTGGAACAGATTTTTGAATTAAAATGCACAATTTGAGACTAGATGATATTACTAAATACACAAAGAATGGACTCAAATCTTTTATCTGCATACAGCTACCAACTTAATTTAAAAATTATAACTAATCTATTTAGCTGTATTTTTAATTGGAGAAACAGAAAACTTGTGGGAAAGCTGTATCTGGTTCTCAAACAATCATGACAACACATTGATTTCTCAAGAATTTAAAGAATCTGAGCTGTCAGAAAAAAACCTAAAAATAAAATATTATTTAAATCAATAATTTAATAACATAGATGCTATAATTTTATTTACCACTATATAGATTATATGAAGAACAACAGATTTGCAGATGAGAACACTATACTTAAAAAGTAGAAGTTTTGATGGGCAAACTATTATTATCCACAACCATTGTTAAATGATTCATTCTACTGTGTTTTATAGGAGAAATTTTTACATTTATATAAATTATACATATAAGTTGAAAGAACTGTCACAGGAATTTTATTACTGGATGTTTTCAAGAATACATCATTTTTATGTTGATTCTGTGGTGACTTCTGTACATGTCAATAATAGCCAAAATTAGGCCAATACCTCCTACATCAATAATCAAAAGCAAATAATTCTAAATAGGCATTTAAGCTTATCAGCTGATTTCAAATGCAGTATCTTCAAAACCTAAATAATATTGAGACATGACCATATAAGTGGCATGATAGTTGATAAATTAGTTCAGATATATTTAAAAATATTATTTAAACTATGGTTTTCCTGAAAAAAGAAAAACAATGATGCTCTCTGTGTTTTATGCTCCAATTTTTTACTATACATGAAAATATACAAGTGACTACAAAACAGGAGAACACTATTTAAGAAGCAAGTGACAGGAATAATTATTATCAGACATAAGTGGAGAAGTTATATTCCAATGGCCTTTGTCACTAGAAATCTGTAGCTGTTCAAGTAAAATCAAACTACACAGAAGCTATTATTAATAAATGACTATTAAAAGCTTGCTAAGTAGCATCTGGTGTTGTATGAAACAGAAGAAAGTTTTGATGCTATTTAGAGAGAATAAAATAAAGCAGACTGAATAAGTTTCAGTAGTGAATGTTCTACACAACTCTTAATTGTTCATAACTCAGTTTTCTAATCCAAACAAATATTTTGAGATATATTTTAATATCTATCATATTAAAATAAAATTTTCGTGTTTAATTTTTACCTTTTCTAATTGTTCCTTTTAACCAAAGCAATTCCAATGATCTGTTAATTTCTGTAATCATATCAGGTGAGGAATTACGTCTCTATTTATATCTGGAATGATGATTTCTTTTATAATTAATATCTATATGATGTGTTAAAAAAAGAAATTATGTGCATATCTATCTCTTGCATAGCAAATCTAAATGTTTGGCTCATAGTCTAAATCACAAAAATATATAATTACATAAATTATCTTAACACTGAATCACAAAAATACCAAAATCAGAATCAAAATCTTTATAAAATATAAATAAGGACTGATTTTTTTTCCCAAGTCTTAACAGCCACATTGGATGTGTTTTCATTTTTGAATTTATACTATTCCCTATCCAACTGCTTTAGCAATTATGCATCTTCTGTCTTGGTGAAGACATGGGAAAGCCCAAACCAGCCCTTCAAACTAGACAAGGTCAGGAAATAGATTATGCAAAGTTTACTGGAATTCTATTTTATTGATCATGATATAATAACTAAATCTAGAAATCCTGACAGAGATACTTCATTTTTCTTCTTGTACCAAAGAGTCAAAATGGTTGAGTCAAGAATACTATAAATTCCATGGGATGGGTATGAAAAAAGTGCAAGTCCTACAGATGCAAATGTACTACTCTGTCTAGAAAATGGAAATGGAAAAATCTCAGTCATATATTTAAGACAATATGTTTCTCTATTCAATAAATACATGGTGTACATGTAGAGACATTAAATGTATTCAGAATATCACCTCATTTCTGTGATATATGATTAATCTGACTAATGATGATTTATAGTTAATAATTAAAGACAATATTATTTGCAATCAGCCCAGAGCATTTTAAAAGATGGACCAAGAAACCAATTATATTTTAACTCATTGGAACGAATGGAACAACCCTCCATTCCTATTTAAATAAATTAAATTTAAATACATGGTAAAGGGGATATTTATAAAAAGACAATTTAATGCTATAAAGGTTGTTCAAATTGTGTGTCTGTGTGTGTGTGTAATTTTACCATAATAAAAGACCATTACTTCAATATTGTTTTATAAAGAACAGTAGAGTGCTTTTTCTTCAACATAAATGGTCAATTTTAGCCGGCTTTTTTCCATATAGTTTGACCCACAATCAATGAAACCTGTATTATCCATATCTGAGCTGATACTGAATTTATCTTTTCTATCTTGGTTAAAATCCTTACTATCAAGCCACAAATTCCTAATTATCAGATGAAGATATAGAGTAGACTAATTTAAATTGTTACTTAAATGAACTGTAGCATATAAACAGTGAGGATTTATGCATTGTACAAAGTACATGTCCCTTTTTTAATAAAATAATTGTAGCCACTTAATACTAATTCTAAATTTCAGTATTTGTGCTAAAAAAATTATACTAAAGTCCATCCTATTGTCAATATCCATAGCGTGCTTTATTTAAAATAATAGTATAAAACTGAAATATTATAAATCTTGGCTGCATATGGCATTAGATTAAAATGCAGTTTGTATTTCCCTGTAAAAAAAGTCATGGAGATGAAATAGATGCTTTATATAAAATATTTACATATAAAATGTAAAAATGTACCATGGTGGTTGGTAACCTTTATGACTTTGAGGAACCATATATTTACATATGTCTATCTTTGCATGTGCATATCTGTGTGTTGTGTATATATTTTTAACAGTTGACAGCTGTTTTAGAGCATACAGAGATGCCAAGCTGAATGAGGGTCTTGATTACTTCAAGATTAGCTATCTTAAGTTTCTATTCATTTTAAGTGTTGTTAGTGCGAAGAGTCATTAGTCACTTCCTTGTCTCATAGAACATCAGCATACATTTACATTGTTAATGAACATTTGGGGTAAATGAATTAATGGCTCTTTTAAACATCAATTCAAATACTAATAACTTTGTATGTCATAGCAATGTTAAAGTTAAAAGAACTAGGAAGTCTTCCCTATATAGGTAACTAATTGTTCCTAGGCAAAAAGAAAAAGAAACAAACAAATAAAATAAAATATACTTGCTGAATGAAGTTAAAAATTATGAATTATAGCTAAAATATTCAAGAGATACTGATTTTTCTACTCTAAATAAAACGTTTTCAATTTTTGTTTAATGGATGCACAAGCAAACTTTTCCCAATATTTTAGCTTTAAAATATCATTTTTAAATATATATATTTAAAATAATATATATATTAAAATATATGTATTATTTTATGTTAGATGTATAAAATAAATTAAAGTATAAAATATAATAACTTTGTGAGGCGATTTGAATTTTGAAGATCGTTTATTTTAGATACTTTAGATGCAAGAAAGTAGGCATTTCCTAAACAATATGTATATGCACAATAAATTATACTGTAATTTAAAAATATAGGAATAGTCACTTTTATAAATGTTGCATTTGTTTTTTTCTTTCTGTTCAATTTTATTTGATTCTTGAGACTGCTTGGGCAAATTCCTGCAGTTTACTTTACGAGGTTTTTCACTGCCTCTTTTCTGGACTTGAGAAAAAAAATTATTGGCCCAGGGTTCATATCCATGGTGAGACTAGAATTCACATGGTTCCTGATTTCTAGTATGGTGCCTTAACTACTACACTAATTGCATCTTTAAGTGTAGCATATTGATACAATAAAATGTCACATTCAATGTTCTTTAATATGTCTCATGACACATCATAGTAAAATTGATGAATATATGGTATATATATGGTGAAAAAATACACACACCCACACTCACACAAACACAGACAGAATGCTTCAAAAAGATAATCTGTAAATAGTACAAAGTTATCTCAGATAATTATTTCTGACATGTGCATTTCTTGACTAAAGAAATAAAGCCATAAACATATGAAGAAATAATTGCAAAATATACTTTAAAGGAGAATGTTTGTAGCTCAGGATTCAAGAGCACTGTCCTACCTGAACACTTCTTCTCAGCATGGCAATGGAGAGTCAGTGGATGGGTTGACACATGCCTTTCTGCCTGGAGCCTGAGTCCATAATCTTTGCCACACCCCCTGTCAACTGTCACTTTCCCCAGTTCATGACGAAAGCATGGCATCTGAAGGACTCATTGGTGGCGTTGACTCCTCCGGTGTCCTGTGCTAGAAGAGGGACCTGACTGTCTCCTAGGGAAGGAGTGGACTCTTCATCACCGTGCTGAGAAGAAGCATTCAGGTAAGACAATGCTCTTTCTCCAGCATGACGATTGGAGAATCCACGGATGGGACCTACCAAAGCCTGGTGTCCCTATGGGCAGGGATTGTGGTCCTGAATCCCCCTAGCTACGTGTACTCACTGAAGCACCCGCCTCCCAAAGGCAGCTTCAGCTGAGGCAAATGTGTCCAACTTATAGTGGTGCACAAAGGGAGATGGTGAGGACCATGTCGCTGCTCTGCAAATCTCTTTGATCGAAGCCTGCTTCGCCCATGCAGCTGTGATTGCAGCCCTTTGGGAACAGTGGGAGGTTAATTGTCTGGGGACCAGAATTGACTGTGTCTCATAGGCCTTTGCAATACACACCCTTTGGCCTATAGTCGATGAAGTGATCTTTGAACCCAGAGATGAAGGTTGAAGGGAGACAAACAGTGATTCGGACTTTTGGTGAAGCAAAGTCCATTTTATGTACCTGCATAAGGCCCTCCTTACGTCCAGTGTGCCACCTCTGTTCCAGTGGATGGGAAGGACTTGGACAGAAGTTTGCTAACACTATCTCCTGTGCCCAGTGGAACCAGGAGTTGATCTTGGGGACGAAGGAGGGATCCAGACAAAGAACCACCCTGTCTGCATGGAAGGTACAGAAGAGAGTTCCTCTCTTAAGGAAAGCACAGCCAATTCGGACCTGGCCGATGTGATGGCAAATAAAAAAGGTGATCTTAAAAGACAAAAACTGCAGACTCGTAGATCTGAAAGGCTTGAAGGGTGGTAAGGTGAGGGTGTGTAAAATCTTAGCTAAATCCCAGGTTGGATACCTGTGAACAGGTGGCTTTAAATTAACTGCCCCCCTTAAAAAGGAGAGCACCACCGGATGGTGAGCTATGGAATCTAAGTCCCCATAAGTCAATACTGAAGACAAGGCAACTACTTGTCTTCGGATAGGGTTAGGGGCTAACCCTTTATTCAGACCCTCTTGAAAGAAGCCCAGGATCTGTGGTATGGAAACTGACGTGGGGTCAAGACCTGACTTAGTGCACCAACTGCAGAATGCCTTCCAAGTAGAATTGTAAATTCCATTAGTGGAAGGTCTCCTGGAAGCCTGCATCATCTGTATCAACCTCCTTGAAAAGTTGTCCCTCATCAGACTTCCGGTTTCGCGTGGCTTCGGGGCAGCAGGAATTCGCGACAGCTCGCGATTCCTGCTGTGCTAGCCGTCGAGGTACCCCCGATCCAGATGGGTCAGGGGGATATGGCTGCCCTGTAGGGACAGCTGAAGAGAGAGGGGAGTCGGATAGGGAGGTGGGGGTGTCGCAGACCCCCCCTTCTCCGGGAAAACCCCTTTTTCCCAAGGCGGTGGAGTGGCGGTCAGCAATGGCCGCCACGAAGAAGCCAGCAACCGGGTAAGAACTGTGCTGGAGGAAGTGTGAAGAGTGAAAGTTCTGTCTGAGCTGGGTCAAGTAACACCTTTTAAATTGCCTGGAATTGAGCTGCTTGAATTGCTGGAGGATACATTGTATCCCTAAGAAGAGCGAAAAGCGGCGGAGAAGCTGTTAAAGGGAACTTTTTTTTTTTTTTTTACTCTCCCACCCCACGGAAATAGCAGAAATATTTGGATATATTAGACATTGAAAGTGGATTGCTTTGAAAGTTGAAGCTAAGAGACAAAGGGACTTTTGGACATTGAAAAATTTAAGAAATTGGAAAATCTCTGCTGGAGGTATGGATTTCTGATTATTTAAAATTGTCATTGCAAGTGGGAAGGGAGAAAAAAAATTGGAGCAGAAGCCGAAAAAGGAGGAGATTGTCTAGAACGTCTTTGTGGATCCCAAAGGAAGATATATGGTAATTGGACCTCTTTGAATAAAAATTAATCCAGAAAGAGAAAGAGAAGAAGGAAGAAAAGTATTAACTTTTGGAATTTTTTTTTTTTAATTGCTTTTGATTGTCTTTGATTAAAAATACTTGTGGTTGTTTTGGAAAAAGTTTCCCTTTTTATAATGGCATCGTTTGTGGATGAACTAGAGATTGAATATCAAAAATATAAAAAAGAAGATACTTTGGGCGCTTTGTTTCAATTCTTAGAAATGGCGTTATGTTCTGTTGAAAAGTTGATTACGCAGCAGAAGGACTGGGACAAGGAAGAAGAGGAAGAAGAAGCCATTTTTGATGAACAATGGGTCCCTTCCGGAGAGGAGGAGAAAAAGGATAAGAAAAAGGGGATTTTAAGAATTATAAAAACAACCAAAAGAGAGAAAAATGAGCGAAAAGATGGAGGCAAGGTTAGAAAGCAAAGGAAAAGGAGTAAGAAAAGCGAAGGGAAAAAGCAAAGGGGTAGAAAGGGCAAGGAGAAGAATAAGCAAGAGAGAAAGGGGGGGAGGAGAAGCCTTAATGGGGGGAAGCAAGACCTAAAGAAAAAAAGTTTATTTAGAGACAATGGGTGAATTTAATTTAGATTAAAAGAGGGATTCTGGAGGGTATATAAGAGTGTGTTTTTATATGTATATTTAGAATATAAAATTTATTATGTAATTTTAGAATCTTTTAAACAGAATCCCAAGAAAGATTGCTATATGTAGTATTTCTAAGTTAGGGTAATGAGTTATAGATGTTACTCCAATTGGTGTACAGGAGAAGTATGGTAAAAGAAAAAAAAGATGAATGGATAATTGGAAATAGAACAGACAAAGAATGTTGTTGAAAATGGTAATAAGATATGGAAGGATATATATGCTTTTTTTTTTGGATTTTGTATATTGATAAAAGGCAATAAAATTTTAATTAATAAATAATTTGGATGGAAAGGAGAAGTAGGGACAAGATATGAAGTTAATATTATATGAAATATTGATATTATAATCTGGAAATGTTATGCCTTATTGATCTTTTATTATTATTTTTTCTTAGAAAAGAATTTATAAGCTGCTATGCCTTGATTCTTTGTGCATTGTTTTTATAAAACTGATAAAAATGGTTTATATATATATATATATATATATATATATATAAAAAGAAAATGATAATAAGATATGGAAGGAGATATGGGTTGAATATGATGTTTGAATTTGTGTCTGTGTGAAGAGTTTTAACCCGGGAACAGACAACCTTCAGAAAAGATCTTTTAGTTTTGTTTATGTTTTGTGTTTGTATGTTTGTGTATTGTGTTTATGGTAAAACTAACAAAATTTGTTTTTTATAAAAAAAAGGAAAAAAGAATCAATAAAACCTTGGAGGAATGTTAGATGAGAATAATTTAAACAAGCCAGAAAGAAAAGAATATGATGACTATAAAATGGATAAATATGGAAGAGAAATGAAATTGAATAGGAGTAAAGAGAAATAATGAGAAATTTGCTGAAAGATATTTGTGTGTCCATATGGAGATGGGATAAATTGGAATTATGCTGTATAAAAATAATGTTTTGTTTGACTTGTAAGGATTTACAATGTTAAGAGGTTTTATGTGTTTATGTATTTAATGGTTAATGATGTGTTGTTTTATCTTTAAAATTAATAAAAATTTGTTTCAAAAAAAAAAAAAGTTGTCCCTCATCAGAATCTGCCTCTCAAGTGCCAGGTGGTCAGTTGAAGCCACAGAGGCTCTGGGTGGACCAAGACTCCCTGGCTGAGAGAGACCCTGTCTTGAGGGATTCTCCAAGGCTGGGACACAGAGAAGGTCTGCATACCATGGCCGTCTGGGCCAATGGGGTACGATGAGCAAGTGCTCGGCCTGCTCCATGAAGAGTTTCCTGATCAATCCCTGTATGATGGGGAGAAGAGAGAATGCATACAACAGGCCCTTGGGCCATGAACAGAGGAGGGTGTTGACTCCCTCCGCTCCTGGAGTTGGAAACCTCGTGAAGTATCTGGGCAGTTGTGAGTTCATCAGGGTGGCGAATAAGTCCAGGACTGAATGGCTGAACCTCTGGCAAAGTTCCTGGAAGATTTCCAGGTGCAGCTGTCAGAGTAATAGGAGCTTTGCCTTGTACATGAGAGAACTCGAATGGGTACCCCCCTTGCGGTTGATATGTGCCTTTGCGGCCACATTGTCTGTTAAGATTAATAGGTGTTGTTCCTCTTCCATGGCTTCGAAGTGACGAAGAGCAAGGTGAATCGCTCAGAGCTCCAGCCAGTTGATGTTGTTCTTTAGGTCTGCCTGAGACCATTGTCCTTGAGCCAATTGCTGCTGGAGATGGGCGTCCCATCTGAACAGGCTGGCATCTGAGGTCAAGGTCAGGCATCTGGGCTCCTTGAACAGTGTCCCCCTGGCTATTGCTGGGGACACCCACCACCTGAGGGACCTGAGTGTCTCCAATGGGATCCTGACCTTGACAATGGAATTGCTGCCCCCCCCCAATTCTCTGGAATGGTAGGAGGAACCATTGCAGAATTCTTTGGTGCAATTGGGCCCATGGGATAATGGCTATATACGAGACTATCTTCCCCAAGAGCTGAGAGAGAACTGCCAATGGAACAAGGCTTTCTGTCCTGATTTGAGTGATGAAGGACTTGATATAGATTATCGTCTCCATATCCTCCTGAGCAAGCTGGGGTGAGGATGATTGGATGAGAATATCGTCCAGGTAGCACTGGAGATGCACTGGGATAGTTCTGAGGTGTGCAGCCAGTGCTGCAAGGATTGTTGTGAAGGACCTGGGGGCCAAGGCTAGATTGAACGGTAGAGCTCTGTACTGGAAATGGTGAACCTGGTGAACAGAACCTGAGCTACTGTCAGTGTCAGGGATGGATGGGGATATGGAGATATGCCTCCATCAAGTCAATAAATGACAGGAGATCGCCTTCCCTGATGCCGTCCAAAATTGACTGCAGAGAGTGCATTTTGAACCTCTTGTACATCAAACGGACGTTTAACATTTTGAGGTCCAGAATTGGTCTCCACACCCCCGAGGACTTCGTAACAAGAAATACAATCGAGTAAAACCCGTGCCCCCATTGATCTTCTGGGACTGTCTCGATGGCCTCGATGTCCAGGAGATGTTGAATTGCCTTGTCTATGAGATCCCTCTTGGTGGAGTTCTTGGAGATGGGGCAATGGATAAAGTGCCTTGGTGGAAGGGAGAGAAATTCCAGAGTTAAGCCAAATCTTAGAGTATTCAGAACCCACAAATCTGAAGTCATCTTCTTCCACTGGTGGGCAAATAGGGTTAGATGCCCCTCAATGGGGGGTGAGCTCTGGCAGTCACTTGAAGCAGCAAAAGGAACGCACCCCTCCCCCACAAAAGGGTCGCTTGGTCTGAGGTTGCTGTTGCTGTCTTTACCTATCCTTAAAGGTACATCTGTCCTGGTGGTCAGATTTGGGGTGGGTAAGGGTGCTGGAAGGAGGAGTGATCAGTAACATTGGCTGTTGAAAGGAAGGCCAATGCCTGTAAGGCGAAGCTCGCCTATTAGCCTTCCTAGTGACAGAGAACCAGACTTTTCACTTGTCCTTGTTTTCCATTAGGAATAGATTCAAGGCCTCTCCCAAAAGAAAGGATCCCTTATAGGGAGCAGAAACCAACCTCCATTTGGTCTTGGAGTTAGCCTGCCATTGACAAAGCCATAAAAGTCTGTGAGAGGTGAAATTAGAGGCGAGAACCCTAGAGGAGAAATGGGCAGCATGCAACGAGGAGTTGGCTGAAAACTCCGCTGCTGCCACCAATTTATTAATGTCTTGGTGAATGCATGTCTCCTCTGGGGAAACCCTCACCTGCAACTCCTTGAGGCAAAGTAAGGAGGTTCTAACAAAAAAAGAAATGGCAGTGGCTGCATTAATGGCCCAGGCATTAGCTAAGTGCGTCTGGTGGAAATTTCATTCCACCTTCCTGTCCTCAGCCTTCATTGCCTCAGCAATGTTTCCAGAGACAGCTGAAGAGGAAACAAGGAAGGCTAGGGGATCATCCACCAAAGGCAGCTCTAAGATGTCTGACAAGGAAGGAGCAATATTAAAATGCCTCCTGTCATTTCCTCCCAGCTTGGTGAATATGCCAGGCTGGTTCCACTGCCTCTGAAGCACCTCATTAAAAAGTTTTGGGCAGGGGATGTTTTCCTGCATGATAATAGGCTCAGAAAACACGGCCTTGTCTAATATCCGAGGACCTGAAGGTTCCACAGGTGTGGTCAAATTGGTCCCAATCTGGGCTGTGGCTGTGGTCTTATGAAGGAGGGACTTAAACAGTGCTGGATGAAAAAGTCCAGTGAAAGGGGGGGAATCCAGGACCAGCTCAAGGTCATTGTCTGCAAAGCCTTGTTCTATCTGGTCGGGTTCCTCTAATACAGATGCCCTACTTCTGAGGGAATGGGCGGGAGATGTAGACCCATGAGCCTGCTCAGCCTCCCTAGGATACATATAGTGATGGGACAGTTGTGCAGGGGGCTCAGATGTAACAGAAGCAGAACAGCTTCTAAGATGCACTATATTAGTTACCCCTGAAAAATAACCTGTGAAATGAGGAATTTGAGTTCCTCAGATAGACCAGACCCCTGTTTATCTACAGGGCAGAGCCCAATAGCAGTGGGCGTGAAGGTTGCCTCAAGAGTAAAGTCCCTATCCCTGCCCTGAGGTTCTAACCCCGTTGCTAGGCAGTTAAAGGGAACTGCTCTGCAGCCTGGAGATTGTCAGTTGGAAACACAGAAAACTGTTCCCTATCGCCCTCTGGAGACCACTTCAAAGAAATTGCAACACTAGCCTGCAATGTTGGCTGGGGGTGGTGGTGGAGCAACAGTTTCTGTTAAGACAGGAGAAGGAATACTTTACTGATGAGCCTGCTTTTCTACTCTGGCAATCTGCCTCTCTACAGCCTTCATTCTTCTGTCAGCATCTTTTTCTTCAGCTCTAGATGGTCTCCTAGAGTAGATAGCCTTGGCTCTAATCTTGTCAGCTGCATCCTGACTGGCTGATCTGCCTCTTCTGGAGCTGGTCTTCCTGTTAGAAGCAGCTGAAGAGTCTTCTTGCCCTGCCGTGCTATTAGCCAACAGAAACTGATCAGCCATCTTGACAGCTTTCTTAGCCCAAAAAAGGAGTTGCTGTTCTGCTTGCAGCCAGAAAAGGGGCTGTTGATGTTTAAATGGCAGTGCTCCTTTTTAAAAAAATTAGGTGCATGGCGGCAAACTAGCAGACAACTCCTATAGCCACGCTTCTCTCCAAATTCAATAAGGCAGGGTAGGCTGAGCAGAGTGACTTTAACAGCCAAGAGTCCCCAAACAGATTTGTCAGTCAAGCCAACAACTTAAACAAGCGGCTTGCAAGGAACCACTAAATCACCCTATCAAAAGTAAAAGTGCTGAAAAACAGCTGAGAAGCGGCTGCGGCGCTTGAAAAAGTGGTGCCTGTGTTCGTGGCACATCAGGGGTACAGCGGCTGCCCTTGCATGGGGAAAAAAATCTCTCTGGTTGAAGTAAGGCTGTCAGCAAGCTGTGGTATAGGCAAGACAACGAACAAAGGAAAAAAAGGAAAACAAGCCTCTGCAGCATTTTGAAGTGTTACGTAGCAAACTTGACAGCACAAGAAGTCAATTTAGCATAGACAGTGTTTCTATTCAGAGAACTACGAGCCAATCTTTTGCCACAATCTCTCAGGGAAAGACTGAGTTGTGAACTGGGGAAAGTGACAGTTCAGTCTCCAGGCAGAAAGGCATACATCAACCCATCCATAGATTCTCCAATCGTCGTGCTGGAGAATGTAAGGTCCTTGGTCCTCTCTGTTAAGCCTGGTCCCCAAACCAATGTTAAGGAAACACGCTAAACAGAATGTGCAGCGTTAGTCAGTTAGGCAGACAGGTAAATGTGTGAGGTAAGTTTGTATGTTAGTTGACACTCAGTAAAAAGCAGATACGCTTGTGCTATCAAAATATAGTTTATTCCATTAGGATTTATAGCATAGTCAAAAACAGTCCATTAGTCATGTATCATTTCAGTCATTCCATTCGGGGATACTCAATTTGCAAAGTCCGTGTTGAATATTCAATGTCAGTTCACTTACAATAAATCAGTCCGTATTATCTCTTCTCACCGTTGAGAAATCAACATTCCTTTCTCTCTCCCATTCCAGTAGGAAAAAACGCAGTCATCAATCCATCAAGTAATTAGGGATCATTAAGCCAGAGAGCGAGCTGCCGTTGTCTTGCTCCTTTTATGGTGCTTTTACAACCACACCCTTAATTACATTCTTGTAGTTAAAGTTACACACACTTTAACCAACAAACCATGATAACTTATTTATTATTTTACCTAAACCAGTTAGGGTAAACAATGTTATCCCTAACATTCTCCCCTTTTGGGTAGTAATAATAATAATATAACCATTTACACCTTTAAATCATAGTTGTTACAACTCTCTTTAAACTTGACTACACCTTGAGCTTTTGTAAACTGGTCTGCAATGTTTTCTTCCGTCATGCAGTATTCCAATTTAATTAGACCATTCTTCACAGATTCTCTAACATTTAAGTATCTTAAATCAGTAAACTTTGATCTAGTTTTTACAACTATATTAGTAGTATATTAGTATAAGCTATATTAGTAGTATATTAGTATAAACAGTTATTATTAGACATGGGTGTAACTGTTAAAGATTCCATTATTGTGTACGAGGACAACCAGGCAGCCATACCAACTGTATGGCTGCCTGGTTGTCCTCGTACACAATCATGGAATCTTTAACAGTTACACCCATGTCTAATAATAACTGTTTGTACAAAATTAAGTCAGTGCATAGTAATGACAGACATGAAAATTCCGCTTCCATCATGGACAAGCTAATATGCTGTTGTCTGATTGACCTCCACCCTATTAGTGTCTTACCAAATAATATAGCCATCCCAGAGGTTGATTTTCTAGTGTTTATGTCAGTTGCAAAACTTGCATCTGCATAGGCACTAAGACTCAAATCACCCTTTGGCTCTAAATACAATACATGGTGCATTGTTCCTTTAAGATATCTTAAAATTCTCTTCAATGATTGCCAATGACATTGATGTGGATCTGCATTAAATCGCGCCAGCTGATTAATGCTATAAGCAATATCTGGCCTTGACCAATTGCTGATATATGATAAGCTACCAATCAAAGATTGATATATGGACTTATCGAATTTGGGACTTTGAGCATCAGTTTGGCAAACTTCCTGACTCATTGGAATTTTTGCCGGCTTACAAAGTTTCATTTTATACGTTTTAATTAATTGGCAAATTTTATCTTCTTGAGATATCTTAAATCCATTTTTTGTTTTGTTAATTGTCAATCCTAGATACCTTTTAATCTCACCTAAATGCTTTAATTTTATCTTTTTGGCTAATAATGATATAATCTCATTAGCTTCATTATTAGTCTTAGTTATCAAAGCAATATCATCTGTAAATAATAACAATAATGACACCGTTCCATTATTTTCTCTTTTAAACACACATGGATCTGCTAAACCAGATTTAAAACCTATATTGTTTAACTCTTTCACAATATATTGGTTCCACTCAAAGCCAGATTGTTTCAATCCATAGAGACTTCTTTTGAGTTTCCAACAATCATTACTATTTAATTTATTATCTTTTATACCAACTGGTTTTTTCAAATATATAGTGTGCTGCAATGGTGCATGCAGATAGGCAGTTTCTACATCTAAATGGTTAATGATATAGTTTTTCTCAGCTGCCCACACTAAAGCTGCTCTCAAGGATGTTGCTTTAAGACTTGGTGCAAAAACTTCATCATAATCAAATGCAGTTTGATTAAATCCTTGAGCTACCAACCTAGCCTTATGGGTAACAGTCCCATTATTTCCTGTTTTTACTTTGAATATCCATTTGCACCCAATGGACTTTTCTCCTGGAGGTAATTTGGCATCTTCATACACTTTCATTACCTTTAATGAATTTAGTTCCTTTTCCATTGCCTTTTGCCAATTCTCCTGATCCTTAGCAGGATACATCCTAAAATCATCTATACTAGTTGGAACTTTATTTACTTGGCAAACTATACTCGCTTGATACTTATCAGGTGGTCTAGTTACACGTGTAGTACGTCTAGGTATTACAGACTTACAGGTGGACTTTCCTTTACTACCTGTTCTTGATTATCTAACTCTTCCTGATCAACTATTTCCTCTTGTTCTGGTCCTATTTGTTTTTCGTGGACTTCTTCTTTAATTGGACTCTTCTTATAACTAGTCTTTACTTTCTGCCTTTTGTAGGGTTCAGTAATTACATCATTATCAAAATCTTGCTCTAATCTATTCCATCCTACATGTTCTAGGAATTTTGCACTAGCATTGCAGTAAACTCTAGATATACCTGGTTCCCAGAATCTATAAGATCTGTGATTTGATTCATATCCTACAAAAAATAATCTTTTAGCTCTATGCTGTCCTTTGTGTCTGAGTTGCATAGGGATATGCACCCATGCTGGTGCTCCAAATGTGTGCATGTAACTTAAATCAGGTTTTGTACCATTCCACGGTGTGAATGGTAATTCACCTGTTGTTGAATTAACAACATTATTTAATATATGATTACCACACATTATTGCTTCTCCCCACAAATTGTCAGGTAATCCTGAATCAGACAATATAGTACGTGCCATTGACTGCAGTGTTTGGCCTTGTCTCTCTATAAAGGCATTATGTTGTGGCCTATATGGTGCAGACTTTTTATGTTGAATACCTGCCATCCTAAGTCTACTCTGGAATTTATTATTTGTAAATTCCGTACCATTATCTGTTGTAAGAGTTACTAATTTCTTTTTAGTTTTCCTTTCTACAAATTTTAACCAATTAAAGAGATTTAGATACGTTTCAGTTTTGCTCTTCATTAAATAGCAGAATCCATATCTAGAATAGTGGTCCATTATACTTAGTATGTATCGAGTACCTCCTACACTTGGTTTTTTCGGACCTATTAAATCAGCAAATACTACTTCTAAAGGCTCTTTGGTAGTAAATCCATCAACTCTATTAGCCGGTATGACCTTGCTTTTGCTTTGATTGCAAGCATTACATTGCAAATACTTATTACAAGGTTTCAAACTTATTTCTGTAGATAGTTGAACAGTTCTCTTAAGCATTTTAAAATTTAAATGCCCTAGCCATCGGTGTAACAAGGGAATACATTCATCATGAGGTTTCTTATTATCATAAACCGTGTTAGCCACCTCTAAACCATTCACCTCTTAAAGATGCAGTAAGTTTCTTATCTTCTTTTTCAATTATGCAGTTATCTCCCCTAAAGGTAACTACATATCCTAGTTTAACCAAAATTCTAACTGAAAGTAAATTAAACTTAAGTTGTGGTACATATAACATTTTTACATTCTCTTTTATGCAAGAACAATATGCTATACCTTGACCTTTAGCTTTCAGTTTCCAGCTATTGGCTAACGATATCTGCTGTGAACTCACGGACATTTTAACAAAATTTTTGTTATCATTTGTTATACAGTGGGATGCTCCACTGTCAACCACCCATAAATTATTTTTTACAGCTCCGTTACTATACATCGCTAACTCTAAATTTTTATTTATCTTTTGATGACTTTTAGTATTCTGGCCAGCGTTCTGGCGCTTTGCTTTTTTGCAAAATCTTGCCAAATGTCCTCTTCCTCCACAATTAAAACACTTTTTAATTGCGTATGCAGTAGGAGATTCAATATCTTCTTTTTGAGGTTGCTCCCTCCTTAACTGATCTCTTTCAAGCCTTCTTCTGGCCTCTTCAATCAATTTGCCAGTGATATCAGTTAAAGTTAGGCTTTCCTTAGGCAAAATTTCAAGGCAAGTGACGTAGTTATCAAAATTTTCATCTAATGAAGACCGAATTATGTAGACTTGGTGTAGTTTAGAGAAAATAAGCTCTTTCTCGTGCAGTTCTTGAAAAATGCTTTTCATAGTATTCAAATGACTCAGCATATCACCATTCATTTGGAGATGCGTTCTGAAAAGCTTCTGTGTTAGATTTATGTGAGCACCAACATTATCTCGGACATAAATCCTCTTCAGCTTCTGCCAACACCCAACAGCCGTTTGTTCTCCGCGGATATGAACAAGTTGCTGGTCAGATAGTGTTAGTCCTATTATGCAAAGAGCTTGTTCATTCTTCTGCTTAAAGTCTTCTATCTTTTGACTATCTTCCTCAACCTCCGGATCCCATTCCTCTGGTGGGTTTTCAATTATGTTCCACAGACCTTCTCTTCGTAGAAGTAGACTACATTTCATAGACCATGAAACATAGTTCATTCCATCCAGTTTGGATATAAGGGACAACTTTGTAGATTGACTTGTGCCATGTTTTCTATATATGGATATAAAACTATAATTAATAAAACACAGCTGTCTGTTTACTGTAACGTGTAACAACACAAACTCTCACTTTTTACATAAATCTGTTTTATCCTAGTTAAACTGACTTTGCAGCCTCTGGGCCCATAACCTTTGTTAAGCCTGTTCCCCCAACCAATGTTAAGGAAGCACGCTAAACAGAATGTGCAGCGTTAGTCAGTTAGGCAGACAGGTAAATGTGTGAGGTAAGTTTGTATGTTAGTTAACACTCAGTAAAAAGCAGATAAGTTTGTGCTATCAAAATATAGTTTATTCCATTAGGATTTATAGCATAGTCAAAAACAGGCCATTAGTCATGTATCATTTCAGTCAGTCCATTCAGGGATACTGAATTTGCAAAGTCCGTGTTGAATATTCAATGTCAGTTCACTTACAATAAATCTCTTCTCACCGTTGAGAAATCAACACTCTTTTCTCTCTCCCGTTCCAGTAGGAAAAAAACGCAGTCATCAATCCATCCAGTAATTAGGGATCATTAAGCCAGAGAGCGAGCTGCCATTGTCTTGCTCCTTTTATGGTGCTTTTACAACCACACCCTTAATTACATTCTTGTAGTTAAAGTTACACACACTTTAACCAACAAACCATGATAACTTATTTATTATTTTATCTAAACCAGTTAGGGTAAACAATGTTATCCCTAACACTCTCTGAGCTTGGTTGTTTTCTTTCAGATATTTCATTACCCAAACTAGGCAACATCAGCAGTTCTATTAGGATGGGTTTGCTCTCAATTTATATTCTGATGGCTTGCCCTGTCAGTATTGGTGGGAATGGTCTTAGAGGGGTTTTTTTCCTGATTAATATGAAACCAAAAATCATGAAGTGAACAATACCCTAATCAAAGAACTGCCAAATGATCCAATGGTAAACCGCTCAAACAGCCCAACCGACCACTAAAAGTATTCCTACCATAGCAAGCCACTAAAATATAAACTAAGACCAAACCCCGCATCCTATCAGCACAGATTATCTTACATAGTTTGGGTAATGAAACTCTTCAAGATAACAACCAAGCACAGAGAGTACTAAGGATTTTTCAAACTATGTTGATTTCTCCTAGTCCATCAGAGAATATAGTCCTTACACATAAAGGTACTGCATTCATACGTACAAGGATATGTGAATGAATATACCGTTTCTGTCCAATATGAGATATCCCCTAAATGCACATTCAGTTGAGCAGCAGAAAAGAGTATCTATAAACATTAGATTATCTATACTAAAAAAGGCTTTTTTGCAAGCTAGATTTTAACAGAGGAATGGAAAACGTCTAGCCTTATAGATATTATTGAGGCAGAGCAGCCAACCAATCGGCAGATGTGAGGGATGCTGGGAGCTCTAGTTCAGCAACAGGATCCTCAATGGTCTCATTCACTGCAACATGATGAAGTATTATAAGTAGACTGATGATATCCAATTATATTTCTTTTCTCTGGAAAACTAAATGAAACCACATTTCATTTACCCCATGGAAGCTGTGAGTTATCTGGTTTTAATCTTTAAAGTCTTTATGATATGCGACAAGGTTATGCGAGGGGTTTAGTTACATCAGCCCAGCCCATCAGAGCTGATAGACAAGGTATGCTGCAAGTACCATCAACTAGTATCTACATTTGGTGGATATTAGGAGATGTGCTTTCACTGCCATCATGCCCATTTTATGAAATATTTGGACCCAAAATTTGATTAACTCCATTCCTTTTGATATTTTGTAACTGTCTTAAGACATGTGTTATGTTATTAAGGTTTGAGGCTCCTAGGGAACTGGAGACAAGCTTTGATGGCTTTATTGTGGAGGAGGTGATTCTTATCCTCTCTTTTCCTATGGTATATATATATTTGTATTTATAATATTTAACTTTTAACATAAGATTTTAATGTAGATTTTCTGTTGTTTTATTCAATTACTTTATGCAACTCAGTGAGAAATGGTTGCCTATACAAATTTGATTAATATTTTAGTCCCATATTATAAAGTTTTTAAATTATCATCATAGTTGGTCACATAGCCAGCCATATTAAATATGGCATTTTTGTCAACTTACTATTTTTATTTCTATTACATTACCATTTTATTACTTACTGATTTTAAATTAGTGACTGTCTCCTGACCCAAGCAGATAAATCATTTGTACAAGCTGAAAATAATGAAGTACCTGCAGAAAAATACTTACAACAAAATCATAAACATAACCTGTTAGAATGAAGGTATGAACTACCTATTTTGTTATCTTCTGAAAGTAAAATATGATGGGGAATACCATATTTCCCAGAAAATAAGACTGGGTCTTTTATTAATTTTTGCTTTATAAGACGCATTAGGACATTTTCTAGTTAGATCTTATTTTGGGGAAAATACAGTACTAAATGCATTCATTTGGCTGACAATCTTAATTTACTGGGGTTTATTTTGGGGGTAGGGCTTATATTATGAGCAGGGGTGGGATTCTACCAGTTCTCACCTATTCGCTAGAACCGTTTGTTACATTCTAAGCAGTTTGGAGAACCGGTTGTTAGAAGAAATTACTGGTCTAATCCTGTAAGGAAAGCAGGAAGGAAGCATTCTGGTGTTGCTTACAGAAACTGCCTCTCTGTTAACCCTTATTACATTCTTGGCAGGACTAGACTTCCTGTCTCTGGAACTTCTCTGGAGTTTTTTTCCCTCCTTTGTTGGTACTTTGCTTTTGTGGAGTGACCATTGAAAGTTACAATGGCACTGAATAAAGTGACATGACCATTTTTCACACTTACGACAGTTGCTGCATCCCCACTGTCATGAGAGGCCAGGAGAGGAGATGCGTGCCTCGATGTGAGTGATGTTGAGTTGGCCACGCCCAGCCAGTCACATTACCACAAAGCCACGCCCACCAACGAAGCCACGTCCACAGAACCAGTTGTTAAAAAAATTGAATCCCACCCCTGATTATGAGCATCCTGAAAAATCATGCTAGGACTTATAATTCTAGTTGGTGTCAGCAGGTTTTTAGAGAAGTGGAAGTTTCTAAGTAAAATATGGATTTCAAAGCTAATAGTTGGGTCTTATTTTGGGAAAAACATGGTAGTTCTCTGGACTGTATCAGGAATGTTACAATAAAACGAGAGATAATTTGCACATCATCCTCTATTTTGTAAAGATGAATACATGTACATGTTCTTCCACAACATGGAGGGAAATAATTCTTTAGAAAGTTGGTATGGGAGTTCTGAAGCCTTGAGAGGGTATTCATGAAGATAGAAACTGGCAGTGTGAACTCTCATATCAGTCAAGAGTAGAAATATGTAGTCCCCAACTTACAACCACAATTAAGCCAAAAATTTCTGTTGTTAACTTTTGTTCAGTGAATTTTGCCCCATTTTACCACCTTTCTTGCCCTAGTTAAGTGAATCATTGCAGTTGTTCAATAAAGCAAATGTTTATTTTAGCAAAAATAGAACAATAACAAAAATGAAGTAACAAGTAAGAAAGAAAAAATGAGTTAATCTTTGTAGACACTATATAAAAGTTATATTGAATGTCAATATTCTGATGGTAAAATAAGTATTTACTTAATGACTGGAAAAGGTAACTTTCTGAGTAGTGTTTGAAAGTAATTTTAACTTGACTTCTCATAGTATTATTAATGTCCAACTTACAAAGCACTGCTTATTCCAAATTTTACTTATTTGAAAACAAAACAACTTCTCTCCTGAAATGTATCTCAAAAGAAGCTGCCATTCCAAGATTTTCCAAATATTTTTAAAGTGCAACTGCAGTATAGAAATTATACACTCACCTTCATCAGGCTTGTTTCCATAACTCTGAAGGGGATCAATTCCTATTTCTTGCTCTTCAGTTTGCAAAGGATGGCTGGCTCCCGAAACGGAGTGATACATATTGAGATTTGACACGTCCAATAAGTTGAATTATCTGGATGAAAAATTAAAAGTAAATTATTAATCCATACTACCTACTATTCCTATTGTATTAAGATGTAAAGAAAATGCAGTATTTCATTCAGAAAATTATTAAGAATTTCTGCCTGACACAGCTACTAATCATACTATCAATTACTAACAAAGTACAAATGATTACAAGAAATGTGTATTATTACGCAATATATGTTTGCTTTTTGAAGAATATCCCAATATTTCATATAAACACATAGAATCTTTTAATGACCACTTCTGCATTATTCTCAAGGAAAGTGAATAACTGTATCCATGTAGATCACCAATTGTGTTTGAATTTAAGAAAACTTTAAGTGTATTCAGTATCAGACAAACTTAATAGAATTGTATTTGTGTTCACTTGTATGTTTTATTTATTTATTAAATTAATGAGTCCCCTCCATCCCATTTCACTGATAAAGTGACTCTAGAAAGCTTAAAAAAATAAATATAAAAACATTAAAAACATTAAAATTAAGAAGAATTATATACATACAAAACCAAATGGCAGATAGCACTGGAATGAAATGTTCTTTCATCATTAACCACCTCCAGCAGGAAATGCCCTCATGGGCCCCAAGCCAATTGACAAAAACAGGTTTTAATGACCCTCTAAAAGGGCAAAAGGTGGGAAATTCTCAACAGGATAATATAATATTCCACAAGATGGGGGCCACAATGGAAAAGGTTATTCTTTTTAACTTTACCAGCTGGAATTTTCTACTAGGTCGAATGCACTGAAGGCATGAACCAGCAGGAAGTTTGATACAGCAGCAAGAATACTAACTGATTCCACGAGCCCAGTGTCAGGAAGAGAGTTTCACATTTGGAAACCTGAGGAGCATGATTTCCAAAGGCCAAAATAAATTATTGGATGACAACTGCTACATCCTCTCCCTGAGGCCTTGGCTAGTGCAAACCCTAAACCCAACTGGACACATCTTTTTTGGAGTCAGCCAGATTGGCCTCTTCAGGGAGATCACAAATAGGGAGGGGGATTTATTAGCTGATTTGGCATTCATCAGCAGCAACTGAAGGCCCTATGAAGGTCTACTCTCCAGGATCTAGACATGAGAGTAATAGAACATTATGCTGATGTTAAATATTGGGGCATCTTTCCCTGCAATGGCCTGTTCTTTCGTTCCCATCTAATTCACATACAAATATAGGTTTTCCCCCTTCCTCACACTACAAGAATATCATCTTTACTTTTTATATTTCATTGGTAGATGCCATATGGATATGAAACATAATCCCAAGGTAAATATTTCCTTGTTTAGTATAGCTTCAATATGCTATAAAAATATAGTTTGGAGAATTTTGTCTATTATGTAAGTTCCGTAAGTTTCTCATTAATTACAAAATGTTAATTACTGCTTTTTACATCATATGTTATCCCTTCCAGGTAAACCAGATAGGAAACACAACTAGAGAAGCTAGTCCTATTTTATTATAAGTAACAGCACCTTCCAAATTGAAGGTACAAATCTCCAGCTGCCACTTTAATTGCTTGATCAATTAGGTGGGTTCTTCCTAAATTTCTTGCTCTGACTGTAAATAAACTACAGGTAATCCTTGATTTATGACTAAAATTGAGCACAAAATTTTTATTGTTAAGTGATACATTTATTGGCTGAGTTTTACTCCATTTTACAACTTTCTCGCCACAATTGTTAAGTGAATAATTGCAGCTGTTACATTAGTGACAAGATTGATTAGTGAATCTGGCTTGATTTCACTTTTCAGAAGATCGCAAAAGGTAACTGTCAGTATAACTGTCATAAATATGAGTCCAGTTGCCAAGTTTCTGAATTTTGATCACGTGACCATGGGGATGCTTCAACAATCGTGTGAAAAACAGTCATAAATCACTTTTTTCAGTGCCATTGTAACTTTGAATCTTTACGTAATTTTAGGATTTGTGTGGCCAACAGATGTGCTTTAAATGGTATTTATGCAAAAATATTGAAAAAGTCAAAATAATGTACAAACTTCTAAGTACAGTGGAACCTCGGGTCGCGACCGTAATCTGTTCCAGGACTACAGTCACAATCTGATTTGGTCATAACTGGAAGCACAACCAACTGCATGCATGGACAAAAAATTGTGGGGACTGCGCATGCGCAGAAAGGGAAATCGGCACAGAAAGGGAATCTGCTGCAGCTGGGTTTGCTCACCACCCAATTTTTGAATCGTGACCCAATTCACAAATTGGGTGGATTTTTTGGGCGAAACCTGATTTGGTTGTGAACAGAAGTGTTCATGACCCAAGGTTCCACTGTACTATGGTATTTTATTAATTTATATTTCATATTTCATATTAATTTATATTTCATATTATTGACTCATCAGGCTCAAGGTTAACTCAGCCTTCCATCCTTCCGAAGTGGGTAAAATGAGGACCCAAATTGTTGGGGGCAATATGCTCTGTAAACCATTTTGAGAGGGCTGTAGAGCACTACAAAGCCATATATGTCAAAGTGCTATTGCTATTTCTAAACCTATTTAACTTAATATTGACCATGCTAACTTTTAGCAGGTCTTTGCAAGTTCTAACTGAAGATCAACTTAATTATTTCTTTTTTGCAAAAATGATACTTTATTACTGATTCATGTTGGTAAATAAATAAGTTGGTTTAAATTTACTACCTATTTTATATGCTATATAATGCCATGGTATTTCATGTTCCAAACATGAACTGTGCCCCTCATTTTGCTGCTACATATTCTATTTTTATAGCCATTTTATCATTTTACTATGCATTACATTTTCCAGTACTTTTGACTGTACCAAGTAAACAAGATAATAATTAGCTGTTATTAGTATGTTCTCTAGAAGGATGTTTTAAAGTTTTGTCTCTATTTTCAAACAAAGAAATTCTTACACAAGCAAAATAAAAGGATATGTCCAGGCCTTTATACTGCTGACCTTTTAAATTTGCAGGTAAAAATCTCCCTCAAAAAAGTATCCTGTCTCTAGTCTCTTCCACATAGATGAAACAAGCACTAACTCTCAACCTCTATTACAGAAAGCAAGAAAAGTCATCAAACACTGAACATCTTTCTTATTCACCTACCAAGCTTCCTTCATAATTCACTAACCACCATCTGTCACCAAGCAAGTGTTTTCTTTAGATATATAAAAACACACACAATTTGACATATTTTAGATAGTGCAATGCAAGCATGTTTTTCTCTTATAAATTGTATCAGATTTTAGATCATTAAAATGGAATGATGCAAATAAAAAATCTGCTGGATTCTAAAACATAATGCAGTATAGTTCATTTCATCAAATAAACTGTCACTATTAACTATAAAATCTAGTGATTACGAATTGTAGCTGGTTTCATTCTGTTTAGCAAAATTTTGAAACTTTTAAACACTATCAATATAACCTTCAATACAAAACAGTGTTTCATTGGACTTTAAATACGTTAATTAAGTATTAAAATCAATCATGTTAAAGTCTTAATATTTAATATTGTTAGATTATGTATCAAAGTGGTTTTATTATTTATTTACTCAAAACCTTTACAGAATGCTTTATTTTGCATCAGGGGGTCTGTATCTCACAAGATAAATGCATTTGCAACATCAAATAAATTATATATAAAAGCATTTGTCTTAATACATGTCATTCAATATTAAATATCACCCAATGATACTACCTTGAAGCCTCAATCCATTTTAACCAACCAACCATTTGTATTATTCAAATGTTCTCTATTAAACAGTAGTTTCTCAAGCATAGTTCAGAAATATGGATGTAAGAATAATAAGCATAAGAGTTTTAAAATACTGCTTTAAGATTTAACTCTACATTACCTTAGTAGCACTTAAAGAAAAGATATAAATTCTGTCATATATTAAAATGTCAGAAATGAGAAATAATAAGAATTGCTTCAAATACACAGGAAACATGAATAGATGCTTATAAAATGGCACTGCAAGAACCACATGTATATAAAATAAAGGTCATTATATAATGTTTTATAGATCACAATCCAGTGTAAAATATAGTTACTGAGATCAACCTGAAGAACTTAAAATCTGCTTATCCAACCATCTTCTTTGTCCCTAAATATTTTAGCAATTCACTTGTTGCTAATACCAGACAATATATTTAACTGGGCAGGTTTTCAGAGAGATTGGTGGCAATTCAGTGCCTACCATTTTTGGAAGAAAATAATTATTTAAACTTATTTCAACAATTTTAAATGTGCATTTGACTGAAATTCTTGCATCGGCACTGAAATGTAACATTTATTGTTAGAAAGATAGATGGAAGAGAATCATACAATAAGCATACTCCTTTAATTTATTTATTTTCATACGTTACTGCACTAGTGTTAAAGGTTATTCCATAGATGCATGATGATATAACATTTCTACTCCAAACAGCAATATGATTTTGAAGTAACAGACTAAATGGTACTTTAACAATTGTTTTATTCTATATGAAACCAATAAATGAGGTTGTCAGGGTATTTGAAGTGAGCTGTCATCAGTGTGATCATAATAGTTAATTGCATTTATCAGAATAATTAACTTACTAAAACCCTTAAATTATATCGATGTAGGAGATGACCAGGTTGAGCCCGAGGGAGGATCAAACACATGATCAATTTCAGAGTACAGCTGGAAAGTCTACTTCAACTCTAGAACACTGGCTCACTATTTGAAATCAGCTAGTGTGCATTCATAACCATCAAGGTGATTGCTGGCCATGAATAGCCAGAAAATTGCAATTTGGTATGTATTGTGCCTGACTCTAAGAACACTAGAAAGTATCAGTTATAATTAAAAGGGCCAAGCTGAATAGAAAGAAGGAGAGTTTAACCCAGTAGGAAAACATATAAATCCAGTTAGATTTTTCCATTTTAAGGAGGCTAGTGTCATGGTGAAGGATTGTGTTTGAGAGCAAAGTGCTTTAAAGACGGTTCTCAAAAACCTGGACTGAATTAGATGAGACATAGGTCAAAAATAATAGAGAGGGACCTTGGAATCCTAGTGGATGATCACTCACTTGAATATGGGCCAGTAGTATGCCGCCGCTGCCAAAAAAAATCTAATATAATCCTGGGTTGTATAACAGAAGCATAGAATCAAGATCATGAAGTTACACTGCTTTACAAAATCCTAGTAAGAAGACACCTATAATACTGTAAACAATTTGAATCCCCATACTACAAAAAAGATGTTGAGACTTTAGAAAAAGTTCAGAGAAGAGTAACTAAGATGATCAAAGGCCTGAAAACTAAAACATATGAAGAACAGCTGCATCTGGGTTTGGCTAGTCCTAATCTAAATAAAAGAAGAATTGGGGATGACATGATAGCAGTATTCCAGTATTTGAAGGGCTGTCACAAAGAAGAGAGGGTCAAATTATTCCCCAAAGCACCAGAGGTCAGGGAAACAATGGATGGAAATTAATCAAAGAGAGAAGCAACCTGAAATTAAGGAGAAACTTCCTAACAGTGAGGACAATTAATCAATGGAATAGTTTTCAGAAATCATGAGTACGCCATCACTAGAAAAGACTAGACCACAGATGTGAAACTCATATATGACATATGATGACTTTTCCCTCTTAGCTAAACTGTGGGTGGCGTAGCCAGTGCATGAGGCATCCAACCTGCAAGTTTGACATGCCTGGACTAGACAGTCATTTATCTGAAATGGTATAGATTTTTCCTGCTTGTCTAGAAGATCTTCAAGGTTCCTTCCATTCCATTCCATAAGAAGAAATGACTTGTAGTGGCCCAAGAACTCCAAAAAGAAGCTGGGCTTGGATCTCAGCAGAGATTTTGCTCACTGTGGGTATATGTTGTTCTCCTTTGGAAAAATAAAAGGCTTGTAACGTTTTTATGCATTTAAAGTGACATTGTCAGTATGAGATTTACTGTTACCTATAACTTGGAAGACAATCTTCAAATATTTAAAGGTCTTGCTTTGCTGGAAATGAGATCAAAAGAATATCTAGGGTCAATTAGCAATCTGCAGAATGATGAACATGTTCCAAGTATTTCTCAACGAGATGTTGTAGGGTTAAAGCATAGTCAATGTTTGAGCAGTCTTCTCTAAAGCCTGCCTATTTGTCAGCCAACTTTTGTCAGTTACAATCAATGCAGGAGCTTATTATATAAATGTCTGGCATACTGTTTGCTAACCACACTGAGAGTGCTAATGGGGTGAGCCTCCTTTTTTGTAGATTGGAAATCACTAAAACTAGCTTCCAATCGTCAGGAACCTTAGCATGATTATCAATGTAAGTAAACAGAAAAGCCAAAACAGGCACCAACTAGTCTAAATTGTTTTGGATAATTCCGCTGAAATAAAACAGTGCCCAGGATCTTTGCTTGATTTCAAGTTTTTAATCAGTTTGGGATCATATAATTTCAGAGATTGACACAGAGAGTCAGGAGGTAAGCAGACAAAGTTCATAATCTAGTTCCCTGTTAAGGTGGGGCAATTCCTCCTGTATGTAAAGCAATCTGAAATGCTTCTCAAACTGAAATGGGAATAGAAATTTGTAGATTAAGGGAAGCAAACTGATGCAGTTAGGTATTTTCAAAATAGAGCTGAATTCTGGGAAAGAGTAGCAGAGAATAGTTTGCTCCAAAACTGGTTTGTTTCTTTTGGATAGGAGAAGGTCCTGCGTATTGTAAGAGAGAGGATCCTTTAAATACTCCTTAAAGCAGGAAAATCTTGGCTGCGTAACTATTGAACCAGGATTGGTTAAAAGAGCTATGTTTCCTATTAGCACTAGATGGATGAGTAGAAAAAAAACTGGCCAAAGAACCTGAATGCAAAATGGCAAAATCTGCTCAAAGGACCTATCATTCAAAATGGCTATATGTAGTCCATCTTGTTTGTGTTTGTCCCTTGGTGATTTCTTTAGATGGAATAAATTTTCAAAAGGGGAGCAACAAAGATCTTCAAAAGCAACACATTGGGATTAAGTGAGTAAGAATGGTTGTTAATGTGGAATTGGAAAATTGAGAAAGATAAATTTCTTCACATGGTAGTTTGGTCAATCAAGGATTGTGCTAACTAATGAGAGAACTCTGTCAGACACTCATCATTCAAAATTTACAGAATCAACTTATAAAATACTTGAAGCATCTAAAAGCCTCTAAAGTCTTCAGTGTGGTCTTCAGATTCTCTAAGAGAGGGAGGAACATTCTGTAAATTATGTGGAATTTTGGAAAAGTTTATCTCCACATATTTTTCCATTCCCTTTCACTGTTTATCAAAACTATCCATTGTTTTAATGGAATCGGATAATCTGGAATATATTTTTGAAAGGGAAATAGGGGTTTGGGTGGATACTCTGGAGACTTGTGGATAGAGATGGAAAAGTATTCAGTCTGAATGGTGAAGATACAGATGTTATAGAGACAAAGATCCAAAGAATATGGGAGGCGAGCCAAAAAATGAGTAAGAATTGAAGTATTAAAACAAACAAGAGATGAGGGATAGAAAGTGTGTGTATGGGGGGTGTATACATATGTGTGTGTGAGAGAAAAAGAGTGTGTTTATCTATATATATTCTTTTTTTTCTAATATAATGATGGCCTGATTAGAAATTTGAATAGAGGTAGAAATAAGAATATCCACCTTTATATGAAGTAATAGATGGAAAGATTGGAGTTTGTGAGATGGTATTATTAGATATGTCCAAATAATAGGAAGACTGGTATTGAATGGGATATTATGACTTTGAACAATGAAGGACTATGTCTTAATATAAACATGTATATTAATATTAGGATTAGCAATGGTGCTGTCAGGGTTCTGGCGATTGCCCTAATTAAATTATGAGCCTCAAACCAAGCTTCAAAAGAATCTAAAATATTTATTAGGAGCAATATGTTGGGATTAATCCAAATGAAGCCAGCTCTGGCATACGTAATTTATATTCACCTGTGACCCTGTTTCCCCCCTCCCACCTGGGTGTTTCATAAATCAGATTCTCCAATGAAGCATGTTTGAGGGCTGGATGTTATCAATCACGTTCTTCAATAAAGGATTTTCGCTGGCAGAAGATCAGGTAGCTTAGCTACAATCTTTGTAAGATAAGCATGGAATGTGCTTCTGGTTTTAAACTGTCGTTCTGCTCCTTCAGATCCCCTTCCCCCCATTTATGGCAACTTGAAAACAGGCATAGGAATGTTTTACGAATTGACAGGCGACCTAATTAGAAGCAAGAATAGAGGTAGAAATAAGAAATAGGGGAAATATTAGCAAATATAATTTTTATATAACAGAATATAAGTAATAATTTGATGGAAAAGATCAGAGATGGAAAGATGGTATTACTATGTATGCTTATAATTGGCATTAAAATGGAACATTGAAATATTGAATAACTACTCTAAAAACATGTATATTTATACTAGGATTATATAAGTTTATAACAACTATTATGATTATCATTACTGATGTTTGTATCAAAATGAATTATATCCAGGGGCCACACTGTTCATGTATTGATATTGATGTATATCTAAAAATAAAAATCAATTTTAAAAAAACTATCCATTTTTAGATTGCAAAATCTGTGAAGAAACAGATTTTGTTGTAGTTGCTGTCATTGATTGTTCTTATATTCTATTCAAATAATCACTATGCAAATAACATGATTACCCTAAAGTCATCGTATTTTTTTAAGCTTCTGTTGAATGAAATAATACAAAGCATGGATATAAAAATGCAATTCAGTGTTTCTCCCACTGTTTCCCATGTTACATTTTCTTCAAAACTTTCCTATTCATAAGTGCAGAAAAAAGGCAATCATATACAGTATTAATAATTTACTGTAATAATAATATACAATATTATTATTTAAGGACACAATTAAATTGATGATTTTTTTCTTAGCATGGTAAAAAGCCATTAAACAATGTGTAGGTTAAGATTGGAAAAGGCTACTACAAACCCTTGATATGCCACTGAAAGAAATGTTTAGACATACATCCAGAGACTGTGTAAACATAGAATGGATCTATAAGCAACAGCACAAAACAAATATAGATGTCATGCATTTATAGTTTAGACAACAGACAACTCTTGATAGCTTGCATTGCCAATATAAGGTTTGCTCTTTAGTACTGATTTTCATGGAAGCTTTGCTTTGTTGTCATATGCATGCAACAAATACAAGATAATTTATTTTTTTCACTAAACATTAAGAAGATTTTAAGAACATCTGTCTTTATATTTTATATAAATCTTGTAACACCTTGTGACTAATCTTTTAAGCCTGCTTTATTAAAAAAACATAGATGTAAACAAGTGATAGTCATAAATCTCCTTGATTTATTTTTTGTTTTGTTTTTAAAAAAGCTATTGTAGTCTGTTTTTCACTTCATTTTTCCTATAAATCTTTTCCAGCTGCCACTAATCAACTAAAAATGAAGCCCCTGAATTCAGACTAGATATTATATGGCTGTCTGTGCAACATACTGGCAAAATTCAAGTTTTTGAGAATTTTTGTTAAAAAATGTATTGTCTCAATTTTAGCTGAGGCACAGTAAATAAGGAAAGCCACATGTAATGCTTATTAATGAAGTCTATAATTAATGTGGCAATATGACAGAGAATTCTAGCATATATGATATTCAAACTGAAAACTAATTCTTTATTTACATTAACAGAAATAGTCCTATTCATCCAAAATGGAGGGGATGATTCTTTTCCTGAAACCTAGGGAACTTTAATATAGCACAGAGATAGGTGGATAGTTCTGGACAAGAAGAAAAGGTCCCATTGTACATACAGATGTTTGGTTTTTTAACAAAAATAAATTAACATAAAATTTGCATTGCAATATTTATATTTATAATATTAAGGAACTTCCAAGAATTGCCTAGTCTCAATTATGAAAGCTCTTTAAAAAGCCTGCTTTTAAAAGAATCATTGGGAAGTATGCAAATATAGCACTGAGAATCTTTTAAGTTAGAAAGATCAATATAATATATTGCCCTTATTGTACTATCTGTTCATACAAAAGATCAGCTTGGATAGGGTTGAATACAACCCTATCCCAACTATGGACTAAGGGAAGCTGAAATTATTAGACTAAGAATTTGCAAATGTTAAAAGATCCTAATTACAGCTATCATTGCATTGAAACTAAAGATCTGAAACACTTGTCCACAATACCTTAAACTGTCAGGCTAATGATGATTTAATAGCTGACCAGCTGCTGTAATGTTGTAATGCTGTAATGCTGTAATACTGTAATGATGATGCAATGGTAGCAATGAGGCAGCAGGTTATTTGATTGCTACCACTTTAAGAGACTGTAATATAAGGGAGACCCTGTGAGGGTGTATCTCCCTCTCCATGTGGTATAGCTGATTACTGATTGCTGTTTGTTCATGGTCTGTATCAAAGTACTTGTGTGTGTGTATGTGTGCATGTATGTGTGTGTGCGTGTGTGTGTGTGTGTGTACACACACACACTGTTCAAAAAATAAAAGGGAACACAAAAATAAGACATCCTAGATATGAATGAATGAAATATTCTTATTAAATACTTTGTTCATTACATAGTTGAATGTGCTGACAACACAAAAAATATCAATGAAAATCAAATTTAGCAACCCATGGAGACACAGGTTTGGAGTTACACTCAAAATTAAAATGGAAAAAAACACTACAGGCTGATCCAACTTTGATGTAATATCCTTAAAACAAGTCAAAATGAGGCTCAGTAGTGTGTGTGGTCTCCACATGCCTGTATGACCTCCCTACAACGCCTGGGCATGCTCCTGATGAGGTGGCGCATGGTCTCCTGAGGGATCTCCTTCCACACCTGGACTAAAGCATCCCCCAACTCTTGGACAGTCTGTGGTGCAACGTGGTGTTGGTAGATAGAGCGAGACATGATGTCCCAGATGTGCTCAATTGGATTCAGGTCTGGGGAATGGGCGGACCAGTCCATAGCATCAATGCCTTCGTCTTGCAGGAACTGCTAACAGACTCCAGTCACATTGGGTCTAGTATTGTCGTGCATTAGAATGAACCCAGGGCCAACCGCACCAGCATATGGTCTCACAAGGGGTCTGAGGATCTCATCTTGGTACCTAATGGCAGTCAGACTACCTCTGGCGAGCACATGGAGGGCTGTGCGGCCTCCTAAAGAAATGCCATACCATTACTGATCCACTGCCAAAACCGGTCATGCTGGAGGATGTTGCAGGCAGCAGAAAGTTCTCCATGGCATTTCCAGACCCTGTCACGTCTATCACATGTGCTCAGTGTGAACCTGCGTTCATCTGTGAAGAGCACAGAGTGCCAGTGGTGAATTTGCCGATCTTGGTGTTCTCTGGCAAATGCCAAACGTCCTGCACGGTGTTGGGCTGAAAGCATAACCCCCACTTGTGGAAGTCGGGCCCTCATACCACCCTCATGGAGTCTGTTTCTGACCATTTGAGCAGCCACATGCACATTTGTGGCCCACTGGAGGTCATTTTGCAGGGCTCTGGCAGTGCTCCTCCTTTCCCTCCTTGCACAAAGGCAGAGGTAGCGGTCCTGGTGCTCGGTTTTTGCCCTCCAATGGCCTCCTCCATGTCTCCTGATATAGTGGCCTGTCTCCTGGTAGCATCTCCATCTCTGGACACTACACTGACAGACACAGCTCGCACTGATGTGCCATCTTGAATGAGCTGCACTACCTGAGCCACTTGTGTGGGTTGTAGACTTCGTCTCATGCTACCACTAAAAAGAAAGCACCGCCAGCATTCAAAAGTGACCAAACCATCAGCCAGAATGCATAGGAACTGAGAAGTGGTCTGTGGTCACCACCTACAGAACCACTCCTTTATCGGGGATGTCTTGCTAACTGCCTATGCTTTCCACCTGTTGTCTATTCCATTTGCACAACAGCATGTGAAATTGATTGTCAATCAGCGTTGCTACCTAAGTGGACAGTTTGATTTCACAGAAGTGTGATTGACTGGGAATTACATTATGTTGTTTAAGTGTTTCCTTTATTTTTTTGAGTAGTGTGTGTATGTGTATATGTATGTATGTATGTTTGTATGTATGGTATTCAGCTTTGTTCGGGTATTTTCCCATGTCATTATAGTTGTGCTTTTAAAATTGTAGCGACGTTTCGGCAGAATCTCATCTGCCATCATCAGGCTTCTGTATTGTGTTCATCTGTGAGTCAGGCTTTCACAGCAATTTCTGTTTTAAATTTGGTGCTAGCCTACTGCTGTGTTAGAATGGCTTTTTCTTCATCCTGATTGGTTGGGAGTCTTGGTCTGTGTTTATTGGTCTTGGAGTTTGCTGTGTTCTGCTTGATTGGTGTTTCTAATATCTTCTGTCTGTTTTGTAGCTTTTTTTTGTCTTGATTGGCTGGCAACATTGTGTTTCCTGTATTGGAGGCTTTTAGTGCGGCTTGGCTTCGAGTAAACGGATGGCTATCATTTATTAGGAAGCTAGGTTTCATCTGGGTGCCTGGTTGGGGTGTGTTTGAGCTGGAAGTATCAGGGGGGGTCAGTTTGTGCCCAGGTGTTTGCTTGGCTTGTGGTGTGGAAATTTTTTTGTTTGTGAGTGTAGGCTTCCAGATAATTGACAGTCCGGTGGAGTTATACCTTCTATTCATGCTTTCAGGTCTTTTTTCAATCTCTATGGCTTCTCTGATAATTCTGTAGCTGGGGTTTTCTACAGTGGCTAGGTGCCAATGGTGTCATTTTGGTGCCATTGAAGTCGATGCTATGACCTGTGGCTTTCATGCATTGGACTAGTGAGGAAGTGCATTCCAGCTTTTTTACTGCATTTTTGTGTTCATCCAGGTGGGTACTTATTCTTCTATTGGTCTGTCCAATGTATGTGGCAGGACATGATGCACAGGGAACCAATAAACACAGACCAAGACTCCCAACCAATCAGGATGAAGAAAAAAGCCATTCTAACACAGCAGTAGGCTAGTACCAAATTTAAAACAGAAACGGCTGTGAAAGCCTGACTCACAGATGAACACAATACAGAAGCCTGATGATGGCAGATGAGATTCTGCCGAAACGCCGCTACAACTTTAAAAACACAACTATAATGACTTGGGAAAATACCAGAACAAAGCTGAATACCATACATATAGATACCCGCGAAAACTTAAGAAAACACATATATATACATATACATACATACACACACACACACGTTTTCTTAAGTCCCGATAAAAGAAACCCTAGGAATCATAAGAAATAAATACCAACCACCCAAACACCTCATGGAACTAACAGAACACTGCTTAACCAACACATATTTCATATACAAAGGACAAAGATATAAGCAAATTGAAGTAGCCCCTATGGGATCAGCACTGTCACCCGTCATTGTAAACCTGTTCATGGAAGAATTTTAATCCAGATCCCTAGCCAATGCCACCCACAAACCCAAACTATGGTTAACATACATTGATGACACATTTGTTATTTGGCCCCATGGAAAAGAAAACCTAAAAATTTCCTAACACACCAAAACAGCACACACCCCAAAATCAAATTCACCATGGAAACAGAAACAAACAACTACCATTCCTAGATGTACTAATCTACAAAAAAACAGATGGCACACTAGGACACACCATATACCAGAAGAAAACAAACACCAACCGCTACCTCAACGTCCAATCTCACCACCACCCAGCACAGATAAACTCCATGGCCAAAACATTAATTGCCAGAACCAAACGCCTGGCAGACAAGACACACATAAAGACTGCACTATGCACCCTGACTAAAGTACTGACAGCCAACAGCTTCCACAAAAGCAAAATCACTGGCTTGATCCACAAAAACACACTGAGACATAATGGAGACCTAGAAGATGAACAGACCTATGGAACAGCTGTCCTGCCCTACATAAAATCTACATAAAACCCTACAGACAAAATCAGTAAGATACTACACAGGCATCACATCAAGACTGCCTTCAAAACAGTCAAAAAAAATAGCAGCCATCCTAAGAAACCCCAAAGATAAAATTGAACTTGAAAACCAAGGCATATATGAAGTCCCCTTTGCATCAGGCCCTGCCACATACATTGGACAGACCAATAGAAGAATAAGTACCCGCCTGAATGAACACAAAAATGCAGTAAAAAAGCTGGAACACACTTCCTCATTAGTCCAACACATGGAAGCTACAGGTCACAGCATCGACTTCAATGGCACCAAAATGACACCAATGGCACTTAACCACTGTAGAAAACACCAGCTGCAGAATTATCAGAGGATCCATAGAGATTGAAAAGACCTGAAAGCATGAATAGAAGAGATGACTCCACCAGACTGTCAATTATTTGGAAGCCTGCACTCACAAACAAAAAAATCTCCACACCACAAGCCAGGTAAACACCTGGGCACAACCCCCCCCCCCCCGATACCTGTTTGTTCAAAGCCTGTATCAAAGTACTTATATGTATATTTGCTTTTGTAGGGATAAAATCACTAGGTAAATACAAACCTGTGTACTGTATTTGCTCCTGGGTTATCTTATCTAGTCACACTATGTGTACTCTGACATAAACTTATCAAATGCTGAAGACATATGAAAGAATGCTATAATAGGTGCAAGGAACAAACACATTCAAATTTTAGCCATGTAAAATATCAGATGCAGGGACTTATTCCTCCATCTTCAGCTCTGTGACTGCAAAGATAATCACTGTTATATTACTTTCTTTTGCAACAGCTTTCTCCAAAAGTCTGTGGATTATCATATAACTTCTAATTAGATTAGATGTCCAGAATACATCAATCAACCATATTGAAATACTTTTTCATCCCTCATGTTAAGAGTTCCACTCTGTCTTCTCATACAAATTCTAAAGTAGAGGTAGATCACTTATGCTTAATGTTTTTAAACTATAATTTCTGAGTTTTTAGCAAACATAATTAATAATGAGAAATATTAGGACTTACATTTTAATAACATCTGGTGTGCCAAAGGCTGCTTACCCTTAACTAGAAACTTGAAAATCAAAATCATTGACAAGCCTCAGCATTTTGGCTGAGGTGCTACTTAAATCCCAAAAGAGAGAAGTTAAGAAAAACAATTTACTTTAGGAAACAGTCCAAAAATATTAAAAGAGCATAAACAGAGCAGCCAATTATATATAGTGGGGGTAATGAAAAGAATATGAAGGATGCTAGAAATAAGGGAGACATGTGATATGAGAACATTTTCATGTGCATTTTTTTAATGTTAGTAATCTTGAACTAGGATATCATCTAAAACCCAACTTTTAGTTTTATATTGGAAGTTCATATACAAATCAAGTCTGGCTTTTCAGCTTGGTTTACACATCTTGAGTTAAAAAGTCTTTCTAAATGTCAACTCTCAACATTATAAAATTATACAGAAGGAGAAGGAAACGGCTTACAGTGCATATAAATATGGTAGTGTATTAGCCTGCATTTAATTATCAGTTCAAACAACAACCTGATCTAACCTTTGACAAGTAAAATAAATGTTCTGAATAATTTAACCAAAGCAAACATTTGCTGTTAATGTTGGCTAATTATAGTAAGAGTTGTTGAAGAGAGAACAGGGAAAGAGAAGGAAAGCAGGGAAGTTATAATTTATACATTTGTATAGCAGTTGCTACAACTATTCCTTGAAATCCCTGAATATTTTTCCTTCTAGCCTTCATGTTCAAACCGTACTTTTTCCTTTTCTGTAAAAAATCTAAATAGATTCTTTAGAATAATATAGAGATCTAATATATACATATTATATGTATTTATGATCCCTAGAAATGATGTTTTCTTTCATAATTAAATATTTTCCTATATTTCACATGAGAAAATATTGGCATTTTTCTTAATGAAACATTTGTAAAAAAAAATTTTTTTGCCCCCAGGCTTGTACAAACCACTCTG
Source organism: Hydrophis major (assembly GCA_033807585.1). NCBI lineage: Eukaryota > Metazoa > Chordata > Lepidosauria > Squamata > Elapidae > Hydrophis > Hydrophis major. The sequence continues at coordinate 134,431,304 of CM066343.1, forward strand.
GACACTTGTTGTAAACCAATATATTGTTTTGAATAATATAGACAGGGGTGTCAAACTCAAGGCTTAGATCTGACTCGTGGGGCTGCCCTAGAAACAGTGAGGGACCGGCCAGCAGTGCCTCTGTCAGTGAAAACGGAGCTCAGGAGAGCCACATGTGGCCCTCCCAGTTTTTTTTTGCTGTGATAGCCTCCTGCAATTCTTTGCGAGCAAAAACAGAGCCCAGGGGGGGCATGCACCCCCCCCAGCTCTATTTTTGCTGGCTGAGATTTGCAGGAGGTCGTTGCAGCCAAAAATGGAGCTCGTTTTCACTGGCAGAGCACTTGGACTCCACAGGTGTCTCTCAACATGAGTGACATCATCCTGGCCATGCCCTTCCACCCTGAGGTCAAACACAACCCTGATGTGGCTCTCAATGAAATCGAGTTTGACCCCCCGATACAGATAATGTGTAGTGTGTAATATATACATTATATTAAATGTATTTATAGTCTCTAAAAATGATATTTTCTTTCGTATTTAAATAAGTATTTATTTTCCTATATTTTACTTGAGAAAACATTGACATTTTTCTTAGTGAAGCATTTGTTTAAAAAAAAAATGCCTCAAAACTTGTACAAACTATTTTGGTCACTTGTTGTAAACTGCCCAGAATCACTTAGGTGAAATAGGTGGTATAGAAATAATTAACTACTTCATTTAATTTAATAGACATTTCCACAAAAAGAAAAAATTCTATGGCTAAGTTCAGTATTGTAGCTATACTAAAGTTAGTACTAGATTAATTTTAAATCACTTACAGCTGCTTTATACAGCTTATCAGACTTCTAGGATAGCAGCATAGCCTGCCAGTAGTTAAGAAGTCTCTCAGAGCTGATTAGTAAAATGTATTAAAAAGATTAAAATAAGGATACCCTGAGTGCCACATATTGAAATCAGACACTATAAACTGGCAAATTAGGTGAGATATTTATGTATATTTTTCTCCTACTCTTTTGATGTAAAGAGAGAGGGGCTTGTCTTTTTTAAACAGGAGAGGTTGACTAAACCAACTATTTTAGAAATGGCTTTTAGTTCTCTGTTAATCTGGAAAACTATTTTCCCAGACTTGGTGAGTAAATGTTGTAACTCAGAACCTTTTCAAGAGCTCCAAATTTCAAAACCAAGCTAAAGAGTCTGAGAGTGGGCTGCTGTGTTTTTTTTTCAAACAAGTGTACTTTTAGTGCTTACAAAAATGAGAACATGAATAAATGAAGTATGATTGAATTGTATATTCCAATCTAAAATGGCAAAATGTGTATGTGTTTCATCTCTTCTCCTCAACCAAACAAAAATCAGGATTTGGAATTCTGCCCTGCCACCCATTCCTCTACAAGCTTCTTTTTTTCTTCATTCACATCCTAGATATTATGAATTGTGAATCTCATTATCTCATAATCTCAGATATGCTTCCTGCTTTTGTATTTAAATGCTTATAAATAAACCAACACTCTTATTAAAGATGTGTGTGTGTGTGTGTGTTTTCTGAGGTTTTCGTGGGTATTTGTATGAGGATCTTTGGTTATTTGAGTTTTTTCCTGCGTAAAATTGGAAGTATTTTGGTGGCGTTTCAACGAAATCTCATTCGTCATCTTCAGGCTTGTGTCTTTGGCTTTGTGCTTCTTGGAGTAATGTGAGCTTGCAGCTGTTTTTTCTTTTTAACTGCCAGTGGGAGTGTGACTTGACTGGGTGGGGGCTTGGCTGTGTCTGATTGGGTGGGAGATTGGCTGTGTTCTGATTGGCTGGGGGTGTGTTCTGTTCAGGTGGGGACTTGGCTGTGTTCAGATAAGTCTTAGTTGTCAGGGGATTTGAGCTGGTGAGCTGTGAGCTGAGAAAACACATACAAACCGCTATCTACACGCACTCTCACACCACCACCCAGCACAGATCAATTCCGTAACCGAGACATTCATCTCCAGAACAAAATGCTTAGCTTACGAACAACACCTAAAAACTGAACTACACACTCTCACTAACATACTAACAGCCAATGGATTCCAAAGAAAAAAGATTGCTAAGACAACTAAGACTAACCTGAGAACAACCAAGCCCCCACCTGAACAGAACACACCCCCAGCCAATCAGAACATAGCCAAACCCCCAACCAATGAGAACACACCCCAACCCAATCAGAACACAGCCAAGCCCCCACCCAATCAAGTCACACTCCCACTAGCAGTTAAAAGAAGCAGCTGCAAGTTCACATTACTCCGAGAAGCACAAAGCCGAAGACACAAGCCTGAAGATGATGAATGAGACTTCATCGAAACGTCGCCTAGATACTTCCAATTTTACACAGGAGAAAACCCGAATAACCAAAGATAGATAGATGGAAAGAAAGAAAGAAAGAAAGAAAGAAAGAAAGAAAGAAAGAAAGAAAGAAAGAAAGAAAGAAAGAAAGAAAGAAAGAAAGAAAGAAAGAAAGAAAGAAAGAAAGAAAGAAAGAAAGAAAGAAAGAAAGAAAGAAAGAAAGATAAAGATAGATAGATAGATAGATAGATAGATAGATAGATAGATAGATAGATAGATAGATAGACAGATAGATAGATAGATAGATAGATAGACAGATAGATGGATGAATGAATGGTATTCGGCTTTGTTAGGGTATTTTCCCATGTCATTATAGTTGTGCTTTTAAAGTTGTAGGGACATTTCGGCAGAATCTCATCTGCCATCATCAGGCTTCTGTATTGTGTTCATCTGTGAGGAAATGTATAAAAGAAATGTCTAGCATAGAGGAAGAAAGAAATGAAAAGGAGGTTGCTTTGGTAGGAAAGAAGAGGAGACCAAGGAATAGATAGAGAGATGATGAGAGGGAGAGGTGAGTCTCTTTGGGGGCAAGCCTGAGGAAAAAGGAGAGAAAAGAAGCAGGGCTTACTGGATCACCTGGCTTGCATTCCACCTAGGTGGGGAAAGCAAAATATCAGGATAGGTTGAGGAAAGGTAGAGAAAGGAGTATGAGGGAAGGTGGAGAAACAAGCGTGTGGAAAAGTAGGAAAAAGTGTGTGAGAAAAGGTTGAAAAAGGAGGGGAAAGAGAAAGATGAGGGGATGAAGAAAGAAGAGAGAGAGGAAGAAGAGTCTATGGCTGTCTAATCATGACCCCACTACGTGATCTGCCTGCCGAGAGAAGACTGCATAAGTGACCAGCTAGAATGACAAGACAGCAGGCAAGAGGACGTGCCTGAGCAAGGGACCAGAGTAAACTGGCAGCTATAACAATGGACTATAACAGGGGAGGGCACCTGGATGGTTGAAAAAGATACTTCAGTGATCCTTTTGGAGAGTAATGTTTCACATGAAAAAGATGAAGGAAGCGGGCAAGGAAATTCATGGCCTGGGTATATTCCTCTAAACTGCATAAGTGTTTGTCACTATTTGTTTCCCTTCTATTCCCTCCAGCTGCTACTTGAAAAAATCTCCCCAAGAATATGAAGAGCAAGCTCTGGAAACAAACCACTACCAAAGCCTAGAGGTGGTGATAGTGAAGGTTGGAAATAAAATTAATTGAGTCATTTATTTTACCATTTAATTTTGATGGCATAATTTGGTAATCCTTTTTCAGGAATTTGGAAGGATTTAATTTTCATTGGTTTCCATTTCTGTACTTTAAAAATATGATATTGCATTTCGAAAATGTATCCTCAAAAATGTCATACCTGTGTCAATGAATAGCCTTTTACAACTCCTTTTACAAGAAGACCAAGGACTTAGCTACAGACACAAAATATAGCTAGCACTAACAAACTCCATCTCCATTTGTCAAGCTGAATTTGCTTTCTTTTTATTATTAATATATAAAAAAATGCTATTTAGACAGTCTCTAGATTAGAACATGCAGCAGCAATACACTGTGTCCTCTCAATGGTACTTAACTCAGGAACATTATTGATAGCTAGGAGGATATCCAAGGAGGGGTTTGGTGTGTGTGTGTGTGTGTGTGTGTGTGTGTGTATGTGTGTGTGTGTGTGATTTACTTTCTATACTTTACCAAATTGTAATAAGTTATTTAGCCCTTAAGGATCAAGGTGGTGGATAAATTGCATGAATAAATAAGTTTACTTTTAATTGACAAACATACAATAGAAACAACAATCAAGTTTCAAAACTGAAATAAAAACAAGGATTTGGCAATGTAAAATGGATGACACAAATATAATAAGAAAGGCTTCATCTTTTAAGAACTAAAATATGCAAATATGCAATAAAATCTGTGAAGAGATGGGGCTATTGATTTCATTTCATACTTCAAAATCAAAATTATCAAATTATAATTTTACCACTTTAATTTAGATATTACCAAACTTCAAATGACAAACAATACTCTTTCTAAAAAGAGAATGATTAAAAATTAAAATGATGATACTTCTCTGATAGTTGAAAATGGAAAAGATTTAAAAGCTGTAGTAACGACAGTCAAGGAACATAATGAAAATATGGGATTAAAATTAAATATGAATGACAACAGGTAGAATAATGAACCTTAGGAATACACAATCAAAATACTTAAGTTATAAGAAGGCTTTGCCTTTTTAGGATCGAGAGTCAACAGTAAAGGAAGACAAGAAATACTGTAGACAAGAAATACTGTGCCAACCAGTTCCACAGATTGCAATGAAGGACTTGGAAAATATATTCAGATGTCAAGATTACATTTCTAACTACAAAGATCAGAATTATGCCAGCAAAAGTTTTCCCTGGATACTCTACAGAAGTGACTTTGAAAAAAGCAGGATACAAGAATACAGATGATTTTTACCTTTGGTACTGGAGAAGATGGGCTAAAAGTATCATGGCTGGTTAAGAAAATGTATTGATCATCAAGCAAATAAAACTGAATTCTTATTCAGAGATAAATATGTGTTGGATATGTTAGGCAAAAGCTTAGATATCTGGACAAGACTCCAATGTTGGAAAGGTGGAAAGAAAAGAAGGAAACAATTAACACCGAGATGGATGGAGCAAATTACAGAGGTGAAGTATGCACCGTTGTAGCCCAGAAGGACTGGGTAATTAAGATAAGATAAGATAAGATAGATAAGATAAATTTTTTGTCATTGTACTCAGAACCTGAGAACAATGAAATCAGGTGCTCTTTCACAACATACAACTGAACAACACCAAAAAACATATACAAATAACAATGTAAAACAAATTAAAACAAATAACAGTTAAAAACTATACAACCAGATATATATATGTTAAGACCACCAGATTCATAACTCTGCATTTAACCTGATCACAGCACTTGGGTAAAAGCTATGTTTAAATCTACTTGTCCTGGCTTTCAGCACTCTATATCATCTTCCTGATGGTAGGATCTCAAACAACGAGTGGCCTGGAAGTGAAGAGTCTCTCAAGATCTTTTGTATCTTCCTTCTACATCCCATGTTACACAAATCCTCCAATGAGGAAAGAGAACATCCGCTGATCTTTTGTGTCCTTTTTATCACTCTTTGGAGTGCCCTTTTCTCCGCCTCTGTACAACTCCTAAACCACACACAGAGGCAATAAGATAAAATGCTCTCTACAGAGCTTCAATAAAAGGCAACCAACAGACTCTCTGGCAGTTGTTGTGATCTTAGAAGTCTTAAAAAATTCAGCTCTTACCTAGGTAAAATTTATCTAGATGGTTACTAATAGTTGAAAATCTGGTGGCACGTATCAATCAATTCTGCATTCTGTCAAGGTATTGAGATTTAATAGCTGACCAGGTGCTGTAAAGGCTGATGCAATGAGGATGAATCAGCATGGTTATTACCGCTTTAAGATTGAGGATGGGTCCCACAGGGTTTTAACACTTTAAGAAGCTGTATATCTTGTGTTCTGTCTCCATTGTGGTTCTCCATGCAGAGTAAAGATTGATTGATTGCCAGGTATTTGCCTACCACGTATATTTATGTGTTGTGACTGGAAGGATCGATTCTGCTGGGAGTTTTGACTCTGATGACTCTGAAGATGGAAGGCTGGAGCCTGCTGTGAATGTGGAGTCTGAATTATTAGAGGACACAGATGTGAGCCAGGAGGATGAGAGACAATCTTCCTCAGAACCTTCGACTTCTCTCATGCCAGCAACTGATCCACAAAATGAGTCAGAGGCTTCGAATGGGGAAACTGACAGATCGTGGCTTGATGTCAGAACTAGGAGGAGACTGAAACGTCAAGCTAAAGGGAGGTGTCAAGCCAGACATTGATTAGAGAGACTGACACGCCCATCCAGGTGATTTAAGAAGGCATAATGATTCTCAAACTTTGCTTGGAAGCAAAGTGTTTGATGTGTCGAAAGGATACGTGTGGAGCGGCCTTTGTAATTTATGGACATTCTGAATTACCAGACAGATTTCGCGAAGTCTGCCAAGGACTGGAATATAGTACTGTTACCCCTTTTTTAGTCTGGCTTTGTTTTGTTTGAATATTTTGAACTGTGGAACTCCTTGTTCTCACTTGTGAATATAGGTGAGACATAACATTATGTATATAACTATCTTGTATATAAACCACTGTAAAAAGATAAAGCCTCTGTGTGCTGTATTTTGCTCCTGGGTTGTCTCACAATAGTAGCCATGTTACAAACATTCTGATGCATTCCATTTAACCATTAACATTTGGTTTAATTGATTAATCATTTTTTATAGAGACTGCAGGATTTTTAGTGTCATAGAATTTTGTAATTGTTTGTAATACTATATGTGTTTCTGAGGTTAAAAAATGCTAGCAAATGGGACTTCCAGTTTGAGCTTCTTCGACGACAGACCGAAACCTCGTCTCTTCAAGGCTTCGATCCGTGCTTGCCGCTGGAGAGCCCCGAGTTGGCTGGTTTCAGGGCTAAGCCACCCCGTAGAGGTGGTAAAGAGGGAGGAGACTGCCTGCAGGATTGAGGAGAGCTGCATCTCTCCTCCCCAGCTGGCCATTACTCGCTTTCCCGAAGGCGGTTGTAGCTGTGGTCAGAAATGGCCACCACAAAGAAGCACTTGACCAGAAAAGAATGTGCAGGAGGAAGATAAGAAGAGAAAGTTTTGGTTGACCAGGTCAAACAGCAAAAGCAACAAATAAGGTACCCTGGAATGGAAACTTAACAACATTGTTCTCAAAGAAGATTTTGAAGCTGCAAAGGAGACAGAGAAGGGAAAGGATTGGGTTTTTTTTCTTCCCTTCCTTATACTGACAGCTAAGAGACTTAAGCAAGAAACTGAAAAAAAAATCCACTTTGACATTAATAGGCATCTAAGCTGAAAATAAAAGTCAAAGGGATATATAAAGGTTTCTGGACATTTAAAAGTTTTTAAAAGCTGGAAAGGAGGGGAAAAAAGAATAGAAGGGCAGGATCTGGAAAAATGGAGGAGACTGCCTGGAATTAAGGAATGGAACTGTAATTAAAAGGAACTTACAGTGAAATTTTAACAAGATTCCTCAAAGATACATTTTAATGGAAACTTGGTAACAAAATAATAGAACCCCAGGAAGCAAGTAGAAACAGCCTTGGATTATTTGGTTTACTTGGTGATTTTTGGTTTTTGCATCTAAATGACAAAAATTAACTGGGTAGTCGTTTAAAAGTTTTTAAAATGGTATCACTCTTAGAAGAACTGAAAACGGAACTTTAAAAATGGAAAAAAGACACGCAAGAAGGGAGAAATTCTTTTGGCTTCATGTTTCAATTCATAGAAATGGAGATCTGGAACTATGAGAAGCAACACGAAACGCTTGAAGAACAAGAAGATTGGGACAAAGAAGAAGCCACCTTTAATGATCAAATAATTTTAAGTGGGGGGAAAAAAGAAAAGGGGGGAAAGAGAGTGAAAGGTTTAAGATTAGAAAAAACAACCAAAAAGAAGAACAATTTGAAAGATAAGTATAATATTAGAAAACAACAGAAGAGGGGATTACAGATGAGAGAGTTAGAAGTAGAGAGATGAGGGGGTAAAAAGGGGAGGGAGAAGAAGAGGGGGAAGAAGGCAAGGAAAAGAAGTTGTAAAAGACAGAAACAAGAAATGGAGAAACAGAGAAAAGATATAAGGATTGTAACCATAAGTTTGTTTAGAGATAATGGGTGAAAATTTAATTGTAAAGGGATTCTGCAAAGGTACATAAGATAGCTTTGTTATATTTCAAATAGAAATAACTTTAGAAAATATGATGATGGATAAAATATTTATTGTAATGAAGTGGGATGTTTGTTAATAAATAAATGAATTAAAATGATTGAGAGAATTAAAAGGGAACATTTTTAATTATTAGTAATGATTTATAAAAAATATAAGTGAGAAATATGGGGGAAAAAAGAATTAACTATGGAAAGTTTATACTTCCCAAGAAAGTATGATATTCAATTGAAAAGAATGTTAAAGATGTTAAGATTTTAATGCATATTAATGAAAGAATTGAATTGGAATGGAATGTGTTTTATTTACATATATATATAATTTTTTTCTTTTTAAGAATATAGCATCTATTTTAAGAATGTATCAAGCAGAATTCGATTGGAAGTTATATATTATATTGAATGCTTTAATCTTAAAGCTATACATTGAAGCTTAAATAAGAGCTTGAATGGATAAAATTAAAGGATATAAAGGTGTCATACTCTAATTGGTAACTACAGGGAAAACTTTGTTTAAAAAGAAAAAATAATGTGAAATTGTAACTGGACAGACAAAAGTATAAATATAATGATTTGAATTGAGATAATCAAAACAAAGTTGAGAAAATTAGAAGAGGGGAAAAACTATGTAGAAAATATGAAATGGTAATAAGATATGGAATAGAATATAAAAATGAGCATGAAATTGAGTTTTGTGTCTGTATGAAGAAGTGATAACCTGGGACCATGCTATTTTCAAAAAATATGTTTTATTTGTATTTTGTTTTTGGGAAAACCCAAATAAAATTTTCAAAAAAAAAAAGGGATGTAAATAGGATGTAAATGGGATGTAAATAGCTATTGCAATTGTAAATTCTGCTACTGAACCATATAAGGTGATAAATGATAAAAATGCATTGTTTTTATCTATCATTTTTGTGTAATTATAATTAATCTGTAGAATTTGTCAATAAGTGGCTTGGATGGGAATTACATTAGAAAACAGGCAAAAGGAAGTTTAACTGCCCAAACACATAGTGGGAAAATGCAGATATTGAGTTGCCAGTATTCAGGTTTATAGGAGCAAGCTTAGCTATATAGGGAGCCTCAGTGGTGCAGTGGTTAGAGTGCAGTACTGCAAACTACTCCTACTGCAATTTGACAGATTGAATCCCACCAGGCTCAAGGTTGACTCAGCCTTCCATCCTTCCAAGGTGGGTAAAATGAGGACCCAGACTGTTGGGGACAATATGCTGACTCTATAAACCACTTTGAGAAGGCTGGAAAGCACTATAAAGTGGTATATAAGTCCAAGTGTTATTGCTATATTAAGATGTCCTCCTTCTTCTTCTCCTCCTTCTCCTCCACCACCACCCTCAGCGTCATGGCACTAAGCCATTTAAATTGTGATTACTTACAACCCTCATTTTGAATTTACGTGTGTGTGTGTGTGTGTGTGTGTACACACAAGCCAACAACTCAAACAGATAGAAGATGTGCATCAAATGCTGAGTTTTGGACCTTTTTGTCTGAAATAGAAACAGCATTTCCTTTCACTAAGCATGGGTAAAAGTAGGAGATAAATGCTTTCCAGATATTTTCTGCACCTACCTTAAAGCATAAGTCAGAGAAATTTGAACACATATCTATATGTGGGTAGTCCCTGGTTTATGACCACAATTGGGACCAAAATTTCCATTGCTAAGTAATATGATTAAGTGAGTCATTCCCAATTTTGCAAAAGCATTTTTGCCACAGTTTTAAGCAAATCACTACAGTTATTAAGTGAATTATATGGTTGTTATGCAAATCCAGCTTCCCCCATTGATTTTGCTTGTCAAAAGCCAACTGGGAATATCACAAAGCACAATTGCATGACACTGCATGCCAGTTGGCTAGCACCTTAATCTTGATCATGACCATTTGGATCCTGCAAAAATCATAAGTGCAAAGATCAGTTATAAATCACCTATTTCAATATGTTGTAACTTCAAATAGTAGCTAAATCAGGGGTGGAATTCAACCAGTGACTATGTTTTGCGCGTGTATGCACTCTGTGTTTGTATGTAAAAAACCTTAAGCTGAAAAGTACTAGGCGCAGGTTCGCAGCATTTGAAAAGTCACCTTTTTCCTGCTTTTTCAACCTCAACTGTGCTGCACAAAGCAGCTGAGGTTGAAAAAGCAGGAAATAAAGGACAGGTAAGAGACCAGGTGGGCAGGTGGGCCAACAGCAGCAAACACAAAACTGGTTCTGTGTCTGCTGCTCTTCAGAGCTACTGGTTCTATAGAGCCAGGCAGAACCGGTAGCATCCCACTCAAGCTGAATTAATGGCTATAAGCCGAGAATTACCTCTTTTTCCTACAGTTCTCTTTAACAGAAAGTGCAAATTTTAAAATGTTCTCATGATACAAAATACATTTTGTGCAGTTTTCTCTCCTCCTGCTGACATTCCCTGTTAACTATATTCAGTAGAAGTGTTTTGTTTTTAAAAAACTTGCACCTGACATGTCACATTAAGATTGAAACCACTAGATTCACACCTTCAAAATATGAAGGCAAAGGAATTTTCATGGACATTTTATACATTTATTAATATGATCAATTCCATCATGTCCCAGGGAAAACATCTTATTAGTGCTACAATTAAAAGATTCAGCAACCATCCACACTATCTTTGCCTTTTAACAGTTCCAATCAGTAGCAGATCTAGGTGTAATCAACAGCAGCAGGGGGCTTTAAGAAGCAAAACAAAACAAAAACAGTAGGGTTCTTTACTAGTATACTCTAAGTGATAACAAGGAGACATATTTTATTCTACCTTATTCCCAAATAGAACTTTGCAAGTCTTGTAATATACTTGTATGAAACACGTTTTAATTACTCAGCTGCAAGTCAAAAAATCATATCTCAAAATGCTCACATTAAAATAGAGAAACAATAAAAATTAGCATCACTGTAAAAGGCTTTCTCTCACTATGGAAGTCCATGACATGAATCCTTTCATATTTTAGAAAACAAGATTAGGGCTGTTTTATTTTCAAATGATTATAGGAATGCCTGGTGAATTTATATATACAGTTGTGCTCATAAGTTTACCTATCCTGGCAGAATTTATGATTTCTTGGCCATTTTTCAGAGAATATGAATGATAACCCAAATATTTTTCTTTCACTCATGGTTAGTGTATGGCTGAAGCCATTTATTATCAATCAACTGTGGGTACTCTTTTTAAATCATAATGACAACAGAAACTACCCAAATGACCCTGATCAAAAGTTTATCTACCCTGGTGATTTTGGCCTGATAACATGCACACAGGTTGGCACAAAGGGGTTTGAATGGCTATTAAAGATAACCATCCTCATCTGTGATCTGTTTGTTTGTACTTAGTGTGTATGTATAAAAAGCTCAATGAGTTCCTGGATTCCTGATAGACCCTTGCATCTTTCATCCAGTGCTGGCTTCTGAATCATGGGGAAAGCAAAAGAATTGTCAAAGGATCTGCGGAAAAAGGTAGTTGAACTGTATAAAACATGAAAGGAATATAAAAAGATATCCAAGGAATTGAGAATGCCAATCAGCAGTGTTCAAACACTAATCAAGAAGTGGAAAATGAGGGGTTCTGTTGAAACCAAACCACAGTCAGATAGATCAACTAAAATTTCAGCCACAACTGCCAATAAAATTGTTCGGGATGCAAAGAAAAACCCACAAATAACTTCAGGTGAAATAGAGGACTCTGAAAACATATGATGTAGCTGCTTCAAGATGTACAGTAAGGAGACACTTTTGCCAGAAGAAAGGCATTATTATGCAAATGCCACAAAGTATCCCGCTTACAATACGCCAAACAGCACAGAGACAAGCCTCAAACTTTCTGGCACGAAGTCATTTTGAGTATTGAGACCAAAATTGACCTTTTTGGCCACAACTATAAACACTACATTTGGAGAGGAGTCAACAAGGCCTATGATGAAAAGTACACCATTCCTATTGTAAAAAGGGAGGAAGATGTTTTGCTGATGTTTTGGGGATGTGTGAGCTACAAAGGCACAGGAAATTTGGTTAGAATTGATGGCAAAATGAATGCAGTATGTTATCAAAAGATACTGGAGGAAAATTTGCATTCATCAGCCTGGAAGCTACACATGGGATGTACTTGGACATTCCAACATGACAATGATCCTAACCACAAGGTCAAGTCAACCTGTCATTGGCTACAGCGGAATAAAGTGAAGGTTCTGGAGTGACTATCTCAGTCTCCTGACCTCACTGAGCCACTCTAGGGAGATCTCAAACATGCAGTTCACGCAAAACAGCCCAAGAATTTACAGGAACTAGAGGCTTTTTGCCAAGAAGAATGGGCAGCTTTCCCATCTGAGAAGATAAAGGGCCTCATCCACACATACCACCAAAGACTTCAACCTGTCATTGATGTTAAAGGGGGCAACACACCATATTAAGTACTGGGGTATGTAAACTTTTGATTAAGGTCTTTCCAATCTGTTGGGGGTAAAGTAACTCCCTCTACAGTTAGCAGATGGATCAAGTTCTGTATATCCAGGGTATACATGAGTCACTCCCTCCCAGTATCTAGAAGTATTATGACTCATTCTACTTGTAGCATGTTTATGACAGTGGCTTGGACAATACAGGCTTCAATTGGAGAGCTCTGCAAGGCAGCCACTTGTACATACCCATCTCCATTTATCCGGAAATGCCATCTGGACGCCTTTGCTTCAGCGGATGCTGCATTTGGCAGACAGGTTCTGAAAAGAGTCGTCACAGAGCATGGGGACCAGGACCAGATGTGAGACCTCCATGGACATTCCAGCTTTGGTATGTCCCATGCCTGGCCTATCATAAGCTAACAAGGGAGAAAGGGCGTTGACTTATCTGAATGCCTGTTCTTGTAGGTTAGATAGGCCAGGAAAGGCCCGACCTCACCATATTTAATACCCAGGCGTCTGATGTAATCCCCCCACTTATCTGCAAAGATAGCTAAACAACCACTGATGGAGAAGCTGGGAATGCATTTAGCATTGGTGACAGAATAGACAACTTCCTCCTCCTTGAAAGGGTCGCTTGCCCAAATATTACTGCCGGCCCTTGCCTGATCAATCTTGAGGTGGATCAGGGCCCTGGTAAAGTGACTTGGGGGACTGATGAAAGCTGGCACCTGGCTCCGACCAGAAGGATGGTCGTTCATAGTATGGGCAGGCCAAGGCTCTGCCCTCTTGTAGAGAGCCAGTAGCACCTTTCTCTTGTCTTTGGATTCTACAAGGAATGGATCTAAGCCTTCACCAAACAGCCAATCCCCTCAAACAGGAGTCGATGCCAACTTCCATTTCCTCCTGCCATTTGCCTGCCAATTTCGAAGCCAGCACATACATCTAGCTGCTACAGAAGCAGTGATAGCCTTAGTGGCAAATCTGGCTCCATGCAAGGTGTCATCCGCAGTAAACTCTGCAGCTGCAACCAATTTGTTTATGTCCTGATGGGTTCTGAAATCAGAGACAGGAAACTTATCCTGTAGTTGCCTCAGCCATCTGAGTGAGGCTCTAGTAAAAAAGGAAGCAGCCGTGGATGCTTTTACAGCCCAAGCAGCCGCCTGATGGGCCCTCTGCAATGACTGCTCAATCCTGTTCTCATCAGCTTTGATGAGGGGCAGATGATGTGGATGCCAAAGCTGCCACAGGAGCACCTACTATGGGCACTTGGAGGCTCTTGCTGAGTTCCAGGCCCATATTAAAAAAATCTATGGTCAAAAGTAAATTGATTAGGTCCAGAAGCAGTGTCTAGCTGTTTATGCACTGTTCATGCGCTACCTTTAGGAAAAGCTTTTGGGATGGAACAACTTCCTTCCTAATGGTAGGTTCATCAAATAGAGTATCGGACTCCATCGGGATCTTCAGCAGCAGCAGCTGGGCCCAAATTGGCTGTATTCCTGGCCTTGAATAGCAAGGATTTAGATTAGGGCGAAACAGGCCTGAAAAGGCAGATTGCTCAGGAGCCAAACCTTCATCTTCTGAGAGGTTAGACTCTCTCATCTGCCTCCCTTATCAGGGAAGAAGGAGCTTAAACTGAAGGAACAGGAGATCCCTGGCCCTGGGATAAGGAACCCCTCTCAGATAAATGAATTACTTGCTCCCTGGATGGGATCACAGAAAACTCTGAAGCTTCTGAGGAATGATGAGAAAATCTTTGGATCCCTTCAGCTATTCCTTTCCGGATAGACCTGTCTATTAAGACTTGCATGTTTACTGGAATCTCTATTTCAGTAGGTTCAGGAAGCCTGAGGCCCACTGCTGTAGGAATGAACATAGCTTCCACTCCAAGCCTTCTGCCCGCTGCTCCTGCTAAAGCTCTGCATGAAAAGCTACTTGTGGATCCCCATAAGACCTGCCTTCTGCAGTGAGTTGATGCACAGCAGAACCTTCAGCTCCATCTGGGAACTAAGTCTGACCCCTTGTCCTAGAAGAAGGACCAAGCTCTTGCTCCTGAGGAATATCCTCATTATGCTGAGAAGTAGAAGAGTCACCTTCAGCTGGAGATCTAATCCTTCCACTGGAAGCCTTTTGGCTCTTGGCAATCTGCTTTCTAGGGCCTTCTGACACTTAGAAGCATCCTTCTCCTTTGCCTTTGAAACCTTCTTTAGTGGCAAGGCCTTCTTGCCTTGCTTGCTCTTTTGAGTCAGAGAAGAGGAAGCTATGCTGTGGGTGCCAGCTCTGGAGGCCCTGCTTCCCTTTGGGGCATCCGCCATTTTGGAAGGAGGCCTCTAGTAGTTTGAACACCTATGCACATGAGGGATGTTAAAATGGGGAATTACCTTTCTTCTGAATCCATTGCTCCAGCCACTCCTCTTCAGCCCTATATGACTTCAGCAGGATGTTTTAACACATCCTACTGGACTAATCCCCACTGGGGTCTAATAGAGCCTAAAAACAGAACTGGGCCTGGCCTTGAGGCCTGTAGGGTCTGGTCTACTTCAGAGATGGGGACCTGGTCTCCCACCAGAACTACACACCACACCCTTCAATGAGTCCGGGATCCAGCTGCTTCTGAGGGCCAATGGCCCAGTGCTGATCCCCTGGAGGTTAGAGGCCCTGGAGAAGAGGCTGATGCTGTCCAAGATGGCCATGACCACACGGTCCCCTGCTTTACCACAGAGGCCTGAAAATAGCCCTGTGGCCTTTGCCAGGTGCTCTGGTGCTGCTAGAGCAGCAATCAGCCGACTCACTGCTCCAGAGCCTGAAGAAATGCAGACCAATGTCGCCTGCCAGAATCCAAAATGGCCACCGGCCACACGGCCTCCTTCTTCACTGCAAAGGCTAGAAACGGCCCTGTGGCCTTTATTGACTGCTTCGGGGTACCGGAGCAGGAATCAGCTGTTTCGCAAGTCTGCCGAATAGCTGAGGATCAGAGCCACATTTTTTAAAAACTTTTTTCCCCCTGTTTTGTGATCTGCTTGAGGTTTCTTTTGCAATGAAAAGGAGAGGCAATCAAATATCCATCCTGGCTGAAGACTGAGTTGAAAGGTGGGGAGTTTTCAGCAAAAGGGGCAGAGCTAAGCTAAGCAGCTTTGACAGACGCAGTCCAATCAGCTAGGAGACAGTTAACCCATGCCTGGCCTATCATAATCTTACAAGGGGAAAAAAGATCATGTAATGGCGTAATGGAAACTGAAGATAAGTGTAATCATTACATATGCTGAACTTCAAAAAAGCTGATCTTAATGGGAAATTCAGCTGGTAGTTATTAAAATAGAAGAAACCAATGAACAAGTGCAAACAATTCCAATGACAAATAAAAATAGATGACAACAAAAAAACCTAGCACATCTGTATAAAAAATTTATTAAATATCTGAAAACTAAAAAGACACAAAGGGAGACTTCAAAGGTGTTTTTTTCAAAAGGCAACTGTATTGTTTTCCCCCTGTTTCCAGTTACCTTTTGAAAGAGCATCTTTGAGGCAACTAAGTCTTGGACTGAGAATATCCAGTCATGGAAAAGGAGATAGAAAAGGTTAAGAAAAAATATATGGGTACATTGGGTAGCATCAAGTACAGAAGGTTTCAAACAAGCCAGTACTCAAATTGAGTTGAGATGGTTGAAGAATATATATTAATGAGCAATAGATATGATCAAACCAAGGAAATAAAAGAGTTGTTTAAAAAGACAGAAGAATGGTAACAGATTAAAAAAAAGCCATCAAAGAAAAGATCAATTCATGTCTTACATTAGCTTAATTTTTCTAAAAAAGAAGTTATGTCTTATATGGATAACTATGAAGGACACAACAATTTCAAGATATGACAATAACTGCAATAAACCATGTCAGGATATAACCAGCCAATTGATGTTAATATGTAAGTTGCAGTATTTGCATGATTGAAGTTATGCATTTGCACACCATATGCAGAAGGAAAAGAAGAGGAATTCAAATATCAACTGAAAACACTGTTTCAGTTAGAATGAACAAGTTTGCTGCAGACCAAATCAAATAATTTTGAACATTTGGGGATCACAGAGAATAGGACAGTTATATTATGAAATAACATAACTTTATATAATTTAGATTGCAGTATATTCTAGTTGTTTAATTTTACAGAACTATAGAGCTATTTCACAGTATGTCAGATAATTTAAATCTTCTCAATTGATAAGAAATTTCAGATGAATGTGTTTAAAATTTACCTCAGTAACTCTGCATGAATGCACAAGGGTCATGTTTAAAGGGCAAAGGGGAATGGGCCTGCTTTTTGTAGGCAAACTAATTATCAGTTGTAAAAGTATGATTTAAATATACACATAAATGTAGAATAGTTTTGTTTTTTTTTAGTATTGAAAACAATGCATAAAATATCTGACTTTTTTTTTTATTTTTGCTTAGCCAAAAAAATAGCATGTTAGGTTTTCATTGTAAACACCAACAAAAATCCACAGCATCAAGAAAACATTGTTGTAAGGCAGTGGTCACCAACTGGTAGGCTACGTCCCACTGGCAGTCCATGAGAAAATTTTGGTGATCTGCAGAGAAATGTCCCCCCAAAGCAACCCTCCCAAGCATTAATCCGAGCTGTGCAGGAACACAAGGCTGCACTACCCACATGCCCCGCCCACCCGCTGGCCCTCACCCTTCGTCCAAGCGCATACCTGCCAAAAGCATTGCAGCCCTTGCAGACCAGGATCAGGGAAAGGTGCTGTTGCAGCAGGAGGGGGTTGGCGGGGCACAGGTGGGCTGAAGCGGTGATGGAGATGGCCAGAAGGTGCAGGAGCAATGCGCTATTTGCATTTGCGCGGCATTCCCGCACCTTCAAGCTCGCCTCTCCTGGCCTGGGCTTTTCCTCGATGGCTGCAGGCTGTAGGGATGGCCCGGGGCAGGAAAAGTACCAGCTGCTGATGGTGGGATGGGGTGGAGGGGGCAAGTCTGCGCTCACCATCAAATTCAGAGGTTTGGAATGGGGCATCATCATCAGTTTTCTCATCCCTCTTGGTGCTCGGCTCTGCTGCCTCCCTGCCCCACAGCCCCAGCAATCACTGTCTGGGGAAGGCACAGGAAAAGCAAGATAACTCTCACTGGGACAAAAGAACTGAGATCTAGAAGGCACAGGCAAAAGAAGACACAAGCTGCCATCTTTGAAAAGCACCACTTTCTGTTGCCTATGCCTTCCCCGATCTCCGCTCTTTCATCCCAGCGAGAACTATGTTCCAGTGCGCTCTTCTTTGTCCCAAAGTAGGATTGAGTGGGGAGAAGGGAGCAAGAGGAAGGGTAGGAAGAAAGGAAGGAGAAGCCCAGCTGGCTTTCCTTTGGCAGGGGAAGGGGGGGAGAACAAATGCCCAGACCAAAATAGCGCCGAGGAAGACAGGCTCCTAATAACCAGCCTGTTTGTGCAGGTTAAAGCTTGAGCTTTTCTGGGCTCAACACCCCCCCTTCAGCCTCTACACAGGGAGGGACCTTTCTTTGCTTGGAAGTGGCGGCAGAAAGCTAAAGCTTAGCCTCAAGGAGTCCTCTTGTATGGAGACCGAAGAGGGGGGGTTGCTTGGTTATTAGGAGCCCGTCTTCCTCGGTGCTTCCAGCCCAGCCCTCCTTCCCTCCCCCAACTCCAGGCAGCCACACCTGGCAAAGGAGGGAGATGTTTCCTCTGACTTGGGGGATATATGAAATGACAGGAGGCCAGATTGGGATGGGGCTCTGCTTTTCTTCCATTTGAGGGGAATCCGGTTCCTCCCCATCTGTTCCTCCCCGTCTGGTTCTTCCCAGCCTCCAGGCACCTTTTGAATCCCAGCAGTATTAAATGAGAAACTTTCTGACAGTGAAAACAATCAACCAATCTACTTTCCCTCGGAAGCTGTGGGAGCGTCATCACTTCAGACTTTCAAGAAGAGATTGGACTGCAATTTGTCAAAAATGGTGTGGAGGGTTGGACTAGATAACCTACAAGGTCCCTTCCAACTCTGATTATGTGTTACATCTATTATCTATTATATCCTCCCTCTTTTCCCCAAAAGATGAGATGCCCCTCCTTTCCCTTCGCTTTGCCCCAGTTATGATTAAGCATTTATGATTTTGTTATAATTAAATAAGCATTTTTATATTTTAAAATATATATACTTATACATATATTTATATTAAAATAAATTTTAATGTTAAATTTATATTTAATATAAAAAATAAAAATATATATTAAATATATTATCTTTTTTAAAAAAATTGCACTAGTGGTCCTTGTGATTTAAAATTATGAATTTGGTGGTCCCTGAGGTCCAAAGGTTGGCGACCCCTGCTATAAGAAATTTACATAAATCCTCTTTAAATCCTAAATAGCGTCAGAGGCTAATGAAATCCACATATTGGTTAGTTGAAAATACTCTAATTCTGTAATCATATTTACAGTGCAATGTATGCATAGGCCATATTATACTGAAGTACAGAGAGTATATATCAGTAGCAGGTCTTCTGTGTTTCAAATTACAGAATGTGTTTGAGATCTCTGTTAAGCCTCCCAGAGTTTCTTTTTTAAGTAAGGGATCGAGACATTCCTTTTCAAATACTCTGAGCTAATTAATAGTGACTTTATATTATTTTTGTTCTTTTTGTCCCTTGCTACTTTAGTTGACTAAGTTCCCTCAATCAATTAAAATATAGGATATAAATTGAAATCACCATTTAAAATACCCCAAGAGCCTTAACTTTCCATCTATTATTATATTATTTCTACTTAAAAAATAAAAAAACATAAATATAGTAACTAACTTCATCTTGCTTTTCAGATGCATATAGAAATAGCCAATGTCCTTTAAATATATACATTTTAAGTGTCTGCCCATCTTGGCCTTCCAACATTTCCAAAGTGAAACAAAATGCAAAGACTGTCCTGAATTTTTAATGTACTAAAATAATTTCATCTTTGTTTCCTATACGAACAAATGAGTTAGATAAAATACAAGGGAAGTTACATGCATGCGATACACAAACACACACACATACACACACACACACCAAAAAAAAAATACCTACAAAATTTTTTCTCCCCTGACTATACCATTGCTTTGCAGACAACAAGCTAATTTGACTTCCTATCATGCATCTGATCGGTCATACAGCAATACAAAACAGAAATAAGTAAAGACGACCATCTGCTTGTTAGTTGAAACTATAAAAGTACATCTTTTTAATAAACAATAAAATTAGTTTGACAGGGCAGAGACCACCTGAATAGAAAATCAAATATTTCATGTTATTTAAGGTGTATGTCTGCTGGCTATTAAAATACTCCTCTTTAATTTATTACAGCAACACACACAATACTCATGTCATCCTCATTTTCTAAATCAATAATCAGCACAGCATGCTTCATTAACAGTGACCAATCACGAATGAGCTGGGGATCTCATTTTACAACATGAGCATTCCTAAGACATAAACCATCTGCTTCTTGTAGTAACAGAAAAATCAAATTAATCCATTCTTATCATGCATTCAGATTTTAAAGCAATTAAAGATGCTCTTAGTGTAATCGCAGCCACAGAAGTAGTTCTGTAATGAGGAAAGCAAACTCTTCACTGAACTTTCTGTCATTCTCAATACATTTGAAAACTTTACAAGCTTCCTGCACTCTAGTGAGCCATTGTTCTCTGAACACAGATGCTGAAAACAACAAGCAATTTTTATTAAACATTTAATTTTTGCACATTTGAAGGAGTTTAAATACTGAAGAGTGCTCAAACATGGAACATAATCACAAAAATTATTTTCCAGTGCAATAATGCAATATAAAATTTAAATTATTATGCTATGCTAGCCATAGGAAGATGGAATGTTCACTATTTAATATTTTTTTTCTTTTTGAAACATACAGCAAAAATATTCCATATCTAACTATAATTCCTAGGTTTAAAAAAATATTTTGATCCCATTATTAATCTTTCTTGTCTTCTTAATTGTCACTACACATGTCCTATACATATTAGTACATAAAAAGATATTCTGTGCATTAATACTTCAAGTCTGCTTTAAGGCAAGAATGACATTAGCAGCTGTCACATTCAACAGAATATAGAATGAACATATTAGATATGAAAAGAAGATATTCAGTTGTTAAACAATTAGTTCCAAAAAGCTTGTATTATTTTGATTATGTTTATTCTCAGAGATAATTATTGCTGATAAAAAACAAAGGAATCTAGCAAAGATACTGAACTCCAGGTTTAACAGATAATCAGAGTTGGAAGGGACCTTGTAGATCATCTAGTCCAAGCCCCTGCCCAAGCAGGAGACCCTACACCATTTCTGACAAATGGCAGTCCAATCTCTTTTTGAAAGTCTCAAATGATGACATTCCCACAACTTCTGAGGACAAGCTGTTCCATTGATTGATTGTTCTCACTGTCAGAAAGTTTCTCCTTATTTCCAGGTTAAATCTCTTTGTTCAGTTTCCATCCATTATTCCTTTTCTGGCCTACAGGCGCTTTAGAAAATAGCTTGACCCCTTCCTGTCTGTGGCAGCCCTTCAAATTAAACTCCAAATTAAACTCAGGTCAACTTGAAGGATTAAAATGTGATGTCAAACAGGTTTTCTTGAAAAATTCTCTTCACAAATGTCTTCTTTTTGACACACTTATTAAACATCAGGTAAATAAATAAGTTGATAAATCACCAGTCTGCCTGGTTAGCCTCAAAAAAAAGTTTAAATCTACATTTTTGACCAAGTAAAAGAAAAACACTCATAGTAATTATCATTAAGTCAACCTAGGGTATTATTCCTGTTCTTCCTTCTCATTTAACCCTGGAGTTGATTTCACACTATTAGTTAAAAAGCAGTAATTGGTATTCCAAATCTTTTCCCACTGTTCTAATTCAATAGTATGTCCAAAATTTCTACCCCATGCAATCATTGATCATTATCTCCTCTGTTATATCCCATTCTAATAAGTGTTTATATATTTTAGATAATAATTTTTCATCTGAGCCAATCAAAATTTTATCTAGTTTTTATAATTCATTCATTCTCTGAAGCCTCGGTGGTAGTGCAGTATTGCAAGCTACTCCTACTGCAATTTGGCAGATCAAATCTCACCAGGCGCAAGGTTTACTCAGCCATCCATCCTTCCGAGGTGGGACCCAGATTGTTGGGGGCAATATGCTGACTCTGTAAACCGCTTTGAAAGGGCTGTAAAGCACTATAAAGTGGTATATAAGTCTAAGTGCTATTGCTATTGTCCATTCCAAATTCCTCACTGTCTTTTTTATATCTTGTTTGTATTTGCATATACGTCCACCTGTCCAATTTTATTTCCTGTCCTTCCAATTCCTGCCTATTCTTTAGATTCCCTTGTGTGTTTAAAATTTCCCTGTAACTGGCCATTTTCTTGATCTCCGTTATATTAGGGTGGACTACCGCTTCCAAGGGGGATATCCAGTTTGGAATGTTCAGATATTTATTTTTTATTTGTCTCCATGATTGTATCAGTATGTCTCTTATTCTATGTCTATAAAAGTATAGATACGGTTTATTTTCTTTATCCCACAAAAAGGCATACCACCCTCTTTGTAAGTCATGCCCCTCTATGGTTAATATTCTTTTATTTCTTAGATTGATCAATCTCGTATCCATACAAGTATTGTTGCCTTATGGTATAATTCCCAATCCAGGAGCCCAAGGCCACCTTTGCTCTTGCTATCCTGTAAATCCTTTAACTTTATTCCCTGTTTCTTACCTGCCCAAACAAATTTAGTAATTGTTTTGTTTAATTCTCTAAAAAATTTCTTACCTAATTTTATTGGGGTTGTTTGAAATAAGTATAAAAGCTTTGGCAAAACATTCATTTTAACAGTATTCGGCCTAATAACAATAATTGTAAAGTCCCCCATTTTTTGAAATTCTTTTTAATTTGATTAAGTAATTTCTTATAATTGTCTTGTTTTAATGAGGAGCATTTTGCTGTTAACCATATTCCTAGGTATTTAATTATTTGTAATTTGTAGTTCCATTACAATTTCCAACTCCTTCTTGTTTTTAGGTATTATATTTTTAACCAACATTTTAGCTTTATCCCTATTAATTTTGAGTCCTGAGACCTCTTCATATTTCTCTAATTCCTTTATCAGAATTAAACCTGATTCTAATGGCTGCTCAATAAAAAAACCAAATCATCTGCGAATGCTTGTAATTTATACTCTTTTTAAATTTTTGTTCCTTGTATTCCTGAGTTTTTCCTAATTTTTATTAATAATGTCTCTAATATCAAAATAAAGAGCAGAGGTGACAATGGGCATCCCTAGCGAACTCCTTTTGTTGTTCTAAATGTCTTTGTTATGTCTCCATTTATTATTATGTAACCTTTTGGGAAGAATAAACTGTTTCTACTAATTTTTCAAATCTATCTCCAAATTTAATTTTCCTTATCTGACATATCATGAATTCCCAATTTAAATTTTTGTGCATCCAGAAAAACAAGAGCAGCTTGTTTTCCTGGGTGCATTTCATAATATTCTAATATATTACTATTCTGATTTTATCTCTTATTTGCCTATATGGCAAAAATCCATTTTGATCATTGTGTATAATTTCATTTAAAATCTTCTTCATTCTTCCTGCCATGATACTCATAAAAATTTTGTAGTCGGCATTCAAAAGCGAGATTGGTCTATAATTTTTGATTTGATTAACATCAGTACCTTCTTTCAAAATCAAGGTAATATATGATTCCCTCCACGATTCAGGTATTTTTGCATTTAACAAAGCCTTGTTGCATACATCCAGTAGTACTGGTTCCAATGTTCCCCCTAATTTTTGATATAATTATCCTGGTAAACCAATATGCCCCCGGGGTCTTATTTGCCTTTTGTTTTTGAATCGCTTCCTTCAATTTTATTAATGTAATTTCTCTATTTAATATATTCCCTCAATTATTGGTATACTATCTTTTTTTAAATACTGATCTATTTTCTCTGTTGCTATAATTTTTTTGACTATAAAGTATCTTAGAGCAATCCTTTTTTTTTCTTAATTATTTTGTAATATTCCTAATTCATCTTAAAGCTGGTATATTCTTTTTTTTCTCTTTTTTTTTCAGTTTGTAGGCCAGCCATCTCCCTGGCTTATTTGCATTTTCAAAATAATTTTGCTTCATAAATTTAAGATCTCTTGCAATGTCTTCCTGTTGTAATAGATTTAATTTGTTTTTGGCCAAATTCAATTGTTCTTTAATTTAATCACTCCCCGGATTTTTTTGCATTTGTTTTTCTAGGTCTCCTATTTCTAATTGTATTGTGTTTTGTTGCCCCATTTCTCCTTGTTCCTTTCTGCCATATAGGATATTGTTACCCCCCTAGTGTATACTTTCATCGTATCCCGTAGGGTTTGCAATTATGTATGTTGTTTTTGTTTGTAAATTTCTTCCCTAATGTATATCACCACCACCCCTTTTTTTCCGCCAGTGCAGTATGGAATTTCCCCAATTTATTAAATTCTAAGGACATTTTATCTTGGTTCTTGATATGTACCTCTTGGAGGCACACGATATCTATGTTTTGCTTAATCAGTTTGTTTTCTCTTGACAACAACATTTAACCCATTTACATTTATTGACAATAGTTTTAGTTCTTTTTCCATGTTCTTATTAGCCTATCTGTTTCTAATTTCTGTTGATTTTTTTATTCCTTTGAGTTCTAGTTCTAACGCCTTCTTCCTTTTGGGTTTCTTGTGTTTCTTTTGCTATGTCTTCCTGGTCTTCTATCTCTAATTCTAACTGGCCTTCTTTTTGGCTTCCTTCCTCTAACTTCTCCCTACTGCTGTCGTTTTCTTCCATTCCTATCAATTGGTCATGAAATTCTTAGGCTTTGCCCAGGTTGTCTATTTTTATCTTTTTTCCTTGCCATAAAACCAGTATGCCTTCTGGGATGATCCATTGAAACGAGATGTTCCATTTACTTAATTGTACTGTGCCAGGTATCGATGATCTTTGTGTTGTTCTCTAATTCACCTTGCTTTTTGTTTGAGAGTCATAATTTCTTTGTCCTTATACATTATGGGCACCTCCCTTGTTATTTTATATATTATGTCCCTAATGGAGAACGCCCTTTCTATCTATGCTGCAAGAGAGTCTAGGATGGATATGACTCCTCCCTCTGATGTCATTGAGCTGAGTCTGGCACTATATAAAAAGCCAGCCCTTAGCTGGCTCCCCAGTGTTTAGGCAAAGATTGCATGACAGACATAATATGCATCTGGAAGAGAAAATATGACAATGAAAACATCTCTCCCCCCCCCACCAGGACCAGACCCAAAGAGTGGGGCTGGACTCTCTTTCAGCGTAGATAGAAAGGGCCAGGATGCGACATATGTCCATGGAAGGGCCCTCGTCTGGTCCCCTCATTCCGACTGTGAGACAACCTTATGTAAGGCCTGTCGTCCAAACGCTGCCTCAGCAGAAGCAAACGAGTTGATAGTGACATATAAACAGTGGCGGGGATACCCAGGTAGCCACCATGCAGATTTCTTCAAGTGTTCCAGGCGGCGGAAGTAGCCGCACTCCTAGTGGAGTGGGCTGTAACATTCCTGGATACCGGCAGGAACGAAGACTGGTAGGCTTTAGAAATACAAATTCTAATCCATCTACTAATGGTAGATGAGGAAGTATTACTCCCCAAAGATGAGGGCTGGAAAGGGACAAACATAACTTTGGACTTCCTAAAGGCCGCAGTACTTTTGATGTATATCCGGAGAGCTCACCGTACATCTAACGTATGCCATTTGCACTCTAGATCAGGGAGAGGCTTGGGGCAAAAATCTGGCAACACAATGTCTTGTGCCCAATGAAACCAAGAGTTCACTTTGTGGACAAATGTAGGGTCCACTCAGAGAACCACTCTGTTCTCATAGAAAATACACAGTCCTGTCAAACCCAGAGTGCTGCTAATTCTGACATCCTCTTGGCCGAAGTAATGGCTATTAGAAAAACCACCTTGAGAGTAAAAAAATTGATGGGACACCGAATTAAGGGGTTCAAATGGCCATTCTGTAAGGGCCTGTGATACCTTAGGAAGGTCCCAAGTGGGATATCTATGAACCACTGGAGAGTGGAGATTAGAAGTCCCTTTCAGAAATCTGCAGACTGATGGATGGTGGGATAAGGCTGAATAGCTTTCCCAGATGACAGATCTGCCACTTGACAGTGCAGAGTGTTAGGTGCTAACGCCTATCTGACCCATCTTGGACAAATGTTAACACATCTGCTACAGATGCAGAAATGGGGTCTTGGACTGACCTGGCACACCAAGAACAGAAGACCTTCCAGGTAGCGTCGTATATGCGGGTGATGGAAGGTTTACGGAAAGCTTGAATTAAATATGGCTCCAGGGCTTCGCCAAACAACTTGTCTTCAGCACATGGGGCTGAGGTCAGTTTCTACTTATGACAGGAATCAGACTTCCAATTTTGCAGCCAAAGGAGCCTCTTAGCTGCTAAAAATGAGGCCATCGCCCTTATTGCAAATTTGGCAGAATTCAGCGTAGCTTCTGCCATAAATTCTGCCACCGCAATGATCTTATTTAGGTCCTGATGTGACCTAAAATCAGTGGTAGGAAGCCGATCTGCCCTCCTGAAAAGCAAGACTGCTGTGGAGGCCTGGACCACCCAAGCCGCTACTTGGTGGGTGCGCTTGAGCGTTTGCTCAACCTCTTGTCCTTCGCCTTGTGGACATCCTCTGGCTCAGTGGGGGTGCCAGATGTTGCAAACGAGGCTACCACTGGAGCATCCACCACTGGAACCAGGAGTGTGTTGGCCAAGGAAGAGTCCACACTGTAGAATCACTTGTCATGAAATGATGGCCGAGGCCCTGCCCAGGGGAGACACACTGTTAACCAAGTCCAGGAAGAGCAGAGGGGATGGAAGAACCTCTATATGGATCACAAGTTTTGAGAATAGGGAATCACTGTGGCTAAAGGAAGCCATTGGGGCTCTGGAGCGACTTCCTCAGGACTTAACTGGGCTGTGATAAGGGCCTTGTGGAGAAGCAGTTTGAACATTTTAACAAAATGATTCACTTAGCAACTGTCAGAGGAAAGGTCATAAAATAGAGTAAAATTCACTTAACAACTGTCATACTTAGCATCAGAAATTTTTGATTCAATTGTGGTTTTAAATTGAGGACTACCACTGTTGTATTTTATCAATTAAAGAGCTCAGTTCTTTCCAACTAATGTATGATTTCCAGTGTATGGTAACAACAAAATATACAAACTTTCTGTAGAAACTGAACTGATGTCTATTATTTCAAAGATCTTCAATTTGAACTAATTCTGTGTACAGTATTATTTTTGTAAAACTTGTTTCTATTATACCAGCTAATGGATAAATCATCTTACATGTCATACAAAACCCCAAAACCTTACTGTTTTATTACACCATTTTCTTCTGGTTAATATGTAAAACATATGTAAAGTTAAATCATACATACACCATGATAAACACTCCATTAGCAACCAAGTAAACTAAAATATATTATATATTCTGCATTAATATATAACCCAAGAAATGACTAGATGCATCTGAGATGACAAAAATATGATTTTCTAACAATACATTTACTTATGTCTTAAACTGTGACTCTAGAATTCAAAAACAATAATGATACAATGTCACATCAGAACCTAATTTTAACTGATGGTTCAGATGTAAGATTTGCACAATCAAATTTGCAATTTCGAAAGTCTAACAAAAAGCAACCAGAACAATGCAGAATATTGTATTGGATGAGATAATGTCAATGAACAAGTGGCGGTCATGGCCAGGAGGACCTTTAAACAACTGCAGGTTTAAACAGTTACAACCTTTCCTGGACCAATGGTCCCTACTCACAGTCACTCATGCTCTGGTCACTTCCTGTCTTTATTATTGCAACACACTCTACATGGGGCTGCCCTTGAAGAGCATCCGGAAGCTCCAGTTGGTGCAAAATGCAGTGGGCTGCATAGTTTTGTGCAGACTCTGGTGTGCACATGTGTCACTTCTCCTGCAGGCGCCGCATTGATTACTGATTTGTTTCCGAGTGCAATTCAAGGTGCTGCTTGTCACCTTTAAAGCCCTTCATGGCTTGGGATCGGGTTATCTGAGGGAATATCTCTTGCCGGTCACATCTACCCGACCCATTAGAGAGGGGCCTTCTCTGTGGTGGCTCCCTCTCTCTGGAATATCATTCCCCCAGAGATTAGATTGGCCCCCACTCTAGCACTCTTTCGAAAGACACTGAAGATTGGTTTTGCCAACAGGCCTGGGGAACCCAGAGTGGGATGGAGCCCATAAAATTGTTAGTGTGGTCTGTTGTCATCGGTGCGGGGGTGGGAGTTGGGGGGGGTGATTTATTTATTTATTATTTTTCCAGATTTTGTTCTATTGTATTTTATTAATTTATGTGATTCTTTTTGTTCATTTTTATTGTTTTTTATTTTTATTTTTAGTTTAAAATATGGTTTTACATTGTGTAAGCCACCTTGAGACACCATGGGCGAATAGGCAGCAATATAAATTAAATATATAAAAAAGAAGAAGGAAGGTTATGTCAAAGCAGCTTGACATTACTTTTTTCATATGGCTCCTACTGCAGATTCACTGACCAGTACTCTTTTTTCCAAATAAAAGTAGGCTTTCCTCTTTAAGCAAAGACTGATATTTTAAAACACTGAAATCTGATACAAGAAGGACAAGAAGAAATTGGTGGAAACTAATCAAGGAGAGAAGCAAGTTAGAATTAAGGAGAAATTTCCTGACAGTCAGAACAATTAATCAGTGGAACAACTTGCCTCCAGAGGTTATGAATGCTCTAACACTGAAAGTTTTTAAGAAGAGATTGGATAACCATTTGTGTGAAGTGGTGTAGGGTTTCCTGCCTAAACAGGGTGTTGGACTAGAAGACCTCCAAGGTCCCTTCCAACTCTGTTATTCTAATATGTGTTTCTAACATGATACTATTATATTAATTTTATAGATCATGGTATCAAACTGGATTTCTCTGAGGGCCCGCTCAGCATTTAGTTCTCCTCTGCAAGCACCCTGATGGCCAAAACGCAGCCCCCCTGCATATCATTTTAACCCTCCATGCCTCCTGCAGCACTCTGCCAGCCATTTTCTGGCCCATTTTCCAGCCTTTTTTCAGGCTATTTTTGAGGCTGTTTTCTGGGCCATTTTCTGTGGCTGTTTTCAGCCCATTTTTGGCCAGCAGAGTGCTGTACGAGGCCATGGAGGGTGAAAATGAGGCACAGGGTCCCCACACACAATCAATTTTAGCTGCCAGTGGCACCACAGGCCAGTCATTTGATATTTTCAGGCCAGTCCCATGGGTGGATCTGGCCCACAAACCTTGAGTTTGATACCCCTGCTATAGATGAAAATAATGGACACTTTTTACACCTGTGATCATAAGTATTAAATTGATTACTTGCATTTCATAAACTGTAGCTGTTTTGATTGACAGCTTCTTACATACACCACATATGTAAATACATTGTTTAACAGAGGCTGCTATTTTTAAGGATTGCTTTGAATAGATATGCGAAATCTATATACTGATGGTGAAATAAAAACCAGTTTTTGAAAAAATTGATAGTGCACTCACTGTAGATGTAGAGATATGAATTAATGTTGAAATAAAAACCATAGTAATATACATTTAAAAAATGCTACTCCAAGAAATGCTTCAGTAAACGAACACACCAGCTTCTGAGGTATCAATTGTAATACTTTAACAAATAAGATAAACTAAAGATAAACACCAGCAGGTATATTGCTTTGCATAAAAGAAATACAAATTTCTGAAGCTACATTGCCAGTACAAATGTTCTGTATCAGGGCTTCTTAACATTTAGATTCCAGGAAGCCTATTTTGAATTTTGAAAGCATGTTATGTATAACCTTCCAAAATAGTCATTGTGGGCATGTTCAAAAACAAACTACGGTACCTAAGTTACTGTCACTCAGCATCCATCCATCCATCCACTCACCCACCCACCTATCATCTATCTAATTTCTTAACCTCCTACCTCCTTCAGAGAGGATTTTACTTTCTAAACTTATTTCTGGGCCCAGTTATAGTCCCAAGACTGTATCTTTTCTTCCCTTCTTTTATTTTTTATTGTTGTTGTTTTTTGCTTTAGTTTGGGAAGAGATATTTTGGAAGAATTAATATGAACAAAGAGTATACATACTTTCCATTTAAAAATAGACAAATTGTTAATAGTGTCATCTTTGAAACCGAATATAATTTATCGAATTCCCTCATATCACATGTTCTAAACCTGAAAAATAAAAATATAAACTTTATTTGTGTTTACAAATTCCAGATTGTCTTTAGCAATATTCCTTTCTTCAAGGTTTTAAGGCTATTTTTGAGGCTTTCAAGGTTTTAAGGAAAATGATGCATTATCAATTTCAGAGTATTCAGATTCTTTTCAATCTGGATTCTGGGCAGATATTAATTAACTCTTTAAATCTGAGCATGAAGTTTTCATTCCTGATCTGTTAAGTCATATACTCATGTCTGTTTCATAAACTGCCAAAATTAACCTTTACTGACTATTTTAGGCTGCTTGAGCCCACCCAGATAGTATTACCTAGTTGCCTCTATATTTTCATCTCTGAAATCTTGGAGTATTAAGATATTTATTGTCATTTTTTTCCTTTGGGCACTCTGGCATACATTAAAAATGAAATTCTGTTGCCTGCTCTTAAAACTGTACACATATATAACACATATATAGATGTTAATTACATATCTATGTATGTACCTACAGCCTAATGTATAAATACATATAAATATTAATCACTGTCCATCTTGAATACATAGCAGAAAGAAGCTTGAGACTTCACAAGGTTGATACTGTATGAAACAAAACTGTGGTTGAATCTGGATGTTCTGCTTCAGATACCACAAAGCCTTCTCTCAACAAGGACATGAAGAGGATGTGTAGCATTCCAGACAATCCTACGGACCCTACTTAAGCATAGCTTATACCCTATGTCCTGGATAGAATGGTATGAACTGCGAATAATCTTTTCTGCCATCCTCATCACTCTTTGGACCATCTTCTTGTCTGAAGCAGTAATGCTTCCAAACCAGATTTGTAATGCAATATGACAGGATACTCTCAATCATCCTCTATGGAAAGTAGTAAGGACAGGGGGAGGAAGATGTGCTTTTCTCATGTGATGAAGAAAATGCAGGCACTGTTGTGCCTGCTTCACCAGTCTCACCATTCAGCAACCAAGTCAGCGCACTCATTAGCTACACACCCAAAAATTTGATGCTGCTAAACCATCTCCATCTTCCATTACAATTAAAAATACAGCAATAATATGGTATCTTTTAAATGGTGAGTGTATGTTACTGGAATCTGAACTAGTTGTACAAATGTATCAACAATGTATGTACATATACGTATAAGGCAGGAATAATTGTGGACATCCACAGGAACAACGTGACTGCCCAGTGAATGACTACTTTCACCAGAATTCACATTCTACATCACAATTGCTACATGACATTTCATCTCTCAAAAATTGGCAGCCATTGTACATGAACTGTGCATTATTTAACTTTAGAATTTTTTGAATTTAAACTATTTGGATTGTAACGCTCTAAATGAAGCTTGTCAGACCACCAAATCTAATCCCTGCTCTATTTCTGCTTTAAAGGGTCGTTATATCCTCAATGAATGATGTTTTCATTTATTTCACTATAACATGGAGAAAAGGATCAAACAATATTTCAAAATTTATATGATCTAATTATTTCAATTCTGCCAATTTTTTTATTCACAGGTGACAAGAAAAATTATCTTGAACTGCCCACCCAGAATACCAGTACATTATCAAATGTATCTTCTTAGTTGTCAGTCTGTTCAACTGTAAGGCACTACAGTTTACATCTCTAGGGAGAAGCAATGTTTGTTTTTTTAAAAAAAGAAGTCACTGTAAACATTTTAGGTGTATACAGCGAAAGTTTTGGGAAGGAATAAAATGGAGAAAAGCAAACTACTATCAGCATCAAGCATCTGTTGCTGTAGCATATGTATACAATGTACAAAATGAGTGCCAGAACAAGAAGACAATTTTATAGATCAAACGTTTGTCGAGTCGCCCACTAAACCAAGTTTTGAAATTGTAGCATACAGTGTAGCCATCTGTTTATTTTCACTAACAAAATTCTGACCGTATCTTCAAGAGAAAAACTGTCAATATTTTAAAACACTAATATTGCTACTGATCACTCCTTCATGCTGTTCCTAATTTAGAGAAAAGTTCTGCATAATATGAACCAAACCAACCTTTTAAAAAGTTTCACTTTTCTCCAGAAAGGGAAAATATGTTAAGTGAGCTGCAGATGCCCCTTTGATAATATACAGTTCAACAAAAGATAGTATGGCTGGTTTCCGGTTTCGCGTGGCTTCGGGGCAGCAGGAATTTGCGACTGCTCACGATTCCTGCTGTGCTAGCCGCTGAGGTACCCCCGATCCAGATGGATCAGGGGGATATGGCTGCCCTGTAGGGACAGCTGAAGAGAGAGGGGAGTCGGACAGGGGATTGGGGGTGTTGCAGACCCCCTCCTCCTCCGGAAAAACCCCTTTTTCCCAAGGCGGTGGAGCGGTGGTCAGCAATGGCCGCCACGAAGAAGCCAGCAACCGGGTAAGATTGCGCTGGAGGAAGTAAGAAGAGTGAAAGTGCTGTCTGAGCCGGGTCAAGTAACATCTTTCAAATTTGTTGGAACTGAGCTGTTTGAGTTGCTGGAGGATACATTGTATCCCTAAGAAGATCGAAAGCGGCGGAGAAGCTGTTAAAGGGAACTTTTTTTTTTTTTTCACTCTCCCACCCCATGGAAAAAGCAGATATGTTTGGACATATTGGACATTGAAAGTGAATTGTTTTGAGAGTTGAAGCTAAGGGACAAAAGGGTTTCTGGACATTGAAAAACTTAAGAAATTGGAAAACCCTTATTAGAGGTATGGATTTCTGATTATTTAAAATTGATATTGCAAGTGGGAAGGGAGAGAAAAAAAAAATTGGAGCAGAAGCTGAAAAAGGAGGAGATTGCCTAGAATTCCAAAGAAAGGTATATGGTAATTGGACCTCTTTGATTAAACATTAACCCCAGAAAGAGAAAGAGAAGAAGGAAGAAAAGTATTAATTTTTGGAATTTTTTTTTGAATTATTTTTGATTAAAAATATTTGTGGTTGTTTTGGGAAAAGTTTCTTTTTTCATGATGGCATCGCTTGTGGATGAACTAAAGACTGAATATCAAAAATATAAAAAGGAAGATACTTTGGGCACTTTGTTTCAATTCTTAGAAATGGCGTTATGTACTTATGAAAAGTTGACTACGCAGCAGAAGGACTGGGACAAAGAAGAAGAGGAAGAAGAAGCCATCTTTGATGAACAATGGGTTCTTTCCGGGGAGGAGGAGAAAAAGGATAAGAAAAAGGGGATTTTAAGAATTATAAAAACAACCAAAAAAGAGAAAAATGAGCGGAAAGGTGGAGGCAAGGTTAGAAAGCAAAGGAAAGGGAGTAAGAAAAGGGAGGAGGAAAGGCAAAGGGTTAAAAAGGGCAAGGAGAAGAATACACAAGAGAGAAAGGGGGGGGAGGAAAAGCCTTAATGGGGGGAAGCAAGATCTAAAGAAAAAAAGTTTATTCAGAGACAATGGGTGAATTTAATTTAGGATAAAAGAGGGATTCTGGAGGGTACATAAGATTGTGTTTTTTATATGTGTATTTAGAGTATAAAATTCATTGTGTAATTTTAGAATCTATTAAACAGAATCCCAAAAAAAATTGTTATATGAAGTACTTTTAAGTTAGGGTAATGAGTTATAGACGTTACTCCAATTGGTGTATAGGAGAAGTATAATAAAAGAAAAAAGATGAATGGATAGTTGGAAATAGAACAGACAAAGAATATTATTGAAAATGGCAATAAGATATAAAAGGATATATAAAGGTTTTGCTATGTTTTTTTTTTGGATTTTGTATATTGAAAAAAGGCAAAAAAAATTTAATTAATAAGAAATAATTTGGATGAAAAGGAGAAGTTGGGATAAGATATGAAGTTAAATAGATAAAGTATTGATACTATAATTTGGAATTGTTATGTTCTATTGGTTTTCTTCTTTTATTATTTTTTCTTAGAAAAGAACTTATAAGCTCTTATGCCTTGTGCATTGTTTATATAAAACTGATAAAAATGGTTTACATATATATAAAAAAAAGAAAATGATAATAAGATATGGAAGGATATATAAAGTGAACATGATGTTTGAATTTGTGTCTGTGTGAAGAGTTTCAACCCAGGATCAGACAACTTTCAGAAAAGATCTTTTAGTTTTGTTTGTTTTACTGTGTTTTCTGTAAAATTAATAAAATTTGTTTAAAAAGAAAAAAGAAAATGGTAATAAGATATGGAAGGATATATAAAGGTTTTGTTATGGTTTTTTTTGTATATTGATAATAGGCAATAAAATTTTAATTAACAAGAAATAATTTGGATGAAAAGGAGAAGCTGGGATAAGATAGGAAGTTAAATAGATAAAGTAAACATTGATATTATAATTTGGAATCATTATGTTCTATTGGTTTTCTTCTTTAATTATTATTATTATTATTTTTAGAAAAGAATTTATAAGCTGTTATGCCTTAATTGTTTGTGCACTGTTTTTGTAAAATTGATAAAATTGGTTTATAAAAAAAAAAAAAAGAAAATGATAATAAGATATGGAAGGATATATAAAGTGAATATGATGTTTGAATTTGTGTCTGTGTGAAGAGTTTCAACCCAGGATCAGGCAGCCTTCAGAAAAGATGTTTTAGTTTTGTTTATGTTTTATATGTGTTTGTGTTTTGTGTTTTGTATGTTTATGAAAGGCAATAAAATTTAATAAGCAAGAAATATAATTTGGATAAAAGGAGAAGTTTGGATAAGATATGAAGTTAAATAGATAATGTAAATATTGATATTACAATTTGGAGTTATTTTATATGTTCTATTGGCTTTCTTCTTTAATTATTATTATTATTTTTTTTAGAAAAGATTTTTCAAGTTGTTATGCCTGGATTGTGTATTGTCTTTTGTAAAATTAATAAAATTTGTTTAAAAAAACAAAACAAAAGATAGTATGGCTCTGCCAACAAGATGAAAGTATGTTATAAATGATGCAAAGAAAATTATTTGGGAAATCTTCTGCAAATGTACAAATGTATGGAAATATCATTCCTGTAATTTCATTAGCATGGTCATGTTAGGCCAACTCATTTCTTTCTTTTTGCCACTTTTCTCAACAAATAGTGTAAACAACTTTATGGAATATATAATTTGTTAAGTTATAAGTATCAAAAAAATTTTGAAGGCCTATA
The DNA here is from genome assembly GCA_033807585.1 of Hydrophis major. Taxonomy (NCBI): domain Eukaryota; kingdom Metazoa; phylum Chordata; class Lepidosauria; order Squamata; family Elapidae; genus Hydrophis; species Hydrophis major. Next base: position 134,466,320 of record CM066343.1, read on the forward strand.
CTACTTATATTGATTCACCCCCTCTATAAATCTGAATGTTGCTCATATTCATAAAATGCTGTAATAAGTAGACCATATCTCAATGCATTTATAGGAATTAATATTATCTGAGAAGAATTATATATGAAAACTAAAATGTGAACTCTATCCAAATATAGATTTGAATGCTACATCTTCCACATGACATATTAGAGCTAAAAGGAACCAACTATCTTAAATTCAGGCATACTTGTACAATGTTATAATCAGTGCCACCACATAAAAAACAAATTCTGAAAGAATAGAGTGTTTTCATACTGAAAATACCCCAGTTGGCACTTATTTAGGTGCAACTGCCAACAACTTGTTCTAAAGTACTTGGACAATTATTTTTTTAAACCATATAAAAGGATAATCAACATGTATGAAATTTTTCTGAAGTTCATTTTCAGAGGAATAACCTGACTGAAGCAGACCACACACTAATAAAGTGCAACTTAATAAATCATGTGGAATCTTATTTTGTTCAAACCCTTACTAACTCCTAGCACCATCTGTTACCATCAAAACTATATGACAAGATATGATATATAATTAATAGGTAAACAACAATCTAATTAAAATGGACAAATACTCCATGTTCCTGCCATTTGGGAACTCTAATTACAGACTAAATTTTAAGCTTGAATTAAATATTTAAGCTAGAAAATTAACTTTCCTTCTCGAGCCTTGAATACATTAATACAGATATGTGAAGCGACTTCCTGATGGGAACTTAAACATGTAATTTAGTTTGATCAAAGCAGTTACTAATTGTTAAGCAGCAGTACCTTACCATATGTACACAATAGCTATTTAGAGCTGAAAAGGTGATTTTGAAGTACCTCTCTGCTACCCTTTTCTGACATAAATATAAAATGTATATACAGCTCAGCAATTTACACTATACAGTGAAAATAAATGACATAAAAACCTCCGTGTTTTAGATCTTAATCACTTATAGGCACAAGCAAAATCACAGAAACTGGGCGTTGGTCCTTACCTGACACGCCATTTCTCTTCGAGCTGCGAGGAGCATCCAGAGTGTGGGTGGTGCTTCCGTCTCTGCTATTGTAGGCTGAGCTAAATTCCTGAGGAACGCTCCTCCTTCCATCACGTGACTCCATCCCAGCGTTCCCCAGTTTATGCGAAGGCAAGAGAAAACATTAAATCGTGCTCTCATCTTACTATACTAGGTTCCTTGGCCGAAAACAAGACCCCACCAGACGGTGAAGGAAAAGGGAGGGGCTGGATGCTCCTCGCAGCTCGAAGAGAAATGGCATGTCAGGTAAGGACCAATGCCCATTCTCCTTAGAGCTGCTCGGAGCATCCAGAGTGTGGGACATACCAAAGCTGGGCCTGTCCTACGGGAGGGGCGCCGTCTGGTCTGGGTCCCTCGGGTTCCCTGAGAAACCTCTGATGAACCCTTCTACCGCAAGAAGCCTCAGCTGAGGCTTACCTGTCGATCTTGTAATGACTGATGAAGGGTGACATGGAGACCCATGCAGCTGTCCGGCAGATGTCGAGTATTGGGCCCTGGGAAACCCAGACAGCTGAACTGCTGTACTCCTAGTGGAGTGAGCCATGAAGCCCCTGAGTACCTGGGGGGCCTGATCCTGGTACGCCTTGGCGAAGGCCTCCCTGGGTGTGCCATAGTCTCTCCCTTTCGTGAGTTGGGACCGAAGCAAAAAATGGGGAGGGTAAGGTCCAAGGTCCTGTGGGAAAGCAACTTAATCTTGGGCAAGAGGAAGGGACAAGCTGTAGGACCACCGGGTAGGGATGGAATACGCAAAAGTCTTTTCTAACTGACAGCGCAACGCTCTCTGATATCCTACACGCTGAAGAGATCGCTAAAGTGATCCTACCAAAGGAAAATTACTTTGAAGTATAGGAACTGAAGAGAGACCCCTCTTAGGGGAGCAAAGAGTGGGTTGTGTGAGGGAAGTAAGAACCCTATTGAGGTCCCAGGATGGGTACCGGTGGAGGGCCGGAGGACGTACGTTTGTGGTCCCTTTCAGGAAGGCACGAATACCGGGTTGGTGAGAGAGGGAACTAGCCTCTTTACAGCCGATGCTACCTGACATCTTGGTGTATTGGGGGATAGCCCCTTGCTGAAATCCACCTGGAGAAAGTGAAACACTGGAGCAATGGAAGAGATCATTGTGACAACCAGAAGTTTGACACACCCTTTCTCGAAGTCACCCAGATGGCTTTCATGGACGAGGCAGGACTTGAACTCACAGCCTCTGCTTTCTAGATCAGGGGATTAACCAGTAAACCAAACTGGCTCCCTTACTGATTGAAGATTGCCTGGCTGCTAAGAAGGTATAAAAGACCTTGCTAGAGAGGATTTCCCTCTTCAAGCGTTCCCGCTCAACCTCCACACAGCTAGTTGAAGCCATTGGGGGATCGGGTGGAGGAGGGGACCTGGAGCCAGAGAGATTCTGTCTGCTGGGATCCTCCAGGGAGGGGCTACGGTTAAACTGTGAAGTCCGTGAACCAAGGGTGACTGGGCCAATAAGGAGCTACGAGGAACAGATCCGCCTTCTCGTGAAGTACCTCTTGAAGGACTAAGGCACCAGCGCCAGAGGAGGGAAGGCATAGAGGAGACCCAGAGGCCACAGACACCGAAGGGCGTAGTGGTTCTCCGCCACTGGGGATTGGAATCTTGAAACTAACCTTGGAAGTTGGGTATTGAAGAGGGAGGCCAACGGGTCTGCTACTGGCAGACCGATATGCATGTCGCCTCCCTGAATAGAGATGGTGGAGACGCCTCTCCGACTGTTCTATGGTGGCCCTGCACAACCAATCTGCTCGGGTGTTGGAGATGCCTGAGATGAGAACCGCCCTGAGAGACAGGAGGATAGACTCTGCCCACTGACAGAGGCGCTCGGCCTCCCTCATTAGGCGGGATGACTGAGTACCCTCCTGTTTGTTGATGTGAGATGGCCATGATTTTGCCAGTGAGGAAGAGGACGTGGCGGCCGCGTACCTGGGGGAGGCAACAGCGGAGAGCCAAGGCACTGCGCGAAGCTCCAGCCAAATTGTGTTGCACAGCTTCTCTGTTGCTGACCCTCCGCCCTGTGCTGAAGGGGACTGTAGGAGGGCGCCCCATCCAGACAGACTGGCGCCTGTGGAATGGTGAGTCTGGGAGGCTCCTTGAGGGGGAAGCCCTTATTGAAAGACACTCTGTTCCACCAGAGAGGGGAGGAGAGCACCCTTGGTTAAACCTTGACCTTGTGCTTTGAGTTGCTTGATCCGGCTCTCTGGCATGGGAGCAGGAACCACTGGAGGGATCTGGAGTGGAAAAAAAAAACGGGCCCAGGGAATAATGGAAATACAGGATATCCTTAACCTAGTAAACTGGGAGCTCTAAAGGGAAAACCTTTCAAGGCATCTGTCGGGTCTGACCAATTGTGGAAGCTAAGGAATTTCTCCGGAGAGAGAACACCCTCCCCTTCACAGGGTCTATTACCATCCCCCGGAGGGTTATCCTGGTGGAGGGGGATAATTGGCTTTTTCTTCCAATTGATGAGGACCAGGTGTTCCTGGATAACGGTCAGAGAGCTTTGAGGGTCCCTCACTGCGTGTACCCTGCAAGGGGAAAGGATGGGGGAGTCATCCAAGTAACAGAGTAGAGCCCCGGGAGGGCAGCTAGAGCAGCCGAGACCTTGGGAAGGGTTCTGGGGGCAAAGGCCAGCCTGAAAGGGAGCATCACGTAATGAAAGTGGAGGTTATTATAGCAGAAGCACAGGAATTTGGAATGAGGGGGCCGGATCGGGATGTGTAGGAATGCCTGAGAAAGGCAATGGAAGACAACCAGTCTCTATGCCCCATCCCTAGGGGGATGGATTGCAACATGCTCATTTTGAATTTGCGGGATACGAGATGGCGGTTAAGCCGCTATAAATCCAGAATCGCTCTCCAACCCCCGGAGAGTTTGGGAACGACGAATAAGTGGGAGTAGGATCCCTGTCCTCTGGGCGATAGAGGAACGGGCTAGCAGTGGCTGGCCCAAAGTCACTCAGTAGGCTTTCATGGCTCAGGTGGGACTTGAATTCATGGTCTCCTGTTTTCTAGTCTGGTGCCTTAACCACTAGAACAAACTGGCCCTACTCTGTCGAGCAGGGGCTGAATTACTGATTCCCTGAGGCTGCGCTTGGAGTGGTTCTTGGAGAGGGGACATGCCCTGAAAAACTCGGGGGGGGGGGCAGTTTAGAACTTGAGGGCAGTCCAAGCCTGAAGGAGTCCGTAGCCCAGGCATCGGAAGAGGAGGAGTCCCACTGGGGCGAAGGCTTCCAGGTGCCCGCCGATGGGAATTAAGTCTAGTGGTTTATCTGGAGCGCCGGAAGAGCTTGTTGCCTGAGCCACGAAGAGGCCTCTTGAAGTTACCGCCTCTTCTGAGTCTATCAGAGGAGTAGGACCTGTCCTGAGGCTGTCCCGAGCCAAAGGGAAGGGACCCTTTGGTACCTGGGAGAGAGAGAGGATTGGAAGAGGGGATGAAAGGGAGTTCTCCGAAGGGGCTGCATGGATCTGGACTCTGACTGCGGATGAGGGATGATCCGAACAGTTTATTTCCCGCGAGGGGAGTGGAGGCTAATTTCACTTTATTCTAGTGATCTGCCTGCTAATGTTTTGGCCAGAGCAGACTGGGTACAGAGACATGGGAGGGAATGGCACGGGAGGAGGCTGGGACATGTTGTTTGAGCTGGCTGGTCAGTGAATAGATGACCTGATGAAGAAGGAAGCGGCCGTGGCCGAACTGATTGCCCATGCTTCTGACTGATGAGCTCAGCGTAAGGCCAGCTCCGATCGATTCTCCTCTGGCCTCAGGGTTTCTAGGGAGTCGCTGAGGGTGGAAGAAGAGGCCCGGCTCCAATAGGTTCACCCACCGCCGGGGTGCTCAATGGGTATAAGATAATTATATTAAGCACCTAAGATTTTCTATTCTTTTCGTAGAATAACAGAATTGGGAGAACCCCCAGATCATCTAGGCCAACCCCCTGCTCAAGCAGGAGAGTCTATTCCAAAAACTAGCCTTTACCTAAGATCAAACTCACAGCCTCCTGGTTGTGAGGCCGTCACTCCACCTCTAGACCAACTGAGCTGCTCCAGGATCTGCCGGAGCGATAGGAGAGGGGTCAGATCCAAGGGAAGCTTGGTTTCGAGCAGGAGGGATTTGATTAGTTGGGGCCTGCAAAACTCTACAAAGGAGGGCTGGTCGGGGATGAGACCCATGTCCTCTGACATCTCTGCCTCTGATGGTTCTATGTCGGAAGGGGGTTCATTATAGTGTAAGGACCCCAAGAAAATACTGCTCCTGCTCCTCCTCCTGGTATCAATCTAAGTCCCCTACCGCCTCCTCCTCGTCCCCCCTTGTGGAGGAGGAAAACTCCCTCTGAAGGGTACCTGATCCTGGGTCGGCTCAGAACTGAAAGGGAATGATCTTACAGATTGGGTGACCAGCGGTGTAGACCAGGCCTGGTTGCCTGTTGGAGACCTTCCATGATTCCACTGCGGATAGCCAACTCCCTCCAGGATCTCAGTTGCTCCGGAACCTCCTGAATGAGAGGTTCCCCTTGGTGTAGGCCAGTAGCTAAGGGCATAAAGGTGGCCTCTGGTGTTTGTCTGGTCGGGGGTCCAGGAGCCTTGAGAAGGCGAGCTGTGCCTGGATAGGAAATAGAAGGAGGAAGCACCTTGAGGCGCTTTAAGGCATCCCTCTGGAAGGCTTTGGAATCCTTAGCCTGCCTGCGCAGATGATGAGTTTTTGATTTGGCGTTCAAAGAAGGGCCAGTGGAGAGATTGCCTTCTGCCATTTTTATATATTGAGGAAGATAAATATCAATAGGAGGCGGTTGGCGCGCCTAGGGGTCGACCTACAACAAGGCCGGGAGCCCTGAGAGAATATTTTAAACCCTAGGTTAATTTGCTCCTGCTCCCTGTTATACCCCCCTAATTATTTTATTTATTTATTTATTTATTTTTAATAGTTTTATTGTATATAAATATATATAAATATTTCTCTCTCTCTAAGTTTCTTCTGGTCTGTTGTTCTTGCCTCTCTCACTCCTTTTTTCTTTCTTTCTTTCTTTTTTTTTTTGTATTTGAAAATAGCGGTCCAAACGACCTAGACATGCCAGAGGCCTTAAGGCGAAGGAGCCTCTAAGCCTAGATCCAACTGCCTTCCCAGACAATTACTGGGCGGGAGTGGTGGAAGGTAGACCGCACCAGCTACAGCTTACTGCAGGTGAAGCCAACAATACGGAGGCAGGAAACAAGCCTCTAACGCCACAGAAGGATTTCCTGTGTGAATATGTCCGAGCAGGCCTACGGGTCCTGCTGCTTTAAAACCGCACGCTGCAGATCGGAGAGATAAGATTCAAAATGGCACCCAGCCACGAGGTGGCGCTTACAATGGCGACTGCCTGCTGTATGGACTTACAGGGCCCTTAAGCAGCGACGAGGGAAACAGTCCCGAACAATTCAAGGTCCCCAAAAGGAACCCGGGAAGGAAGGAGGCAAGAGAGGCTTTGCACTAAGGAAAACGCGGTGTGCAGTGGGGGGGGGGGAATGGAGCGAAACAGAGCGTCTATTAAAGCGACAAAAAAACGGCAGAAAGGCAATGAGGAAGGGTAGGGGGGTAGCTTGTAACATAAGCTATCCTTCCCCCTGAAATCCCCTGGGTCCGAGAGGGCTTCCCAGGGGAATGCAAATTACAAATTGCAAAATCACTGCCCAGGGCTAAGGGAAGAAAATGAACAGATACAACCTGAGAATAAAGTCAAAGTAAGGCTTGCTGAAAACGGCCAAGAGCACTTGAAAACACTGCTTACTCTGCGAGCGGCTGAGCATAAAACTGGGGAACGCTGGGATGGAGTCACGTGATGGAAGGAGGAGCGTTCCTCAGGAATTTAGCTCAGCCTACACTAGCAGAGACGGATGCACCACCCACACTCTGGATGCTCTGAGCAGCTCTAAGGAGAAAGAGTTTTTATCTCCACTCAAGCTACAACATAAGTGATTGGACACTAATTAATACATAACTCAATAGTCAAACCATTCAGTCCCATTATATTGGTTTTAATCTAATTCGCACAGAAGGCATTTTCATTAAGTATCATTCAAAATGTCAAATTCTAAATGCTAATGGTCATACTTTAATGAAATAACCAAAGGCAACTGGCCACCAAAGATGATACAGAATTATTACAGATAGTATGAAAAGAAAGTTTAAATGCAGCTGCCTGAATTTCTCTCTCATATGTCAAGTAGCACATTAATGAGAAATAATTAATTAATCTAAGCATAGTATTTTTATTCAACAAGATTTGGATAATTTAACTAAAAGATAAACGATTTAATGTTATAATCAATAGACTACCATTATAAGTTATAAGATTTCAACAATACAGGTAGACCTCGACTTCTGACCAACTCCTTAGCAATTGACATCTCACCCTCCAATAATATTTACAACCCCATTTTGAAGTTGCACTTCTGAGCTCATTCATTCTTACGATCAATTATAGGAGCATGGTATGTCTTCCCCTCGCCTATCTATTCCCACCATTCTGCCCTGGTAGATCCCTGCAGGCCTTGGACCTGCTTTTCCATCCCACTATATTCCTGCAGGACTTGGCCCCCTCCATCACCACCCATCAATCATCACACACTTACTCTCTGAAGATCTCCAGAGCTCTGGACCTCAAGTTGGGGAAAGGAAACAAGAGCAGACCAATCCTTCCCTCAATATCACTTGGCCATGACAAAGCTTCATGGCTGGGAATTCAACAAATCTTTTTGCTTCCCTAACAGGTTTTATGCAGCATTGTGAAAAACTGCTTCCTTAAACCCATTTAACAACCACATTGTGAAGAACAGGAGATGGGGATTTTTAAGCAAGACAATCTTGCAAGATCCAATCTAAGTCATTCACCAGGATCAAAGATTTGGTCTTCCAATCTTTTGGACTTGTGCTGAAGACTATGCTCATGCACGTTTTTTTTTTCATTCCAAAATGTGCGCACTGGATTGTTTAATGTATAGTATTTATGTGGTGCCCGGTTGTGGGTGGCTTTTAGTTATTATGTCGTCTATTATATCATTGGTTATTGTTTCCTTGTGCTACTGCACCCTTGGCTCCTTAAATATCTAATAAGCTGGTGATAAATCAACACTCCTATTGATTGACAAGGGGCCTTGTCAATTTCCCAGGCTTTAATAATTTCCCTGGCTATCTTTGTCCCTGCTCTGCCAACAATCTTGGTAGTTGCAAAATTGAATGCATGCCCCTGTTCATTACAATGTGAGGCTACCAATGAATTATGATCTCCCCATCTAAGAACTTGTGTTCTTGCAATCTGATGGTTAGCTTCCTCCCCATATGTCCTATATAGTCATACACAACCAGGCACCACATAATTATTAAACATGGAACAGCCTAGTGCACACACTGGACACAAAGAAATTCCCTTAGGATGAGCTCCAGCACAAGTCTGAATGCATGGAAGATAAAATCTCTGGTCTCAGTCCTACTCCGATTGGATCCTGCAACATTATCTTGAGATAAGCCTTCATTCATGAAATATGTTCTTGCTTAATGACCATCGTGGCATGTGGTTGTAGGGCAGGCTCCATTACTACTGTAGATCGAGGACTACTGGATCTACATTCACCAATCTAGAAAATATTCCAAATAAATTGTACTGCTATAAAGAAAATCATCCACCTGGAAACTTTAGTATTCTAAGAATGAACTTCAAAATCCAGCCAGTGAGTTTGTACACCATGTTTATATTTTAATAAACTCGGATATATATTCAGATATATTTTAAAAAGTCAATCCTAACTTTTGTTTTATTTTTAAGATAGTAACTATTCACATACTGCTTGCTTTTGACAAGGATTAAAAAGTCTAATTCAGTGTAATTCAAGAAAGTGTTAAGTGTAATTATCAGGAATTATTAACATAGCACCAGTATAAATCTGATTATAGCCTGTTTACCAGTTATGTTAACCCATTATGGCTTCTATGAGCTAACCAGACAGCCATTCCTATTCTTCAGAAGATTGACTATAGATTAATTGAAGTTTTCCAAACAATTACATATTTAAAGATTTTAGTTGGTCCTTATATAATGGGTGAAATCCATAATAATATAAAAAGATACAGATGCTTAATTATTTTTAATGGTAGCAAGAGCAAAAACATTCTACACAGATATTTAGGAAAGGGGTAGCAGAGTTTGTTTGATATATCAGATGGCCTATATATTGTTCAATCTGCAAATTACTTTATTTCATAGAATGAATCAGGGGTTTAGAAAATGAGATATCATTATCTTTCATTAACCTCCTTGTGTTTTCCTACTGTTTCTTATTTAGCAGGGAAAAATATTAAGGAAACAAGAACAACTACCCAGCAAAAGAATTTGGAATATAAATGATACCAATAAATCATAACAAATACATTAAATCTACATAATGAGAAAATGCCTTACTTTTTGAACATATATTTCAGAAGTTGGAGGGACAAAAAGAAAGGCCTCAGTATTTTTCCAATACATTCATAGAAGAAAATTACAATATTGCTATAAGAAAGAAGGTTGCAATAGGAGAGAGATAAATCTAATGCAGAATCTTCAATAATAATAGGCAAGTCCATTTCACCTAAATTTGATTTCTCTTCTTGCAGTTATCTGAAAATGGCACCAGATGACCATGTAAATTTCTGAGAGCCTGGGTTTTGCCAATTCGCAACTGGGCTGCAGGCCAGCGCACATGCATGCAGCTTGACTCCTGTGAGCGATGAGCCAGCACACATGCGTGTGCCCAGCTAAACTTCTGCGAGTGACTGGCTGGTACATGCACATGCACACACAGCTCTATTTGCATTGAGCAGTGTGTGCATGCATGTGCGCACATGTTACTCACATGAGTCAAGCTGCACATACGAGCCAGTTCCCCTCTCTCTTCCCAACCGGATCTCCAAGCCACAAAGGTTGGAATTACTCTTCTATATGGAATAATCAAGTGTGCCTAAATACTGTGTAAATAAAGAGGCAGATTACAACAAGCTCAAAGAAATGAAAGTTTGATGGAAAAACTATTCACCTATGTTAAAAAAGAAGCATAAAAAATGTATAATAGCATGAAATTTCAATAGAATTTACAGACCAATGAAACCTTACCATTTAAAAATCTTTCTAGAACATTTCTCTAACAAGTTGGGGAAAATGTTATTAGATTTTAACAATGAAATCTTACCATGTCAACCAAGCTATATCGGTTTTTTGGAGGGGAGGGGGGGTTGTTTATACTATCCTGTAAAAACCAAGAAGAAATAGTCAAGGTACTAATATATTTGATTTTTTCAAAAACTGTAATTATTATGCAAAACATGGTCAATCCTCCAAAATCTTTGGTTTAAGTATGTCTTCTATTATTTTAGGTTTCGATCTTATATATCTATCTTGAACACAAAGCCCTCTGAACTGAATAATTCCTACTTCTGAGGGCTTGAATTACAGTACTAATTTTCAATTAGCTGAAGGGAGAAAAAAAATCCACCACTACCATAGCATGTAACATGTGCTTGTAATGATCAAAATATTACTTTGGTATATTTCAGTGTTTAGGCTTATGCAGCTAGGATTTCTTATTGACACTGTGGACTCACACAGACTCCATATATAATATCTTAGATATCTCTTTGTCATCAGCCATTCATCTTGTTCGACACTTTGACATTCCATGGATCAGCACTCTCCTGGGCCTTCTGTCTCACACCGCCTTCTTCAGATCTGCCATGGTCATCCACGTGACATATTTTATAATATCCCTCAGATATCTACATTAAACTAAATGAGCTCATAGTACACTCTAGAATGCGGCTTATATAGCTGAATTAAAAACTGGCCAAAAAGTAAGGTTATTTCTCAATTGTTTCTTATGTGTGATGCAATGATGAATAGCATATTTTAAAAGCCATCATCATTTCCAACTTTCTCCTAGGCTTTGGAAATAAGCTTTACCCTGAACATAAAACTATACAAATACATTCTGCCATAAAATGCAGCCAACATTTTATTAGGCTCAAGTATTTACAAAATCAATCCTTTGTTTCCTACATTTAGGATAAACTATTAACAAATCTTCATATCACACACAATATGAACTGTAATTGCTTTGTATCATTCAGTAGCTAATTTGCAACAAATACCAATTAAAACATTTGAAAGCATCCTTATGAGATTAAAAATACATGGATATATAGCTTCATACATTTTGTATTCTGAGTAGTATAAATTTATCAGTATGTAACATAGAATGTGCACGGTACAAAAACAAATTCTGACCATAAACCAAAAGCATTCTGTACCTTCAATTAAACCATTGTAATTAATATGAAATTCTAAATACAGAATATAATGCCACATAAATACTATAACAGCCAAGTCCTGTCTAGGAAGCCATATGTTTTTTCCCATTGTTCAAAAAAGGAGATGACTTCCCGTCACTTATGTTTCTGATTAGCAAGGTGATTTATGCCACAATCACTAAAAATGCCAGCAAGTGAATGAGAAAATGCATAGTGACTGCACCAGATGTGCACAATAAACAGGAATCCCATTGTAATCTCTGGTACTTAGTTTATATGAAGGTAATGTAAGAAACTCTCCTGAATATAGCAAAGTCACTTTTTTTTTACATTTGACTATAAATGATATGAAATAAATTATATGTTTTATACTTTATGGCATGCATACATTGATAAATTAGGTACAGTTTTGTATTCCAACTTATCTTCAAGACAAACCTGGCTAAGATCATGGGGATTAATTGCTTCAGAAGTGTGAAATGCAGCTTTCCCATTCTTTTCTGCACACTCAGTGAAGAAACAATGATTAATCACTGTTTAACTATTCTCTGGAGAATCTACAAGATTGCCAAAGCAGAACTTATCGTCATAAATCCAAAAAAAAAACCCAGAGGTTTAGATTTGTTGCCAGTAACTGAATGAATAGAAACTTAAAGCCATTCGTTATCAGATTAAAACCATGTCAAAGCTTTAGAACACTACAACCACATTTCTCTTTAAATCTTCAACCCTAACAAGGTGGATTGCATTAACAAACCACATAATACCCCAAGCAGATACTTCAATATTTTGATCAAACATCCTGAAAATGTTTTTCTAAATCAGACCTTATGTCAAAAATATTTTACATCTATTATATTCAATCAAAAATACAAGAAAAATGATAAATCTCCATTTTAATACAAACAGGAACAGTTCCCAATATAGATAAAAATCATTCTTGTCTATTTTTTAAAAAAAATCAACTTTATCTCCATATTTGTTGTATTGCACATAGGACAATCAAAAATGTAGAAATGAACATATTGTTCTGTTGATCATTTTATACTTGTAATACATATTCTATTTTAGAAAGAATGATACGGAAAAAATGTTTCAAAGTGTAGTAGTTAATGGAAATTAAAAACAATGAAAATTCTCCCCATCACATGGGCCACCTATTGTAGAGATTGCCATTTACTCTTGACTTTGACTTTAATTATATACAATACATAAAGGAAAATTGACAACATGAAAATATGCAACAAAAGTAAAAAAAATATCAAAATTCAGACATTTACAAGGTATAATCAATGGAATTTTCCATAGGATTTAAAATTAAGCCCTAAAATTTAACTCGACTAATGAATAAAGTGGACTCCATGAAAAATGTCGAATGAGTCAATTTAGATTTGCAGCCTTAGACTCCAATGTATTTTATTCTAATGTATCTTCATCTGATATAAAGATATAGTAGTATAAATTATTTTTACTTTAAAAATTTAAAGTCTTTTTATTATTTCCTTTTCACATAATATTCACATTTAATGTGTTGCTAGATCATCAATTACATATCAGAGCAATTGTGAAATCAATTCCAGTGCTAATGATATTATAAATATATTAAGCTTTTCAAAATATACAGGTAGTCCTTGATTTATAACAGTTTGACTTACAACAATTAGGGACCCTTCAAAGTTACAATGGCACTGAAAAAAATGACTTATGACCATTTTTCAGACTTAACACCTGTTGCATCTGACAACTGACCATTCCCATAATCATTATGTGATCAAAATATGGATGCTTGATAACTGGTTCATATTTATGCTGGTTGCAGTGATAACCTTCTGATAAGCAAAGTCAACGGGAAAGTTAGATTCACTTAACAACTGTGTTACTAACTTAACAACTGCATTGATTCACTTAATAATTGTGGCAAGAAAAGCCGTAATATGGGGCAAAATTCATTTAACAACTATCCCACCTAGCATCAGAAATGTTGGGCTCAATTGTGGTTGTATGTCAAAAACTAGCCATAATAAGCTTTCCTAAAATTTCATCTTTTATAAATGAATGGGTGTTGGTATAACTACCTGAGAATGCCCTTTCTATATATGCTGCAAGAGAGTCCAGGATGGGTTAGACTCCTTGCTATTACATCATAGAGCTGAGTCTGCCATATAAAAGGCCAGCCTTTAGCCAGGTCCCCCAGCTTTGGCGAAGATACTTGACAGACTGAGTGTTTAAGGAAGCAAGGAACAACATTGTTAGAAAAAAACCCCGCACCCAACAGTACCAGACATAATAAGAGTGGGGCTGGACTCTCTTGCAGCATAGATAGAAAGGACATTCTCAGGTAATTATACCAACACCAATTCTCCTATGTGCTGCTTCAAAAGTCCAGGATGGGACATACCAAAGCCAATATGTCCATGGGAGGGCCCATGTCTGGGTGATTATTTCATCTGAGGGACAATTCTTTGAAGCACCCTTCTTCTGAAGCCTGCATCCACCAAAGTGAAGGAATCAATTCAGTAATGTCTAATGAAGGGAGATGGAGATGCCCAGGTAGCCTCTCTACATATTTCCTCCAGCGAAGTTTCAGTAGCCCAAGCGGCCGAAGTAGCAGCATTCCTAGTGGAATGCGCCGTGAGTCTAGCTGGCACCGGAATGGATAAAGTGATGTAGGTTTTGGCAATACAGGATCTAATCCACCTGCTTAAGGTGGGAGGGGAGGCCTTGCAAACCCATTGAATTATGGGAGAAAGAGACAAATAAGGCCTCAGTTTCCCGGAATGTGGATGTACGTTGGATGTAAATACGTAAAGCCCTCTTAACATCTAGCGTAATGCCATTTGTGTTCCAGATGATGGGTAGGATTAGGGCAGAAATCTGGTAGCACGATTTCTTGGGCCCTATGAAACCAGGTATTGACAAAGTTGGGGTCCAAGCACAGGACCACCCTGTTGTCATGGAAGGAACAGAGATCCTCCCTGATTGATAAGAGTTGCAAGCTCAGAGACCCTCCTAGCTGAAGTAATGGAGACCAGAAAAACTACCTTATAAGTTAGGAACTGAAGTGAAACAGATCTGGGGGGTTCAAAAGGCGATCCTGTTAATGCCTGCAGCACCTTGGTAGCTCCCATGAGGGATATCTGTGGATTGCCATTGGGTGGATATTAGCAGCTCCTATCAGGAGCCTGTGCATAGAAGGGTGATATGACAGGGATGAAAAATGATCCCAGTGGATAACGGTCGATAGGGCCGCCACCTGGCAGTGGAGTGTATTGTGTGAAAACCCTTTATCCAACCCGTCCTGAAGGAACATTAGATGTTACAGATGCTGTGGTGGGAACCCAGTCCACCTTCTGGCACCACTGGTAGAAAACCTTCCATGTGGCATTGTAAATGCATGTCATGGAAGGTTTATGTGAGGCCTGAATAATGAGGATGATTTGATCCGGAATGTTCGAATCTCTCAGGTGTTGCCACTCAAGCACCACATGGTTAGGTGGGACCATTGTGGCTCTGGATGAACCAGGGGTCCCTGGAGAAGTGAGACCCTGTGGTCCGGGATTCTCCAATGGTGGGTCCAACTGATAGGTTCACCAGATCCACAAATCAGGGTCTCCTGGGCCAATGAGGTGCCAGGAAAATCAGCTCTGCCTTCTCCTCCAACATCTTCCAAATGACTGCCTGAATGATCGGAAGAGGGGGGAAGGTGTAGAGGAGACCTGGGGGCCATCTGCTCCGAAGCGTTTTCTGCACTCCCTGAGTGTAGAATCTGGGTGGAGTATCTGCTTACCTGAACATTCAGGGGAGATGCAAACAGGCCTATAGAGGGAGTGCCGAACCTGATGGATAGACCCCTGAACAGAGAGAGGTGAGGGCTCCACTCCACATGGTCAACCACACCCCAACTCAGCCAGTTAACCTGAGAGTTGTCGACCCCGGATATGTAATCTGCCTTAATGGACAGAAGGTTCCTCTCCGCCCAACGTCCTAGGCGTTCGGCTTCCCTCATTAAGGCCCTGGACTTTGTCCCCCTGTCTATTGAAATGTTCCTTTGCAGCCACATTGTCTGTCATCACTAGTACATGGCCTCCTGTCACCCTTGAATGGAAGTGTTTGAGGGCCAGAAAGATAGTCCTCAGTTTCAACCAGTTTATCGGACAAGACCCCTCTGACAATGACAACTTCCCTGGGCCATCTCATTGTCCAGCACGGCCCCCCAGCCCTGAAGATTGGCATCTGTTGTGATCAGCAATATGTCCAGCTCTTTGAACGATGCCCCTTCCAAAGCACCGGAGACTGCCACCAGTGGAATGAGTGCAGAACCTGTGGGAGGATCTGCACCGTGGAGTAAGAGTTGCTGGTGCCTGCTCGTTGAAAGGAGAGCAGGAACCACTGAAGAGTCAGTGAGTGCAATCTTGCCCACAGGACGATTCCGATACAAGAGATCATCTTTCCCGGCAATCTGGAAAGATGAGCCAAGGGGAGATTGTAGGGCAGCTTGTGTGATGTGGACTAGATTAAGATGTTGTCCAGGTAACACTGAAGTCTGAAGGAATTGCCCAAAGGGTAGCCACCAACGCCATCCGGGAGCCGACAACAAACCAAAAGGAAGGGCCCAATACTGGAAATGCCTCTACTGATAAGAAAAACGAAGAAACTGGCGGTGATGATACCAGATAGGAATGTAGAGGTAGGCCTCCATAAGGTCCATGGAAAAGAGGAGGTTGCCCTCGCAAATGCTCTCTAGGATGGAATTCAAGGTCTGCATTTTGAAACACCTGTATGGGATGAACCTGTTTAAAAACTTCAGATCTATGATGGCACGCAAACCTCCCCCCCCCCGATGCCTTTGGAACCACAAAAAGCCTGGAATAAAACCCTCGCCCTTGCTGTTGCACAGGAACTGGTTGAATGGCCCTAATATCGACAAGATGCTGGTTGGCCGATTCCATTAGGGCCCCTTTGGCACCATCCCGTGATACAGGGCAAGTCACAAAATGCTCTGGAGGTGGTGAAAGGAATTCTAGTTGCAGACTCGATCTGATTGTATTGAGGACCCAGGCATCCTATGTAGACTCCTCCCATCTGGTGATAAAGGTCAGATGATCTCCGATGGGAGGGGGGAACAGGCATTTACTTGGAGCATCGGAAGGCATGGCCCCCTCCTCCTTGAAAGGCTTCCTACCCGTATGTTGGTGCTGTTGTCAGTTATTCACCTCAGGGCACTGCTCCTGGCATTGAGGGATGCCCTCTGATGACAAGAGAAGCGAGGGGAAGGTTCAGCTCAGAAAGATGAGGGACGGAAATAAGGGGTTGGATGGTAATCCACCCTCTTACCTGTCAAGAAGAGGACCTTCCTCTAATCCTTGGTCTTGATCAAATATGGATCCAGGGCCTCAACAAAGAGCTTCTCATCTGCATAAGGATGCCAGCTTCCATTTATGGCATGATTCGGATTGCCAATTCTGGAGCCAAAGTAATCGTCTAGCTGTAATCAAGGAGGCCATGGCTCTGGAGGCAAATTTTGCTGAATTCAGAGTGGGATTCAGAGTTCACTGGGATGGTTCTTTCAGAAATACTGCCACAAGATAAGACAAATCGATGCTTCAATTAAAATGGCTTCCGGCCTCATGCTTTGTGCTGAGGTAATAAAATGGCCGCCTGCATGAGGAAAAATTGTTGAAGGGCCTTTGTTGCTTTATAGGCTCTAAGAGCCCCGAACAAAGAGAGAAACCCAGGAGCGAAACTTTTAGCCTCGGAGCAGTTGTGTGTCAGAAGCTTGAGATCAAACCCTGCAACGATGAAATTGTTGGAGGGCCTTTGTCAATCTATACGCCCTAAGAGCCCGAGCGAAGAGAGAAACCCAGGAGTGAAACTTTTAGCCTCAGAGCAGCTGTGTATCAGAGGCTTGAGATCAAACCTGCAACCTTTTCCAGCTAATTGCTAACTATGATCGTTAACTCTGCTTCCAAGACACAAAGCCCGATTTGACTAGGAACTGAGTCAAAGCTGGGGTACCTGGCTAGAGGCTGGTCTTTTATACAGAAGACTCGGCTCTATGATGTAATAGGGAGGAATCTAATCCATCCTGGACTCTTGAAGCAGAGTATAGGAGAATATACTGTCTAAATCCTTTTAAAACAAATCTGTTAGTCACATAAATACATTTACAATATTAGCATGTCCTATGGTGAGACCAACCTGGACTTAAGAAACATTCATTCTGATGCTTGCTTTCATCAGAAAAATATTCTAAATATTCCTAGATATATATGAGTAGTATCCTTGAAACTCTTTGAGCTTGTTTTCCTGCAGTTATTTCATTACCAAACCAGGTAACATCATCAGTGTAGGACTGCACTTCTTCACACTTTTCTGTAACATATAATTATTGATTTTATATAAACAATGTGCAATCCATAATACAAATTATAGCAGTCTTACTACTCAATTACAATTTCCAACATGCCAAGTTATGATAGCTGAAACTTATGGGAATTGTAAACTAGCACATATGAAAGGTTTCGGGTTGAAGAGTACTATATTCAATTGTTTCAATTTTTATTTTCAAATGTTTGAAAATGGTATTTTTATTATAATTTGAAATATACATGATTTATTTCCAGGACATGTAAAATCTTAGATATATGAAAATCTATATAGAATTGTTCTGTTTAATGTTAATCATTTAGGAGTTATATTGCAAAAGTTGTAAGGATAGATACAACTATATATTTTATTTATTTTATTTGGTTTGTCAATTGCTTACAAGATAATAGGTATAAGTAAAAGCATAGTTATGAATACATGGATACATATAAGAAAAATAAAAGAAACAATAGGACAGGGACAGTACACCCCCTACAAACCTCTTAAGTTATATCACATTATCCACATAAAAAAGTTACTGCGAGTTATATATTGCTATCAAGGGACTGCAATAATTTATGTAACATCTGTTTTCATATTTTCCTAATTAACATAAATATTTAATACGTAAATGCTCAGGCCACTTCTCCTGCAACTGACTCCCCTCCTCTCTTTTTTTAATGTCAGTATTCTCAAAAATAGAAAGATGTTTATATTTAATTGGAAACATGAATAAGTAAAATATAAATCAAAATTCTTATGAAATTTTAGGTGAAATCAGTTGAAATACATGAAAAATATGCTATAATAATTAATAGAAAATGTGGAAAAAACTAAAAGAGCATGAATACTAACAAGCTATATTATTATTCAGGTGAATACTAAATTCAAGTGAGGACGAAAAATGAGGAGCATACTAAACTGAGAACTGTGTATATATACAATCCACGAAAAAGTCAATTATCACCATCATCCAGAAAAATAAGTAACAGAATAGAAAATAATCCTTCTTTTTAAACTAATTTTATCTTTGGTGTGAAAACAGTATTTTTTAAATCACTTCTAATGAACTATGAAATAAAATGTTGTTAGTCCATATTAAGGGAATGGAAAAGAGCTGCAGCTATAAGGTGATTCTAGATGAGTTTTGTCATCCATACTGCTTATACAATCAAGCTCTTATACAGTTTAAAATTCTGTCCATGGCCTTTTGGAACTGGGTCAGTGCTAGCAGTGGGCAAGTGTGTGAAGCTTCATCTGCACATGCATCGAACCTAGGTTGAATGCATGAAGCCATTTCCCATCCCCGGTGCCACCATCAGTCTGTGAAGCCAGAAAGGTTGGGAACAGCTGAAAATTTTTGCTATCATGTTTCATATTTCCAGACACCTTGTTGCAAGTAGGATTGAAGCTGAACTGGGCAGTGTTATTAAAACAAGTATACCTTGAGTTAAGAAAGTTCAATTAATGTCCATTATAATTACAACTCCCCCCAAAAAGCATTTATGACTTGGTCCCAAAGATATATGTGCTATAGTACTACAGCATTTGTTCTCTTTTACGACCAATTGCAGAGATGCTGAAACATCCCCTCTTCCTATCCTGCCCTGCCGGATCTCACAGGCATGGGGCCTGCTCCGCTAGCCTCCCAGATTCCACTTGCTCTCCCCATCCCATTTCCCATTGCTTACTTACTTTTTAAAATTCCCCAGAGATCCAGAAGAAGCTGATCCATGTGGGAAAGAAGCTTAAGGCTTTATTCAGATGCTGGTGAAGCTGGCAGAACGTGAGATCTAAGGAAAACAGCTTCAACAGTATCTGAATAAAAGATTTTGATTTTTCTGCCATGAGACCAGCGCCCCTGCAGGCTTGCAAAGCTTGCAGTTCAGCTTGATGAGACAAAGGAAACAAGCTCTGGGTTGATTGGCTACCACGCTCCAATCCTTAATGCTGATCATTCAAACCAGCCAGTCAGCAGCAAGCAAGAGACTGCTCTGGTGCCACCCAGGCTGGGCCCAAATGAAGTATGCAGGGACACTGACCTCGTGGCAGAAAAGCTGAAGTCTTTTATTCAGAATTGTGCATTTAACAACCTGAGCATTCAATTAGTGAATGCATTGGGTAAAGCAGGGAGGCATTATGTACATATAACGTCATCCAGTCAAATGAAGTCTCTAGTTTTGAATGTAATTGGCAGGCTCTATTACATTCATACATGTAATTGGCAGGCTCTATTACATTCATAACTCAAGGATTGGTGGTATTTTTTTAGATCAGCACATATGTTTGAATCATAATGTAAACATAGGTATTGGTCATCATTTATAAACCAGTTTCATCCCATCCCATCAATCCAACTCACTTGATCAGGCAAAGAAGGTATTCTGCAGACCCTGTCAATTAAAGAATTTTCACTGGCAGAGTTTAGGAAGAGAACATTCTCACCCCTACCCTGCATTATGGAATATCCTTCCACCAGAAGTGAGACAGTTCTCCACTCTCCTGGCCTTCTGTGAAAGGGCAAAAACCTGGCTCTATGATCTTGCAAGAAGGAAATAAAGATCCATACAATTGTGGGGCTGGCTAGTCTCAGAGAGCATTGTCTCTGTCTTATTAAGCAATGTTAAATAACCACATAGGAGATGAACAGGCTGAGCCTAAGGGAGGGTCACACACATCATCAGCCTCAAGTCCCTTTATGCCCATGAGAGATCTAACTCAAGAGGGCAGAGTGGCATCGCGGTGGTACAACACGCGATCTTGATTCTCCAAGATCACTGTTGATATCTCCACTGCTGGACGGTCCCACTGGACCTAAATCATCTTGTAGAGACGGTGACTGATAAGGGCACATCCTGCTGATCCCAGGGACATCGCAAAGTCCCTGGTTGATCCAGGAAAAGCCCTTGTTGCCGGCGGCGGAGAGGCAGCCTTTCCAGCTGCTGAAGCTGGGACAGCTCTGGAACGGAAGAGATCAAAAGAAAGTGTGTCAGTTTGGTGAGAGAAACTTTTATGTATTGTTTTTTGGAGAGAACACCCTAAAAGACTTAAAGTGGAATTAAAAGTGAAGAGAAAAGAGCTTAAGCGGTGAGATTAAGCTAGATAAATTGAAGGTTCCCCCCCCCTCTTTTATTGGAACCTGGAATTTGGCAAAGCTTCTCAATTTTAAACTGGACTGGTCTTTTTTTTACTTTTTTTAACAATTCTCTTGAAAGTCTGCTCTGATTAAGACTCTTCTTTCTGATTTGAGATTTATTTATTTCTCTTTTTAAAAAGAAAAGATTTTACATTTTTTTCTCTATTTCTGGCTTTGGATGCATGAGGGGAAGTGAAAGTGAAGAAAAATAAGAAGCACTGCCATCTAGAGGCTTGGATATATTGTTTTCTTTTTTCTTTTATTTGCTTGTGTATTTGTGTTATACTCAGGGACTCTTGAGCTTTGCACTGAAAACGATAGTGGGACAAGCAAGGCAGATTGTTTATACAGGTGCTCATCTGTGAAACTATAGATAGCCGGAGTCTGTAATTGAAGTTGAAAGAAAGAAGATTGAAGTGACCTTCAAAATACTGGAACTGGAAAGTCTGAGCTGATTTAGCAAAGAGTCTTGGATATTTAATGGCAGTGGCCTTTTATTAGAATTGTTTGTTATTTCTTCCTTTCTTTTTTTACTTCCCCTCTAGTTGGATTTTTATGTTTGGATTTTAACCTTCTAACCCAGAAACTAGAATATAAATGTTTATTTTGCTTTCTTTCTTTTTATTAAGAGAAATACATAGACTATTATTTTTTAATTTTTTTCCTCCTTCTTCTTATCCTTTTTTTTTTTAAAAAAAAATTCTGTTTATCCTTTTTTCCACATCTTCCCTTTTTCTGGCATATTACTGCAACTAATTGGATTAAGGTATATAAATGCCTGAAGATTTTTCTCCTTTTTTTTATTTTTTGGAGTGGCAGCTGTTTGCTTTCGCTCTTTTTTCCCCTTTTTTTTCTTTCTCTTACTTTTTCTACAGCTAAGTATTACAAGATGAGTAGAAAGACAACAGCCCCAGCTTCTTCAATACCAATAGCCTCCTCTTCACCAACTGGAGGACAACGATCAATATAGACAATGCTACAACAGGAGAAAAAGAACGAAGTGACATTGCAGATGATTATACAAGGAATCCAGAAGATTGAAAAGAGAATAGAGAATATTGAGCAAAGAACTGAAAAGACAGATGAGAAAGTAGAGAATATTCAACAGATAGATGATGAAATATGAGGACAGATTTAAGAAAATCAAAGAAGGTATACAAAGAGATAAGAAAATTGGAGATATTGATTCTCGGTTGAGTGAAGTTGAAAAGGGCAGGAGTGGACCATTAGGATGGGAAATCGATAGATCAGAATTTTACCTGAGATTTCAAAATGTAGAAGAAGAAAAAGGTGAAAACCTTGCTGAAATAATGACAGAAATATTGGCAGAAGCATTAGAGATAACCAAAGAGAAGATGATGAATGGGATGGATGAACTGTTCCATGTCTATACAAGATATGCAATGAGAAATAAGTTACCAAGAGAAGTTCACATCAGATTTACTAAGAAATTATTAAAACACAGATACTGCAGGTGACAAGAAAGAAAACAACAGAAATTGTGGTGCTGAAACAGGTACCAAGAAGAGTAAGAGAGATGAGAAGATAATATTTATTTCTGACTAAAGAGTTATTTAAAAGAGGAGTAAATTACAGATGGCTGATACCAGAAGGCCTCTTGTTCACCTGGCAGAAACAAAGACACAGAATTGACACAGTCAAAAAAGATGAGCTATTCTACTTAGAATATCTTAGAGGAAAGGAGGAAGACATAAGAAAAGAAGAGTCATCAATTGAATTTCAAAAGGAGTATATAGCAGTAATTGAAAAAGAAAAAAAAGAGGGTGCAGTAGGTGATGTATCCAGAGAGCAAAAAGAACTAAGATCTACTAGAGCAATAAAATCCTTACAAAGCTTAATATGGATGAAAGAAAATTGATTCCCATTAATATAAATGGACTTAATTTAGCTACTAAAAGAAGAAAAGTATTTCATAAATTAGAGAAATTAAAGTTTGATATAATTTGCCTACAAGAAGTAGATATTAAAAAAACAACATATATATATTGAAACAAAAAAAATTAGGAAAATTATTTACGTTGTTGACACAATTTAAAAAAAGAGGTGTGATCTTATATATTAGAGATACAATTTCAGCAGAACTAATTTATGCAGATGACGATGGAAGGATTTTGATGGTGGAAATAATGGACAATAATGTAAAAAAACACTTTTAATTGCAATTTATGCTCCAAATGACAACCAAGAAGAATTTTACAGGAAATTAGATATGAAAATAATTGAAATGGACTACGCTAATATTTGTATGTAAGAGAATAGATCTTTACAGAATCTCTGGGACATGATGAAGGCCTACACAAAAGGCTTGATAATAGATTATACAAGGAAAAGAAACAGAAAACAGAAAAAGTCTTTCAAAATATTGGAAGATGACTATAAGAGACTGGAAAAAGAATTACAGAAGTTCCTGCAAAAATAAGACATTAAAATTAAAATGGATATAACTAAACATAAAATGGGATTAATGAAAAAAGAGGAATTAGCACAAAAAATTAAAAATACTAAACAGAATTACTTTGAAGATGAAAACAAACCAGGCAGATAGTTAGCCTATAAACTGGGAATGGAAAGAGAATCAAGAAGGATTAGCCAACTAATAAATGAAGAAGGACGTGTTTGCTATAGAAATGAGAAGAAAAAAAATATACAAGATTACTATGGAAAACTGTATTATCAAGAAAAAATTCAAGAAAAAGTTAAGCAATATTTACAGAAAGTGAATTTACCCCAGATACCCAAATATATTGAAACAATGCTAGAAGATAACATAATGATGATGGAATTAACAGAAGCCTTTAAAAAAACAGAATGTTGGAAAAGCACCAGGACCAGATGGATTGCCAGCGAAATTTTATAAAACTTTCCAGGAAATATTGAATCTTCAACTATTAAAAGTCAGGAACGAAGAGTCAAAGAAGAGAATATCCAAAACATGGTCAGAAGCATATATTACACTTATACCGAAGGAAGATACAGACCCGCAGCAAGTTAAAAATTTTCGACCTATATCCCTATTAAATTCAGATTATAACATTTTTGCTTCAATCTTGGCAGAAAGATTGAAAACATATTTAAATAATTTTATTCACGCTGATCAAAATGGATTTCTGCCAAAGAGACAAACCAAAGACAATATGAGAATAATTCTGGACACTTTGGAATACTATGAGGCACATCCTGAAAAGCAAATGGCCTTATTTCAATTGACACAAATGGGCTTTGGTAAAAAAATTTATTCAAGCCATTGAAATGCTATATCATAAACAAACTGCAAAGGTTATGGTAAATGGAGAATTAACAGAATCTATACATATAAGAAAAGGGACTAGGCAAGGTTGTCCATTGTCGCCTCTGCTGTTTGTGTTAACATTGGAAGTGTTGAATAGGATTAGAGAAGAAAAAGAAATAAAAGGAATGAGAATCAAAAAGGAAGAGTATAAATTGCAAGCCTTTGCAGATGACCTGGTATTTATATTAGAGGATCCATTGGAAACAGCACCTAAATTAATAGAAAAGATAGAAGAATATGGAAAATTAGCAGGTTTGAAAAGGGGTGTTGGTTTTGCAAGGCTTTGGTGGCGGCAGGAATCCACGATCATGTGCGGTTCCTGCTGCGCTCGCTGCCAAAGGGCCTCCGATCTAGCTGGATATGGAGGATATGGTTGCCTCTATGAGGCAGAGAAGAGAGAGGAGATCTGGACAGGGGTTTGGGGGTATCGCAAACCCCCTCCTCAGCTGGCTAAACTGCTTTTTCCCAAGGCGGTGGAGCGTCGATGTAATGGCAACCAAGACAACTAACTTGTACGTTAGGAATGGAGACTCATGGTCTACATGGGCTCAAAGGGAGTTTTCTTGAGTGTGGTAAGGACCTTGTTGTGGTCCCACGTGTGATATCAATGCACTACAGGAGGCCGTAAGATTGTAGCCCCGTACAAGAAACTTGCATATGCGTGGGTGATGAGAAAGGGACAGCAAGTCTCTCCTGGTGATGCTAAGGCCTCCCCTTTGCCTGTTTATATAAACAAGATAATAATGAAGTGTCATTTAAATAACACTGCTGTCTAACAGGTGTTCCCCTGAGATGGACAGCCAGAGCCATCAGAAACTTCGTAAGAACCTTGGGCAGATGACAACCCAAAGGACAGTGCAACGTATTCAAAATGTTGAGTGTTATAACAAAAACTAAGAGTTTTGCTTTATGAGGATCTAATTGGAATGTGGGGATGGGCCTCCATTAAGTCAATGGAGGGTAGAAAGTCACCCCTTCTGAAGCTCAGAAGTATGGAGTTCAGTGTACTCATCTAAGCCTCCTATAAACTAGGGACCGATTAAGTCATTTTAAAACTAAAATTTCCCCTGCTGATCCGGTCAGTTGCCTGGATCTCCTATAAATGAACAAGAGCTCTCTCCATCATGCTCCCCTTAACAGGATCCCCGGAGAGATGGCAAGTAATGCAAAGGTTCCGGAGAGAGGATGGAAATTCTATAGCCAGGCCTAATCTTCTGATATATCTAACCCAGGAAACAAAGGTAGAGGCATCTTGTCTGTCCTTGAAAGGCTTGAGCCTTCCACCAATAGGGGCATAGTCGTGAGGCCTATGCTGTATCTCAGAGACCTCTATTTCATGTTCCTCAAGAGATTCTTTTGGTCTGCCCTCCTTTTCAGTATCTATCTCCAGATCAGAAACTATTCAACTGTTGGTGATTCATGCGTCCAGATGGTCCCTGGAGTCTGGAGAGAAAAAGTCCCTGGTAGAGGGAACGGAAAGGACTATTTTGGGATCTATGAAAAGAGAGGAACTTTTTTTCTGCTTCTAGTCTTTATCAGAGATAGGTCAGGTGCACCACCAACCAAATTATCTCCCTATACTGGGGAGGAAGCAAGCTTCCATAAGTTGTGTGATATCTGCTTGCCAATGTCTGAGCCATAGTAGTAGGCGAGGAATAACCTGAGATGTCCTGGCTCAAGCAGATAATTTAATAAAGTTTTGTGGCGTCCTTGTGCGCCCTGATATTGGAATTTGAGATGATCTCCCTCAGATGGCAGAGCTACCTGAGAGACAATCTAGTAAAAAAAAGGGAGGGATGCGGCCAACTCTGCTCTTATGGCTCCCACATCAGATCGACATGCCTTACATGCAGACAACTCGACACTGTATATTCTTTAACTTGAGAGTCTCTTCTGCTTCCGTTGGAATTGCAAAGGAGGATGATAATTGTCATTATAGTTTTATCTACTATTGTGGTGATGAGAAATTTAGCAGAATCAGAAAACCAAATTAAAATTTTTCTATCATATCCTGTAAGAGGCGTATATGCCACTGAAGAGACCCCTTGTTTCTGGACGAGGTCCAAGAACCTCTGTGGGACAGTTATGACTTCCTCTTACATTATTGGTTGGGAGAAGATTAAATCGTCTGACCCCCCCTTACAATAACGATTGTTGGGCTGAGGGGAATGGAATATCAAGGCAGGCAGTAAGTTTTTTTTGTTTTTTGTTTTTGAAACAGAGACTTGAAAAAAGTCTGAGGGCGAAACAGACCTGAAGGTCGGTGGTCTGGCTTAATGCCTTCAATGTCTGACATGCCCCCCCCCCTTTTTAGGGGATCCGCCTCTGACAAATTTTGGCCAAATTTTGTTGTGAGCAGACCCTTCCTCAACCTGTTCCATCTGGTCTCTAGTTCTCTCTCAACCTGTGCATCATATGAATGTGTAACTGGATTATATAATACTCCCCTGAAGCAGGTACCTGCTGGTAATGAAGATCCATTCTGCATAGTAACTAAATCAAGTGAGAATCAAGGTCAGATTGTAGAGGGTGCCTAGCCATCAACTTCTACTGTACCCTGGCTGCGATGCCTCTTCAAGTCACCATGTCCGTCTAGGCCTTCAATTTGTCAGGGATATCCTCTGAGAGGAGAAATTCTGGTATGATCCCACAACTGTCTGTCAGGCAAGTAGCGTTGCTGAAGGCCTGGGTTGAACTGGTCCCTCTGAGGCTCTCCTGGATGGTGTTGAGACATCCAAGGATGGAGGCAAGGTGAAAAATGGAACATTTCACAAATTTCTGTGTCATCCTTATGCAGGGGCCATGTTAATCTTCTCTGTATCATTCCAATTTTAGTATATGTGCTGCCGAAGTGAGCACTCTGGAACTGGGACCAGCCTGGCTGGGGAAGTGGACTGAGACTTCTGTTCAATCTCCCTCATTCATTTTTTTTTTTTTAAATATGCTTATCTAACACATTTTGGCATCTCTTGGCATCCTTTGTTGCCTTAAAGGTCTCTCTAAGACGTTTTGACCTACTTTGATTTGGTTTATTGTCCTCTGGAGGTATTTTTGGTTGCCCTTGAAGATTCTGACCTAAAGCCCATGAGGTGAGATATCTATATCTATGTATTTATATGTGTATGAGATATTAATGGACTGTTGACTGGTCCAGAGGCCTGATGTAAACAGAGGCAGGGAATCCTTTTGATATTTGCTCCCCGCACTTTTTTGGGGGTAAATTTCATTTGTTATTATGTTATTATTCATAATATTGATATCATTAATATTATGTTATTATTGATAATATTTTTGTTATATCTGTGCACAGCTACTAACATAAATTGTTGTGCTGTTACCAAACTCATAATTATATGACTGAATATGGAATCAAATGGTGAAGCCAAATAGAGAATACCTTTCAGGACCTGTATTGCAATTAGGTGATCCTGCAGTCATTAGCCCTCAACAGCTTCCTGCCCAGGCGGACACAATCCTTGGCACTCACTATTACTGTGCTGCTATATTCTGTGAGGGCTGCCAACTTAAAAAGGAAGCCCAATAGTCAATCTCAGAAAGAGGTCCGCAATCGGCATAAATGTCCCCTGGACCCCCATGGAGAGATCCTTGTGAAGGGAAGTGGCCTCTCAACAGATGCCATGGAATAAACAAAATGATGCCAGTGTTGTTTTAGTCGTCAAGATATCGCATCAACCATCAACTCTTATTGTGAGCCGATGCGAATCTAACTAGAATTTGAGAATTTGAGCAGGAGAACTCTGAATCTTCTGGCTCCACCCGATCAATTGCCTTGCTTCTTCTATATACCTTGCGGGAGTGTATCTGAAACTACAGAATCTCCTGTGGAGAGATACCTGAAGGTAAGGATGCTCTGTCCTGCTTAGTGACCAGAGTTATAGGGAATTCCAATCGGAAGGAGCACTCTGTTGTTGACCAGAACAGTATGTTGCGTCCCCCCCGCAGAGATACATTGGCCTATTGCTAATTCCATCCACAGTCTCATCTTTGCAGGGACCTTTTCCGGTAAGTCATCATCTTGACAGAATCTGGCCGCTGTTGGAGCAATGTGGCCATAGAGCCACTTCGTGTCACTGTACTGATCTAGATGGGCTACCTGATCTTGTGCAGCTGTGCTGCATCCGGATTACACAGACAGATCCAGGAGTGGTTGCAGAGGGGGATTGGGGCCGAAGTAGGCCTGGAGATGAGGTTTGAGAATTTTCTTCATCCTCCCACATGAACTTCTTCATGTGCTTTACTAGTACCTTATGGCGCTTGTTAGCGTCTTTTTCTGCTGCTTAGGAGGTACCCTTAGAATGCTTCAATTTGTTTTGAGAATTTGACATGGCCCTTCAGCTACTGCCGCTTGCTATTTTGACCGCTTATTAAATTTTACTATTAATGAGGCTGAAATGTTGGGCGGTTGGCACACCCAGGGGCCTGAACCAGCAATAGCCAGGGAACTCTAAAATAATGCTCCCCAGTTTTGTATAATCTTATATAAGAATATTGAATTCTTATTCTTGTTCCTATTATAATTATAATTATTATTTCCAAATTAGCCAAATTTGGAACACCTCATAGGCCTAGAAAGGAGGAATTGTTGAAATAAGATGTAGGCCTGCGACAGCTTCCTGCACAGGCAGATATGGGCCTTGGTGCTCGCTGTGGTGCTGTTGCTTAATTCTGTGAGGGCATAAGCCAACAGTTTCCAACTTAACGAATAGAGTCCAAAATAGAATAATTATATCTGAATATCCATATACACACATACATACATACACACACATATGTATTAGGGTGATTTCTCTCAGGTTCCAGGAAGGAGCCCCCTGCTTGGGGAAAGAAAAGCCTCTCACAGTTCCAGAAATAAAATGCAGATCA
Source organism: Hydrophis major (assembly GCA_033807585.1). Classification (NCBI taxonomy): domain Eukaryota; kingdom Metazoa; phylum Chordata; class Lepidosauria; order Squamata; family Elapidae; genus Hydrophis; species Hydrophis major. Next base: position 134,495,414 of record CM066343.1, read on the forward strand.
CTACCACATGGTTAGTGAGTCTGCAATGGCGCCAGCCATTATCTCTTTAGGCACTTAATGAGTTAAATCGGCTCAGTAGCACTTCCACGCCTTGTGTGGAGTCGATACTACAGAGTTTCCCCTTGAATAAAAAGGTGCAGTGGGGCAGATGGGCGCTGATGCCCCCACCCCAGATGTGTTCCCAGGGGAGAGAAAGAAGTCTTGGAGCCTTTTAAAATGGAGCCTCTCCCACTGGGCGCAAGCGGTGGTGATCGTAGCAGCTCGGCTTGAAAAGATCGTAATGGTACGGGCTAAGAAATGTGAGTTGTTAGCCATGTGGCTGAGACATTATTGCCTACGATCATCCTGGGGACAAGAGATCATTATCTGAAGCTACGGTGAGCTCCCTCACTCGAGTTATATGCTTTAGGGAGCTGCTTGACTCATTGAAACTAAAAGCCTGAAAGGATTTGCTTAGAGTTTAAAAGCAAACCTTTTTGTTGTCTCCTTTTGAAGCCTTTACTATTCCGGCCAAGGGAAAGGAAATTAAGCTGCTTATATCCACGAAGGCTAAGCAAAACCTGGGGACGCTAGGGAGGAGCAGAAGTGTCCTCTCAATTAAAGCCCAGCCTATCAGATGAGAGACAGAAGCATCATCCCAAACAATGGATGCTCTGAACAGCTCATCTGGAAAATAAATAAAGATAAAATAGACATTAACAAAGAATATGTTAGCAAGACGAAAGAAAGAGTTGGAAGAAGTTTTAGAAATACAGATCACAAATAAGGTTAAGTATTTAGGGATATACATTACATCAAGATGTAGCACGTTGAAGGAGAATAACTATTTTAAACTCAAACAGCAGATTGCAACAGATTTGACAAAATGGGAAAACTTACAACTTTCATTGATTTCATTGAATAACTACAATTAAGATGAATGGATTGCCTAGAATTTTATATCTATTCCAGACAATTCCAATTCAATTAGGGAAAGAGATTTTTGAAGAGTTAAATAGAATTGTGCTGAAATATATTTGGCAGGGTAATAAAGCGAAAATAAAACTCAAACTGTTACAAGATGCAAGAACATGAGGAGGGTTTGCCTTGCTCAACTGGGAGTTATATTACCAAATATAACAAATCTGATGTGGGTAAAGGAATTGATAACATTAAGGAACAGTAGACTATTGACTTTAGAAGGGCATGACTTGATGCTGGGATGGCATGCTTTCCTCTGGTATAAGGGAATTAAACACAGGGGTATTTTAGAAGACATTACATTCGAGAGGCACTGTTTTTGAATTGGGAGAAAATAGAAAGGTAATATTACTTAAAAATTCCATTATGAATATCTACCATTGAAGCTTTTTCTTATCCAATACTATATAAAAAGGAAAAAACAATTAGACATGGTGAGATATTGAATGAAAAGGGTGAACTTAAATCTATGCAAGCATTGGAAGAACAAGATGTAAAAATGAATTGATTTTCATATTTGTAAATACAATCTAGATTTGATAAAGATTTTAAAACAGAAGATATCTATGATAAGTTGACTGATTTAGATAAAATTCTGATGGGTACTTATGAAAAGGTAATTAAAAAACTTTATGGACATTTATTAGAATTTAAATTGGAGGAAGAACAAGTCAAAGAAACGATGATTGCTTGAGGAAAAAATTTTGGATATAGGATTGATTTAGAGAAATGGCAAAAATTGTGGTCTCAAAATTATAAAATGACAATGTCAACTGCATATAAAGAAAATTTATATGAGATGTTTTACAGGTAGCATCTACCCCCCCCCCACTGAAAATCACAATAATGTTTAAGAACAAATCAGATAAATGTTGGAAATGTAATCAGATACCTGGTTCATATTACCAACTGTGGTGGACATGCTTGGATGCAAAAAGATATTGGAGTAAAATCCACACATGGTTGGAAAAAATGATAAAACAATACATAGACGTTAAACCAGAGGTTTCTTTATTGGGAATTATACTGGAAATATACAATAAAGAGCTGAAATATATAATAGTAAATGTTTTAACAGCGGCTAGAATTGTATTTGCCGATAATTGGAAAAATGAAAAATACATATGCAGGAGGAAGTTATTAAGAAAATTATAGACTGTGCTGAAATGGGTAAATTGACATTTGAAATTAGAGAGCAAGAAGAAAAACGATTTGATATGATATGGGATTTGTTTTACTAATGGTTGGACAAAAAGACATGGTAATGTAATAGACTAGATAATTTTGTAATAGAAGTTTAATAGATTGATATAAAATATAATATAGACATATATAATTATCCATTGGATGAAAGTACAATATAAATTTCAAAATAAAATTTGGAATATCTCATATAAAATGATGGAATAAATAGTTTAGTCATGGATGATTAATAACTGATAAATATATAAACATATGTTAGTTTGACAATGTGAAAATTTATATAAACTGTGAGTAATGACTATGAAAAGGACAGCACAAAAGATTTGTAACCGACACACTGTATGTATATAAAATGGAAGATGGTTTTATGTTTTTTTATGTTTTGTTTATATGTTTGTCTTAAAAAATAAAAACTTTTTTTTAAAAAAGAGATCTAACTCCACTCTTCCTTGAACTCCAATAACTCTTTATCTACTGCCAATTCACTTTGACTGTTAGCAGTTCAAATTCTTGTAGAATGTTAGTATGCAATAAACCTGTATTCATTTGAATTGCCTTGGCTCCTGATTTCCCACATTTGACAGACCATCTTGGAATTCTTATTTTTATTTCTTTGAAATTTTATGTTATAATCTTTTAATTTTTAACTTTTTAATCCTAAATTAATCTTAATATTTTATTAATTTTATACACTGTTTTATATATAATTATACTGTACACAACAGAGCCTAACTTTCAGAGATAAGTGGCCTAGAAACATGATTGATTATAGATAGACAGACAGACAGACAGACAGACAGACAGACAATGTTATCCAACAGGTAAAAGGTCAAACAAAAATGTTATTTATTTTTAAAATCTCCAGTAAAATATGATCTAGTCCTCTCAAAGGCAGCAAAGATCTGTCTACTTAAATTTCCCAAAGACCCCTTTCTAAGCCAAATCAAACTGCTGCACTCAGAAATCTCTACTCGCTTTGGCTAAAGATTTAGAATTTTCTTGTACTCTCATGTATATTTTTTTACATGACTTCATGACTACTGCTTATGAATTGCTTACAATATTTTTTTCTTTTTAAATACATTTTGTATCTATCTTTATTATGAATTTTTGGAATTTTGTAATGAACACTTTACATTTAGAAATTCTGTAGTACGTTACACAGGAATGCGGGATGGAAGGAATTATCAGTCTTTCCCTGCCAGTTTCCTCATTGACTTTGCTTTGGAAAGCCACAAGAAAGGTCACAAATGACAATCATGTGGTGGCAGGAACTACAAGAGCAAAGGGTAGTACTTCTATATCAGGGATTATTAATGAAGCTGCCAGAGCAGCTGATTAACAAGCAGAAATTCCATCTTCTTAGCGTTCATTTTTAACTTATTAAGTCCTATTCAAACTTTCCAACAAATTCTCAATAGTCTTATCAATATAGCTGGGAATCTTCACTAAAACAGAAACACTAAGTGATCTTTCATTTTGAATAATCATTATTTTAACATGTTTTAATCATTTAGTCATGTCCAACTGTTGGCAATTTTATAGGCAAAGGCTTTTCATGCTATATTTTGATACAGGCATTGTAAAATACTTGTTTTGTACTCAATTGTATATTATAATAAAGACAAGAAATGTTTTAATACACTGAAAGTCAATGACATTTTCATTTGAAAATGTGAATAGATTCAAACTAAATAGGTATCTCCCTATAATAAGAAACTTCTTTAAGTATGTTCATGGGCTTGCTAGGAATCTAATGTAACTTGAAAGTTATATAATTCAGTTATATAATTCTTAATTCATTACAATACAGTTTTAGTTCATAAGTTTACAAATAAGAATTATTTGTATTGTATTAAGTTGTTAAAATTGTAAACTTAATTAAAATAAACTTTAACTATAAATTTAAAGATTTAAATATTTATTTTTGGGTGGGAAATCAAACTTCACAGAAATCATGCATTCTTCTTTCATGTCCAAACATAGTATACCTTTCTATAATAATTCATCTCACACTGGGGTTTAAGTGGAATTTTAAACTGTTTTCTACAACTCTCATGAATTCATTCTCATGAACTACAATGAAACTCTCAATTTGAAAACAGAGATATTTGTATTTATAAATAGACTGATATAATTTGAATTCTTGGGCTATTACTCTGATTTAAATGTTGTGCTGTTACAGAAGTTTGTGCAGCCCAGAACATGCACAAAAAACTAAACAATTTTAATATTCTGTCCATTGCATTTCTATTTATTTCCATAGTACATCAGCTAATTAGAATATATACTAATATACACTATATACCCCAAATTACAATATTTCATTATAGCTCTTCAGCAGAGTTTGTACAAGCTCACCTCTTTTCTATTGCACAAATTTTATTTTATTTTAAGTAATACATTTTCCAATATAGAGGATGCTTTTGATTCTTTTCCACAAAAACTGGTATGGCAACATGTCTTACCATGAGAAAATGAAATAAATCCAGAGGTATGGAAAAAAGTGATCAAAGTGTGCTGCGTTAGTTTTCTGTTTTTCTTTTGACAGTAAAGTAATTCTATGATATTTGTGACACAATGAAGGACAAAGATAAGTCAACTGTTTAGATTCTTCTCCTTTATGTTATGGCTTTGATCACTAACAATGCTACCTGAACAGCCAACAGAAGGCTGACATTTCATAAAATATGCAGTGATAAAAACTAATACTGAAGCATCTGGGAATGATATACAAAATGCAGAAATACACCTAATAACTGTGATCTTAAATAACAAGTTACAAAAAAAGGTGACTTGGATGCATGCTTGAATTACTTGACATCAAGAGTTTTGCATTCTTAAAAGGTTTCAAATATTCATCTCAAAAAATATAAATCAATTTTGCAACCATTTTGCAGATGCCAAAGTTTACTTTAAAGCAGACATCTAGCAAGGTATTTCTTTACATTTAAATATTAACTGTAGCTAACTATATAGCACTTATACATTATCTTAACTTTTTCCAGATGTTTTCTATCTCAAAAACTATATGAATAGCATTTTTCAGAAAAACTTTGTAATTGTTTTTGTACAGCAGAATATATAAAACCCTTCTAGGAAACATCTCTAGTAAATCAAAACGCCAAAGTATCTGTTAATTCAAAAAGGAAACAAGTGTTCTGAGAGTCATGTAACAGCTGGAAAATATGACTATGTTTTTACTAATGCTTAGTGTGAATTTACTTATTTCATATATTTGCCAAAAAAACCAATTCATTTTTATTAGGATTCATTTGACGAGGTCAATTTTGCCTATAACATGTAAAGAAAGGAATTGATGACCCATGGAAAGGAACTTTCACAGGAGAACTGGTGATGACAACAATGGTTTACTATTCATGAAGGTTTGAGCGATATTTTCAAAATCGTATGCTTACTATTATTAATTTGCTCTTCTTCTTATAAAAGTTTGCTTATACATAGTTCTTGGGTATTTTTTAAATGAATCTAAACAGTTTCAGATTTGAATCCAATCAATTTTGAATATGAGTACGGTGACCCACAATGTTTTTATCTATCCTGACCCTCTGAAGCTACAATATATTTGCCTGGCACAATTTTTTTCCCCAAATAGTCTCAGGCAGTGTAGCGCATCATTTGATCTCCTTCTCAGTTTCCTGTTGATAAAGGAGCTCAGTCAGAGTTACAAGAAGGTGATGAGGCAATCTCTGAACATGGATAGAACCTCAACAAAAAATAATTAAAATTTGATAAGAATAACAGTAAATTAACTGTTAAATACCATCTTAAGTAATAATTTCCTATTTTCTCTCTTATGAAGAATTTTGGGAAGTTTTATGCTGTATGCATATCTCTACTCTAAAGTAAAACTGAGAAACTCTAATTCAAATATAAAGTTCATATAGACTTATGTCAACATAAGTCTTTATATAGACTTGTGTCTTATTTATTCAAAATCAATGAAAACCGTGCAACATATTTTCAGGTTATATGAAAAATTTACTATTGAAATAGAAAATATTTGGACAACTTTACACATGGTTTTTAATTTAAAAGTTTTAAATCAATCTCTGTTTTAAAAAAACATTAAAAGTCAATCTAATGACGTTAAACTTGAATTTTTATTTTACAATTTAAGATTTATGCTAACAATAAAGTCAGAAAGCAACAGGATTGCTCCTGTATTTTAAGTGATTCCATTCTCTAAGATTAATCTTATTGTTTGGCTAGGGATATATATTACAACTCCCTTGAGGGCCACAGACTAGTAAAATCTCAACTTGTTTGCTTGCTTATTTATTTCCCATTCCAATCCAAGTTGACAAAGAATAGGATACAACAAAATCCAAATAATACATTACAAAATATTTCTTATTATAGAAATTAACAAGGAAAAAATAATTCATTAAAGGTACCATTTAATTAAGATTTTAAAAAATCTGCTGGAACATAACTGGTTTAACAGCATTATCCTGTTTAAAAAAGAGTAAGAGCAATATTTATACCTGCTCTTATTTACTGTTCCATAATAACAAGGCAATTGCTGAACCCTGGGATGGGGGATCTGCAATAGACCTTGTCTAGATGATCAGATTAGCAAATTTTGGATGTGATTAGTATTATCCTACTGCCACTTATCATTTCTGAGTAGTTATAATGCAGAAAGGCAGCAATGATCCTTCCATTCTGTTTATATTTATCTTCATCTAAAAATCTAATTCTTATTCTTTTCCTCTCTGGTTTCTCTATCTCATTTTTATTGATGTTTTAACTTTAGATTGTATGTTGGCTGGCAAAGTCTGATCTTTATAATTTGTTCTGAGAGGTTTGACTTGGCTAAAAAGCTGAATAAAAAAGTTTTAAACAAATAAACTCAGCAACAAGTACTGCTGAGTCCAGTATGGAGCCTTCCTAGAGCAAGGGGTCAGAAAAAGTTCCCAATTATCAGAAAAAAGAGTAATAATTTTGGTAAAATTATCAATCTGAAACTGAGGCTTTTTCTGTATTCCAGAGACTGATTCAAGTATGTTGATTATTTGTGACAATGCAACTGAATTTACATATAGTTTTCTACCATTTTGAAACAAAAATAGTGTAAAGTATTCTCGCAAATATTGTCATCCAAAATTATTTTCACTTTTTAAGAACACTTAAGATTGCTTAGATCAGAACTGAATACATTTTTATTTATTTATTTTTGTCAATTGCTTACAAAATAATAGGTATAAGTAAAATCATAGTTATGAATACATGGATACATATAAGAAAAATAAAAAATAAAAGAAACAATAGGACAAGGACAGTAGGCACATTGGTGCACTTCTGCATGTCCCCTACAGACCTCTTAGGAAAGGGGTGAGGTCAATAGTAAAAAGTCTAAGGTTAAAGTTTTTGGGGTTTGGGGAAGAAACCACAGAGTCAGATAGAATATTCCAGACATTGATCACTCTGTTGCTGAAGTCATATTACCTGCAATCAAGTTTTGTGTGATTAACCTTGAGTTTGTATCTATTGTGTGCTCTTGTGTTGTTATGGTTGAAGCTGAAGTATTCATTGACAGATAGGACATTGCAATGTATGATTTTATATGCTATATTTAGATCGGACCGAAGGTGGCGTAGTTCAAGGTTTTCTAGGTCTAGAATTTCGAGTCTGGTGGCATAAGGTATTCTGCAACGAGTAGAGGAGTGGAGAACTCTTCTTGTGAAGTATTTCTGGGCTTTCTCAACTGTGTTAATATCAGATATATAATGTGGGTTCCAGATTGATGCGCTGTATTCGAGTACTGGTCTTGCAAATATTTTGTATGCTCTAGTTATTAGTGTAATATTTACCAGAGAAAAAGCTACATAAGATTAGATTAACAACTCTTAACACCTTTTTGGCTATGTAGTTACAGTGGGCTCTAGCACTTAGCTCATTAGAGATGAGTACTCCAAGATCCTTGACAGAGTTTGGATCATCAACAAGGTCTTGACTATTCAGCCTGTATTTTATTTTCTGATTTATATATTTTTGCCAATATGTAGGACAGAGCATTTATTTGTTGAGATTTGAAGTTGCCATTTGTTTGACCATTCTGATACATAGTCAAGGATTTTTGAAGGGTAGCAGTATTGTCTGCGGTGTTGAATAGCTTTACATCATCAGCAAAGAAAAGGCAGTTGCTCTTGATATGATCACAGAGGTAATTTATGTAGAGTATGAAAAGAGTTGGTCCTAGAACACTGCCTTGGGGGATACCACTGTTGACAAGTACAGAATTTGATAGGACAATCCCAATTTTGACCATTTGTTGTCTGTTTGACAGGAATGCTTCTATCCAGTTATGCAGGTGTCCAGAAATACCATAAGATTTTAGTTTTAGGAGTAGTTTGTTGTGTACCACTGAATCAAAGGCTTTACAGAAGTCTATGTAGATTGCGTCTATTGGTTTGCCCTGATCAAGTTGTGTAGTTCATATGTTTTTGCAGTGTAAGAGTTGCAGATTACATGATAGTTTTTTTCCTGAAACCAAATTGTTTATTAAAGAGTAGGTTGTTTGTTTCTAAGTGAAGGATGATGGATTGGTTAATAATTAATTCTATGACTTTACAGGTGACGCAGCATAAAGAGATTGATCTGTAATTTTCAACCTGGCTGGGGTCTCCCTTTTTGAAGATGGGGATGACCGTGGCTTATGACCATAGTTTTGGCAAGGAGCTGGTCCTGAAATATTTTTCAAAGATTATGCTTAGAGTTTCGGCTATGGCAATGGATAGCTTTTTTAAGAAGTAGGCACATATTCCGTCCGGTCCAATAGATAGAGATGGTTTTAGATTGCGTAGTGCTTTTTCAACATTGTTTTCTGTAAAATCAATATGTATTAGATCATTGTAATTTTCTGTGGTTCGGCCAGGAAATACTGGGCATGATCAATTGCTGTTAAAAATACTGAGCCAAAGAATGTGTTAAAGAGGTTGGCTTTAATGGTGTTTAATGGTGCAGTCATTACCATTAGGTCCTATCAGGGGTGGGATGGACCTTGAGTCTTTTAGTTTGTTGTTTACAAAATTGTAGAAAATGCGGGTGGAATTGATGTGTAGAAGGTTTTCTTCTTGTTTAATGTGATAATTGGTACATTGTTTTTATCTGGTGGCATAAATTTTTGTATCAACTTTTGAAGTTGGCAACGTGACCAGATTTGTTTTTCCACCAAAGTTATTTCTTTTTGGACTGAAGTTTCCTTATTGTTATGGGTAATTTGTTTTTTCTGGTTTTGGGAGTTGTTAATGGTACATATAGTTTGATGACTCTTTTGACTTCAAGTAAAAATATGTTGTAATGGTCTTCTACAGTATTGCATCCAGTGAATAGAAATTGCCAATCAAGGGATGAGGGATCATTGTTTATAAGATCTTAGATCGCTGTTTATAAGATAATTCTTTATAAGATCATTGTTTATAAGAACATTCTGAGCAACCACTTCATTAATCTAAATATATTTTAAAGTTGCTAACTTTGTCATTAATTTCCTTCTCTTCATTCACTTTCAAACAGTTTTTGAGTGCTTTCCTCACTGTAAGAATAATATGACATTTTGTACTCAAATTCTGAGTGTTTTTAAAAATTATCTGCATGATAATTCTGATAACAGTATGTCAGACAACATGCTGAATTAAATTCTTTCTGATTGAAGCAACAAGGGTCCCATAACTTTGGAGTTCTGATTTGCAGGGCTTCGGCGGCAGGCAGGAATCCGCGATCGTGCACGGTTTCTGCCTGGGCTCGCCGCTGGAGCTAAGCCACCCCGTAGACGTGTGCGAAGAGGGGGGAGATCCCAGCAGGGTCGAGGAAAGCCGCATCTTTCCTCCCCAGCTGGCTAAACTCCCTTTCCTGAAGGCGGTAAGAGCAGCGGTCAGAAATGGCCGCCTCAAAGAAGCACTCGGCTGGAATAGAAAGTGCAGGAGGAAGTTAAGAAATGAAAGTTTTGGCTGACCAGGATAAGAAGCAACAACTGAGATACCCTGGAATTTAAATCTTATAAAAGATACATCGCTCCCAAAGAAGATTTGGAAGCAGCAAATGAAAGTGAAAAGGGAAAAAAAAATTTCTCACTCTCCTTCCTTATGTTGACAGCAGATGAATGAGAAATCGGAAAAATCCACTTTGGCACCAACAGGTAATTAAACTGGATTAAATGCCAAGGGGACAATAAAAATTTCTGAACACTTAAAAAAAATTTTTGGCTGTAAGTGGGAAGGGAGAGGAAAAGAATAAGAGCAAGATTTGGCTGGAGGAGGCTGCTTGGAATTTAAAAGAATCTAAAGTTAAATCGTAACAAGACTTCTAAAAGATACATTTTAATTGGAACTTTGTAACTAAATAGTAACCCCAGGAAGAGAAAGTGAAAAAAGAAGAAAGTGTTAAATGAAACAGCTTGTGTGTATTTGGAATGATTGGTGACTTCGGGACTTCTGGAAATTATATTTGAATGATTAAAAACAATTGAGTAGTTGTTTAAAAAAATTTTTTACAATGGCATCACTTGTGGATGAACTGAAAATGGAATTTAAAAAATATAAAGAGGAACAAGAAGGGAAGGGCTCTTTTGGCTCCGTTTTTCATTTCTTAGAAATGGCGATCTGTACCTATGAAAAACTACAAGAAAAGACTGTGCAACAAGAAGATTGGGACAAAGAAAAAGCCATCTTTAATGAACAAGTAACTTTATCTGGGGAAGAAAGGGGAAAGGGGGGAAAGAGGATGAAGAATTTAAGACCTAAAAAAACAACCAAAAAAGGGAAAAATAAAGTGAAAAGTGGATATAATGCCAGAAAGCAACAGAAAAGGGGAACACAGAGGAGGGAAATGGAGGTAGAGAGACAAGGGGGTAAAAAAGATAGTGAAGAAACAAGAGAGGAAGGAAGGGAAGAGAAGTTACAAAGATTTGGAGCAAGATGTAAAGAAACAGGACTTATTCAGCGATAATGGGTAAAAATATAACTGAAAATGAGATTCTGCAAAAGTACATAAGATTTATTGTTAAACTTATATTAGAAATAATGTTAGAAAATTGGAACAATATATGATTAAAAATGGGATAAAATACTCAGTGTAATTTAGTGAAACTTTTTTGAACAAAATAAATGAAATGAAATAAATGAGAGAATTGAATTAGGAAGGAATGGGAACATTTTAATTACACAGAGTTTTAAAATATAAGTGAAATAGGGGGGAAGTAACTATACAAAATTTATAAGTGTTCCCATAGAAGCATGATACCTATTTGAAAAGTAATGTGTAAAATGTTTAAGATTTAAATGAATATTAATTTTAACGATAGAGTTGAACTGGTATGGATTGTTGTTTTAATTATATTATACATTTATAATTTCTTCTTTTCTTAAAATATAGTGTGTAGTTTTAGAATGTACTAAGCAGAATCTGAATGAAAGTTATGTATTATATTAAGTGTTATAAATTTAGTGGAAAGATATAAAGGCGTCATACTCCAATCAGTGATTACAGGAGAAATTTTGTTTTAATGAGAAAAAATAATAGACAGCCAGAACAGGACAAAGGTTATAAGTATAATGATTTAAATTGATATGAAATAAATAAAATAGAATTAAGAAAGTTAAAAGAGGGGAGAAGCTATATAGAAAATGTAGAATGGTAATAAGATATGGAACGGTATATAAAAATGAGCATCAACTTGAATTTGTGTCTGTACGAAGAGATGTAACCTAGGATCAAGCTGCTTTCAAAAGAGATGTTTTATGTTTTCATGTTTTGTGTTTTGTTTGTTCATGTTTTTTTTTTAAATCAATAAAATCTTTGGGGGAAAAAAGAGTTCCATAACTCTGGATAATTCCAACAAGAATCTTAGATTGCATGAGGCTTTATGCTAGATTGTCCCTCTCAGACTTCACACATCTTTTATTTGAATGTAGAACCAGCTGACTCAAAGATGAAGATTTCTCTTCACAGCTCTTAAGAAAGCAAAACACTATCATTATTTCCTTGAACTCCTCACTTTAATGTTATTGTGATTTTGCCCAATATGTGATCTGCCAGAAGACTAAGTAGCTATTTTTAAAATTAAACTGGGAATCAAATAAAATTAGGTCAAGATCGATAATTTATCCATGTTGCTATACAACATCCTTCTTGATTATAAGATGCTAGAGTAAGTCCAATTTTTAAAAATTCAATATTCTCCCTTTTTCTGTAAGACTGTGATTTTACTCTAAAAATACAGATAGTCCTGGTTTACCAAGTGCCACGTTTAACAATCATTCACTTATGATGGTGTAAAAAAACCCAGCTTTGTGACCAATCCTCACATCTCAGACACATGCTATCTTGCTTAACAACTTCTTAAGTTGCTTAACAGCAGAATGGGAAGAAGATAACACTGTGAATTTCTACTTATCAACTGCAATGTGTAGCAATGAGTTCTCAGTTTAAATTGTGATTACCAGGTGAGGAGTATACATTGTGCATCTATTATTCAAAAGAAACTTTATGAACAGTTTTATTATTTCAGTTATCAGTTTAAGCAAACATTGAGAAGTTAAATGCAGCATAATACCACCCAATAAGGGAAAAGAAAATAATTTTAAAGTTTTATTTGTTTCAAAATTCTTTTAAAAATTTAAGAGATTTGAAACACTGTTAAATTTGGATTTGAGAAAAATTCCAATTCTTTTCTTGTAATCGAAGCCCAATGCTATAATAAATATACCTGTTCCAGACTAGCAGGCTCGTAAACCTGCAAACCTGATTGATTCGCTAACAGCGGATCATGATTGGTTGCTCCAGGTTAGTCCGATTGGCTGGTTAACGGGCTGCTGCGATTGGGCAAACCAAGCGCAGCAAGCTTAAATCGTTGTCATTGAACGTTTAGCCGCAGCCAGCTCTATAAAAGGAGCTGCTGCGGCCAGGGCTTCTCGCCCAGATCAGAAGTCACTAATAAAGAGCTGAAGTTACTATCTGAGGTCTCATCTCCGTTATTGCGCCCATCCTTCCAGACACAACACTGGCAACGAGGGTGGGATGCGGAGATGACAAAGCTGACTGAGCAGAAGACTGACAGAGCACGTGGCTGACAGCGCGCAGACTTCGGCAGAATGGCCAGCAGCGCTATACCACCCGCCCCGTTTGATCCAGCTAGCGAAGACTGGGAATCGTATATGGACAGGTTTCAAATGTTCCTGGAGTCCAACAATCTAAAGGATGCTATGTCTAGCAAAACAGTGTGGTTTTCCTGACGCATTGCGGACCCGCCGTTTTCAAAATGGCAAAGGCACTTGCCAAACCGGCTGAAGTCAAGTTAATGGACTGGGATACCCTTGCTCCCATCCTTCGTGCCCATTACGCTCCAGCAGTACCAACCCTCATTCACAGACACGAATTTTACCAGAGGGACCAACGCAAAGGTGAGAACATCGGGGACTGTGTAGCTGACCTAAGAAATTTAGGTGGATTGTGTGGCTTCACTTATATAGAGGAAGCCATGAGAGATTGAGTCGTCCTTGGTCTAAGAGACCCAACGGTCCAAAGCAAGATCATGGCCAAAGAAGACATCACCCTCGCAGATTCCATAGCCAATGCCACTGCAGCGGAAGCCAACCACAAATCAGCAGCACGAATGTGCTGGGCAAAAGGGGCCAGCCGCCAACCCGCCAACGATACGGCAACACCATCAGAAAAATACATGTCGACCACCCACCACGAAGACATCGATTCCTCATCGGATAGTGAGGAGGAAGACAACTATAGACTCAGGTCAGAGTGTGAGCAACGAAACCAGCGGGGTCGTAAATCAAATTTCCAATGTGCCGGATGTGGGGGAAACCACCCACGATCCAAATGCAGGTTGACTGATGCCATCTGTTGGTCCTCTGAAAAAAGAGGGCATATTGCTAAGTTGTGCCAGAACAAGAGAGGATCCAGTCCCAAGCGGAAAGAAAATAACTTCCACCAATCAGGAGGCACCCAACCCACAAATCGGGACTGCCCAAACAACCAGTGGAACCAGTACAACAGAAACCGTATGTTTACTGGTGCAACCAGACAGGAAGAGGCACATCAGACCATCACCATCGGCCACGCTTCATCTTTAGACGCCAAAAAAATCCGTGTAAAGGTCACCATTGAAATTCGTCCATGCATCATGCAAGTGGACTCCAGGTCTTCCCTATCCATGGTCTCCTGGAAAAACCTTAAGCAGCTGATTCCCAACATCCACCGCCAGGATCTCAGCACCCAGAGACTTATATTAAATGACTACCAGGGAAACAGAATTCCAGTCGCTGGTTCCAGTCACGTCCAGGTCTCCTTCAAGGACCACACCGCAATACTACCCCTCACCATCGTTGACAGAGACCAGCCCAGCTTATTGGATCTACAGTGGTTCACACCATTAAGAATCGAAAGGCATCAACCAGACTGTAGACAAAGACTGGTAGGCGGCTCTCATCCGAGACTTTCAAGGTCTTCACTGAAAAGTTAGGCAAGTACAAGGGTTCCCCTATCTCTTTTAATCTCTGCCCTGATATAGCACCCATTCGCCTAAAGCCACGCCGAGTTCCCTTTGCTCTCAAACCAAAAATTGACGAGCAACTGGACAAACTAATTGCACAAGGCATGTTAGAACCCATCGATCATGTCCGATGGGAAACCCCTATTGTAACTCCCCTAAAACCTGACGGATCTTTGAGAATCTGTGGGGATTACAAGGCTACCCTCAACCATGCGTTACAGCAGAGCGCCTATCTGGTACCCATGGTCCAACATCTCCTTCACTCACTTGGGGGTGGCAAAGTATTCACAAAGCTTGACCTGGCCCACGCTTATCAATAGCTGCCAGTAGATGCCGAAACCGCAGAACCCTAAACCATAGTTATGCACAGAGGCGCGTTCAAATGTAACAGACTCCAGTTCGGAGTAAGCGTAGCACCAGGCATTTTCCAAAGTTTGATGGAAAGGTTGTTGCAGGGAATTAAAGGGGTCGTGCCCTATTTTGATGACATATTGATAGCTGCCCCTACAAGAAGTCAGTTAGAGAAACACCTGAGAACTGTCCTACAAAGGTTCAAAGACGCAGGCCTCAAGGTAAAGAAGGAAAAGTGCCAGTTATGCACTGAAAGGGTTGAATTTATTGGTTACCTTCTTGACAAACAAGGAATTCACCCTACTGAAAAGAAATTGGCTGCCATCAAAAATGCCCCAAGACCAAAAAACAAAACAGACCTCCAAGCCTTCCTGGGACTCATTAACTTTTATAACATCTTCCTGCCCCAGAAGACAACCGTCGCTGAACCCCTGCATAGACTCCTCGATAAGGCGGCTTCCTGGTTTTGGGAACAGCGGGAGGAGCAAGCCTTCCAACAAGTAAAAGACCTTTTAACTTCGGATGCAGTGCTCATCCAATATAATGAGACACTTCCATTAACTGTGACTTGTGACGCCTCACCTTTTGGGGTAGGAGCCATCCTGAGCCACATCCTACCAAATGGTACAGAGGCGCCTATTGCATTTTCTTCAAGAACTTTGTCTAAAACAGAGAGGAACTATAGTCACCTAGATAAGGAAGCCCTCGCTATTGTATCTGCAATCAAAAGTTTCCACGAGTATGTGTATGGAAGATCCTTTTCCATCATTACAGATCATAAGCCATTACTTGGCATCTTGGCAGGCGACAAACCTATTCCACACATCCTATCTCCAAGGATGACATGATGGTCAGAGTTCCTAGCCGCCTACGACTACCAGTTGGAGGCACCAGCCAGGAAAAACCATCCCCCATGCAGACACTTTGAGCCGCTCTCCATTGCCAGAATTTCTAGATGACCCAGCTCCCACACTATCAATACTACAAATTGTGACGCTTCCCTCACCTCCACTAACAGCACAAGACATCGCATTGGAAACAAAAAAAGACTCATGTTTGGCATGGGTTCTTAGCTGGGTGGAGAGGGGATGGCCGGAAATCGAACCCAATGAAATCTTTAAACCCTTCAAGAACAGACAAACAGAACTCTTCTCTCAAAAAGGGTGCGAGTTGTGGGGAGACTGAGTGGTCATACCAGCAAAACTACAAAAAAAAGTTCTAAAATTACTACATGATGGACACCCGGGCATCATACGAATGAAAGCGATGGCAAGGAGCTACGACTGGTGGCCAGGTATGGACAAACAAATTGAAGCCTGGGTTGCCACCTGTAGCAAATGCCAAGAAACACGCTCGGCCCCACCAGCTGAATGGGACACGCCCAGGGATCCATGGTCCTTCATCCACATCGATTTTGCGGGACCTACAAAAGGACATACTTTCTTGATAACAGTAGACGCATACTCTAACTGGCTCGAGGTTAACAAAATGAAGACTACCACTACAGATGCAGTCATCAAGAAACTGAACAGACTTTTTGCAACACACAAGTTACCAGATGTCCTGGTATCCGACAATGGGCCCCAATTTACCACGTTGGCTTTTGAACAATACTTAGCACACCGTGGAATACGCCATGCTTTAACATCACCTGCTCACCCGGCGGCCAATGGCAGCGCTGAACAAATGGTTCAGTTCACCAAGAAAACTTTACAAAAAATGGAACAAGGAAGCATCCACGACAAAGTCACCAGGATGCTCCTTCTCCAGCATATTACACCAAACAGTACCACCAACAAAAGCCCAGCTGAACTTCTGATGGATAGAAAACTCAGATCGCATCTAGACTGCCTACATCCAACATACACCCCAGAAAAGCCCCTGGGTTCCAGCGGTAAACACCGTACGTTTAAAGTAGGAGACCCTGTATTTGCAAAAAACTTTTCAGGTGACCCATTGTGCATCCCTGCCAAAATAACGCGGATTATAGGCCCCCGCTCCTACCGCTTAGAAACCACAGATGGGAGAGTGTGGAAATACCACATCGACCAGCTGCGCTCAAGGCTGACCACAACTCCCATCACTAACCCCGATCTCGAAGCCAGAGGGGGAAGGGAAACCGGGGGTTCTGAAATTGAACCAACATCTGGCACAGAAGATCTAACCCCACAATCAGCACAGCAAAGCCCATCATATTCACCAGCTGATGAAGAACCTTGGCAGGTGGTCGTCTCTCCTGGTAGCTGCAGCCGAATGGGGTCAGCGAACTATGAGAACCCAGATGGTAGCAACGAAGGAGGCGTTCCAGGTATTCTGGGACCACCTGAAGGGAGACCCAGCGTCGAAGCCAGGTCACCACTCCAGACAATCCCAGTGAGCAGTCCGTTGGAACCCAAGACCGAGCAAAGACTTTTCGAACAACGCAAATCAGGTAGACAGGTGCGAAGACCCACCTATCTGCGAGAGTACATAATCTCACCCCTTAGACAGAACCTAGAGGGGAGGGGTGTTCCGGACTAGCAGGCTCGTAAACCTGCAAACCTGATTGGTCCACTAACAGTGGGTCATGATTGGTCGCTCCAGGCTAGTCTGATTGGCTGGTTAATGGGCTGCCGCGATTGGGCAAACCAAGCACGGCAAGCTTAAATTGTTGTCATTGGACGTTTAGCTGCAGCCAGCTCTATAAAAGGAGCTGCTGCAGCCAGGGCTTCTCGCCCGGATCAGAAATCACTAATAAAGAGCTGAAGTTACTATCTGAGGTCTCGTCTCCGTTATTGCGCCCATCGTTCCAGACACAACAATACCCATATAATATATATGGATTTATGAACTGAAGTCTAATTTAAACTTCCTAATCTTGAGTTTTGTACAGCCTCCAACTGAGTTTGTTAAATTCAAGTTTTAAATCAATGGAACAAGTTAAATAAGATGTAAGTTACACAAATTTCCATCAAAAACAATGCAAGTAAATTTAATTTAAATAGCTGACTGAAAGTCTATTCTATTGTTGGTTCTACCTCCCCCACCCCCATTCGCTTTACCAGGAGGATATTTTCCAAATCATCTTAGTGGGAGAAAAGAAACCAACACTACCCATATATAGTAAATCAAAATAATCTTATCTGTCTTCTCCCTTTGTAACTTTGTTTTTATTTAGAAGTTACCTCTTAAAAGATTTAGAGAAACTAATAATTATTTTAAAAATACTAGTGAATAAATAGATTTAAATTAATCATATCAATGATTTAGAGTGTATTTTTACAACTTTTAGTTAAAGTATAGTTTTAAAATTAAATTACATACCTCATGGAAAACAACCTCCTTCAAATACATAGTATACTTTAGCAAAATGGGCGTTGGTTCTTACCTGACACGCCATTTCTCTTCATCTGAGAGGATCATCCAGAGAGTGGATGGAGCTTCAGTCTCTGCTGTTGTAGGCTGAGCTAAATTTCTGAGGAAAGCTCCACCTTTCATCACGTGGCTTGCCATCACGTTCCCCAGTTTATGCGAAGATGAAAGGAAAAACAGGCATTCGTGCTCTCCTCTTGCTAGACTTAAAGTGCATTGGCCGAAACAAAACCCCGCCAGATGGTGAAAGGAAAAGGGAGGGGCTGGACGATCCTCTCAGCTCAAGAGAAATGGCGTGTCAGGTAAGAACCAATGCCCATTCTCCTTAGAGCTGTTCGGATCGTCCAGAGAATGGGACATACCAAAGCTGGGGCCTGTCCTACGGGAGGGACACCGTCTGGTCTGTTGAGTCCTCGGGATCCCCGAGCACCCTCTGAAGGACCCTTTTACCGAAAGAAACCTCCGCAGCGGCATACCTATCGATTCTGTAGTGCCTAATGAAAGGCGACGGGGAGACCCACATTGCTGCCCGGCAAATGTCGAGTATAGGAGCCTGGGTAGCCCAGGCAGCTGATGTCACCGCACTCCTGGTAGAGTGAGCCGTGATACCCCTGGGCACTTGGAGGGCCTGGGCCTGGTATACCCTTGAAATGGCTGCCCTTATCCAACGGCCTATTGTGGTTGAGGGTACCTAGAGCCCCTTTGACTTTGGTTGAAAGGAAATAAACGGGGCCTCGGATTTACGGAAGGTCTGAGTACACTTAATATATATCCGCAAGGCCCGTCTGACGTCTAAGGTGTGCCATAGACTCTCTCTTTCATGAGTTGGCCTGGGGGAAAAACCGGAGAGGATAAGTTCTTGAGCCCTGTGGAAAACCAAGCTAATTTTAGGTAGAAATGAAGGGTCAAGTCGGAGGACCACCTGATCAGAATGGAAGACGCACAGGTCTTTCCTGACTGACAGAGCAGTGATCTCTGAAATCCTCCGGGCTGATGTAATCGCCAACAGGAACACTACTTTATAGGATAGGAACTGGAGAGAGACTTCTCTTAGAGGTTCAAAGGGTAGCTTAGTGAGGGAAGTCAGGACTCTGTTGAGGTCCCAGGTTGGGCACTGGTGAAGGGACGGCGGTCGTGAGTTTGAGGCCCCTTTCAGAAATGCACAGATGCAGGGATGGTGAGAGAGGGAACTAACACCCTCACAGGAAATTAAAGTGGATAGGGCTGCTACCTGACGCCTTAGTGTGTTGGGGGACAGTCCCTTACCGAGACCCTCCTGGAGAAAGTCGAGGATTTGGGCCACAGATGGGTTCATTGGGTCAATGCCATGATTGGAACACCATTTGCAGAAATTGTTCCAAGTGGCGTCGTAAATCTTTCTGATGGAGGGGCGCCTGGCTGCTAAGATGGTATTAATGACTTCAGTGGAGAAATTCTCCCTCTTCAGGCGTTCCCGCTCAACCTCCAGATAGCTAGCTGTAGCCATTGGGGGTCTGGGTGAAGAAGGGGGCCTTGAGACAGAGAAATCCTGTCTGCTGGGATCTTCCAGGGGGGGTATTGATTGGCTGCAAAGGTCCGCGAACCAGGAGCGACGGGACCAATAAGGAGCTACCAGAAGCAATTCCGCCCTCTCGTGGAGGACCTTTTGTAGTACTCTGGGCACCAGTGCCAGAGGGGGAAAAGCATAAAGAAGGCCCGAGGGCCACGGGCATCGAAGGGCGTTGTGGTTCTCCGCCCCTAGGGACAGGAATCTGGAGATGAACCGTGGAAGTTGGGTATTGAGGGGGGAGGCAAACAGGTCTACCACTGGCAGGCCGAATATTGCTGTCGCCTCCCTGAACAGGGCTGGGTGGAGGCGCCACTCCGCCTGGTCTACGGTGGCCCTGCTCAACCAATCTGCTCAGGTGTTGTCGATGCCTGAAATGTGGTCTGCTCTGAATGAGATGAGGTGAGACTCTGCCCACCGACAGAGGCGCTCGGTCTCCCTCATTAGGCTTGAGGACTGAGTGCCCCCCTGCCTGTTGACATGAGCCTTTGCTGTTATATTTTTGGTGAGAATGAGGACATGGCGGCCCTGAAGCTGAGGGAGGAAGCTGTGGAGGGCCAGGTGGATGGCGCGAAGCTCTAACCAGTTTATATTGCACAGCCTCTCTGTTGATGACCATCTGCCCTGAGCTGTAAGGGAAAGAAGGTGGGCGCCCCATCCGGACAGAATGGCATCTGTGGTGACGGTGAGTCTTGGTGGCTCCTTGAGGAGGCAGCCCTTGTTGATCGACGCCTTGCTTCACCAGAGGAGGGAGGTGAGAACCCTTGGCGAGACCTTGACCTTGCGCCTTGAGTTGCTTGACCCGGCCCTTTGGTATGGAAGCAGGAACCACTGGAGGGATCTAGAGTGGAAACGGGCCCAGGGAATAACAGAAATACAAGAGATCATCTTACCTAACAACTTGGTTAATTTGAGGGGAGAAACCTTCCTAAGTCGTCTGATGAGCTTGACTGATTGTTGGATGCTGAGTATTCTTTCCGGAGAGATGAACACCCTCCCTTTGACTGTGTCTATTATAGTCCACAGGTGGGGTAGCCTAGTGGAAGGGGCCAGTTGGCTTTTCTTCCAATTTATGAGGAACCCATGTTCCTGGAGGGAGGTGAGGGTAGTATGGGTGTCCCTGATGGCCTGTTCCCTGGAAGGAGAGAGGATGAGAATATCATCCAGGTAACAGTGGAGCCGCACCGGGATGGTTCTGAGGTGGGCAGCCCAGAACGGCCAGGACCTTGGTAAAGGTCCTGGGGGCCCAGGCCAACCCGAATGGGAGGGCCACATATTGGAAGTGTAGGTTATTATAGCTGAAACACAGGAACTTGGAGTGGGAGGGTCGTATTGGGATGTGTAAGTAGGTCGATGGATGACAACCAGTCTCCCTGCCGAACTCCCAACAGGAGGGATTGCAGCGTGTTCATTTTGAATCTGCGGTATACCAGGTGGCGGTTTAACCACCTTAAGTCCAAAATAGCCCTCCATCCCCCCGAGTGTTTGGGCACCACAAATAAGTGTGAGTAGAAGCCCTGTCCACTCTGGGATGGAGGAACTGGCTGGATGGCCTGAATGTCCAGTAGGTGCTGAATTGCTGAATCCATGAGGTTGCGTTTGGTGTGGTTCTTGGAGAGGGGACATGTAATGTAGAAATCAGGGAGGTAGAGAGGAACTTGAGGGCAAGGCCAAACCTGACGGCATCCCTGACCGAAGCGTCCAAAGTGGATGAGTCCCACCAACTGGCGAAGGCTTTAAGTCGCACGCCAATGGGGATGAGGTCCGGTGGCCTATCTGGAGCGCCAGAAGGGCCTGCTGCTGGAGCCACGAAAAGGCCTCTTGAAGTTTCCGCCTCTCCTATGTCTGTCGAAGGGGTCAGACCTGTCCTGGGGCTGTCCCAAACCAAAGGAGGGGGGCCTTTGGTACCTGGGAGGGAAGGGGGGTTGGGGATAGGGACAAAAGGGAGCCCTCCGAAAGGGCTGCAGAGATCTGGGATCTGACTTACGGGTGAGGGAAGGGAGGAATTTTTTTTTTATTCCTTCCCTCGACCAGGAGAGTATCCAGGGAAGGTCCGAACAGCTTATTTCCCGCGAAGGGGGCGGAAGCTAGTTTTACCTTATTTTTGAGATTCGCCTGCCAGTGTCTTAGCCAGAGCAGGCGGCGGGCCGAGACGTGGGAGGAAATGGCGCGGGAGGAGAATTTTACTGAGTGAAAAGTGGCATCTGCTGAGAACTCCGCTGCGGCCGTAATCTTGGCGATATGCTGATGGGCATGGATATTGGAGGTTGGAACATGTTGCTTAAGCTGGCGAAGCCAGCGAATGGATGATCTGATGAAGAAGGAAGCGGCCGTAGCCGCCCTGATCGCCCATGCGTCCGACTGGTGAGCTCGCCGCAATGCCAGCTCCGACCGCTTCTCCTCTGGCCTGAGGGCCTCTAAAGGGTCGCTGAGGGCGGAGGAAGAGGCCAGGCCTACGACGGGCTCATCAACCTCCGGGGTGCTCAGCAGGTTGGAGAGCTCCGGGTCAAGGTTGAAGAACCATTTATCATGGGCCGAAGGGGCCGGGGGGGCAACTGGGGAGGCCAGTTGCTTGGACAACAGATCCAGGAATATGGGGGGGGGGGGGGTTGGGATGACCTCGGCCTCCACCACCGGTTGTCTAAACATGGAGTCCTCTGGCCCTTCCAGAACCAAGGGGATGGGATCAGAGGGGCTCTGAGCAGTTAGGCCCGAGATGTTCCTGGCTTTGTAGAGGGGGGATTTGAATAGCTGGGGCTTGAAGAGCCCTACGAAAGCGGGTTGATCGGGGGTGAGCCCTTCATCCTCGGACATTTCCGCCTCTGATGGATCTGAGTCTGGAAGGGGTTCGTTGTATTGTAAGGACCCCAGGTCAAATTGTTCCTCCTCCTCCTCCCTGCAGAAAACTAGGTCCCCTTCCGCCTCCTCCTTGTCCTCCCTGACTGAAGGGGAAACCTCCCCCTGGAGGGGCAGTTGATCATGAAACGGTTACGGCATGAGAGGGAATGATCTTACAGATTCGGTGGCCTGCGGAGGCAACCCCGGTCTAGCCATCTGCTGCATTCCTTCTGCAATTCCCTGTCGGATAGCTATCTCCATCCAGGCTCTGAGCTGCTCCAGAACCGCCTGAATGAGAGGTTCTTCCTGGCGCAGGCCAGCGGCAGTAGGCATAAAAGTAGCCTCTGGAGTTCGCCTGGCTGGTGTTCCCGGGGCCTGATGCCCTTGAGAGGGCAAGCTGTGCCTGGATACGGAGGAAAAGGCTGCAGGAGGGGGGGAGAAGAGCGGAGGTGGAAGGAGTGGCTGGTGCTGGAGGCACTGGGCCTGTCTGTCTGGTGCGTTTGTCTATTTCTTTTTCTAGCGCCTTGTGTCGTCTTAAGGCGTCCTTTTGTGAGGCTTTGGTGGGCTCCTTAGCCTGACTGCGCAGGTGGTGGGTCTTTGCTTTGGCCTTTAAGGAAGGACCTTTTGAAGGATTGCTTTCTGCCATTTTAGATAGTTAAGAAAGGGGGTCAAATATGAGGCAGTTGGCGCGCCTAGGGGTCGACCTACAACAAAGGCCGGGAGCCCTGGGAATTTCTTTTACACCCCCTCTTCATGATTCACTTGTAATTAATCTGTTTGTCTCACTTGTTGTTATTCTCTGTATTTTTGCTCAGTATATAAATGATTCTCCCCCCCTTTTTTTTTGGTAAGCTTAGGCCTGCTCGAGTCTCTTAAGTTTTCTGATTTAATAACTTTTGAACTTCTCTCTCTCTCTTCTTCTTCTTCTTTTATTTATTTATTTATTTTTTTGAAGGGCTGATCAGGATGATCAGAGGACAACAGGAGCCTTAAGGACGAAGCCGGGTCTAAACCAGACTGCCGATCCAGGCGGAACCAGGCAGGAGTGGTGGGAATAAACCACGACCGCTACGGCTGCTGCGGGGAAAGCCAACAAAAGGAGGTGGGAACAGAAGCCTCCAACTGAAACAGCACAATTTTATTTCCTCAGAAGGCCTGCCAGTCCTGCTGTTTTAAATAGGCATGCTGCAGAGATCGGAAAGATAAGGTAAAACAAAATGGCGCCCGGCCACAAGGCGTTGCTCAAAATGGCGGCCGACACTACTTGGGCTTGCAAGGGCCCTTCTGCAGTGACCAGGAGGATCCCCAGGGACAATCCAAGGATCCCAGGGGAAGGACAAACAGAAAGAGACTAGCAAACGTTCAAACGATATAAAAAACGGAGTTCAGTGGGGGGGAAAATGGAACGAAATGGAGCGTTTTAAACAAACTAAAGCGGCAGAAAGGCAATAGGGAAGGGTGGGGGGGCAGCTTGTAATTTTGCTGGCCTACCCTCTGGCACCCCCTGGGGGGAAGACCTCCCAGGGAACTCTACTAAATAAGGAGGACCAACTGCGCAGGACTAAGGGAAAAAAACACAATGAAGGGTTATATACAACCTGAAATGAAGCAAAAAATGAAGCAAATTGGAATTTTCCTGAAACGGCTAAGAGCACATACAAAACACTGCCTACTCTGCATGAGGGCTGAGCATAAACTGGGGAACGCAATGGCAAGCCACATGATGGAAGGTGGAGCGTTCCTCAGAAATTAAGCTCAGCCTACAACAGCAGAGACTGAAGCTCCACCCACTCTCTGGACGATCCGAACAGCTCTAAGGAGAAACATACCAGCCTCATGTATGGCTTTGATACAAACATTTTTAACACTGCCTCTAAATTCAATAAAATTACTTAAAAATGAAAAAGCTAAAATATATGTTTTAATACATTTTAAAAAATTTAAGGTTATTCTCAAATTTATGCCAGTCTATTAAGATCACCACATATTCTAAACCAATTTTGAGAATTTCAAGTCTTAAATAAATACATATAGGAAAAATATTTTGACTAATCCAAGATAGTGTTGAAGATCATTAAAATCACTTGCACATGTGAAGAAGTAAAACACTAAACAAGTCAACTAGCAATTCTGAAACCTCTGCCTGAATCCAAACAACTTTCTGCCCCAAGTCTGGTCAGTAAAAAAATTGAGGTTAACCTTTAATTTTTAATGTCACCTGCAGCCAGTGATTGCTTTTTCTAATGCAAGTGACAGATAAACAGAAAAACAATCCCAAGATAATTCACAAAGCACCGTACACCATAAGTGCATTTTTATTTTTATACCAACTCAATTTCTCAAATGGATAACCAATGTTCCTACTAATTTACATTAGGAACTGAGTGAGGCATGAAAATTGTTCTGATGCACAGACATACTTTTATCTACTGTATAGGATGAAGAATTTTACCAAAACTCTAAGCAATACAAAATAAATTTAAGGCTGAAGAACGTCATAATAGCATATGTTGCAGGCTAGTTATATCTAATCCAAACTGTGGGAAAATCTCCAAAAACATAACATATATTACATGAAAGTAAAATGGCTTTGAATCTAACACAATTCTCTCTCCCTCAAAAAAAAAAGGGAAATCTTATTATCTTACCTTAGCATAGCATAGCATAGCATAGCATAGCATAGCATAGCATGGTATGGCATGGCATGGCATACTGTAGTGTACAACCACAATTTCTTAATAACAAATCTTAAAGATGAATTAAAGATTATAATTATTCTATCTTAAATATAAATTATTCATTTAAAAAGCTAGGACATTTTCATTCATTACTAAGCTACAATTCCAGAGCTGTCTCGAACCTCAAAGTTCTCTTTTGCATAATACTTAGACCTCCTTCTGATCCTTAATGGAATAAGTCAACAGCCTAGAGGCATGTTGCTCTTAAAAGTCAGAATCAACTTGCACTTTCCAAAAATTCCAGAGCTGCCCATTTTTAATAAAGTCCCACATATATTTAGAAGACTGTCCAAAGCATTCTGCAACTCTGCAACCAATATTTAAGTGGTCTCCTGGTGCAGAAAAGCGGTGTTGGTCTTTTCTGATATGCCTTTTCTCTTTGGGTGGAGATAGCATCCAGGATTGGGTAGTCAGTTGCTGCCAGCTGATTGGACGGAATCTGTCAAATCTGTCAGGACACTCCCGTTATCAATGATCCCAGAAATTGGTGATGGAATATTGACAGACCGATGTGTTTTCCCGGTGTTGTTGTGCTCCACTGAATCTGGAGCGGACCATCTTCAGGGTGGGCTGAATGCTATCTCCACCCAAAGAGAAAAGGTGTATCAGGTCAGACCAAAGCCCCTTCTCCTTTGTGGTGGAGATAGCATCCAGGATTGGGACATATTAAAGCTGGCTATTCTACGGGCGGACCTGGTTCGGTCTGGATCCCCTAGTCAGAGTGGACCTTTTGAAGAACTCTCCATCCAAAGGCTGCCTCCACAGAGGCAAAGGAGTCCAGCTTACAGTGCTTCATGAATGGGGATGGTGAGATCCAAGTGGCCACCCGGCAAACCTGAGTGGCTCACGCCACCGCTGTGGCTGCACTTCTGTGGAATGGGCTTTATGCAAAGAGGTACTGCATGTCCCTGGGACTAGTAGGCTCTGGATATACACGATCCACCACCCACAGTCGATGGAGTGACCTTGCCACCCAGAATAGAAGATTGAAATGATACAAAAAGGGATTCAGACTTCCTGAAGGGGAAAATTTGTTTAATGTATATATGAAGGTCTCTCTGGATATCTAGAGCTGTGGTTGCCAATTGGTGGGCCATGGAAAAATTTTGGTGGGCCACAGAAGAAATGGTCTCCAAAAGCAATTAATCTGGGCTGCGCAATTCTCACGCCTCCCAACTCTTCGAAGGACCCCAGAGTCAGGTCCCTGAAATGCATGTGCCAACCAACTCCCACACAGGGTGGGTGGGGGCAACAACAGTCCCCTCCCCCAGCACCCACTGTTAGCTCTCTCTATTAGTTTTCTAGCTTTGAATTGCTCCCGCCTCTCTCTCTTTCCTTCCCCCTCACCCCCCCGTGCCCATGTGCAGGCAGGCCAGGAAAGGGAGGCGGAGCCGTGCGCAGTTCTCAGCTCCTCCAGCCCTCACTGCCTCTCCCAACATCAAAACCTTGGAGATGCAGGCAAAGCCACCGCGGCAGTAGCACCGAGTTGCTTGCTTCTCCACTACTGCCTCCTCCTCCAGCATCTCCTTCTCTGGATAGGGCGATTCTGAACTAACCGAGCATGCTAAGGCAACTCGGGTGCTACCGCTGCGGCAGCTCTGCCTGCATCTCTGAGGTTTCAATGTCCCTTGAAGAGCCAGGACATCGAAGCCTCAAAGAACCAGGAGGCACAAAACTGAGTGGGAGCGTTTTTAAGATTCCGAAGAACTCATAGAACATGGTAGATTGGCATTTTGTAGGTTTTGGTGAAAAAGTGAGCTTTGTTCCCCCTCCTTTCCTTCCCTGGTAATGCGAGAGATGCTTTCTGTCTCTCACTCTCTCTCCCCCTCCCCCAAATAATTACTGGCTGTGGCTGGCTTTGGCAGCAGCACTAAAGCAAGGGAAGTGCCCCCAGGGACACCTTTCCTTGCCTGTCTTCAGGTGAGGTTGGAAGAGCCCCCCCAGCTTTTCCTCGGCTGCAGATCTGAGCTCTCTCAATCCTCCACCAGAGATCTGAAAGGAGCTCCCACTTTCTCCCCCTCCCTCACCCTAATTAATCACCGAGGGCGGCAGTCCTTCTGTAGGCAGATGCCTGCTGAGAAGCCCCTGGAGTGGCATCCAAGAACACTGCCCCCCAAGGAGAGCAAAGCCCCCCTTCTGCCTCTGCTTCTCCCAGAGGTAGTTGCCCCAAGGCTCTACAGCTCAGACACACACACACACCCCGCCCGCTCTTCTGTCTCTTTGGAAGGTACAGGTGGGGGGAGGCTTCCAGCCTGGAACATTTTATTTTGTTATCATTAAGCATTAACATTTTTGTTATAATTAAGTGTGTGTGTGTGTGTGTGTGTGTGTGTGTGTGTCTATATGTATGCATAGATAGATAGATAGATAGATAGATAGATAGATAGATAGATAGATAGATAGATAGATAGATATAAAATTTATATTTAATATGAAAAATTTTATATTAAATATATTAACTTTTTTTTAAGCAAAATCGTATTAATGGTCCTTGGGATTTCAAAGTATGAATTTAGTGGTCCCTGAGGTCCAAAAAGTTGGTGACCCCTGATCTAGAGTGTGCCACCTCTTTTCTAATGTGTTGACCAGTTTTGGATAGAAATCAGATAATATAAGTTCCTGGGCCCTGTGGAACCATTAGTTCACCTTTGGTACAAAGGATGGGTCCAATCTCAAGACAACTTGGTTGTGGTGAAAGATAAAGAGATCCTTCCTGACAGACAGGGAAGCCAAGTCCGAAATCCATCTGGCCAAGGTGGTAGCTACTAGGAAGGCCACTTTACAAGACAAAAATTGCAGATAAGTAGATCTCAGTGGTTCAAAGGTGCCCAATTAGAGAGGTCTCGTATGAGGTATCGATGAACCACTGGAGGCTGCAGATTTGTATCCCCCTTAAGTAATCTGTGGATGGTAGGATGCCTGGATAAGGACTCCACTACCACCCCTCCAATGAAAGTAGAGAAGACAGAGCTGCCACCTGCCGTTGTAATGTGTTGGGTGACAGGCCCTTATCCAGTCCCTCTTGAAGGAAATCCAGCACCTGAGCGACTGATACAGCTGCAGGATCCAAACCAGATCTGGAGCACCAGGCACAGAAAGTCCTTCAAGTCGTGTCGTAAATGTGATTGTGGAAGGTCTCCTAAAAGCCTGGATTAACAGATTTAACAGATAATCAGAGTTGGAAGGGACCTTATAGATCATCTAGTCCAATCCTCCACCCAAGTGGGAGACCTTACAACATTTCTGACAAATGGCAGTCCAATCTCTTCTTCAAAGTCTCAAGTAACGACGTTCCTACAACTTCCGAGGGCAAGCTGTTCCATTGGTTGATTGTTCTCACTCTCAGAAAGTTTCTCTTTATTTCCAGGTTAAATCTCTCCTTGTTCATTTTCCATCCATTATTCCTTGTCTGGCCTACAGGCGCTTTAGAAGATAGCTTGACCCTCTCCTCTCTATGCAGTCCCTCAAATATTGGAAGACTATTATCATGTTGTTTGTATCACCTTGGAGGAGTAATGGTCCTGGATCAGAGATCCTCGCTCAATCTCCAAGCAGGCAACTGAAGCCACTGGAGGTCTGGATATATAGCAAGGGTCCCTGGCTGAGGGATACTTTGTCCGTCGGCATCTTCCAAGGCCTGGTCACCAATAGGCTTACCAAGCTGGCAAGCCACAGCCATCTGGACCAGTGAGTTACGGTAAGTAGGAGCTCTGCCCTTTCTCCCAACAGCTTCTGTATCACCCTCGGGATCAGGGGCAGTAAGGGAAGGGCATAAAGGAGACAAACCTGGAGAAGAATCTCAGGAGTTATGCATTGTCCAGAGGGACAAAGAGGTCAACAGCAGGTTGTCTGAAGTGCTCCTGAAATAAAGCAGCTCCTGAAATAAAGCAGGTTGCAGATGCCATTCTGCATGATCTATAATGGCTCTGCTAAACCAGTCTGCTTCAACATTGGGTACTCCAGAAATATGCTCAGCCCTGAGCGAGACATGGTGTTTTTCTGCCCAGAGGCACAGTTATTCTGCCTCTAGCATCAGGGGTCTAGAATATGTTCCCACTTGGCGATTTACATGTACATATGTTTTGGAATTGTTTCAGGGCCAAATGGACTACCCTGAGTTCTAACCAATTGATATTATGGTCCAAATCGTTCTGGAACCACTATCCCTGGGCCATCATGGATTGAAGATGAGCTCCCCAGCTGTAAAGATTGGCATCAGTGGTCAGAACTGGTTAGGTTCCTTGAACCAGTTTCCTAAAGAAAGGGCGTGTGACAATCACAACCTAAAGGACTGAATAACTTCCGGTGGTATATGACTTGGGAATGGGAACAACTCCTGCCTGCCTTTGAAAGATAGGAGAAACAATTGGAAAGCCCTGGCATGTAGGTGTGCCCAGAGCACTATAGCAATACATGAAACCATTTTGCCAAGGAGCCTCAAAAGCAGAGACAAGGGCACCTTGTGCCAGGACTTCACCAGAATATTTAACTCCCTGATGCTTGCCTGATGCTCCTGGGATAAGAAAACCTTCACATCAAGGTATCTATTACAATTCCCAGATGGAGTAAACGGTTAATGGGAGTGAAATGGCTTTTGGCCGTGTTTACAGAAAACCATGCTCTTAGAGCACCTGGATGGTGATCCTCAAGTCCTCTACTGCTTGAGATGCAGAAGAGAACTGAACAAAGATGTCATCCAGATAACACTGGACTCTGACTGGGATAGCCCTAATGTGAGCTGCTATTTGGCATGGCAGTTAAAAAGCCTGAAAATCAGCTGTTAAGCAGCTGTGTCGCTTCAAACAAAGCGGCGCCTGGGTAAACGGCACCTCAGGTGAGGGCAGGTTTCCCTTGTGCTAGAAATTACTTCCTCTGTGATGGCGAGGTTAGGAGAAGGGAAGGCTACAGGGAACGGTTGCGTCAATTGTACGGATGGAAAAAAGCCTCTGCAGCACTTTAACAGTGCTGCAAGATCTAACCTGCCAGCACAAATTGTCAGAATGGAGAATCCAGTGTTTTTAACCAAAGAATTGAGAGCCAATCTTTTGTCATGTCCCTATAGGGCAAGACTGAGTCGTGAACTGGGGAAATTGACAGTTGACAGAGGGGTGTAGTAAAAGATCAAGAACTCAGTCTCTGGGCAGAAAGGCATGTGTCAACTCATCCATGGATTCTCCAATCGATGTGCTGGAGAATGCATCTTGAATCGCCTATATATTAGTTGGTGGTTTAGACACTTCAGATACAGAATTGCCCTTCACTCTCCCAAGGCCTTTGGGATGACAAACAGGATGAAATAAAATCCTATCCCTTGTTAGTCCACAGGCACCAGCTGGACTTCATGGACATGTGCTGAATAGCTGTTTCCATGAGAACCCTTTTCTCCCTATTCTTAGAAATAGGGCAATGAATGAAAAACCTCGGGGGTATGGAGAGGAGCTCCAGAGACAGGCCTGAACAGACCGTCTCCAGGATCCAGGTATCTGTAGTTACTTCCTCCCAATGCCTGGCAAATAGGACCAATGGGAGGACTGACATAGTTTTTATCTAGGGCATTGGAAGGGACACCCCTTCCCCCTCAAAAGGGCTGCTTGTTCTGGAACTGGTGGTTTCTACCTGTCTGGTCCTGTTGTTGATCCTGTCTGGGAATGAAATGTATCTGAGATCTAGAAAACCCCGTTCCAGCTTCCATCACCCTAAAAAAGGGACGGTGAAAGTAAGGCGCAGAGCGGAATTTGCTATGTCTTGGCCTGGATGGTAAAATCTTCCTTTTGTCTTTAGAGTCCACCAGAACCTGGTCAAGAGCCTCTTCAAACAATTTATCCCTTTTAAAGGAAAAAGTAGCCAACCTCTACTTATACCTCATGTCTGCCTGCCATTGTCTGAGCTAGAGCAGATGGCGAGAGGCAACAGACGATCCTATAGCCCTCAATGTGAACCTGACTGCATTGAGGGTGGCATCAGCAAAGAACTTAACAGCTGCCCAGTTTATTGATGTGCTGATGAGATCTCACATCGTTAGCCTGAATTCTATCTTGCAATTCAAGTGGCCAGATGAGGGAGGCCCGGTTGAAGAATGATGCAGCAGTGGAGGTCTTCACTGCCCAGGCTGACTGATGAGTTCTTTGGAGCGTTGCTCTGCCCGTTTATCTTTTCCCCTCAAGGAGTCTTCAGGCTCACCAGGAATATCAGAATTAGACTGCAGAGCAGCAACAGCAGCATCTACTGTGGATATTTCCAGCATTCTGGTAAGATCAGCCTCCACATTGGACAATTTCCTATCAAGCGAAGATGGGCTGGGGCCTGATCCAGAAGACAATTGTCTCTGGATCACAGTAGTAAATATCCTTAGTGATTGAATGACATCTGCAGTTATGATTTTCTCTGAAAAAAGTGGGTTATTGGGGTCCTCAGAAGCGTGGTGGAGGCTTTAGAACCTTCCCTTGTTCTGTGGCATTCTTAGAATTGAATAGGAGGAATTTAAATAGGGCTGGTTGGAAAAGCCCTAAAACTGCTGGATGCTCAGAATCCAGGCCCTCATCACCTGAAAGGTCTCTCTCTATCTGATTCTCCTTGTCTAATGTGATAGACTGGGCATGCAGAGAAGGAGCAGGAGAATATGACTCTGAATACCTAGACCAGTGATGGCAAACCTTTTTGTTGTGGTGTGCCAATAGTGTGCACACGTGCATGCCGGCACCCACAATGCAATGCATCCTGCCCCACCTGTGCATGCATACGGAACACCCCCTTGCCAGTTCCTTTACCTACACTGTGCATGTGCATGCCTCTCAGCTAATTTTCAGCCCGTCTGGGGCAGTTTTTACCCTCCCAGAGGCTCAAGGGAAGCCTCTGCACTGGAAGTGCCCTTTTTTAGTCTACAAAGGGCTTCTAAACCCCGGGGAAGGCCGTTTTCACTCTCCCGGGGCTAGAGGGAAGCCTCTGCAGCCTCGGGAGGCTGAAAATGGGCCTGTTTAGGTATTTCTGGGCTCCAGAAGCCCTCTGTAGGCTGAAAACAGGCACTTCTGGTATTTCCTTTGAGCCTTTGGGAGAGCGAAAATGGCCTCAAATGAGACGAAAATCAGTTGGGAGGCACACGCATGTGCAGTGCAGATAAGCTTGGCTGGGGCTTGCATGCCTGCACAAATGGCTCTCCATACCATGTGGTACATGTGCCATAGGTTCATCATCACAGACCTAGACCAATCATCATGAAATTGGGACATTTGTCTCAGACTATGTCTTTCTGAGGAGCATGAGAGAGCCACAGAAGTTGATCACCTGGATTGCTTTAAGGCAGCTGATACACCCTGTTTCATTGCTTCAGCTAACAGAGCCTGCATGTTGATCTGCATATCAGGCTCTTTCCCACTGCTGGAAAGAACTCTGTAGCAGTGGGTGTGAAAGTGGCCTCTGGGACCACTCTGGGTCTCTGGCCAGTTACTGTAATCTCCTCAGTTGCGGAAAGACAGAGAAAAAAAAATCTTCCTTCAGCCACCTCAAAAGAGAGCTGTAGTTCTTATAAACTTATAAACTACAGAACTACATAAACTGCTCTTCAGCTCCTCCAGTGGCCAATTCCTGTAATTGCCACCTGTCAGTCTGACAGATTCTAGCTCTTCGCTCTAAAGGCTGCTCTTCAATTTGGAATCCGCCATAGTGATGTTTGGAACCACTTCTGGGCTTTTCTGGGCTGGTTCTTGCTGTCCCTTAGCCCATAACCTGTTTAATACCCTGTCCCTGCGGCACTCATCTCGTTCTGTTGCCTTGTAGCTCTTTCGAGATCCTGCAGCCTTGGCTTTTGGCTTGGAAGCTTCTGATGAATCTGAAGGGCTTAGGGCTGTAGGACTGAGAGAGCGCAACAGCCTGCAAGCTGTTTCCTCCGCTCTCCTATTCCTGTGGCCAGCATTTTCAGTAGAATCTGCCATTTTGTTTCCTGAGCTGTCAGGCAGCCTACGTTCCCTTGGATTTACTCCTGACTCAGGGAAGAAAATTACCACCAGACAATCTCCTGGGGCAATTCAGTAATCACAGGCAATCCTTGTTGACAGTTCCCGTCGTGCCCCTCAGCCAGTAGCCACAGAATCAAAACGGCCATCAGAGCGACAGTTTAAAATGCTCTGATGCAGAAAAAAAACCTTCCCAAGATTCAGACATTCTGTGGTGTGGAGGTTAGCTCAGTTACACCAACCATCAAACTATCTTCCTTATTTGAATCAGATCGGCCCTTAGCCGATCAGCATCAGCAGACCCGGGCTGAAGGTCCAACCGATGATTTTTGATAGCTGGTAGACCAGCAGCCAGCTATTGTTCTTATAGCATTCAGGATTGGATTTGTCTGATTTTTGTTGTTTAAATGTTCTAATTGTTAAAGCAATGCAAAACACGTTGGCCTAGCTGCTTGACTGAGTCAATGTCAGGGGACCGTTGATAACAGGGAAGTGTCCTCACAGATCTGACAGACTCAGTCCAATCAGCTAGCAGCAACTGACAACCTAATCCTGGATGCTATCTCCACCACAAAGGAGAATATTGTTTATTCTTGCCTCTCAGGATTGCTTTCTTTTTCCCAAATTGAAGACAGTGATAAAGAACACATCTTAAAGTTGGTTAAACTGAGCAAGTTATTTTTAAAAAATTATGTATTAACCTTTATTATGTGAGAAGATTGTTTAATTTTTCAAGGCAAAAAATATATTTGGTTAGCTATTCTGCCTTGTACAGTCTGTGGTGTAGATATAAAGTGAGCTACAATTTTTCTTTATTATTTATCACAAAACAAATAAAATAAAAAAGGTCAGCAACAGCTTTTCTTATAAGCGCGCGCTTCCTTCATTTTTGTTAATATTTGCAAACACAATCACTACAACGTAGGGATAACTTCCTTCTTTTTTGTTAATATTTGCAAACATAATCACTATAACGTAGGGATAACACTTTAAAAAGCATCTTTTTAAATTCTATCTATTCCAAATATCTCACAATTAACTACTGAACCTATTTTAACAATGAGAAGTCTCCAAGCAATTCAAAGTCTATATCCTGTAACTGATGATGAACAAAGGTCTATATTGATGTATTAGATGATACACTTCTCTAAGCAGATTCAATACTAGATTCCAAGAGTCAATACATTTAGAAGACATTTAGCAAGAAGTTTTAAATGCATCTATAAATGTTGACGGTAAGGAGGAAATACTTACTAGGAATTCATGAACAGTAGCTAAGTGCAAAAATGTTGCTCTGTACTCAGATTAACAACTTTCAGTTATCAGTACATGAAAGCTATGATCATCCCCAACAATTAATTATAAAATATGTTTAATGCTGTAACATCAAAGGCTCTAAAACAGCTTTACTATGTGGAAATAGTGTGGCTTTTAAATATAATTTTGCAAGAAAAATGGGTAAACAATTCACACATATAATATATTATTGACTTTTTAAACTATCTGCTGAACAATCAGACTTTTTGGTCATTAAAACAAGTGCAGTCATGTGATCTCTTAACAACTCCATATTAACAACCCATTTTCCAAATTTAGTTTTGGGCATAAGTACCCCAAGTAATGTGTTTCTTTAGATTTCATGCATACACAGACTCAAAATATATATTTACTTTTAGTGATCTAAATAAAATGGGCGTTGGTTCTTACCTGACACGCCATTTCTCTTGACCTGTGAGGATCGTCCAGAAAGTGAGAGTGGTGGAGCTTCAGTTTCTGCTGTTGTAGGCTGAGCTTAATTTCTGAGGAACGTTCCACCTTTCATCACGTGGCTTGCCATCGCGTTCCCCAGTTTATGCGAAGACAACAGGAAAACAGGCATTCATGCTCTCCTCTTGCTAGACTTAAAGTGCATTGGCCGAAACAAGACCCCGTCAGACGGTGAAAGAAAAAAGAAAAAAGGGAGGGGCTGGACGATCCTCACAGCTCAAAGAGAAATGGCGTGTCAGGTAAGAACCAACGCCCATTCTCCTTAGAGCTGTTTGGATCATCCAGAGAGTGGGACATACCAAAGCTGGGGCCTGTCCTATGGGAGGGACACTGTCTGGTCAGTAGACTCCTCCGATTCCCTGAGCATCCTCTAAAGGACCCTTCTACCGAAAGAAGCCTCTGCTGCGGCATACTTGTCGATCCTGTAGTGCCTAATGAAGGGCGACGGGGAGGCCCACGTTGCTGCCCAGCAGATGTCGAGTATTGGGACTTGGGTAGCCGAGGCAGCTGAAGTTGCCGCACTCCTGGTGGAGTGAGCCGTGATACCCCTGGGCACTTGGAGGGCCTGGGCCTGGTATGCCTTGGAAATGGCTGCCCTTATCCAACAGTCCATGGTGGTTGAGGGTACCTTGAGCCCTTGTGACTTTGGTTGAAAGGATATAAACAGGGCCTCAGATTTACGGAAGGTCTGAGTACGTTTAATATTCCAAGGCACGTGCAAGGCACATCTGATGTCTAAAGTGTGCCATAGTCTCTCCCTTTCATGAGTTGGCCTGGGGAAAAAATTGGGGAGGATAAGTTCTTGAGCCCTGTGGAAAACCAAGTAAATTTTAGGTAGAAAGGAAGGGTCAAGTCAGAGGACCACCCGGTCGGAATGGAAGACACACAGGTCTTTCCTAACCGACAGAGCAGTGATCTCTGAAATCCACCGGGCTGATGTAATCGCCACCAGGAATACTACTTTGTAGGATAGGAACTGGAGAGAGACCTCTCTTAGGGGTTCAAAGGGTGGCTTAGTGGGAAAAGTCAGGACTCTGTTGAGATCCCAGGTCGGATACCGGTGAAGGGACGGTGGCCGTAAGTTTGTGGCCCCTTTCAGAAATGCTCGGATGCGGGGATGGTGAGAGAGGGAACTGACCCCCTCACAGGAAATGGCGGTGGGTAAGGCTGCCACCTGACGCCTTAGTGTGTTGGGGGACAGACCCTTGCTGAGACCCTCTTGGAGAAAGTCGAGAATCTGGGCAACAGATGGGTCAGTTGGGTCAATGAGGAGATTGGCACACCATTTGCAGAAAATGGCCCAAATGGCGTCATAAATCCTTCTGATGGAGGGACGCCTGGCTGCTAAGATGGTATTGATGACTTCAGTGGAGAAATTCTCCTTTTTAGATGTTCCCGCTCAACCTCCAGATAGCTAATTGGAGCCACTGGGGGTCTGGGTGGAGAAGGGGGCCTTGCAACAGGGAGATCCTGTCTGCTGGGATTCTCCAGGGGGGAGCTACGGATAGGGTGCGGAGGTCCACGAGCCAGGAGCGATGGGGCCAATAAGAAGCTACCAGAAGCAATTCCGCCTTCTCGTGGAGTACTTTTGGAGGACTCTGGGCACCAGCGCCAGAGGGGGGAAGGCGTAAAGGAGGCCCAAGGGCCATGGACATCGAAGGGCATTGTGGTTTTCCGTTTCTAGGGACGGGAATCTCAAAACGAACCTTGGAAGTTGGGTATTGAGGGGGGAGGCAAACAGGTCTACTACTGGCAGGCCGAATATTGCTGTTGCCTCCCTGAACAGGGCTGGGTGGAGGTGCCACTCCGCCTGGTCTACGGTGGCCCTGCTCAACCAATCTGCTCGGGTGTTGTCGATACCTGAAATGTGGTCTGCCCTGAGTGAAAGGAGGTGTGACTCTGCCCACCGACAGAGGCGCTCGGTCTCCCTCATTAGGCTTGAGGACTGAGTGCCCCCTGCCTGCTGACATGAGCTTTGGCTGTTATGTTGTCGGTGAGATTGAGAATGTGGCAGTCCTGTAGCTGAGGGAGGAAACTGCGGAGGGCCAGGTGGATGGCACGAAGCTCTGGCCAGTTTATATTGCACAACCTCTCTGTCGATGACCATCTGCCCTGGGCTGTAAGGGACTGTAGGTGGGTGCCCCATCTGGACAGACTGGCGTCTGGACAGACTGGTGGGGACTGTAGGTGGGCGCCCCATCTGGACAGACTGGTGGTGACGGTGAGTCTTGGTGGCTCCTTGAGGAGGCAGCCCTTGTTGATCGACGCCTTGCACCACCAAAGGAGGGAGGCGAGAACCCTTGGCGAGACCTTGACCTTGCATCTTGAGTTGCTTGATCCAGCTCTTTGGTACGGGAGGAGGCCCAGGGAATAACGGAAGTACAAGAGATCATCTTACCTAGCAACTTGGTTAGTTCCAGGAGAGAGACCCTCTTAAGTCGTCTGATGAGTTTGACTGTATGTTGGTTGCTGAGTATTCTCTTCGGAGAGATGAACACCCTCCCTTTGACTGTGTCTATTATAGTCCCCAGGTGGGATAGCCTGGTGGAAGAGGTCAATTGATTTTTCTTCCAATTAATGAGGAACCCGTGTTCCTGGAGGGCGGTGAGGGTAATTTGGGTATCCCTGACGGCTTGTTCCCTGGAAGAGGATAGGATGAGGATATCATCCAGGTAACAGTGGAGTCGCACCGGGGTGGTTCTGAGGTGGGCAGCCAGAGCAGCCAGGACCTTGGTAAAAGTCCTGGGGGCAGATGCCAACCCAAATGGGAGAGCCACATATTGGAAGTGGAGGTTATTATAGCTGAAATGCAGAAACTTGGAGTGGGAGGGTTGGATTGGGATGTGTAAGTATGCCTCAGAGAGGTCAATGGATGACAACCAGTCTCCTTGTCTAACTCCCAAGAGGATGGATTGAAGCGTGTTCATTTTGAATTTGCGGTATACAAGGTGGCGGTTTAGCCGCTTTAAGTCCAAAATAGCCCTCCATCCCCCCGAGTGTTTGGGCACCACAAATAAGTGTGAGTAGAAACCCTGTTCCCTTTGGGATGGAGGAACGGACTGGATGGCCTGTATGTCCAGTAGGGCTGAATTGCTGAATCCATGAGGTTGCGTTTGGTGTGGTTCTTGGAGAGGGAACATGTCATGTAGAAATCAGGGGGGGTAGAGAGGAACTCAAGGGCAAGGCCAAACCTGATGGTGTCCCTGACCCAGGCGTCTGAAGTGGATGAGTCCCACTGGTTGGCGAAGGTTTTAAGTCACACGCCAATGGGAATTAAGTCAGGTGACTTATCTGGAGCGCCGGAAGGGCCTGCTACCAGAGCCCCGAAAGGGCCTCTTGAAGTTTCCGCCTCCCCTGTGCCTGTCGAAGGGGTCAGACCTGTCCTGGGGCTGTCCCGAGCGAAAGGAGGGGCTTTGGTACCTGGGAAGGAAGGGGGGTTGGGGATAAGGATGAAAGGG
The DNA here is from genome assembly GCA_033807585.1 of Hydrophis major. Lineage (NCBI taxonomy): Eukaryota > Metazoa > Chordata > Lepidosauria > Squamata > Elapidae > Hydrophis > Hydrophis major. The sequence continues at coordinate 134,534,107 of CM066343.1, forward strand.
TGCCTCTGAAAGGGCTGCAGGGATCTGGGTTCTGACTTATGGGTGAGGGAAGGGAGGAATTTCTTTTTATTCCTTCCCTCGACTAGGAGAGGATCCAGGGAAGGTCCGAACAGTTTATTTCCCATGAGGGGGGCGGAGGCTAGTTTCACCTTATTCTTGAGGTCCGCCTGCCAGTGCCTTAGCCAGAGCAGGCGGCGGGCTGAGACGTGGGAGGAAATGGCACGGGAGAATTTTACCGAATGAAAAGTGGTGTCTGCTGAGAACTCCACTGTGACCGTAATCTTGGCAAAATCCTGATGGGCGCGGATATTGGAAGTCGGGATGTGTTGCTGATCGCCCATGCGTCCGACTGGTGAGCTCGCCGTAAGGCCAGCTCCGATCGCTTCTCCTCCGGCCTCAGAGCCTCTAAAGGGTCGCTGAGGGTGGAGGAAGAGGCCAGGCCCACGACTGGCTCATCAACCTCCGGAGTGCTCAGCAGGTTGGAGAGCTCTGGGTCAAGGTTGAAGAACCTTTTGTCATGGGCCGAAGGGGCTGGGGGGGCAGCTGAAGAAGCCAGTTGCTTGGACAACAGGTCCAGGAAGATGGGGGGGGTTGGGATGACCTCAGCCTCCACCACAGGCTGTTTAAACATGGAGTCCTCTGGTCCTTCCGGGACCAAAGGAGCGGGATCAGAGGGGCTCTGAGTAGTTAGGCCCGAGATGTTCCTGGCTTTGAAGAGGAGGGATTTGAATAGCTGGGGCTTGAAGAGCCCTACAAAAGCGGGTTGGTCGGGGGTGAGCCCTTCGTCCTCGGACATCTCCACCTCTGATGGTTCTGAGTCAGGAAGGGGCTCGTTGTATTGTAAGGACCCCAGGTCAAATTGTTCCTCCTCTTCCTCCCTGCACAAATCTAGGTCCCCTTCTGCCTCCTCCTCTTCCTCCCTGACGGAGGGGGAAACCTCCCCCTGGAGAGGTACCTGGTCATGAGACGGTTGCAGAATAAGTGGGAATGATCTTACGGATTCGGTGGCCTGCGGAGGCAACCCCGGTCTAGCCACCTGCTGGAGTCCTTCCACAATTCCCTGGCGGATAGCCGTCTCCATCCAGGCTCTGAGCTGTTCTGGAACTGCCTGAATGAGAGGTTCCTCCTGACGCAGGCCGGCGGCTGTGGGCATGAAGGTAGCCTCTGGAGTTCGCCTGGCTGGGGGTTCCAGGGGCTGATGCTCTTGTGAGGGCAAGCTGTGCCTGGATAGGGAGGAAAAGGCTACACGAGGGGGGAAGGAAGCAGAGGAGGAAGGAGTGGCAGGTGCTGGAGGCACCAATCCTGCCTGTCTGGTGCGTTTGTCAATTTATTTTTCTCGTGCCTTATGTCGTCTTAGGGCGTCTCTTTGGGGGCTTTGGAGGACTCCTTAGCCTGACTGCGCAGGTGGTGGGTTTTTGATTTGGCCTTTAAAGAAGGGCCTCTTGAGGGATTGCCTTCTGCCATTTTTGATAACTGAGGAAAATAAAGGATCAGGTGTGAGACAGTTGGCACGCCTAGGGGTCGACCTACAACTAAGGCCGGGAGCCCTGGGAAATTATTTTGTGCCCCCTCCCATTTATTAATCGTTTATGATTAATCTGTTTGTCTTATTTGTTCTTGTTTCCTTGTATTTTTATTTTTTTTATTTATTTACTTATTGATTTATTTGTAAACTATGCAATTAGGCCGCCTTTCTCTGTCTCTTAATTTCCTACAGATCTTGTGATTGTTGAAGGTTTCCTTTCTTTCTTTCTTTTTTTTCAGAAGGATTGATCAGGTTGATCAAGGCACGACAGAGGCCTTAAGGGCGAAGCCAGGCCTGTACCAGAGTGCCTTCCCAGGCGGAACCGGGCGGAAGTGGTGAGTAAAGAACCGCGGCCGCTACGGCTGGCTGTGGCGGAAGTCAACAAACTGAGGTATAAAGTCAAACCTCCAACAGAACGATTCAAAATTAACTAATAAAATCGCTTCTGAGCAGGCCTGCCGGTCCTGCTGCTTTAATTCGGCCCACTGCAGGGATCGGAAAGATAAGTCGAAACCAAAATGGCACCCGGCCATGAGGCGGTGCTAAAATGGCGGCCGCTTCTACGTGGACTTACAGGAGCCCCTTTGCAGCGACCAGAGGCCTCTCCAGGGGCAATCCAAGGTCCCCAGGAGAAGAACAAACAGAAAGGAACCCAAGTAAGTTAAAAACGGCAGAAAAATGGAGTTCGGAGGGGGGGAACGGAGCAAAATGGAGCATTTTAAATCAATCAGAACAAAAACTGGCAGTAAGGCAATGGTAAGGGGGGGCAGCTTTTAAGGTTTGCTAGCCTTCCAGGGGATTCTAGAAATTAATTAGGACCAACTGCGCAGGGCTTAGATAAGAAAACAATTAAATGAATCAAATACAACCTTGAGAAGAAGAAATACGAATCAATTAGGGCTTGCCTGAAACGGCCAAGAGCACCATCAAAAAACTGCCTACTCTGCACAAGGGCTGAGCATAAACTGGGGAACGCGATGGCAAGCCACGTGATGGAAGGTGGAGCGTTTCTCAGAAATTAAGCTCAGCCTACAACAGCAGATACTGAAGCTCCACCCACTCTCACTCTCTAGGCAATCCGAACAGCTCTAAGGAGAACAACGGATCAGTTAACAAATCAGAGTTTTCATTCAAGGCACAAAGGACCAGGCTCTAGTTATCATACTTAGATAGTTTATAAGAAGACCAAGTTCTCCAGTGAGTTGTTCTGAGCATCCAGGTCAGGGTAATACTTTCGTCTGCCATTCAATAGGCTGAGCAAAGTTCTGAGGACACTCCCACTTGTTGCTTGTCCCCAGTTTAGCTCAGCCTGTCATTTGAGCTAGACATGTATACTGACCAAGATCATCGGAACGCTTCTGGCTATCAGATCTTCCTAATAAGACCAGTCGTTTTATTTTTTGGACAGTATTTTTGTTTTAATATTAATTTTTTATTTTACAATTGCTGACAACTGACAATTGACTTTATCAGCTGTCTGCCAGTTGCAGCAGGTCCCCTTTAAGGGGCCATAGCGGTGTGAAGAGCTGGAGCTCGATTCCGCTGCTGAAGCCTCACTTTTAAAAGTTAAAGGCTTCAACACTCTGCTGACTTCAGCAGCAGGGACTGGTAATTCCAGTGCAGTTCCACTACTTGGTGCCTTTTCAGAGTGTCGCCTTCCTTTCTTTTTCTTTTTTTTTCAAGATTTTTACTCCTACACTCGCATCGAGGCTCCCCAGATCTAAATTTTGCACCCGTGGCTGTTACAGCTGGCACCATTTTGGATCAGCTCTTTTTCATGCCAAATTCAAACGATCCAAAATATGTCTTTTTCTCCCCTTGCTGTTGCAGCTCCAAAGAGGAAGTTTTTCTTTAGCTGGTTTTCAATCATTACAGCAAGTGGCTTTTACTTCAAGGTTGAAACTTGCCTCAAGGCTGTTTCCCTTTCACCTTTTTGGAAATAGCACTTTACACAGAGGTTTATTACAATCAGCGCCAGCTGGGCAGTGGACAGTTCGCACCTAGGCCATTGACAGCCTGCACATTAAATCTGTATTCAGCAGACCTGCCAGATGAGACCTCTCCAACAACAAGGGTTTCTTCAACCCATGCAGTTCAGAGCACAACCCCCTGATTTCCAGGTACCACCCCATCCCACATACCCAATTGGGAATCTGCAGATGTTTCAGCCACCACCTCATCCCATCCAAGACATAGGGGAAACAGCAGAGGGTCAAGACCATTACTCGCAGATTTCATCAGATGACACTGATTCCTCCCCGTCGTAGTCAGAGGGCCAACTTGACAAAGATATGTCAGAGGATGAAGAGCTAGTCCCGGAACAACCTACATTCATGGGACGGAGACGGAGGTCATACCAGTCCTGAAGATGTTTGGATATGGATATGGTCAAACGTCAGTGGGCCTCCAGAGGCTCCTGTCTTAAGCCTACCAGTTATGATGGAAAATTTTATAATTTGGCTCCAGATCTGACTGGGTCTCTTCAAACACCAGAAGTTGATGATCCAATGGTGGCCCTAGCAGCCTCCTCCACCATACCCAGTGAGGCAGAAGACACTGAGACCAGAAGATAAGAAGGCAGAGCTAGCACTATGTAGGGTGCACCAGGTGGATGCCTGGGCCATCAAGAGGCCACAGCCACGTCCTTTTTCACATGCACTTCCCTAAAGTGGCTACGTCACCTACAGGACTCCATTCCAGCCACTAACATCAGAGTCCACCAAGACATAGTGAAGTTAGTGGTGGCCATGGAATTTTCCATGGATGCCACCCTTAATGCAGTCAAATTCTCATCCCGAGCCATAGCCTCCCAAGTTACAGCACGCTGTCTATAGCTCCACCATTGGCAGGCAGATATCAAACATAAGTGGCAGCCAACCCCTTTGATAGGACAAAACTGTTTGGGTCAGCCTTGGACCCCGCCCCTAGTAGCACAGGGTCATTGGACTCCAACAGACAAAAATTCCAGCATCAACTGGCTGGAACTCAAGGCAGCCTATCCAGCCTCCGCAAGTTCTAGCATGAGATCCAGGGACAGCAGGTCCTTCTTCTCACAGACAATGTGGCCACCAAAGCACACATAAATCGACAGGGGAGCACACATTCAAAGTCCCTCATGAGAGAGGTGGAAAGGCTTTGCCGTGGGGCAGAGAGCCATCTCCAATCCATCAAGGTGGAACGTATCTCAGGACAGCACAATATCCAAGCAGACTGGTTGAGCAGAGCCAGACCCAGGGCTACTGTCTGACTAGTTGAGCAGGGCAACTGTCGGCCATTCTGAGTGGCACCTGCACCCAAGCCTCTTCTGAAAGATGCCGGATCAATTTGGCCTCCCAATCCTGGACCTCTTTGCCTCGCCCCTCAATGCACAACTACCAGATTTTTCTCGAAGTTCCTGACTCAGGGAGCGGAGGGAATCAACAGTCTCCACTGTCCCTGGCCCCAGGGCCTCCTATATGCATTCCCTCCCCTCCTTCTGATACCAGAAGTCATCAGGAAACAATTAGACAGCTGAAATTCTTCTGCTGGCACCACACTGGCCCAAACGCCCGTGGTTTGCGGACCTCATGGACCTCTCAACTGCTGATCCTTGGAGAATTCCACTGGACAGGATCTCCCTCAGCCAGGAGCCCATTCAACATCCGGAACCACAATGGCTCCACCTGGCCACCTGGCAAAGGTGAAAAACTCTCCATCAAGGTCATTGAGATTATTCAGGCTGCAAGACATCCATCTACGATCCACATTTATAATGCCACTTGGAAGATCTTCTCCAGGTGATGTGACAAAAAGGCAATAAATCCCACCTTAGCATCGGTGGCAGATATACTGGACTCTCTACAGGAGGGATTAGACAATGGCCTCTCCCCAAATACACTGCATAGGCAGGAAACAGCCCGAGCCTCAGTCCTCTCCTGCGGTGACTTACAATCTCACTTATCATCTGAGAGTATATAGCTTCCTATGGGGGGGCACTAACTTAAGTCCTCCTGTGGTCCAGATACCCCACTTGGGATTTGAATAAGGCTCTTACAGCATTCACCAAACCATCTTTAGAACTACTGAGAACTAACAGCCTTCACCTTCTAACATATAAGGTGGTTTTCCTGGTGGCTATAACCTCCACCAGGAGAATATCTAAGCTAGCTGCTCTTTCAATAAGAGAAGACTTTTGAGTTTTTCACTCAGATAGGGTGATTCTTCACCTAGATCTGACTTTTATCCCCAAAGTCAATACCTCTTTCCACCAAGTGCAGGAGTTGATTCTTCCCTCTTCTGCCCTAGACAGACCCATGCATTAGAGAGACAATGACATTCCCTAGATGTGCATAGGGCCCTCCGCATTTATATCAATAGGACTCTTGCCCACAGGAAGACAGAGGCCCTCTTTGTTTCATTTCAACCCTCCACCCTACGGAGAAAAGTCAGTTTCAAAGGTGGGCAGATGGCTCAAAGCCACTATTGCAAAGATGTATGAATTCCAGACATTATCAGTGCCCAGAGGAATCATGGCATCAGGAGTGCACCACATCAGCGGCTTGGGCAACACAAGCTTCTATTACAGAAATTTATAGAGTGGCGACGTGGTTGTCAACATTGTCCTTCATTAGATATTTCAAATTGGACGTTTTTGCATCAGCAGATGCTGTCTTCAGCAGACGTGTTCTGCAAAGGGTTCACATGGTAAGGGAGATTCCAAACCAGATGGAGGCCCTCCCGTAAGGACACACCAGCTTGGGCATGTCCCAGACCTGGATGCTCAAAACAGCTCACTGGAAAAAGGGCATTGGTTCTTACCTGATACACATATTCTCTGGGAGCTGTGATGAGCATCCAGCCCCACCCAGATGACCATCTGGTTCTGGTCTGGTCCTGGTCAAGCATGATGAGCAACATGATGAGTACAATGGAGTAATCTACAACTTTGACTTTGCTAAATTGGAGACAAGCAGCAAGTGGGAGTGTCCTCAGAACTTTGCTCAGCCTATTGAACAACAGATCCTGACTGGATGCTCGTCACAATTCCCAGAGAATGGGCGTATCAGGTAAGAACTAATGCCCTTTCTCTGCAGAAGACAATAAAAAAATCAAGGAAAATGGCCTCAGTTAAAATAGCAATGAGTATAGTATTGGAAGACCTGAAGATCAGTTTAGGAACAGATCTATCATGGAGAAACTCTATGTAGCTAGTTAAAGTTGACACTAATTTGATAGTAATAATACATCAATAAATCATTTATTTAGATAAATAAATCATATATTTTCCATGGTTTCTAGTTAGGGGGGAGGCACCTTTCAACCAATTCCTCTATCCATCTATAGTTTTTCTGCTCTTTGTTCCAAACTGCCTTCAAACATTCAATTAATAGGAAGATTTTCGAAATACAAAAATTTTAGAATGACGTAGAGAGAAGAAACCTATGTTCTAAAATAAACCCAAGTTTGAAAGACCTAAAATCCAGATTATAATTTTGCTCAATATGAGAAATTATAAATAAAATATTCATGTCTAGTTTTCATAGTTCTTTGAGATATTACTAAAGAACAGATTATAGTACCTCAAGATTTCCTTAATATTGTTATTGACAACGTATCAAATTATTGTAAATAAATAATATTTTACAATTCTAGTGTTGCTTATTTTAATACTTTCATGATGGCACATTTCTATTAAATTTTAATAAGCTAGTTTTTTTTCCCTACGGCAATAATTCAGTTTTTGAACAAACTATTATTTATCTGACAGAATGGAGATCCAAAACATGAAATGTACCTTAAATTATTCAATTATTCCTATTTGAAAGAAAAGATGTCAATCTACAAGTAAGAGATTTCAAGAATATTTCCAAAGGTTTAAAAAAATTGTCTTATTTATCAAGACTTACTCCTTATGTCAATTTAGTTCATTAAATATTGCAGTTGTGTGTTAAGGTCAAATAGTGTCAACCAATTATTGTTGTGAGCAAAGTCCTATTTAAAATAAACAACACAGATACTAAATTATTTCAATAGGCTATCTGAGCATTGTTTATCCAAAATGTCTTCCAATCATAAAAGTGTATTTTAAGGTTTCAGGGACAAAAAATTACCACAGCTTTTAACTGAGTTTTGTTAATACATCACATAACCCATAGTCCCGTCTGTTATTCAAATGTATTTCTTTTAACAAATATTAAATCACCTATAAGAAGGTCCCTTTAATACATTTCACTTTCTGACAAGTTATTGCAAAAACTTTAATTGGATAAAATAAGGTGTAAGCATGTGAAGAATGCAAACTTTTTCTCTATGTATAAATTGGGCATGATTTGACTTTTGTAAGTACTTTGAAAAAGTTGAGGATTTTAATATAAACATTTCAGGACCAATAAAAAAATGAATGTTCTTACTCTTTGCAAGTAGCACTATGTTGTAGTTGACAGACAGGGGAAAACCTTCAAATTTTCATTCAAGACAGGGTTTATTATCCTTAAATGAGCTTGAGCTTCTCAACCAAGCCAGCTATACGGTACTAAAGATTTTTTTTTAATGAAACACAACCCATAAACCACTTTAATTTGCTTAGAGGTAGGAGATAAATAAATGTATCTGATAAATCAATTAAAAGTTCATTTTCTCCTTTTAATAAAACAATAGCCATAATTTATGCCTGCTATTAAATTAAATTATGCCAATTTCAATTCCACATATATAATTATTTCACCCCACTGCAACTGGCCCTCTTCACCCACTCTGGCAGAGGCCACCTATGGCAGGCCCCATTAGTCAAGGAATTCTGGTCAGTGAAGTTTCAGATAATGGACTTTTTCTCTGCCCATCTGTCTCTTTGGAACATCTTATACCTGGTTTGGCTCCCACCCTTCTCTAAGGCCTAAAGACTTGGCTCTAACAGATAACTTAGGGACCCAACAGGGGAGTATCACTGGAGATACTAAAAATAGATAGTAAAATAAGCAAATAAATACTTTCCAAGCCATTTTCCCTTGTAAAAGATTTAAAGATTTTTACTATATAAACCAAGTATGGGGAGGAGACTTCTCGTGGACCAGAGATGATCTAAAGAATTCTTCAACCCTGCTATCTTTCCTGATTAAGTTCAAATCTGGTAATTTAAAAATTTATAACATTTGGTTTGATAAAAGGCAAGGGGAATATGTGACAAAAGTGCTAACAGGCCTGAGTCACTGTTTTGAAATAGGATTTCCCTCCCTCAGTATACAATCAAACATAAGAAAGCAAGAAAGTGGTAAAAATACTCAGCACTTCTCACACCAACCCATGAATAAACTAGGCCATAAAGCATTTCAAAGTATAGGTTTGCATTCATTTCTATCATTTTAGTCTGGAATAATTTAAATGAGAATGATGTGTAAATAATCTACTTCTTTATATTGGTTCATACAATGTATACTCCACATATTCTAGAAAACAAAATGCATGAATTCCTCATCTTATTAGGCATGACCATATTCGACATTATATTGTCTGTGAAACATGGTTAAATGCATCTTTTCCAGACTCCATTACCACAGTCAGAGAATATCACATTTATCAGTCAGGTCACGAAATCCAGAAAAGGAGGTGGAGTTGCTATCTTCTACAAAAAATCCCTAAATCTAAAAAAAATTACACAGGAATTTTGATCTTCCATCGTCTGTGAGCTGTTCTCAAATACCACAATCTACTTCTTACTATGCTATAGAGCCCAATTATGACATAGTTCATGCAAACAAACTAATTTCACTGCTAACGTGGGCTGCCTCTTGCCCACACCCTCTTATTTTCCTTGGTGACCTCAATCTACTTCTTTTAAATTGGACCCTAAATGAATGCACATTCAAACTCATACATGCAATCCTATACAATGCCGTTACTACACTGGGGCTGGATCGATTAGTAACTAACAACACTAGACTCAGCAACTTCCTTGATCTCATCTTCTGCAACAGCTCAAACTCAATATATGCCTACAAATACAAGAACTCTTTTCAAACAGTGACCACAGTATGATTGACTTTTATCTCAATTTATGTCCTTACAAAGAGGATCATAATGATGGATCCCCAAAATACAACTTCAAAAAAGCCAATTATGATCTCATAGATGCTGACCTATCATCTCTTGATTGGCACATTCTGTTCTCTAGCTGTAATACTACAGAAGATCATTATAATGCATTCTCGCTTGAACTTGAAATAGTTTTACATTGATAAAAAAAAAATCAGTACACCAAATACAAGATAGGCGGATTGTCGATGATCCTCATTCTGTCAAGGACCTTGGAGTACACATATCAAATGACCTAAGCGCCAGAGCTCACTGTAACAGCATTGCCAAAAAGGCATTAAGAGTTGTAAATCTAATGTTATGAAGCTTCTCTTCTGGAAATATTGAATTGCTAACTAAAGCATACAAAACTTTTGCTAGACCAATACTCGAATACAGCTCATCAGTCTAGAATCCGCACTGTATATCAGACATTAATACAACTGAGCGAGTCCAGAAGTATTTTACGAGAAGAGTACTACACTCCTCTGCTCGCAACAGAATACCCTATATCACCAGGTTTGAAATTTTGGGCTTGAACTATGCCACCTAGAGTTTGATTAAGCATAGTACACAAAATTATCTGCTACAATGTCCTACCAGTCAATGACTACTTCAGCTTCAATCGCAACAATACAAGAGCATACAACAGACACAAACTCAATGTAAACTGCTCCAAACTTGATTGCAGAAAGTATGACTTCAGCAATACAGTGGTCAATGCCTGGAATGCATGACCTGACTCTGTTACATCCTCTAACTCCCACTCCTTTAACCTCAAACTATCCACTATTGACCTCACCCCATTCCTAAAAGGTCTGTAAGTGGCATGCCTAAGTGTACAATCATGCCTACCATCCCTGTCATTCTGTCCCCATTTATTCCTAGTTATTTCCTGTATTCTTACTCATGTTTATACTTATACTTATTATCTTTTAAGCGATTGACAAATCAAATAAATAAAAACAAATATCCACCTAAAAATTAAAGGAAATTGATAGATAAAACCTGGCAATTATACTTGATTTCTTAACTAAAATGATTATTCAAATTGATTCAGAATCTGTTACTTTTAAAATATATTCATATACATCAATGTAAACTTATTTATAATTTATGACTAAAATAATGAGTAGCAAATAAAGGAGTTTATAACAAACAATGTATATAATATGGAACTTTCACTTGAACTTGGATTTAAAAGTAGCATATAGAAGAAACGGAAGATAGATGATTCATCAAAGAGGCTTACCAACAATTAGCTAATATTTTCATATAGAAATTTTATTTAATATTTTAAAGGCATACATAGAAACATACATTTGTGAGATAATATAAAAGCAACCCAAAAGGCTTTTTGGTTTATGTCAGTAAAAAAAAAGTGAAGCTATTGCTAGATGAGGATAGTAAGGAAGATGTTAAGGAAAGAATTCCTTCATTCCTGTTTTGCCTCAATTTTCTCTCAAAATGTTTTAACAGACCAAGTAAAACAACTGACAAAAAAGTGTATCTTTAGTCCCTAGAGATTGCTGGGAAAATCATGACTACTAAGATTTGAAACTAAAAGAAACTACAGATGTTATCTTGAGAGCCCTTTACATAATCTTTGAAAAATTATGGAAGGCAGGGGTAGCACCAGAAAACAGAGAAGAGCATGTTTTGTTTCTATCTTCACAAAAGATAAAAAAAAAGGTCTAGATAATTATAAACATGAATAGCTCCATATCATTACTGGGCAAAATTCTGGTATAAAATATAAACAATCAGCTTATAAGCATTTATAAAATTAAGAAAGGATTCCATGTAGGTTTATCAGAATGAATTGTAGCTAACCAAACTGATCTCCTTTTTGATAGCATGGCCAGTTAGCAAACCACAGAATGTGGTGGATATAATATACTTTGCTTTTAGCAAAGCATTCAACCAGATGTCCCAAAAGATTCCAACAGAAAATATGGCAAAATTTTGCATGAGTTGCTCAGTTTACTTTCACTGACAAATTCATTTCCCCCTGGGAAAAAAGAATTGCCAAAGATATCTGTCTGTTCTACTTCATTACTAGACTCGCTTAACCCAAAAAGAACTTCACAAGAAGCCAACCAAGAGTACTTGTGTAGATATATCAAATAATAGATCTAAAATGTCTATTTAATATCTAAGGGCCCATTTCTATTACCTTTTTAAGATTCTTTAATACCTCCATTTCATGCAAGTATACTGTTTCTATTTGTAGAATAGCACTATATCCAAATATGCTAAATTTAGTGAAATTGTTGACAATTTTACTAAAGGCTATTCTAATATGTGTTAGATCTCATTACATATGGCAAAGATTTATCAACAGTAGTAAATTTAATATACTTTATTCTTTTACAAAAATATGTTTCAAAAAGTTTTTGAACCAAGTTAACATAGTCAATAGGAGGCTGTAGGAATACAAGTTATGAGCTCCCCAATCTTCAACATATGATTCATATCTATTCCTTCTTAATTCCTTTATGCTATTATAAGCAGAAACCGATTGGTAAAGAAACTATCTGTGTGTTTGTGTGCATGTGTATATGCACACACACACACACACACACACACACACACATCCATCCAAATTCATAAAAGTAAATAAGACTGATCAGAGGCATTTTTTCAGGCAGTCAAGTATTAGATTTGCAGCTTTAAAAGGATCTCTACCATACTTAAATCATCTGGTAGCAAGAAGGTGGGTACTAAGATAAGGATCAGGCTGGAGGCAAATAAAGCTGTTATAATTATAGCTGGGAACACAATTTGTTAAAGGAAGTGTACTGTATAATTACAATTGAAATTTCAGCAACATGCCCACAGGCAATCTTACAGCTGTCAGGAACTGACAATGCTCATGAGTTTTTCTCAAATAGCAGATATTGTAGTAGTTTGAGACATCTTCTCTATAGCTAATTTGACTTTGAGGACTACAGAATGCCTCCATTCTGTATGCCTTCATTCTTTACCTATAGAAGGCCTTCTCTAGTATACAGAATAGAGTTTACAGTACGTAAATTTTATTTCACAGAATACAGAAATGCAAATATATGCCTGAATATATATTTCTGGAAAATATAACAAAATATTTTTTATAAATTCTTACAAAAATAAAATATTCCAGGAAGGCAGTTAAATAAGCAAACTGAATTAAACAGATTTAAAAAGAAAAAGGTTTAAATTCTGTCTAACCATATTACTGATTCTGTCTAACTCCCTTACAGATTGTGACTCAATCTGTGTCACCATGAAGTATTTACACTGTTGCCTCCTAATCAGTGCACAGTGATCTGATTAATCTGATCAGCTGAGTTGGGACACCAAGATCATGCAAAGCTGCCCATAGCTTATTGGTGTTCTATATAATCTAAGACTTTTCTGTAATCAATTAAGCACATATAAAGATCCTTTTGATATTCACATACCTTTTCCATAATACATCTAATATTTCTAATGTGAGCTCGAGTGCTGCATCCCTTTCTAAAGCTAATCTGTACATCAGGTAACTCTGATTATTTTTAACAGAATCTTGCTTGCATTGGAAATAAATGCAATCGTGGAATAGTCTCTGGTATTGCCCTTTTTTACTAATGGGATAAAAACATATATTTTCCAGTCCAGGCCATTGATATGTAGTCCATATCTCTTGATACAGGGCAGTGATGATGTTAATTAGCACTGGTCTTAATAATTCCACGGGTATTCCACCTGGGGCTTTACAATTCAGCAATTTTCCCATGGCCGATTCTATTTTTTCTTTCAAGATGTTTGATTCTTTATTAATTTGGCTGTTATCATTGCCGTCTTGATGATAAATCAAACTGCAATAGTCCTTCCATATACTATCGCTGGTCACTTAGTGCATTCCTATTGCAGATTTTAATAGTTCTGTGCCATGCTGAAAAACTGGATTGCATCATTCTTACTATGGCAAACATGACCTTCTTTAAATAACATATTTTGGATGCAATTACAATGTGAACTTTGCTGTCATCATAAGTAGTAATGTCAACTAACTTAATTTTAAAAGAGTACTGGAAGTATATCATTTATAAATGACCTAAGTCTAATATATGATTTCATGTATAAAAGAGCAACTTCTTTACTAAAATCTACTGAAACGTAAACTTCAACACAAGCAAAAAGAAAATTAGATACACTTATAAAGCATGATTTCTACTGTTGATGGCCGAGTCTAGGAAGCTAAATCATACGAAGAACAGTTGCAGGATTTGGATATATCTAGTTTAATGAAAAGATGGAATAAGGATGATATGATAGCGGTGTTCCAATACCTAAGGGGTTGCTATACAGAAATGGGACAACCTATTCTCCAAAGTATCTGAAGCTAGGACAAGAAGCAAATAATCAAAAAGAGAACTAACCTAGAATTCTGGTTGCCTCCAGAAGTTCTGTGTGCTTTGATACTAGAGGTTTTTAAGAAGAAATTGGACAATCATTTGTCTGAAATGGTATAGGGTTCAACACTAGAGATTTTTAAGGAGAAGAAGCATTGGTCTTACCTGAACGCGTCTTCTTGGAGTGCCATTAGAGAGTCCAAGCAAGGGTTAATTCCATTTCCAAGCTTGAGGACTGAGTCTGTCAAAGCTGTTAAGACCTGCCTCTGTTGCTAGGCAACCCCAGCTTCAGCGAAGTCAATGAGACAGATTCAACATGTCTTGGAAAACAAGAAACCACCAAGGATAAGGCAAGAAAACCATCAACAATTTCCCCCTTCACAAGACTAGATGGTCCACAGAGTGGAACTGGCACCCTCTATCAGCACTCTGAGAAGACGCATTCAGGTAAGACCAACACCTCTTTTCCATAGTGCTGCTGCAAGAGTCCAGGCAACGGAGATACCAAAGCGTAGTGTCCTATGGACAGACATCCATCCAATCCTGCAATCCCTGCTCCGAAAGAAGTTGTTGTAACACATGTCTACCAAATGCAGCATCCGCAAGGGACATACCAAAGCATAGTGTCCTATGGGCAGGCAGCCATCCGATCCTATTTCCCAGGGTCACCAGATGGAATGAAACAAAGAACGACTCCGACTTCCGGAAAGAGGCAGTCCACATAATATATATCCAGAGTGCTCTTCTCATGTCCAGAATATGCCATGTCTTTTCCAACCTATGTTTCCAATTAGGACAAAAGTCAGGCAACACAACCTTCTGGGCCCTGTGGAACCAGGAGTTTACCTTAGGTAGAAATGCAGGATCCAGTCTAAGGATCACCTTGTTTGGGTGTAAAATACATAGGTCCTATCGGACTAACAGAGCAGACAGTTCCGAAATACGCCTTGCTGAAATGATGGCCACTAGAAAGGAAACTCTGAAAGAAAGAAAAGTGAAACTGGCAGACCTAAAAGGTTTGAAAGATGCCTCAGTCAGGGATAACAAAACTTTAGCCAGGTCTCAGGTAGGGTACTTGTGAGTTATAGGTGGACACAGATTAGCAGCTCCCTTGATAAATCTGCGCACCATGGGGTGCTGTGCTCTTACCACGACAGAACCAAAAAAAGAGCTGCCACTCGACGATGGATGGTGATGACTGCAAGACCTTTGTCTAGTCTGTCCTGGAGGAACTGCAGGATTTGGGCTATGGTAGCCGATGGGGGTCAATCCCAAATCTGGAGGACCAGTCACAAAAGGCCGGCCAAGTGGCATCGTAGATGCGGTTCGTGGAAGGTCGTCTGGAGGCCTGAGTAGTTTGGATGACCCTGGAGAAGAGATGGACCATCTCAGGGATCTCCACTCATCCTATTGGTCAACTGTAGCCACTGAGGGTCCTGGTGGACCAGAACTCCCTGGAAAAGGGAGATCCTGTTTGGTGGAATCTTCCAGGGTGGGGTCACCGACAACCCAAGATTTGCGAACCAGGACCTCCTTGGCCAGTAAGGAACTAAAAGCAACTCCTGATCTCTTTCCTCCAACACTTTCCCTAACACCTTGGGGATGAATGGCAATGGTGGGAAGACATACAACAGACCCTGAGGCCACTGGTACCTGAGGGCGTTGATTCCCTTTGCCCCAGGGCAGGGAACCAGGAGTAGAATCTTGACAGTTGAGCATTTTCCAGAGTGGCGAATAAGTCTGCAACCAGCAGACGAACCAGTCCACCATCTCCTAAAGAGAGATGGATGGAGCCACTACTCCGAGTGATCCATCTTTGTCCTGCTCAATCAGTTGGCCTGTACATTTTCTACTCCCAAGATATGATCTGCTTTTATGGACAGAAGATGTTGTTCTGCCCAGAGGCCCATCCTCTCGGCCTCTCTCATGAGAGACCTAGAGTGAGTCCCTCCCTGGCAGTTTATGTGAGCTTTGGCTGCAACATTGTCCATGAGTATAAGGACACGAACCCTTTCTACACTGTTCCAGAATTGTTTGAGTGCCAGGAACACTGCCCTCAACTTTAGTCTGTTGCTGTTCCAGCCTCTGTCTTCGTGAGTCCTCCTTGAGCCATTTCCAAAAGGTGAGCCCCTCCAACTGAATAAGCTGGCATCGGTTGTTATGGTTAAGTGATGGGGCTTTCGGAATAAACACCTCCTGCTGATGGCCAGGGATAACCACCAAATCAGAGACCTGATCACTGGGGGGTGACCCTGCTAAGGAATGGCTCTTGCCTGCCTTCTGATATGGCAGGTGGAACCACTGCAGGGTCCTGGAATGAAGTCAAGCCCAGGGAATTATGTCGAGGCATGACACCATCTTCCCCAGGAGCCTTGACAAGAGGGCTAAGGTCACTGTCCTCTCCTTCCTTATCTTTTTTGTCACTGCCTGTAGGTTTCTCAGGCGGTCGTGGAAAAGGAAAACCCTGCAAGAAATGGTGTCTATTACTGCCCCCAGATGTAATAGCTGGTTGGATGGGACAAACTAGCTCTTTTTGATGTTTATGGAGAACCCATGGGCCTGCAGAACTTGAACAGTGAGCTGCAGGTCCCCCTTGCCCTGGGGTTCCGATGACGACTGAACGAATATGTCGTCCACATAACATTGCACTCTCACCAGGAGTGACAAAAGGAAGGCTGCCAGGACTGCAAAAATTTTGGTGAAGACCCTCTGTGCTGATGAGAGTCTGAAGGGAAAGGATCTGTATTGATAGTACTGACCCTTATAATAAAACCGTAGGAACCAACGGTGAGGGGCCCAAATGGGGATGTGAAGGTAAGCTTCCGCCAAATCGATAGATGTGAGGAAGTTGTCCTCCCAAATGCTCTGAAGGATGGAACTCAGTGATTGCATTTTGAACTTTCTTTATGCTACAAAGGCATTGAGACATTTGAGATCCAGGATGGGTCTCTAGCCCCGGAGGCCTGTGCCTCGCTGGTCCTCTGGAACCACCTCGATTGCACGGATGTCCAAGGTGGTGTATGGGGGATTCCATTAGGGCCTGTCGGACCTTGAGAGACCGGACAAAAAACCTCGGGGGCATGGAGAGGAACTCTAGTGAAAAACCTGATAGCACCCAGGAGTCCATAATGATCCCCTCCCATCGATCAGCAAAGTGGGTAAGCTGGCCTCCGATGGGAAGGGAAGGCAAGCAGTCACTTAGAGTGTCGGTGTGGATGACCTTCTCCTCCTTGAAAGGGCCGTTTATTTGGAAAAGGTTGTCTGCTCCGGCCTGCTTGGCTTTTGAGTATGGTGAAATTGCAAGTCCTGTAGATCTAAGCTGACTTCTAATAATCTGCCATCTTCATGGTAATCAGAGTAGATGGTAGGGTTTCTGCCAAGGCGTGGAAACCCTTCTGCAAACTCCCACCTGATGGTTTGGGAGATAAGGTGCTTGATGGCAGGGGAAATGTCTTCCTCCTCTATGGGAAGGCCGGCAGCAGTAGGAGTATATGAGGCCTCAGCAACAGGCCTCTGTTCATGATAGATTGTTGCCAAGTACCAACAATTGCTGTTGCTATGGGTCAGAGGCAGATTTGCTCCCTTCTTGAGTAGGCAGAAAAGCCTGTTCCCTTGAGCCATCTGGAGACAGATTTTGGCAACTAAGTCTGTCTCTTGAGATGTTGGAGACTTAGGGAAGACATTTTGGAAGGAAAATTCCTCATCTCCTAAGATGGAAGATACTGGGTTCTGTCTCTCCCTCTCCTTCTGACTTCTGGAAATGAGATTCTCCAAGGCCCTATGCCTCCTTTCCTCAGCTCTGGAGGGATTCCTGGAGGCAACAGCTTTGGTCTAAAAAAATTTTTGCTGCTCCTCTGGCTGTAGATTGGAAAGCAAAGACTTCCCTAGAATGGCTTTCTCTCAGGCTAGTCTGTGTCCTACTGCCACTGGGCCTCTCTTAAGGTTTTTTTTTTTTAATATATATAAAATTATATAAAAGGGTATATATACAGTCCAATCACAACAGAGTCTTCCCCGGTTCACACTGTGGACCTGTGTGCTGGGCCCAAGTCTGGGAAAAAAGGGGCACTAATTTTGTACACACAAAAGACTCATATGACTTTAAATATGGGTGTTTTGGATCCAAATCAAATAAATATCTCAATCATTGTACACATACTTGATTTTCTGAAAAAGATAAATTTATAGTTGTGTACTGGAATTAAATTGTCCACCCTAGATTAGTTCAAATCATTAGGACCAGAGTTCTGAAGCAGCTGACAGATGTAATCTTGGAACCATTGAACCATATCTTTCTAAGATCCTGGAGCACCAGGAAATTACCTGAGGACTGGAAGAGAGCTGATGTGGTTCCTATCTTCAAAAAAAGAGAAAAAAATGGATCCAGGAAACTACAGACTAATCCGCCTGACATCAATACCTGGAAAGATCTTGGAAAAGATAACTAAACAACAGAACTGCAAACATCTAGAAGCAGACAAAATTATAACCAGAAGCCAACATGGGTTTGTCAAAAACAGATCACATGAAACAAATCTTATTTCATTCTTTAACAAAGTGACTAAATTAGTCGACCAGTGAAATGCTGTGGACATAGTATACTTGGATTTCAGTAAAGTACACAAGAACCTACTTCTTGATAAATTAGAAAAATATGGGACAGACAGCATCACCATGAGATAACTGGCTGACCAACTGCACTCAATGTGAAGTCCCTAATGAAACTACATCTACCGAGAGGGAATAAATAGTGGGGTAGCCCAAGGTTCTGTCTTACATCCAGTACTCTTCAACATCTTCATAAACAATTTAAATGAGGAGATGGAGGGGGAACTCATCAAATTTACAGATGACACCAATATGGCATGAATAGCCAACATCTGAGAAGGGAGGCTCAAGATCCAGAAGTATCTTGACAGACTTGAACACAGGGCCCTATCTAACAAAATACAATTCAATGGTAAGGTTTTACATGTAGGTAGGAAAAATCAGATACACAGGTATAGAGTAGAGTCCTCTTGGGCTGTATTAACAGAGAGACATAATCAAGATCATGTGAAATACTAATACCATTTTATAACACTTTGGTAAGACCACACTAGAAATATTACATCAAGTTTTGGTTGCCACAATATAAAAAAGATGTTGAGACTCTTGAAAGAGTGCAGAGAAGAGCAACACAGATGATTAGAGAGGCTAGAGGCTAAAATATGTAGAAATTGGTGATCTCTTGTCTAGTAAAAAGAAGGACTAGGGTGACATGCTTGTAGCATTCCAATATTTGAAAGGATACCTTAAAGAAGAAAGAGTCAATCTATTTTCCAAAGCACTTGAAGGCACAACAAGAAGCAATCAAAGTGAGAACCAACCTAGAACTAAGAAAAAGTTTCTTGACAATTAGAATATTTAATCTGGATATTTTGGATTCCTCCAGAAGTTGTGGGTGCTCATTCACTGGGGATTTTTATGAAGAGATTGGACAGCCATTGTCTAAAATGGTATAGAATTTTCTGCTTGAGCAGGGAATTGGACTAGAAGACCTCCAAGGTCTCTTCCAACTATGTTATTCTGTTATTCATACTTGTGAGTTCCTACAGGCTTCTGGATATCAGAAGTTATAAATATGGCTTGGCTCATCAGCCAGGTTCTTCTGTTCTTTCATTTGTTGATGGGAGATATATTATTATAAGCAAAGTTCTAGCTAAGATTTATTCTTGATTACATGTTAAACCAGAAAGGAGTTGTAATAGAGGATTTTTCCAACACTATTATTCTGTGCGGGATGCTACCCATTTGTAGTAGAATTATTACAGTATATGAATTTCTCCAAACAGAGAAATGATAATGGTTCATTTCAAATGGTTTCCCATACTGTTTGTACATACCTGCCAATTTTCTTTCTCCCAAAGGTTGTTTTTTTAATTTAATATACTAGGAATAGACATAGCTATGAACACTCATGTGTGGTTATTCCAAAAACAAGTTGATACAGAGCAACCATTGGAAGCTCTGTTATATAATTTGTTTTACTTTCTTTTAACCATTTTCAGATCAACTGCCTTCTGAAAGCAGTCTTCATATGTACATATTCTGTTTAAGACTATTTTTAACATTCACAAAATCTAACATTTTATTTTGTGCTGAAGTTTATTCATCTTGGGAAGAGTCTAAAGAAAATGTCTATTATGTGCCAGACAGAAATATCATTTCATAGTTTCATTTGGGCAAAAAATATTAAAAAATTTGATAATCACTGGCTCTTTCACATAATTTTATAAGTTTACCATAGAGTCACCTATTTTGTTATCTCTGTGTAATTACTTTTGTTCTTTTGTTTTAATTTGCTTTCTGTTAGATTACAACTAATAAAAAATAAAAACTAGAATATCAGTATACATTTTGAAGTGGTAGTCATCCATATTGAAACACTCCTACATTTTTCCCAATTTGACTGTTTATTATTGTGATTTTAAACCTGTTTTCTTGGTATGGTTTGTATACAACCTCCATATACTGATAGTTCTTGATTTATGTTGTCAATGATGTTAAAAATTTCAGTTGCAAAGTGAATGTAATGTTGTGATCTCATTGCATAGTGCAGAAATTCTAGCACTTCAAATTACTGTCATTATAGGTCATTAAGCAAGGACATAACATGGTCACCATTTGGAACCTTCCCCACTGTTTGTAGGAAGCTGACAAAGAAGGTTGCAAATGGCCCTCAAATGACTGTGGAATGCTGCAAGATCTTCATTGTGAGCTAGGTACAAGCAACCAGATCATAATCACATTACGTCAGGGAGACTGCAATAGCTACAATTTCAAGAACCAATACTAAGTACAACTCTCTCAGCACTACTTAGTGCTAAATAAATCGTCACTGAACAAGGGCCATTCGTACTTTAAACACATGCCATTTTAATCCTGTTTTTATAACTTCTGCAAAAATCAGAGTTTCAATCTATTCTGATTTTTTTAAAAATTTCATTTCTGAAAAGAAATGAAAATGATAGGACATGCCCTTTGCATGGTTTTTTTTAAAAAATAACTTTCTTTAAACATTCAAAGGGAATAAAATATAAATTTTATTTCATACAAATATATAAATACTTTGGCATTTCTTATGTACACACTACAATTTGTAAAATCTCAGTCATAAGTCATTTTCAATTTCCCCAAATGTTAAGAGACAGGAAAAAAGTTGTCATTCTTTACTTGAATACCATAAAATGAAATTACTAATATAATCTGTAACTTTAAACACATGCTACTGCAAAAGGAGATAAATCCTTTCATTCCTGGACAGAGTTAAGGGAAACTTGGCATTAATAGAAAGAATGCAAAGTTGCACCAACATGCTTTAAGACATCTAGAGAAATGAATGTTGGGAAAACCAGAAATTCTTCATTTAACATATAAAAAGTTTAGATAAACTTGCCTTTGATAATCAACTGAATAAACTGTGCTACCAGCATCAAGGGATGGTGTTGGGATATCTAGCAGGTGTCGTAGTTTATCACAAAACCGTCTAAAATAATTGGAAGTGACAACCAGCACTACCACAAATGATTTATTAGTCTTTCACTCTGCTTTTCAGCTTCCTCGGGGCCAGAATAAATAATTTACCAACTCTGTACTTCCAATCATTAATTCTTCCCTGTGCTTCCAAACTACATTTAACTCTGCTGGGTTCAGTTGAATTAAAAAACACAATATAAAAACACTTACCTCCCCTTGCCCCAAGAACAGTACAATTTTGCTGCATCTAATAATTTAAAAAAGTCAAGTAAACAAATTCAATATCAGGCAAGAAGTTATTCATTCTATCTGTGTATTCACAGACTTTAAAAAGGAGAGAAATAAGAATTAAACAAATACAGCAACAGAAAGGGAACATATTTGAAATATCTGAAATATTATTTCAAAAATAAAATATTAACTGCATTTTCTCCTACCAGTATTGGTGCTAGATCAGTTTTCTTCAATATACATGCAAATAGTTCTCCTTCTTACCTTAAATGACAAATATTGATAAAGCAATGTTATATTGTATAGCTTTATTGATTAGTCAATTTAGTACATTAAGAAATAATGGGTGTCAGGCACACTAAAATAAAACAGAATAAAATACAATAGAATAAAGTAAGTGATATAAAAATGAATAAAACAATAATGAAATTGCTTTTTCCCTGCAACTAAAATCATTTCGATAATTAATTGCTTCCCTGCAAATTTAAAAAATGGTTACTTGTATTTGAAACAAAAAGTAGAATATTTTTTCAAACTAAAATAGATTTAAGAGAAAAAAAATTATTACACACAAGGTACAATTTACTTTAGAGCATAAGCTACCATATTTCTATAATGTGGCAAAACAAAACACTAAATCTCTTCCTAAATCCATTTTTATGGAACCTGCTTGTGTCTCATTAAGTGAGTATCTGTGATTAAAATAGAGATAATTTTATGATACACAATGTATTGCATTGTTAAAGCAGCATCTGTTTATGTCAGAGGATAACATATTTTAGGGAAAAAGTACACAGATATAAAAAGCAATCCAGACTTTGATGATGTGTATCTCTATCTCTCTCTCTCTCCCCCCCCCCGTGTGTGTGTGTTATATGTAAACATATATACACATGCTACTAAATGTTTTAAGGGGTTAAGGTGCAGGTATTTTGCATCCTTATAAAAACTCAAACTGCTTGAAACATTCAGAACAATTTTATCTACAGACAGCTTTATTTTATATCCTGTGGGACTACAGCAGCTCCTCAAATTTTAAGTGCTCAGAAAAAAAAAATTCTGTAAAACTATCAGGACTAATCAATAAGACTTTTAGCAAATGACGTTGTCTGAAATGAAATATATGATTTATAAGTAAACTGTATTATTCTCATATAAATATTTCAGGGTTTATATTATAATGTATATGAAAATATTGTAGTGTTCATATAATAATAATCAATTTAGCAACAAAATACTCAAACTTCTTATAGTATAATATTCACACCAGAATTTTAATACTTCTGAGCATGAATAGCTTTTAGAACAGGTGGGATTCAAATGTCTCAACAACCAG
Organism: Hydrophis major; assembly: GCA_033807585.1. Taxonomy (NCBI): domain Eukaryota; kingdom Metazoa; phylum Chordata; class Lepidosauria; order Squamata; family Elapidae; genus Hydrophis; species Hydrophis major. The sequence continues at coordinate 134,557,139 of CM066343.1, forward strand.
CACTGTGAGTGTGGCCTAATTTGTGGATGTACCTTGGTGATCATGTGACTGACGGGGTGTAGCTTGTATGTAAATATTGTAAATATTTATGTAAATATTGATTTTTTATTTAAAAAAGAGCAACTTTTATCCAAAATCAGGCAAAGCAGGCAGGCAGATTGAGTTGTTCACAGAATCACAGATTCATTCACAGATCTACCATTTGGCAATCTACTACCCGAATCTGCACTGAAAAATAAAAGCTTCAGTCCTAAGGAAGGTTCAGCTCTACTTTTAGATTAGCTAGAAAGCAATTTTAGCTAATCTAAATCTCCTGGCACAGCAGAACAGCTGATGGCCGGGGGGAAAAAATAGCAACTTAACACGCAAGTTTGCCAAGAAAGGCATGAGTGGGCGGGGAGGGGTGGGATGGAGCCAGCCAGTGGCATGATTTGCCGATTCTCCGAACTGGGCAGAATCATGTTTCTCTAGAACCAGTCCGACCAGATAGAATCCCATCCGTTTTAGAAGCATTTTAAGACTATCCGTATATATTTTTGTAAAAATCATAGCACTTGAATACTCTCTTGTATTCATTGAGATTTTCTATCAGAAAGTAATATTTAATCAGTTAATGCATTTTCCTGAAAAAACAAACATTGCACTACAGTTTAGTATAACCAAGTAACCTAATATAAAAAGAGCATTGTCTTACCTGAATGCTTCTTCTCGGCATGACGATGGAGAAGCCACAGATGGGTTTGACATATGCCTTTCTGCCCGGAGACTGAGTCCGTAAAATTTTACCATACTCCTTTGTCAACTGTCAACTTTCCCAGTTTACGATGAAGGCACAGTCATCTGAAGGATTCTTTGCTGCCATTGGCTCTTCCTGTCCTAGAGAAAGGACCTGACGATCTCCGGGGGGAGTGGATTCTCCATCATCATGACAAGAAGAAGTGTTCAGGTAAGATAATGCTCTTTCTCCAGCACGTCGATTGGAAAATCCATACATGGGACATACCAAACCTGGCTGTCCCTATGGTCCTGAGTCTCCCTATTGATATGCACTTGCTGGAGCACCCACCTGCCAAAGGCAGCCTCAGCCGAGGCAAAGGTGTCCAGCTTGTAATGGCATACAAAGGGAGATGGTGAGGACCATGTCGCTGCTCTGCAGATCTCTTCAATCGAGGCCTGCGTTGCCCATGCAGCTGTAATTGTAGCACTTCTAGTAGAATGGGTGGTTAATTATCTGGGAACAGGAACAGACTATATCTCGTAGGCCTTGGCTATACATGCCCTTATCCAATGGCCTATGGTCAATGAACTGTCCTTTAAATCTAGAGAAGACAGTTGGAACGAGACAAACAATGATTCAGATCTACAGTGAGGTGAAGCTCATTTGATACATCTACACAGTACCCTCCTCACGTCCAGAGTGTGCCATTTTTGTTCTACCGTATGAGAAGGTCCTGAACAGAAGTTTGGCAGCACTATCTCCTGGGCTCAATGAAACCAGGAGTTGATCTTGGGGACAAAGGAAGGATCCAGATGTAGAACTACCCTGTCTGCATGGAAGGTGCAAAGTTCCTCTATTACAGAAAGAGCGTCCAGTTCTGAAATTTGCCTGGCCAAGGTGATGACCACTAAAAAAGCAATATTGAATGACAGGTATTGCAGACTTGAAGACCTAAGTGCTAAGGTAAAAGTGTGTAGAATTTTAGACAAGTCCCAAGTTGGGTACCTGTGTATAACAGGCTGTGTCATGTTAACCGCCCACCCTTAGGAAAGAACACACTACCGGATGGTGCACTATGGATTCCAAGTCCACATAAGTCAGCACCGAGGACAAGATAGCCACTTGTCTCTGGATAAAGTTTTTGGCTAACCCTTTTTCTAGACCTTCTTGTAAAAAGTTCAAGATCTGTGAAATGGAGACAGATGTGGGGTCCAGACCCAACCTAGTACACCAGCTGCAGAATGCCTTGCAACTAAGAGACATAAATTCTATTGGTGAAAAGCCTTCTGGAAGCTTCGATTGTTTGTATCACCTTCCCTGAAAAGTTGTCCCTCATCAGGATCCTCCTCTCAAGTACCAGGTGGTCAGTTGGAGCCACTGAGGCTCTGGGTGGACCAAGATCCCTTGGCTGAGTGAGACCCCATCCTGATGGATTCTCCAAAACCAGGACACAGATGGTCTGCATACCATGGCCGTATATGAGTAATATCTCTGCCTATTCTGCTAGAAGTTTCCTATAACTCTTGATATGATGGGAAGAGGAGAGAATGCATATAATAGCCACTTGGGCAAGGGCAGCAGAGGGTGTTGACTCCCTCTGCTGCTGAAGTCAAAACCTCGTGAAATATCTGGGCAGTTGAGAGTTCGTTGGGATGGCGAACAAGTCCAGGACCAGATGGCTGAATTTCTTGCACATTTCCTAGAAGATGTCTGGGTGGAACTGCCACTCAAGAGTGGTCCACCGTGGTCTGGCTGAAAAAGTCTACCTGTGCATCTGTCGCCCTTGAGATGTGCTCCGCCTTGATGGAACTCACATGAGCCTTTGCCCAGAGAAATAGTTGGTCCACCTCACGCATGAGGGACCTTGAGTGGTTGCCCTCTTGGCAGTTAATGTGCACTTTTGCGGCCATGTTGTCTGTCATGATCAATATGTGTTGTCCTTCTACAGTGGTCTGGAAGTGTTGGAGGGTGAGGTGGATTCCTCGGAGCTCCAGCCAGTTTATGTTTTTCTTTAGGTCTGCTTGAGACCATTGTCCTTGAGCCAGCTGGTGCTGGAGATGGGCTCCCCATCCAAACAGACTGGCATCTGAGGTCAAAGTCAGGTGGCTGGGCTCCTTGAACAGTGTTCCCTTGGCTAATGCTGGGAACACCCACCACCTGAGGGACCTGAGTGTCTCTAATGGCATCCTGACTTTGGAGGTGGAATTGCTGCCCCCTGCCCTCTGGAATGGTAGCGAAAACCATTGCAGGGTTTTTAAGTGTGATCGGGCCCAAGGTACTATGACTATGCAAGAGACCATCTTTCCCAGGAGCTGTGTGAGTAAGGCCAACGGAACGAATTGTTCCGTCCTGATTTGGTTGTCTAAGGACTTGATGCTGTCCTGTTGCTCCTGGGAAAGATAGATCTCACACAACCTGATGTCTATAACTGCTCCTAGATAGAGCAAACGAGTCGTTAGTACAAGATGAAAATTGATGGAAAATCCATGTTCCTGAAGAACACAGATTGTCGTTTCCAGATCCTTCTAAGCTAGCTGGGTCAAGGAAGACTGGATGAGGATGTCATTCAGGTAGCACTGGAGATGTACTGGGATTGTCCTTAGGTGCACAGCCAGTGCTGGTAGAACTTTTGTGAAGGACCTGGGAGCAGAGGCTAGGCCAAATGGCAAAGCTCTGTACTGGAAATGATGGCCCGAGTAACAGAATCTGAGGTACCATCGGTGCAGGGGGAGGATGGAGATGTGGAGGTAGGCTGTCAAGTCGATGGAAGTCAGGAGGTCATCCAACCTGATGCCATCCAAGATTGACTGTAGAGAATGCATTTTGAACCTCTTGTATTTTAAATGGACGTTCAATTTTTTGAGGTCCAGAATTGCTCCCCATCCCCACCGAGGACTTTGGAACTAGGAAGAGTATTCAGTAGATGATCTCCTAGAACTGGATCGATGGCCTGAATGTCCAGTAGGTATTGAATTGCCATGTCCATAAGATCCCTCTTGGTGGAGTTCTTGGAGATGGGGAAACAGATGAAGTCCCTCGGACGAATGGAGAGACATTCCAGAGTTAAGCCAAATCTTAAGGTATTCAGAACCCACAAGTCTGTTGTAATTTTCTCCCACTGGGGGGTAAATAAGAGTTAGATGCCTGCCAATGGGAGGAAGGCTCTGGCAGTCACTTGAAGTGGAGAAAAGGACAACCCCTTGATACACGAAAGGGCCGCTTGGCCAGAGGTTGTTGCCTGTCCCTAAAGGCCAATCTGTCTAGTTGTCAGTCAGATCTTGGATGGTAAGGGCGTTGGAATTTAGGGTGGTCAGTACCAGTGTCTGGTGGATGAAAGGAAAACTGATGGCCATAGGGTGAAGCCTTCGATCTGCCCATCTGGTGGTAGAGGACAACTTTGCATTTGTTCTCAGTGAGGAATGGGTTCAAGGCCTCTCCAAAGAGAGAGGAACATAAGGAGCTAAAGCCAATCTCCATTTTGTCTTGGCATCCGCTTGCCATTGGTGAAGCCATAGCAGACGGGCACCATGGAGAACTGGGCACCATGTAGGGAGGAGTCAGTCGAAAACTCAGCCGCTGCCACCAGCTTATTGATGTCCTGTGTATTTGGGTCTCCTCTGTGGGAACTCTAGCCTGCAACTATTTTAGCCAAAGTAAGGAAGTCCTGACAAAGAATAAAATAGCAGTGGCCACCTTTACTGCCCAGGCATTGGCTAGATGTGTTCGGCAAAAATTTAGTTCCACCTTCTGTCCTCTGCTTTCAGGGCCTCTGCAATGTCCCCAGAGATTGCTGAAGGGGAAACCAGAAAAGCTAACAGATCACCTACAGAAGGTAACTCTAAAGCGTTTGATAAGGCGGGAGCCATGTTGAAAAATCTTCTGTCATTTCCTCCCAGTTTGGGGAAGGTGCCAGGTTGATTCCACTGCCTCTGAACCACATCCAAAAACTTTAGGACACAGGATGTTCTCCTGCATTACAACAGGTTTGGAAAACACAGTATTATCCAGCACTTGAGGATCCAATGGTTCCACAAGTGCAGGGGGTGTAGTTCCAATTTGGGCCGTGGCCCTGGCCTTTTGGGGGAGCGACTTAAATAGTGCTGGACAGAAGAATCCAGTGAATGGGGGGGTCAGGGGAAAGGTCAAGGTCATCGTCCAAAAACCCTTGCTCCCTCTGGTCCTCATCCTCTATTACTGGTGCCCTGCTTCTAATAGAATGGGTGGGAGATGTAGACCCATGTGACTGTCCCATCTCCAAGAGGAATTGATACTGATGGGACAGTTATGGAGGAGGTTCAGAAATTACAGAGGCAGAGCATCCCCCAAGCTGAAGAGTGGTGGGCACACCGCCTGAGAAATTGCCTGTGAGATGAGAAATTGAAGTTCCTCAGACAGGCCTATCTACTGGGCGCAGCCTATCAGACAGGCCTATCTACTATCCCTGCCTATCTACTACTGGGCGCAGCTCCACCGCAGTAGAGGTAAATGTTGCCTCAGGTTAGGTTGGCTCCCTAACCTGAGGTTCAGCCACATCTGTTGCTATGCAGGCAAAGAGAGACAGTTCTGCCTCATCCTGATTATCTGTTGGAAAAAAAGACAACTGTTCTCCACCACCCTCTGGTGACCAGTTCATAGGAACTGCAACATTAGTCTGCAGGATTTGCTGAGGGCGGGAAATGGCTGTTTCTGTCAAGGGAAGAGAGGATATACTTTCCTGCTCTGCTATCTTCTCAGCTCTGGATAACTGCTTCTCCAAAACCTTCTGTCTCCTGCTGGCATCTTTCTCTTCAGCCCTTGATGGTTTCCTAGAATAGATGGCCTTAGCCTTGATTTTATCAGTTGCATCTTGGCTGGCTGACCTAGCTCTTCTGGAGCTGGTCTTTTTGCTGAGAGCTGATGTGGAGGTTCCTTGCCCTTCCATGTTGTCTGCTGACAGGATCTGTTCAGCCATTTTGACAGCTTTCTTAGCCCAAGTAAGAAACTGCCTTGCCTGCAGCAGAACACTGCTGCCCTGTTCTTCCATGGATGCCAGTTGCTCTTATTAAAATGAGGCTAAGTTGGGCTGGGCCTGTGACGGCAAAACCATGAAGATGGGGTAGCCAGCATGCACCTCCTGTAGCCACACGTCTCTTGGCTGCCTGAATTAGAACAAGCTGTCCGGATGGAGATTTTGACAGATGAAAATCACTGGAGATCTAAACAGCTTCCCAACTAGCCCCTGGTAATCAGTGAATTACAATGAAGGCACTAAAGCCGCGAGGTTGGGGCACTTAACAAGCCCAAAAAACAGCTGTTAAGCAGCTGCGGAGCTTCAGACAAGCAGCGCTTTGGGATAGCGGCACCTCAGGCAAGCATCGGGCTTCCCTCATGTGGGAAATTACTCCTCTTCTGATGCAAGGCTGGAATCGAAGTTTGGCTAGAGGGAACAGCTGCATCGATAGACGGACGGAGAAAAGCTTCCACAGCACTTTGACAGCGCTGAGAATTCAAACCTGCCAGCACAAGATGTCAGAATGAAGAATCCAGTGTTTCTACCAAAAGATTTGACAGCCAATATTTTGCCATGTCCCTATGGGGCAAGACTGAGTTATGAACTGGGAAAGTAACAGTTGACAGAGGGGCACGGTAAAAGTTTAAGGACTCAGTCTCTGGGAAGAAATGTATGTGTCAACCCCATGTGTGAATTCTCCAATCGACGTGCTGGGATCTCCAGACAAAAATTTATGTATTCAAGATTTTGAAAACAGACCTCTTCCTTTCTTGGCAAAATTCTAGTTTTGCTTTTTCCATTGAAACATTTATTCAAAACTTAAATCAAACATCATCTTAAAAAAAGATATGCGGTACTTCTACAGATTTAGAGGAGGCATCCCTTCCAGTTTGAGAGGATGTCTTTTAACTCATCTGTTCTCTTTATTAATAGTGGTCTTAAAAATAACCTTTAAAGGTTATTTATAATCAGTCAATGTCTGATTAATTAAATGAATAGACAAAATTCTTAAAATTAAAAATATAACTTACATGAATGCAATGATCAACTTTTCATCTATTAACATATGCTTTATACACTTAGGAAAATTGCTGTATTTATTCAACTGATTGCAAGTATTTTCTGCTACAATTATATTTCTTTATTTAAAAAAAAAACATATGAATGCTTCTCAAATCCAGCACCTTGTCCATATTGCGAGAGAAGATAACAGGACAAAGTAAGGAATTGCTAGTATTGGAAAAATATAGTGCGGCTTTGTGATACAGGACCACTAAGGCAGCCATGAAAATCATCCTAGGTCGCCTTGAAATGACCTGATTAAAGGGGCTTTGGTGAAGTTGCAATAGGCTCAGCAAGCTGACAATATATTATCGTATATAGCTACACAAATCCAAACAAGGTGCTTTCCTCCTTTCTGTTGTTTTCTAACGTAATATCCCCTTTTCACCTAATTCTTCTCCTTTTTGGCTGTTTTTCCAAATCTCAAAGTCTTCTTTTCCTTTTTTTCTTTCTCCTTTCCTTCCCCAACCAAAGTCACTTGTTCATCAAAGATGGCTTCTTCTTTGTCCCAGTCATCCTGTTGCACATTCAGGTTTACGAAAGTACAAACCACCATTTCTAAAAATTGAAAAAGAGTGCCAAGAGCATCCTTTCCTTCTTGCTTTTCTTTTTCATATTTTTGGTATACAAGTTTCAGTCCATCCACAAGTGATGCCATTGTATAGAGAAAAAGTTTTTCCAAACAAGCACCCAAGTGCTTTCAATCAAAGAGAATTCTCAAAAGTTCCAGAATCAGCAAACAATCCAAACAAGCTGTTTCCCCTAAATACTTTCTTCTTCTTCACTTTCTCTTTCTGGGGCTAAATTTTAGTCACAAAGTTCCATTTAAGATATATCTTTTAGAAGTCTTATTGATGTTTAATAACTCTTTAAAATTTTAGGCAATCTTTTCCTTATTTTCAAATTTGCTCCAATTTTTTTTTCCTCTCCCTTCCCACTCACAGCCAAAAGTTTTTTTTTTTTCCTTTAAATGTTCAGAAATCCTTATCCCTTCAGCATTCAATTACCTCTAATGCAGGTTTTCGGATTTCTCTTATAATTCCATCCGCTGTCACGTTAGGAAGGAGAGTGAAAAGAAAAAAAAATACTTTCCCTTTTAGGATATTCGCCGCTTGTGACTCTCTCTGGAAACAATGTATCCTTAGCAACCTTCAAAATTCCAGGGCACTCTCTCGCTTTGTCCTAGTCAAAAACAACTTCCCACTTTCTTCCTCCTGCACGATCTTGTCCAGCTGCAGGTTTCTTCGTGGCGGCCATTACTGACCGCCACTCCTCCGCCTTGGGAAAAGGGGGTTTTGCCGGGCAGGGAGGGGGTCTGCGACACCCCCAAACCCCTATCCGGATCCGTCTTCAGCTGCCTCTAGGGGGCAGCTATATCCCCCAAATCCAACGGATCAGGGGAACCTTGGCGGCAAACGCAGCAGGGATCGCACAGTATTGCGAATCCCTGCCGCTGCCGAAGCCTTGCAAACCAGAAGCTTCTTTTTTCCATCTTGACATATTCCTTTTAGGGAGAATTTGGATCTTCACCATGATTCCAAACTGTGGTTTATTAATCATGGTTTAATATACCAATAATAATTTATTGTAAGGAGGAAAGCAGAATAAAAGGGAGGTGGAGAGACAAGGGGGTAAAGAAGACAAGGAGAAGAATAAGCAAGGGAGAAAGGAAGGGATGAGAAGCCTTAATGGTGGGGAGCAAGATGTAAAGAAACAAAAGTCTTTTAGAGATAATGGGTAAATTTTATTAAAAAAAGGATTCTGGAAAGATACATAAGATTGTATTTTTACATTTGTATTTAGAAATAACTTTAGATAATTGGAAATAATATGCAATTTAAAATGTGATAAAATATTTAGTATAATTTAGTGAATTTTTTTTTAAGAAAAAGGGAATACTTTAATGAAGTAATGATTTAAGATATGTGATGTGGGGGGGGGGAAATAATTTTGGAAAGAATAAGTGTTCCCATAAAGGTATGATATTTAATTGAAATGGGTAAAATGCTTAAGATATAAATGATTGTTAATATTAATGATTAGACTATGTTATTCTAGTGAAATTTTTCGTGAAACGAGAGATTTGAAGTAGGAGAAGGGGGAACATTTTAATGAAATAATGATTTATAATAGGTGATGTGGGGGGGGAATAACTATGGAAAGTACGTGCTCCCATAAAAGTATGTGATTTAATTGAAAAGTAATGTGCTAAGTGTTTAAGATACAAATGAATATTAATATAAATGAATAGATTTGTATTGGTATTGATAATACTGTATAATTTTAGAATGTACCAGACAGAAACCCAATGTAAGCTATGTATTCTATATTAAGTATTATAAATGTAAAGAGATAAAGAGATAAAGGCATCATACTTCAATTAGCGTACAGGAGAAGTTTTTCTTTAAAGAAGAAAGATAAATGGATAGTGGAAATAGAACAGACAAAGAATAATAAATATTATGATTCAAATTGAGATGAGATAAATAAAATAAAATTAAGAAAATTTAAGAAAGGAGAAGTTATATAGAAAATTGAAAATGCTAATAAGATATGGAATGATATACAAAATGAATATGAATTTGAATTTGTGTCTGTACCAAGAGTTTTAACCCGGGACTAAGCAACTTTCAGAAAAGAGATTTTTTATGTTTCTATGTTTTGTGTTTTTGTGTGTTTATGCTTGAATGAGCTAATAAAACCTTGGAGGAATGTTAGAAAAGGATAATGGAGAATAAAAGATAGAAGAGAATAAAGTAATCCAGAAAGGAAAAATAAGTATAGTGAATAAAAACGTATAAAATAGATAAATATAGAAAAGAAATATAATTGAATGAAAGTATAGGGAGAAATAATGAGGAATATGAAAGATATCTATGTGTTTATAAGGAGATGTGTTAATGAGGTAAATGTTTTATTTGCTTAGAATTTACAAATAACTTTCAGAAAAAAGTTTTTATGTTTTTAGGTTTTATTTTTTGTATGTCTTTAAAAATTAATAAAATTTGTTTTAAAAAAAAATCCAAACAAGGTACAAATGGACTTTTCCAATGCGAAATGTTTGAAGCAGTATCAAAGGGCCAAGTGATAGGACACAGCACAAAACAAAATAGGAACTTTGAATATGATCTTATTTCCTAACGGGAAATAAAACAGAAGAAATATGAAAAATAATAGAAAAGAGAGATAAAGTTAATGGGGAAATTATTTGAACTAACTAGCTGAAGTAAGTTGCAACTGATATGATAGTAAGAAAGTTCATAAAGAATACTTGTTTATCTATCCAGGAGACACAGCAAAGAATGGAATGGGCTTCTTGGTACATCCAGAACAGAAATAATGGAAATCTGAAAGGTTTTCCCTACACATAGTAACAGAAGGATCAAGCATAAAACAAACATCACAGTTCAAATATTTAGGAACAATGTTTACTGAAGATGGAAAATTTGCCAACAAGATGCAGTAAGGCAAACCAAGTATTGGGAGAGCTAGCTGCACTCCTACAACTTAAGGCAGAATAGATTAGTACAAAGAAACATTTCATACAAAACATATTCATCCCCATCTTATATTATCAGCAACAAAATGGACACTAATGCATAAATGAAAGTTAGTTACAATGGAAATTAAATGTTTGAGGAAAGCTGTTGGAGTGACTAAAAGGAATGAAACAGAATGCAATTACAAGGAAAGGATTGGAATAGAATCAGTATTAAACTACATACAAAGGCAGCAAATAAGGTAGTTTGCCCATCTTTAAAGAATATCTGGGGATTCCATACCATGCAAGACATACATAAAAAAAATAGGAGGTCAAAGAGCAAGAGGGAGGCCCAGGAAAAGTTGGAAAGACAACATAAAAGATATGCTACAGCAGTATCAAATAACATGAGACCATGAGAAGTGCAAGAACCAAAACTTTTTCTCCCTCAACATCCAAAGTGGAAAAGAAGAAGAAGAAAGAAAAAACTGGATGGCCATCCTGCCAAAGCTAAATCGCTCTAGGAAAACAAGGAAAAATTTCAATTCAACAAGAAGTGCTATATTATCTCAAATATTTCTTCTTCAGAGAACAAACTAAAATAAAGTAAGATTCTGAAAAGTTACCTACATTGGATAAATTTAAGCCACTGATTTATGTCTTTGATGCAAAACTGCACTAAATCTACACCAGAGGATATTCTGAACTGTGAAATTGGAACAGGCCAGATTATTTTTTCCATTCTTCCATCCTTTTCTACCAGTGCAATCAATGGCAGAAAATGTAAAGATTTTAGTCCAAGAGATGCGATAAACATCAAATTACTTCTCTCTGTATTAGATTATATTTTAATATTTGCACTGTATTCTTCCTGTTCTTTCAAGGTTTACAATAATCATTCTCTTTTTTAAAAAAAAGCTTATCCCTTATATAATCTTTGTTCTGTTTGTTTGCGCTAAAAATAATTTCCGCATTGCTAAGTATCTTAGTTCTACTGCCATCTGAACATTATTTGATCACTTTCCTTAACCAAGAATTTTAAACATATGTTGTTACTTGCAGTTGGATCCTTCTTGTTTCTTCATACTAAACACCTTGACTGAATTAGTGCTATTGTTTTTCTTCAATTATTTGTCAGCTTTGGAATCGTTATTAAAAGCTGCCACACAGCTGCGGAGGATTGGAGGGGGCTGATGTTGTTTGAGTAGCTCTCAGTAGACAAAATAGATTCTTTAGTAATTCAAGGTCATTGTGAATGGCGCAAGAATTGGATCTGAAGGGGGATTGGTTCACATGATATATGATGTGGGGAAAAGGGGATGGTTTGTAGGTTGGGTCCTTGTGGGAAGTCTGGAGGGGGAGACTTTAGTTTCGGCATTCCACAGAGGTACCAAGTTTCTATTCTAATAAAAGTACTTTGAGATTATGGTTGTCTTGGAGTTACTGGCTAGAATGGATAATCTCTGGAACTCTGACACTATTTTTATTTTTTTTACTGAAAATTTGTAACCCTGGTGTTATTTTCAATTTTTAATTGTATATTGTATATTCATCTACTTACATAATTTTTTCAATTTATATCCATGGATCCTCTTTTAAATTATTCTCCATTATATTTAATCCACCAAATTCATCATATCCTTGTCATGCTTCTTATTTCTGAATTCGATACTGATGCCTCCCTTTTTTAAATCTTGAATTCTGGTTCTTTTTCATTATTTTTTCTTAAGTTATATTATGCTTCTTTCAAGCCTTTGAGGAAGATTTTCATATGGTCAAACATGCTATGTAAAGTATTTTTGCTAGCTTCTTTTATTTATAGCTTTTGGTCTATATTTCAAAGGGTTCCAGATTGAAAGATACAAATCTAAAGCAACAAGTAGTTTACAAAAAAGTGGTGTTGGTTAGACTTACCAGTGAACGCCCTTTCTAAATACGCTACAAGAGAGTCTAGCATTGGGATATGACTCAACCCTCTGATGTCATAGACCTGAATCTGCCACTATAAAAAGCCAGCCTCTGCTGAGAGCTCCAGCTTTTCTGGCAAAGAACTTGACAGACATAGATTGTTACTGGAATACAAAACCAACACAGTGAGAATACCCCCCCTCAAAAAAAACAAGGCCAGATGGCCCCAGGGTGGGGTTAGACTCTCTTGCAATGTGTTTAGAAAGGGCATTCACTGATAAGTCTACCAACGCCACTTCTCCAGAATGCTGCTTTGAGAGTCCAGCATTGGGACATACCAAAGCCGGCATGCCCCAGGGAGGGCCTCCATCTGATCCAATCAATCTGGCCCTGGAACTACCCTCTGGAGTACCCTTTGTCCAAATGCTGCTTCTGCAGAGGCAAAGGAATCCAGCTGATAGTACCAGATAAATGGAGAAGTCGAAGTCCAGGTAGCCACCTTACAAATCTCAATAGGTGCCTGGATAGCCCAGACTGCTGAAGTCGCTGCACTCTGAGTAGAGTGTGCCATCAGTTTCTTGAGAACTGGCAGGTCCAAAGTCTCATAGGCAGTAGAAATGCACACCCTTATCCACCTGCTTAACATGGGAGATGAAGCCTTAGACACGTTGAAAAGACGCAAACTTTGCTTTGGTTTTGCAAAAGGGAGCAGTGCGTTTTAAATAAATCCGGGGCAGCCTTTTCACATACAATGTGTGCCACTTACGTTCCAACATATGTTGGGGCTTGGGGCAAAAGTCAGGTAGTGCAATGTCTTATGTCCTATGGAACCAAGAATTAAATTTTTGGCACAAAGGAAGGGTCCAAACGTAACACTACCCGATTCTCATGGAAAATACAGAGATCGGGCCCCACAGAAAGCTTTGGCTGCCAGTTCAGAAACCCTTCTGGCTGACATAATCACCACCAGGAAGGCTACCTTCAGGGGTCAAGGGATGAAGTCCCACCATACGTAAGGGTTCAAATGGAGGACCCATGAGGGCCTGAAGCACCTTAGGGAGATCCCAAATGGGTTATCTATAGACAACGAGGGTGAAGATTAGAAGCTCCTTTCAATAATCTACAGACAGATGGGTGATGGGAGGGGGCGAATACTTATCCCATGACAAGACCGACACTAAGGTCACCACCTGTCAGCAAAGAGTGTTTGGCGCTAGCCCCTTGTTCAACCCTTCCTGGAGAAAATGTAACACCTCTGGGACAGATACTGAAGTAGGGTCCTGGGACCTGTGAGAATACCACCTACAGAACTTCCCTCCATGTGGCATCGTAAAATCGGTTGGTTGATGGTTACAAGAAGTCTTGATGGTCTCAATGACCCTGTCAGAGAGGTTGGAATTTCTCAACCGCCATGCAGCTAGTTGGAACCATTGGTGTTCCGGATGTAAAAGGGCCCCTTGGGTGAGTGAGATCCTGTTGGCTGGGATTCTCCACAGTCTCTGAGTCAACAAGTTCAGCAGTCAGTGAACCAGGGCCTCCTGGGCCAATGTGGCGCCAGAAGTACCCATTCTGCTTTCTCTTCCAACATTGTCCGAATGACAGCCGGAATGATTAAAAGAGGGGGGAAAAGTATAGAGGAGACCTGGAGGTCACTTGCTCCAAAGTGCATTGGTCCCCTCCGCTCCCTGCATCAGAAACCTGGAGAAGAACTTGCCTACCTGTGCGTTCTGGGGAGTGGTGAATAGATCCATCACTACTGGAGGTCTGAATATGAGGAACAACTCTTGGAACAGGGCAGGATGGAGGCTCAACTCCAAGTGGTCAACTTGAATCTGATTCAGCCAGTCTGCCTGGGAATTGTCAACCCCCAAGATGTGGTCTGCCCTGAAGGACAGAAGGTTCCTCTCTGCCCACTTCCCCAGACGTTCCACTTCCTGCATCAGGGCCCTGGATCTGGTCCCTCCCACCTGTTGATATGGGCCTTGGTGGCCATATTGTCTGTCATAACCAGCAAGTGGGATCCTGATACTCTATCTAAAAGTGTCTCAGGGCCAAGAAGATAGCCCTGAGCTCTAGGACGTTGATGGGGAGAGACCTGTCTGTAAGACACCAGTGACCTGAGCCATCTGGCCCTGCAAATGAGCCCCCCAGCCATAAAGGCTGGCATTCGTAGTGACTACAATTCTGTCTGGCTCCTTGAAAAGGTTTCCCTTTGCAATGGCTTGGGATTGCCATCATCGAAAGGAGCAAAGAACCTGTGGAGGAAGCAGGACCCTGCTGGCTGAATGGCTGTCCCCACCCGTCGAAAAGGGAAGAGGAACAATTTCAGGATGCGGGTATGTAGGCATGCCCACAGCAGGAGATGCAGGAGATCATCTTCCCAAGCAACTGGGATAGGAGAGACAGAGGAACAGTATGAAGCAATCGAACTCGGTTGATCAATTCGTTGAGGTTCACTTGTCACTCCGGGGAAAGGAAGACCTTGCAGTGAGTCATGTCAATGATCACCACAAGGATCAGAATGTCATCCAGGTAGCATTGGACCCTCACAGGCAAGGCTCAGAGGTATGCTGCCAATGCTACCAAGACTTTGATAAAGACCGTTGGGGCCGATGAAAGACCAAATGGAAGGGCTCGGTATTGATAGTGCTTACTGTCATAACAGAAGCGGAGGAACAGGAGATGAGAGGGCCAGATTGGAATACGGAGGTAAGCTTCCATTGAGGGCTGTGGATGAGAAGAGATAGCCCTCCCAGATGCTCTGAAGAATAGAGTGTAATGTCTGCATCTTGAAGCACCTGTAGGGAATGAATTTGTTCAGGAGCTTGAGATCAACGATTGCTTGTCACTCCCCCGAAGAAGCAGAAGTAGAAACCCAACCTCTGTTGGTCTACGGGAACCATCTCTATGGCTCTGATGTCTACCAGATGTTGGATGGCCGATTCCATAAGAGCCCGTTTGGATCTGTCCCAAGAAATTGGACAGCAAACAAAAAACGTTGGAGGAGGGGAGAGTAATTCAAGGTGAAGGCCAGATGATATAGTCCTGAGAACCCAGGTGTCCATTGTTGACTTCTCCCATCTCAAAGCAAAAAAGGTCAGATGACCTCAGATGGGAGGGGAGTGGATGCAGTTACTTAGAACATTGGAACGCCTTCCTCCCCCTCGAAAGGGCCTCTTACCAGAAAGCTCTTGTTGCCTAGTTGTGCGGTCCAGGTGTCGTTTCTGATGAGGTGGGAACATTCTCTGGGCCTGAGGGAACCAAGAGTTGGCTTCAGGATAGAAGGCGGGATGTCTGCAGCATGGTGTCTGCTGGAATTCCAACCTTTTGTTGGCTGATGACAATACTTTCCTTTTATCCCTGATCCCTTGGTATGGTTCCAAGGCCATTCCAAAAAGGCTCTCCCTGGAGCATGGGGCAGTTGCCAGCTTCCACTTGTCCTGGTCTGCCAGTTGCACATCCAGAGAAGGCGCCTCACAGACACAGAGGAAGCCATTGCCTTAGATGCGAATCTGACGGAGCTTAGGATAGCATCGGTTGTGAATTCAGCCGCGGCAATTCTTTTATTTAGGTCTTGGTGGGACCTGGCGTTGGTGCTTGGTAGCTGATCTTGGAGTTAGTATAACCAACGTATTGCTGACCTCGTAAAGAACGAGGCTGCGATGGAGGCCTTCACTGCCCAAGCTGTGGCCTGATGTGTGTGCTTCAGAATTTGCTCCGATTTTTTGTCCTCGGGCTTCAAGACATCCTCCAATTCCATGGGAGTTCCGGAGGAAGTAAAGGTGACTACCACCGAGGCATCTACTGATGGTACTGCTAGGGTGTTGGCCAAGGAGGATCCCCCCATTAAAGAATCTCTTGTCTTGGGATGAAGGGTGAGGACCCGCCAGGGGAGTAGTACATTGATGCCTCACCAAATCCAAGAATAATAATGGCAAAGGGAGCACCTCATTTTGGACCACAGGTTTGGAAAATAATGAGTTCCCTTGTGCCGTGAGGTCCACCTGTGGCTCCGGTACCACCTTCTCTGGACTTAGTTCCACAGTAACTAAAGCTTTGTGAAGTAGGAGCCTGAATAAAAGGGTTTGTAGACAACCATTGATGTGGGCTGCTCCAGCCTACTCTCTTCTTCTGAGAGATAGGGATCCCTGAGTTTCCCCTCCTCTTCCTCTCACATAGATGATCTGCTATGCTCTGAGGAATATAAGGAACCTCTATCTTCCTGTCCTTCCCAGCTAGAGAGATTGGGATACATGAAATCCTCCCTCTGTGGAGGGGCAGTTCCCTGATAGAAGGCAGAGAGGATGCTAAGGTCCCCACCTGCTGGGCTGAGGAGTTGCTGGAACCCCTCAGCGATGCCCTGCCTGACTGCCACAGAGACCATAGATTAGATATCTTGGGGCCTAGTGTCTAGGGGGGAAACCATGAGACGAAGCCCAGCCGCAGTGGGGGTAAAAGAGGCCTCCACCCTAGGCTTATGTCCCCCTTGGGGAAAAAATCCCTGAGGATTGTAAATTCCAGTATCCCAATTAGCAGGCCTGAAGGTGACTTACTAAAGGGGATCATGCCTGAAGGTGACTTACTAAACTACCTTCTGATCCTCTTGCTCCAGGGGCCTGATCAGTATAGGCCTGAGACTCTCCTGACTAAGAAAGGCCCTGTTCCCTTAAAAGTTGGACAATTTTGGCAAACTTTTTTTCTAGTGCAGCGTGCCTCCTCCTTCCAGCTCTAACTTCTGATTTTGACATTTTCTTGGGAATAAGGGCTTTGGTCCTGATCTTCACTGCTGCCAACCTATTGGCTGAAAGGACTCTTTGACACCTTCTCTTGAGAGGTTCTTGATACTTCAGGGCCTTGAGAGGCTTGCCTTTTCGATGGTCCTGGCTGGGCCCAGTCATTCTCCATTTCTCTAAAAATAAAGGTGCTTGTCGCTTTTTAGCTATTTGTGAAGATATCAGAAGATTGCAGTAATAAATCTACAACTCCAGAGATAATAGCTCTTAATGTCACAAAGCTGAGTCAAAAAGTTGGGGCTGTTAGCAGTGGCTGGTTTTTTATAGTGGCAGACTCAGCTCTATGACATCAGAGGGTAGAGTTATATACCAATGCGGGACTCTTGAAGCAGCATGGTGGAGAATGCATTGTTCATGATGATTAAAATTTGATGAAAGGACCAAGTATTAAACAAATTTAAACCATTATGTTTGATGTAACAATTTCAACCAGAAAAATGAGTTCCTTTGTTCTCTAATGTAAATGCTAAAAAGAGATAAAGTTGAGCATTTTGGATTTTGAAGAGATGGCTTAGATCTTGCATGCATACACAAATTATCATGAAACAGAATTGCCATTTTCAGAAAATAAACATATTTATAAAAAAAACAAAGATTAAAAGACACAGACTATGAATATGAATTAAGGATAGTAAAGAAAAAAGAAAGAAAAATGCAGATGTTTCATCTTCTTACATAGTTAGTAAACAGTACTATTTAGGTTCTTGAAATGTCAGATACAGCAATGTGCAAAATTATAGTTTACATTGAAACTACAGGAAGGAAAATACACATGTAATTATTATAAAAGAAGAACTAGTTATGTCCAGTAAGTGATTTTGGTGCTTTCCTCTGAAAAGCTGCTACATGATACTGAATTCATTGAATTTTTCTGCAGTGTTAACATTTTAACATATTAACATTTTTCCATCCCATTGTTCCATTAAGAAATATTCAATGTAGTCTAACAATAATAAAAGCAATTAAAACAATAGCATCCACCTCCCAAAAAATCTGCTTAAGGCTTTAAATGCCTCCCTGAATAAAAGTGTTCATGAGAGGGGTGCATGTCTGTGATCTGCTCTGTCCCAGATCAGAGAAGTGGGGGAACAGTCACCACTGAGATGCATTCTGTACATGTTCAATCATGGAATTGTAAGAAACATTTTATTAAAGAAATTATCTAAAGGATTAAACATTTTCAATTTTTATTACAAAACTGTAAGATATTGAAGTGAAGAAATCATAAACATATAATCAATTCAAAACTGGAATTAAAAAGAAATATTTGAATATTTTAGTAACCACTAATATGTCTTTTCTATATTCCAACTGCTCAAAGTGGCATTAAACCAATATCTTCTTTCCTAAAATTATGAATTATGGTCAACCAGAAACTCTCATAAATCAACTGGTAAATATGTGAGTATGAAAAACATTCTGGTTTAAGTTGACCTCCGGCTGTGCTTCACTTGTCATAATTATAAAGTAGAAGTACTCGAGGCTTCTACATAAATGTTCCAGTATTACCCTCATTAGTATTATAATATGTAGTTCAGGAAGCACTTACGGCTCGTATAAGTGAATAACAGAAGACACTGCAGCGTTAAACATCAATGCCTTACAGACCATTTCAACAATCAATTTTATATTCTGAGGAAAAATTAGAGTTCCGAAGAATTTCAGCTTCAGATTAAAAGGTGAACTCTAATTAATTAAGCAAAAGGCAAAGATTATTTGCATTGTAATGTGAAGATATATCAGTTGTATTTAGAGAGTGGGAAATTATTATTAAACATTGCAGTCTGATCTTTGTAAATATGAGTTGTAAATGTTTATTTAAAAAGCTCTGAAAGGTATCACATGAACATGGAATACCTGACTCCAGCAAATATAAATCTATATATACATATATAAATATATTTTATAAAAATGTATATCAAATGCAACTATCTAACACTATTATTGTCTGAAGGCATTCATCTAATACTAGAGAAAAACTGTAGACATATACTATACACAAGTTTTTATCAATGTATATAAATCAAAGGAAACAGCTTCCTTTAAAGCAAGCATATGAAAATACTAAAGCAGGATACCAATTAAATATTCATACATTCAATATTTCAAAATCAGGAATTTAGATATACACATGCATAATTTAAATTATATAGCGAAACCCATCTGCAGAGGCCTTTTCTACTGTATTTTAGCAACAACCTAACTCGAAATATACAACTAATCCATTCTCATTATTTAATTTCTACACTTTCAAACCAAGGGAAATAACACCACATTGGATTAACAATTAAATAGTGTTATTAAATCAAAAAGTAAACAGAAAGTAAAAAAAAATGGATTATAAAATGTTCATAGTTGTTAATGAAAGCCAAAATAATTCATACCTGTATGACTTAGTCCCTGACTGAGACTATTGATTTAATGACCTTCAGAATTACCATGGTGCTAAAAAGAATGACCCATTATGATTCGTCTTCACATTTGACTTTCGTACGTCACTGTGATCATCTGATCAAAATTATTGATGTATTTATGGCATCATCTGGGAATGGCATGGGCAGATTGGTCACATGATTGCCATTTGCCTCCTTCCCAGGGGATTTCTGATAAGCAAAAGTGAAGGGGAAAGTCAGATTCTCTTAACAACATATGATTTGCTTAACAATTAGTGATTTGCTTATCAACAGCGGCAAATTGGTTATAAAACTGGATGTGACTCACTTAACAACTGCATTCTTGATGTCACAGTTCTGCTACCAATTTTGGTCATAAGTGAATACCTGTAATACTTATGTTTAAAAATTATTTTATTTACCTTCAAAAAGGATGTCACTTAGCTTTCAAAACTATTGTGTTTAGTTTTAACTGTTGTTTTAATTTGAAGTGCCATTTTTCTTTGTTTAAACAATACCTAATACAGTGATGGTAAACCTATGGAACGCATGCCAGAAGTGGCACGCAGAGCTATTCCTGCGGGCACATGGAGCCACAGCCTGTTGCTCTTCCAGGTTCCGGCACGCCAGCCAGCTGGACTTCACGTGCGCATGTGCACCAAAAACCAGAACAGCTGCCTGGTGTGCATGTGTGCGCCAAGAAGATAATCTTGTTTCCAGTGTGCGCATGCGCGTCAGCCACCTTGTCTTCTGGTGCGCATGTAGGTGCAAAGACCAGCAATGGGAATAGTATCAGACATGCATGCCAAAAGACTCAGAGAGGGGCAGAGCTATTGGCCAGGAGGGGCAGGCCAGGGCTTCCCTCCCTCTCAACCTGAGTGGGATTCTTGTGCGTCTCCAGCCCATGGCACATCTGTGCTCCAGAGCACCTGGCCAGATTGGGCACCCCAGAAGATCTAACCAGCCCCCACACAGACCCCCCACTTTTGCCAAGGAGGCATGGACACTTCTGTCCCCAGCATTCCTCCTACCCAGCTCAGTTCCTGCACCTCCCCAGAAGAGCAGCAGCGGCAGCTGCAGGGGGAAGGGTAGGAGTGACTGGCTGGCCACCACAGTCGCTCCCATGCTGGTGAGCCATACGGGCAGCTCGCCTCCCTGCCAGCAGCTCCTCCAACATCCTGCCTGGAAGCAGCTGCACAACAGCTGCCGCCACCGGAGGCGAGGGGGCAGGAAGGGTAAGGATAGGAGGGCCGGGGCTTCCCTCCCTTCTTGTACAGACCCCAGTTGATTTGGCCGGCAGCTCTGCTCCCCTTGCTCTTCTGGGTTCTGGCGCACTATACAGCTCAGGATAGGGCAGCTGTCACTCCTTCCCTTTCCCCTGCAGCTGCCCCTGTTGCTGCTGCTCTTTTGGGGAGGAGGGACTGTGCAGAAGCTGAGCTGGGTGGGAGGAATACATGCCAGCTGGGAAGCAGTAAGAGGCGTGTCGGCCAGGAAGCTGTCACGCTCCCTTGGAAGAAGTGGTAGGAGAGTAGTTGCGCTGGCTTGTTCTGAGGCCGGGAAGGTGCTCTGACTTTCCAGTGGAGGGAGGCCACAGTGTGTATGTCCCGCCACCTGACGGAGACCAGGTGGGGAGGGAGGTGCAAGGACCCCCAAAAGACAAGGTGGAGCCAGCACATGCACACAGGACAACTGGTCTTTGTGCACACATACTCACCAGAAACCAGGTGCCAATGTGCATGCACGTGCCAAAAAAATAAAAGATGTGGTTTTCGGACCACGCCTGCACGTGCACACCCATTTTGGAACTCTACTGAAAAGATTTGCATGCGTTCCTGTTTTGGCACTCAGTGCCGAAAAGGTTTGCCAACACTGACCTACTTAGCTAGAAGCATTGTATCATCCTTTTCATTAACTTTTCCTCACATTTCTTCTTTTACCTACTCAGTAAGGCACATCTTTCACACATCTTTTGATCTCTGCATTCTGCTTTTAAATTCATTTAAATTCATTCATTCAGCATTCATTTATGCTATTTATCCACTGCTTGTTTTAAAATATATATAAAAGCAAAAACCACCATCAGAAGTAAGAAACATCATGTAAGGGATTATTAATTCTATAATAATAAGTAAAAGCTGCCTCTTAATTTCAGAGGCAGCTACCCACAGATCATACCAAGCCCGGGGGGGGGGGAGATTGGCACATATCTATGGCATATTATTTGAAAATATGAAAGAATTTAAGAATATATTGTTTTGCAGGGAACCTGGATCTAAACCACAATATTTCACAACCAAAATCAATTTGAATTAGATTGGTGGTTTTAAATCAATCAATCAACTAAACAAACAAACAAAGTGATAGACAGAGTTTTGCGACTGTACATTGTACTTTGATTTAAGCCACTGTAACACTGAAAAGAATATAATTACCCCAAAAAACACATCATTCCCACCACTGGCTCTATGCAGACCTGTGTTTAGTTTAAGGGTCAAAACCTTGTAAACAGACAATTATTTAGATGGTTTGACGTCTTCATTCTTCTATGCAACAATTTATTATAGATTCCATGTGCCATAGAACCCTGTTCTATATTCTATATTCAAGCATTATATTTACTATCAGAACAAACTATTTGAGTTCCATACTTTGCACACAAATACGAGAAATAAATAAAGCTAAAAGTTATTAACATACCAAGGAAACATGGCCCCAATCTACCTATATATTATTAAAACTCTTGTTGTCATAACTTTTAATTGGGTGAACTGATGTATCATAAGGCAACAACTTTTGAACCAAGCATCTTAAACAGGCTAACTTATCCAATGTGCAGGAAATCCAGGACTTATGATTCCTATGACTAAGGAAAGGACAGTGATGATTGCTCAGTGTTGGATTGAAGTCACACAATCCTCATTTTCAGCATGCTGTGACAGTTTTCCAAGCACTCCCACAATTCCTTGTTCCCTTCCTACCTAGCAACAGCCATTATTTTCCTGTAGGGGTAGAATGGGGAAGGAGGAAAGGGGGGAAAGAAGGAGAAAAGGGAACATATGAACCTCCATTCATGTTGCTCTTTATCCAGCATCTCTGATTCATGCAGCACCTTTCTTACACTCCCAAGCATCACTCCCAATTTGCTTCCAAGCATCACTTCCCTTCTGTAGCAGCCAGTTACCTGCCTGTGGATTTTTACACGTTCTGCCTGCAAGCTTCCCATGAGCAAAGTAAATGGGAACACTGACAAGATATTCTAGGGAGCAAGGAAGGTTTTCAATATCCCCCTCCCCCAGCTTATTCTTCTCCCATCCCTTTCTCTTTTCTAACCAGAAGCTGTTCTTTCCTTCCAGTGACAATCAAGAGGGGTAAATGAAAGAAAAAGCTAGAAGTTGTCTAGTATCTGAGAAGCAGTCTTGATCATTAAAGTGCAGGCTGGTTGCAGGACTGGACAAAAATATGCTGAGAAGGGGCTGAAAGCTTGTTTGTTGATGATTGGAAGTTGCTGACAATCAAACAGGACCTTCACCTACAAGAAACCGGCATCAGAAAAGGAATGAGACCACATATATTAATCAGAGAGGGAGGATCAGGAGAACACGGAGAGAAAGGAGAATGGATGTGTAAGGGAGTCAATCACTAGAGGCAAGTCAGCAGGTTTTCAATTTCTCCTCATTGCTGTTTAGCACCAACTAAGATTTCTGCAAAGCCATAGAGCTTCACATGGCTGGCCTATAGAATTTGATGTCATCCACAGTGAAGCCACAAGACTATACCCCTGCACTCCAACTCACTCAATGATGTCTTATTCCTCACTTTGTGCCTGCACATACCTCTAATGAAAGTGGCATATATCCCAGCAGACAGCAGTTTTCTAGTCTTTGCTTTCTCAAAGTCTTGGTTTGGATGGTTTGAAACTATTGTGATGGCTTGAAGCACATCATGCTCCAAGGAATTATCTGTGCGTTGCTTTATATCCTCATGGGGAGAAAAGGGATGGGGGGGCATCATTAAACAAGGCAAGCTCATGGGTTCTTTATTTAACAACTATTATGACTTGCAACCATATGGACAGGCTCCATTACAATTTCTGGTGAATTCTGTCTTTAGCTTTTGCTACATCTTACATAGGGTTTTAAAATTTATTTCTGACTTGAATTTTAAAAAGCTGTGTTTTTATTTTAGCAATTTTATTTATTTTAAAAATCATTTTGTAACTTGTTGTTTTTGTAAGCTTTAAGAAAATCAACATAATGACATTTAAATAAATGTAACCAAAAAAAAATTAAATCCTGAATATAATTCAGAAAGTGGAACAGATTAAAGGTAGATGGAAAGCCTAGGACAGACTTATAATTGTGTGAACCTATAATCTACATCTAGTGTCATGTTATGTTTGGAATAACATTTGAAAAGAATGATCAAAAATTGTATTTATCATACAATACATTTTCTCCAAAGGATGGTTTATTCAAATTTGATTGTCTTCTGAAATTTCCATTAATTTTCTACTTCACATATTCTGAAAATTATTTCTGAATCTTTAAACCATACAAACATCTTCAATATGAAAAAATTGTCAATAAAAATAAGGACCGAGAGACAGAGAAGCTTTCTCCATTAGAATTCCCCACGAAAGAATCACATTCCTAATTTATAGAAGATAACATAATTAAATATAGGAAGGAAAATTTGAAAAGATAACAGTCATGAGTTACAGAAATTCATGTAAAAGTCCAGGTATAAAGATTATTTACAGACTATATATGTGTGTATCTATGCATATATCGATACACAGAAAAAGAGAGAGAGGGAGGAAGAGAGGGAGAGGGAGAGAGAGAGAGAAAGAGAGAGAGAGAGAGAGAGAGAGAGAGAGAGAATATCTTGCAATGAATATAAAGTTGCCTCAAACCTACCACTTTAATTTTCAAGAACCAAGTAAAGGGTGGGGGGGAATCTAGTCAGTAACAATGCTGCGTTGAAAAGCAATAAAATCAAAATTAAGTTATAAATAATTTAAAGCCTGTCATGAAGATGTATTAATAATTCATCAGATAAATAATTTACTAAATAATCAAATAAATAAATAATGAAATACATAAATAAATCAGCAAATAAATAATTCTGCAAAATAACCTAAACAATAAGTCACTAAAATAAATGACAACTCAACAACACTATAATAATTTTCTAAAATTCTGATAGTTTTAAATAAACAAATGTATATAAAATAGATTAATCTTGGTTAGATAAAAAGATACTTTCTGTGATATTGGTGAATTTCTAATTATGTTACAAGGATACACTTCATATTTTACAAAAATGAAGCAATCCTGGTAACTTAACAAGACTGCAATTATAAAGTATGCTTTTAAATTCCATGTAATTCATCTCCACAAACTAATTTTTCATCAAATATATATAGGCAGTTTATTTGCAAAATGCTTAATTTACATTTTCTTTTCAGTGCAGTACTTACAATATTACTATAGTCCTTCTTGGTCGTTGTCTTACAATCTTCTCCAAACCTTCAGAAGTTTTGCTGTAAGGGAGAAACAATTGGAATAACCTTAATTATTACAGATGATATCTTATTCATTAGTGGATGACAACAATTTATTTGAAAGCATCCAAAAGGCTGTTTTATAATTCTACAAAGCAATTTCAAAGCGAAAGAACCATTCCCATCTACTAAGCACCTAAAGTTTTTCAAAGTCTTTTGTAGAATGATTTCAGGCACACTGATCACTGTTGTGTTTAAACTGACACACAATCTGTGCAAACTGGCACTTTTTCAGAGAGAAGGACAAAATGTGAGAGGACAAAGTGCTTGGCTGACTTCGAAAGCTTATTCTATATGGCTGACATTCATACTCCTTGGAATCAGGCAAGGATTTCCAGATATCTACTTTTAGGAAAGTAGTAGTCCTATTAATCTGCAATAGCAAATTCAAATGTAGAATTATCAGATCAACACATTTATTATCCTATAAGCAAGTCTATCGGAACATAAGCAATTTAAATTGAAAAGAAAAGCTATTTATGTTTTTCAATAATAATCTTCAATAGTGGAATATTTCAAATCAAAGTTTCTCAGGAGTTATTTCAGTGTCAAGACACTTGACCAAGAGCTGACAACATTATTTGAGGGCCTGAAAACCAGTAAAGAGCCCCTACCTTTGGGAAGGCTGCACCAATACAATGTATCAAAACTGTGCTGAAATTTCTGCAAAAGTTTCAATTTTGGGAAGAGAGGGGAAAATCACAATTTAAGTCCTTATTTGAGAAATTCAGAAACTTTAAGCTATGTGCAATTAATTTTCTTTTCAAAAATTTCCCATTCATATTCCCATCGTAAAAATATTTTCACAATAATCAAAAAGTGACACCGATCAGGTCCAAAAATTATCATTTCAAGCTGTTCTAGGGGAGGGAGCTATAAGGAAACATCTTCCCCCTCAACGAAGATATCAATAATAAAAATAGAATGTGTTTTGTGGTCTGGTCCCAAAAAATATTGTACACTGAAATAAATAAACCTGTAACTTATTTTATATTTCAAAGTATTATTATTCCCACTTGTTATTAATTTCTTCAAGAGCTAAAATGGCCTGTATTGTACCTATCTCTTAAAAATTAAAATTTTCTAATGAAAAATCTTAAGACAATTATCCAAAAATAGTACCTATATAATACTCTAATGGCTTGCATTTGAAATACCCTATTTACATTCCATTAATACATGGATCATTTTAAGTAATAGCTTCAAAAAATAAATCATAAATGAATAAAATTTAAATTAGTCATTAAAAGTTTATCAAAGAACTGTTATATTCCTTTAGGCAGAGGTAACAATATTTTGGATGTAATTGACTGTACTTTTAAGGTGTTGTAATCTCTGACAGCTGCGAGAAGCATGCTTGATTATATAGCATTATCAATAGAAGGCAAAAGCGATAGAATAATTATGGCAGATAGTGTTTTCTACATGTAGCAAACTTGCCACTACATTTCATCTTCATGATTTGTGTACATCAGGGGTCCCTAAACTTGGCAACTTTAACTTGTGGACTTCAACTTCCAGAATTACTCAGCCAGCTTTGCTTTAAAGTTGCCAAGTTTGGAGACCTCTGGTGTACCTTATGAGGGCTGCAATAGTAAAACTGGGCATCTATAAGAGCAGAAGTTGCCAATTCATCTTAGGAAGAAAAATTAGCCTAAACTACATATCACATACTGAGAGAAATAACCTAATCAAAAAGCTTGATTAGAATTTACTCAACTATTTCAAAACACATTTTAAAATTATATATTTCAGCAGGTTTTAATATTTCCTATAGAAGGATTTCTGCTGAAAAGATATTCTACTGTATGTAATACTTGCAGTAATAGATACAGGTAATAGATAATGCCCATACTAAAAATGTTCTGCATGCCAAGCTACTTCCATAGGAGTTAAATAGAGAGGGAGGAAAAACCTGATACATTGATGAATAGATGAGAAAGGGACCTTTTATTATCAGAATGAGGACAAAAAAGTATAAATACAAGAGTATTATGAGAAACTGTATGATCAGGAGAAAATCCCTGAAAATAGAATACAACAACATTTGGAAAAATGTGAACTTCTTAAAGTACCCAAAACAGTTAAGATCATGTTGAATGAATGAGTAACTATGATGGGATTTACAGAACCAATTAAGAGACAGAATAATAATAAAATGCCAGGGCCTAATGGGCTACCGGCAGAATTTTACAAACAACTACAAGATATAGTAGGCCCAGTTATGTTGGAAGTTTATAATGAAGTTCTGCTCGAAGTAAAAACACCAAATTTATGGATGGAAAAAAAGATTACTCTTACACCGAAAAATGACTCAGATTTAATGCAGACAAAGAACTATAGGCCAATATCTCTATTGAATGCAGATTATAAAATATATGCTTTGATAATAGCAGAAAGATTTAAAAGGTTTTTGAATTAATTTATACACGTAGATCAAAATGGATTTTTGCCAAAGAGACAGATTAAAAACAACATGAGAATGATTTTAAACACATTGGAATATTATGAAACACATCCTGGAAAACAAATGGTATTGACAAATGCACAAAAAGCATTTGAAAACGTTAATTAGCAATTTATATTATTACAATTAAAATACATGGACTCTGGGGAGAGATTTATCAATATAATTAAAGCAATATATCACAATCAGCCAAGGTGATGGTAAATGGGGACATGGCGGAGACCTTGAAACGGAGACTCACCGACCTTAAAACTCGAATGGGGGTCCCATCAGAGCCAGGAGTACCTTTGGGAGATCCCAAGTGGGATGTCTATGAATGCAAATTCGAGGTTTCCCTCAAAAACCTGCGTATTGATGGGTGGTGGGATAGAGAGTTATAATTATCCCACAACAATACTGAGGACAAGACTGCAACCTGCCTGCAGAGTGTGTTTGGTAAGAGTCTTTTATCTAGACCTCTGCAACTCTGAGACAGAGGCTGATGTAGGGCCCCAGGCCACCTTAGAATACCAACTGCAAAAAGCTCTCCAGGTGGTATCATAGATGTGATTTGTTGATAGTTTATGTGATGCCTTGATGGTTTGAATCACTTTATCTGGTAAGTTAGTCTATTTCAGAGGTTTCTATCCAAGCGCCATACGGCCACCTGGAACCACTGAGGTTCTGGATGGAGTAAGACCCCTTGGTTGAGATAAATTCTGCTGGGTGGGATTCTCCACGGTTGAGCGACCGACAGGGCCAATGAGGTGCCAGAAGTACCAGCTCCGCCTTCTCCTCCAACATCTTCCAAAGCATGGCCAAAATGTTAGGAAGAGAGGGAAAGGCGTAGAGGAGACCTGGAGACCATTTGCTCTGAAGGGCATTGGTCCCCTCCACTCCCTGGGTGGGAAACCTGGTTAAGAATCTGCCTACCTGTGCATCCTGGGGAGTAGCAAATAGGTCTATTACTGGGAAACTGAATCTGTTGGGACAGTTCATGGAACAGGGATGGACGAAGGCTCCACTCCGGGTGGTTGACCTTGGCCCGACTCAACCAGTCAGCCTGGATATTGTCAACCCCCAAGATGTGGTCTGCCCTGAGGGACAGAAGGTGCCTCTCCGCCCATGATCAGCTTACTGCATCAAGGATTTAGACCAGGCCCCTCCTTGTCTGTTGACATGGGCCTTGGAACCATGTTGTCTGTCATAATCAACATGTGGGACCCTGTCACCTTGTCCTGGAAGTGTCTCAAAGCTAGGAAGATAGCCCTGAGTTCGAGCCAATTGAGGCGAGACCTGTCTGTCTGGGATCAATCACCTTGAGCTATCTTGCTTTGCAGATGCACCCTCCAGCCATAAAGACTGGCGTCTGTCATGATCATGAGCGTGTCTGGCTCCTTGAAAAAATGGCCTTTCCTGATGGCCTGGGACTGCCACCACCAGAAAGAACGAAGGACCTGTGAAGGAACTCAGACTCTGATGGATAAGTGACAGGTTCCTGCCCATTGAAAAGGCAGCAGGAACGATTGCAGACTTCGGGCATGGAATCAGGCCCACGGAACGATGCCTATACAGGAAATCATCTTTCCTAGGAGCTGGGACAGAAGAGACAGAGGAACTGTGTGCTGCTGTCGAATCCCGTTTATCAAGATGTTCAGACTCTCTTGATGATCTCGGGTAAGGAAAACCTCTGAGGGTCATGTCGATGATAGTCCCTAGGTGTAGGAGACGGATGGTCAATAGAAGATAACTCTTGTTGAAGTTTATGGAAAACCCGTGTTCCTGCAAGAGCTGCATCATGGTCTAAAGGTCACTGTTGGTGGAGTGCATTGAAGGTAACTGAATCAGGATATCATCTAGGCAGCATTGGACCCTCACAGGTAGGGTGCACAAAGATGCCTACAATGCCGCCAGAACCTTGGTAAAGGCCCTGGGAGCCGATGAGAAACCAAACAGAAGGGCCCAGTACTGGTAATACCTGTTGTAGCAAAAACGAAGGAACTGGCGATGATCTTATTTAAGTCCTGGTAGGACCTGGAATCACCGGATGGCAAATGCTCCTGCAGCTGATGCAGCCAACGCAGTGACAACCTTGTAAAGAAGGATGCTGCAGTTGAGGCCTGGACTGCCCAAGCAGCCTGAGTTCGTTTGAGGATCTGTTCTGACCTCCTGTAAGCCTTAAGCACACCTTCTGGTTCCGTTGGAGCTCCAGATGCGGAAAAAGAGGCAACCACAGGGGCATCTTCCGTTGGAGCTCCAGATGCGGAAAAAGAGGCAACCACAGGGGCATCTACTGGTGGTACTAGAAGGGCATTGGCCAAGAAAGGGCCCACATTATAAAAATGCCTGAGGGGCATGGCCCTGATCCTGGGGAAATGCACTGCTCATGCACCAGATCTAAAAATAACATAGGAAATGGAAATGTCTTGGCTTGGACAACTGGTTTCAAAAATAAAGAGTCGCCCTGGGTTGAAGATTCCATCGAGGATTCTGATGCCACCTCATCAGGTCCTAGCTTGGCAATAAGCAAGGCCTTGTCCAGGAGAAGTTTAAACAAGGATGGCTTGAAAACACCAGAGTAGGTGGGTTGCTCAGGCCTTAATTCCTCATCCTGACAAATTGTAATCTCTAATATCTAATCATCCTCCTCTGACATGGAGGAGTGATTTTGTCTGAAGGATTCATAAAGCCTCTTTCCTTATATTCCCCCCAATCAGAATGAATACAAGGAAACCTTTGCTCATAGGGCCTGGAAAACCCCCTCTGTTCAGGAAGGACTACCTGAGGGAAAGCGGGGGAAAAAACCTTGTGTTCCCCCACCTAGAAGGGTGAAATTGTTGTTGAAAACCCTCAGCAATCCCGTCTGATGGCCACAGAAACCATATCCTTAATATCCTCAAGCCTGCTACCTATAGGAGGATCCACTGGGCAAAGGCCAGGAGTTGTAGGTGTAAATGTGGCCTCAGTCCTTTGCTTGTGGCCACATTGGGGTAAATTAACCTGAGGATAGGTAGCTTCTGGAACCCAGCCTGCCTGTCTAAAACTAGGCCCAGACTTACTCAAATCTTGATGGGAAAAAACCCTCATCTGCTCTGGGAGACCACATCTGCAGATGACTGGTAGAACTGGTTTCTGCTTCTCCAGCCCTGCATATAGACTCTGGGCCGGCCTCCAAATCCTGACTGAATCAATGGTTGGCTCCATCCTCTCATCTACTCTAGGTTCTTGGCAAATTGCTTCTCCAAGGCCACATGTCTTCTTTTTTCAGTCCTGAGTTCGGATTTTGAGGTCTTCTTGCTTGCAAAGGCCTTGGCCTTAATCTTGGCTACAGCTTCCTGTTTAGCAGAATGGCCCCACTGCTTTCTTCTCTTTAATGGCCTCAGAGAAACACCGAGCTATGGGTTTCCTCATGGCCTGGCTGTTCAGACTAGGCCAGATCTCCCTTTTGCAAAGGCGCTGCAAGCTTCCCCTATAGCGTGCCATCCTAATGCATGGCCAGGTGAGCGGGGTCCCCACTGTGAGGCCAGAACAAGCCGCATTAATTATCTCAAATTATAATTATAAATTATAATCAAATAAAGAATTAAACCATTTTGTAGCACAACTCAGTTAATTTCCATTAACTAAAAGAGAATACAGCACTACAACAGTGCTTTGTAGAAATAGTAACATATGATACCTGCTTCCAAACACATTTAATTAACGGAGACCTGTTTTAAAGATTTCGTTATGGTATCATAAAATGCAAGGAAAGGTGACAATGTCAATTCAATTCTTACCTGGTTGGCAGTACATCTATTTTAAATGGGATTTTGCTTATTGGTTGTATATAGATGAATTAACGACATTCAAGTTAGCTTATCCTCCTTGAAGTATTATACAAAATCATTCTTTGGTCTATTCTACTTTGATTTAGTACACCTTTTAAGATTATTTATTAATGTTTTGATATCTCATCCATCATTCATTACAATTGATGTTGTAAATTAGAAGAATGGAATAAAGCATTAGACTATTCACTTTTTCCATACACAACAATAAAACAATCACCTTCTCTGGCACATAATGGAAGAAGAAAATTAGTTGTCAATGAAAAAACTATGCCCGTGCAAATACCCTTGTTTGTAATATCCTTATATCTAATTTTCAATATCTAACAAAAAAGTGTTTTTTTCTTTTCTTCCACCAGCCAAATAAAATTTTATTGTCCAAATAAAGAGACAGGAATAAATGAAAGCAGATTTGGGATCACACAAGGAATGAGACAATGCAAAATAAAAAGCGAAAATAGTCATTTTTGAGCCAATTTTCATTAGAAATTTAACAAGAACTAGTGACTAGGATGCTTGGCTGCCAATGATAACTAGAGGAGAAAAGCGATGAAAAGTTTACTAACTAGAGAAAGTAATCAGAGTGAAAATGAAGATTAAGGCATAGGTCACCACTAAATTAGTGCTCTTGATTTCAGTTTAGCAACATTGTTATTTGAGAATAGATTCTACAAATGAATATATTGGTAGAAAAGTAGAAAAATGTTTAAAACTTAAGGACAAAATATTATCATGAAACCAAGTATTTATAGATAGTCCTCAACTAATGATAATTATGTTTGGAATTTTGATCCTAAAATGTTGTGATTGTTAAACTGACCTCTCCAGAGCAGCACAGCATATTCCATAAGCTATTAATAGCCAAGACTCAAGCACAACTATTTTTGGGTGCTCGGCTGGGACCTTGCTTGTCTTTTACTTCTCTGGAAAGGACGCAATCCAAATTCCTAAGAACTACTTTTCAGGTAGCCACTGTGTCCCAAAGGTAGTATTAAAAAGGGAGGCAGGTTTAGCTAATGTTGATACAGGTGAATGGATTTACATTATAGCACATTGGTTAAAATTACTTCCCGCCCCCAAAGGTTTGAGTTCTTTTCTTCTAGAAGAAAATTTTGAATCAGTATGGTTTAAGACCATCTCACAAAAACTTTAGTCTCTTGGCTTCTCCATGGAAATGCTCCTAATGATGGGAGTAAGCATATGCACTTAGTGCATATAAACAATATGCACTGTGCATATGTATCAAAGACTTGGAAGCCCAAACAGATTGGGCATTGATAAATTTACCTGCGAACGCCCTTTCTCTCTATGCTGCTAGAGAGTCCAGGATGGTGATGACATCATCAAGCTGGGTCCATCTAGTATAAAAGTAGCAACGTGTGGGAGAAACCCCCAGCTTTGGCGAAGATACTTGACAGACTTTAGTGAGTGTCTCTGAAAGTCAAAACAGAATCGTGAACCATAACATATCTCACCACAATCCGGACACCACAAGGGAGGGGCTGGGCTCTCTAGCAGCATAGATAGAAAGGACGTTCTCAGGTAAATTTACCAATGCCCATTCTCCTCCATGCTGCTGTGAGAGCCCAGGATGGGACATATTGAAGCCTTTATGTCCTCAGGAGGGTCCTCATCTGGTCTCTCACTCCAAAGTCGGCACCACTCGCTGAAGAACCCATCTGCCAAAAGCCGCACTTGTGGAGGTGTAGGAATCCAGGCGGTAGTGTCTGATGAACAGAGATGGGGATGTCCATGTAGCCTGAGTGGGGTGCCTTAGTGGCCCAGGCAGCTGAAGTTGCAGCATTTCTAGTGGAGTGTGCTGTCAAATCGTGTGGTACTGGCAGAGCTTTGGCTTTGTAGGCCTGTGCGATGCAAGCCCTGATCCACCTGCTTAAGGTGGTAGGAGAGGCCTTGTTCCCCCAGTGGGAAGGGGAAAAGGATAACAAACATAGCCTCAGTCTTCCTAAACATTGAAGTGCATTTGATATAAATTCTAAGAGCCCTTCTAACATCCAAGGTGTGCCACTTGCGCTCTAAGGCATGGTGTGGACGGGAACAAAAATCAGGAACTACTATGTCTTGGGATCTGTGGAATACAGAATTTATTTTGGGTACAAAGGTAGGGTCTAAACGAAGAACAACTCTATTGTCGTGAAAAGTGCAGAGGTCCTACCGTATAGATAGAGCAGCCAACTCTGACACCCTTCTAGCTGAAGTGATGGCTATTAAAAAAACCACCTTGAAAGTCAAGAATTGAAGGGCTATCTTTCTGAGGAGTTCGAAGAGAAGTTCTGTTAGGGCCTGGAGGACCTTGTGAAGGTCCCAGGATGGGAACCTGTGAACCACAGGAGGGCGGAGATTGGAAGCCCCTTTTAAGAATCTCTGAACTGAAGGATGATGGGACAAGGAAGGGAAGGAATCCCAGGAGATGACTGAAGCAAAAGCCGCTACTTGAGGCATAAAGTGTTAGGAGCCAGACCTTTGCCAAGGCCATCCTGGAGAAAACAGAGGACCTGTGGGACCCCCGCTACTGTAGGAGAGAGACTGTGACACCAGGTGGCATTGTATATACATGTCATAGAAGATTTACGAGACGCCTGGATAGTAAGGATGACCTGGTCTGGGAGATTGGCTTCTCTTAACAATTGCTGCTCAAGCGCCACATGGTCAATTTGAACCACAGGGGATCCAGGTGGAGCAGTATCCCCTGATGTAATGAGATCATGTGGTCTGGAATCCTCCAAGAAGTGGCTACAGACAGGTTCACCAGATCTGCAAACCAGGGTCTCCTGGGCCAATGGGGTGAGTGAGTTGGAGAATCAGCTCTGCCTGTTCCTCCAACATCTTCTGAATGACACTGGAATGATGGGAAGAGGGGGAAAGCGTAG
Organism: Hydrophis major; assembly: GCA_033807585.1. NCBI lineage: Eukaryota > Metazoa > Chordata > Lepidosauria > Squamata > Elapidae > Hydrophis > Hydrophis major. The sequence continues at coordinate 134,591,211 of CM066343.1, forward strand.
AGACTGGTGGGCCATTTGCTCCAAAGTGCATTGGTCCCCTCTGTTCCCTGACAAGGAAACCTGGTGAAAAATCTGTTTACTTGAGCGTTTTGGGGAGAGGTGAAGAGGTCTACCTCCGGGGTCCCGAACCTGAGGGAAAGATCCCTGAAAATGGACTGGGGAAAAGACCATTCTGCGTGGTTGACTGGGCTCTTGCTCAGCCAATCAGCCTGGGAGTTGTTGACTCTTGAGATGTGGTCTGCTGTTATAGACAGCAGATGTCTCTTTGCCCACCTCCCCAACCTTTCAGCTTCCCTCATGAGGGCCCTGGACCTTGTGCCCCTCTGCCAGTTGACATGTGCCTTTGCAGCCATGTTGTCCATCAACACTTGCACATGGGACCCCACTATCCTGTCCCTGAAATGTTTCAGGGCTAGATAAATGGCTGAGTTCTAGCCAGTTTATGGGTCCAGTTCTGTCGAACTCCCTTGAGCCATGAGACCCTCCATGTGGGCTCCCCAACCCAGGAGACTTGCATCGGTGGTGATGATCAGTCTATCCAGTTCCTTGAATGGGAGACCCTTCGAAAGGGCTAGGGAAAGTCACCACTTGAAGGATTGGCAGACCTCTGGAGAGAGCAGGATGTGTGACTGGTTCCTGCTCATTGAAAGGGGAGCAGGAACCATTGTAGAGCCCGTGATTGTAGCCATGCCCACGGAACGATGCCTATGCATGACATCATTTGGCCAAAAGTTTGGACAACAGTGATAGGGAGACAGCGTGTTGACGCTGGACCTGTTGAATGATCTTGTTAAGGCTCTGCCCTTGGGCTGGAGACAGAAAAACCTGGCAGAGTTGTATCGATGATGGCTCCCAGATGGAGCAACCTGATTGTTGGGAAGAGATAGCTTTTCTTCTGGAGTTGATGGAAAAAACGTGGTACTAGAGGCAATAGAGAGTGGTTTGAAGATCTTGATGGGCAGAGTGGGTGGAAGACAACAGGATCAAGATGTCGTCCAAGTAGCATTGGAACCTCACTGGAACAGACCAAAGCGAAGCCACCAATGCTGCCAGTAACTTTGTGAAGACTCTTGGGGCAGACGAGAGCCTGAAAGGAAGGGCCTGAATTCTGGTAACAGAAACGGAGAAACTGGTGATGATGAGGCCAGATGGGAATGTGGAGGTAAGCCTCCGTGAGATCAATGGAAGAGAGGAGATCGCCCTCGCTTACGCTCTCCAGAATAGAATGCAGAGTAGAAATTTTTCTGGGTGTGGTGATAGAAATTCTAATTGAAACCCCGACCTTACTGTATTGAGTACCCAGGCGTCTGTCGTTGACTCCTCCCTGGAAGCAAAGGAGGCCAAACAACCTCCAATGGGAGGGGAGAATGAGAGATTATTTAGAGCAATGGAAGGAGCCCTCCCCCATGAAAGGGCCGTTTACCCGCAGCTTGTTGTCTGTCAGTAGCCTCATGGCGTTGATCTTGACGCTGAGAAAATGCTCTCTGAGGTCTGGAGAAGCGAGAAGCATTTTCGGGCCTGAATGAGGGAGGCTGATATGGGCTAGGGCTGAAGTCTGCCCTCTTTCCTGTTGATAAAAGGACTTTCCTTTTATCTTTTGTTTCAACAATAAATGGGTCAAGGGGATCTCCAAACAGCTTCTCACTGGTACATGGGGCAGAAGCTAGTTTCCACTTTTGTCAAGGCTCCACTTGCCAATTTTATAGCCATAGTAGTCTCTTAGCTACCACTGATGATGCCATGGCCCTGGAAGAGAACTTGGCGGCATTGAGGGTGGCGTCCGCTGAAAACTCTGCTGCTGCTATGATCTTATTGAGGTCTTGATGTGACCTACAGTCTGATGGAGGTACGAGGCCTTAAAGTTGGTATAGCCAGGAAGACTTTGTAAAAAATGATGCAGCAGTCAAGGCCCAGATGGCCCAAGCCAAGGCTTGACGGTTACACTTCAGTGTTTGTTCGGAGCGTTTGTCCTTTGCCTTTAGTGCGCCCTCAGGCTCAGTTGGAGTGCTTGAGGAGGAGGCCACAACTGGGGCATCTACTGGGGGAACTGCCAGAGCTGTAGCTAAGGAAAGACCCACATTGTAGAACCGCCTATCTTGGGACGATGGATGGTGGCCTGCAGTGGGGAAAGCAAATTGTTCCTTGACTAAATCAAGAAAGATGATGGGGAAAGGAAGGACCTCCAAATGAACAATAGGTTTAGAGAAGAGAGAATCCCCATGCCCCGATTGTACCACTTGAGGCTCGGGGGCAATTACCTCCACTGACAACTGGGCGGTTACCAGTGCCTTGTGTAAGAGAGGTTTGAATAAAGTGGATTTGAATAACAAAGCCGAAGGAGGCTGATCAGGCCTCAGATCTTCCTCCGAGAGGTTGGGGTCCCAGATTTCTCCTCTTCCAGATCAGAATCAGGGGAGGGGCTCAGATGATTCCTCATACTCTACCTGAGTGAGGTCCACTCCTTCTGCAAAGGTAAGATGGGCCCTTTGTTCTACACAACGAGGTAGTCCCCTTTGGGGAATCTCCACTAGAGGAAAAGCCGGGAAGGAAGGCTGAGGTCTGTCTGAAGATGTGTTGAAGCCCTTCTGCCAGACCCTGTCTGATGGCTAAGGAAACTACTTCATTGATGTCAGAAGATCTGCCACTTGATGGAGGATCCAGGGTCCGAAGACCTGCTGCTGTTGGAGTAAAAGTGGCCTCTGGTCTTGATCGAGAGCTGCTTTGGCCACGGATGGGATAGATGAAGAAGAAAGATCCCAAGGAGTCTGGGTGAAGTTGGGACCTGACCTGCTCAAGTCTTGAGGTCCTGGTTGGATTTCAGGATGCTCTGGGGATCAGGATTGGAGGTAGCTAAGAAGAGCTGAGGTATCTTCGCTCTCCCTAGAAGTAGCTGGCTGAACAACTAGACGATTGGTTGGTTGGGAAGCCTGTTGTAGTTGACCCCTCATTTGCTCAATAGTTTTGTTGAACTGCCTTTCTAAGGCTGCATGCCTTTGTTTCTCTGCCTTTAATTCGGCCTGGGAAGTTTTCTTGGGGCCCAAAGCTTTGACCCGAATCTTGGCCGCCACCCGCCTTTGAACAGACTGGGAGCGTTGTCTCCTTCTCTTTTTTTTGCCAGCTTGGGGGCCTTGAGAGATCAGGCCTGAAGGCTCTGTGTGGACCTTGTCTTGATCCATAGTATGCATAAACAGACACAAAGGTGCTGGAAGCGATCCTCACTATGTGTTGTCTATGCAGTAGCCTGAATAAGAGCTTATGAATAGTAGAAACTGGCCTTTGGGGGATGATGCCACCTAAAATGACCGCTTGCTACTTTCTTTAGAAGAAGCAGCTTTCAAAATGCTTCTCGACATGTGAGGTTGAAGAAGCCTCCAAATTGGCCGAATTGGCAAGAGCTACAGGCTACGCAGGGGTTAAATCGCTCCGTAGGCTGTAAACCGCCCCAAATGGCAAAATTGGCAATAAAGTGAAAATTTACAATCAGCTGAGAGGCGCTGTTATTGCCGATGCGATCTTTATGATCGCGGCAGCTGAAATCGCTGATGGAAGACTGTGGGGGAGGATCAAGGGTTACTCCCTACTTACAGTCTCCCTCAGTTGAAGAAAACGTTGAATCCTTGGCGTTGCAGGAGAATGGAGCCCCAATCTCCTAAAGGCACAGCTGTACCAGTTCCCCAGGAGCTATGCCAATGAAGATAGCTTTCGCTTTTGCTGCTAACTAAACTGCTTTCAGAGACACCAGCTTATAGTCATCGAAAGAATCTGAGTCAAAGCTGGGTCAAAGCTTCTCCCACAGGCTGCTACTTTTATACTAAACGGACCCAGCTTGATGATGTCATCAGGAGTCATACCCATCCTGGGCTCTCGCAGCAGCATGGAGCCTATTCCTCCTAAGAACATTTTTTGAGCAGATACTGTCATCTTACTGTCCCCAGCTCCGAAAGGTACTAACTTTAGCATGATGCAGTACACTTTGAAGCATGATGCAAATAAGCACTAGAATAATAAAAAATATAATATATTACAATTAGTAGTGGATTGTCAATGGGCAGTCAAAGTCTGCCCAATTTTACAGATAATATAACAAAATTTAGCTACATTCAAAGAAATAACATTGTACTGATCTGATAACAGCAATTGTACATAAAAAAAGATTGGCATTTTCTGGGCGTTTTATCAGGTGAGGTATTATGAAGTGGTTCCGTACCTCATTACAGAAGGTACAGTACAGTAGGACATGAGCTGTAGTTTCAACAGGCCTATATCCACAGGACAGTCAACTATGTTTTTACTTATACCTATTATCTTGTAAGTAATTGACAAACCAAATAAATAAATAAATAAATAAATGGATTTTTTTTATACTGGCTATCCAAACTGCTTTGAGGAAGTATTGTCAACAACTACAATTTTGGCCCTCCCTGTTGCGGTTGTTAAGCAAGAGAATGGGTCAAGCAGATGGGAGTGAATTCCCTGCCAAAGACAACTCCCTCCATGTACAAAAGGGAATTCCTGTACTGGACCAGAGAAATGAAGATCTGAGCTTCTTTTCTCTGACCCAGCATACCAATTTTCCTCCCTTCCATGTGCAAAAGGGAACCACTGAGGTGAGCCCAAAAAACCTCAGCACAACAGTTGCCCTTTCCTCCGTTCGCTAGACTTTCGACCTTCTGAAATATTGCATTTGCTAGCTTTCCAACCAGAAAACTGGCAAATGAAATAGAATTCTTTATTGGCCAAGTGTGATTGGACACACAAGGAGTTTATCTTTGATGCATAAGCTCTCAGTGTACATAAAAATACATTCATCAAGAATCATAAGATACAACACTAAGTGATAGTCATAGAATACTAAATAAGCAATCAAAATCATATTAGGAAACTAAATAAAACAATATAATCATAACATTAGTACCATTCCCAGGGTACTGTCTATTCTGTCAGAGTAGGGGAGTAAAGTTAAACATAATTTCCTTAAGTTTATCATATATCTGACATTGAGCAAAAAACTTTGGCAATTAACACTTCTGAAACAGCATAAAATTATTATCTCGTTGGAAAGTTGAACTGGTTCAGAACACACGGGCACCTCTAATTTGCCTATATAACAGTTCTATTGTGCAACTTCCACCGGCTTCCATTTTCTTTGTGTGCAATTCAAAGTGCTAGTCATCATCTTAAAAAACTCATAGGACCAGTTGTCTGCAGGACTGCTTTTACTTAAGGACATCTCCCTAAGGATATCTTACCAAGTTAGATAGGGTGGGCATGCTCCAAGTGCTTTCCTTTAAACATTTGCATCTTATTTCAACTAGCCTGTATCCTATGGAATACCCATCCTCCTGAAGTTCAACACATCTATATCTTCCTAATCTTCTATAAAGCTTTAAAGATCTGGCTTTTCCCCCAAAGAGTAGGATAAAATGAGGCAACAACACATTGTAAGCTTGATTTAGCACCAGGTTTCTTTGTTTTGTTTTTTTGCATTTGATTTTAATATTTTGCATATAGATTTTATGTTATTTTAATTTTTGACTGAGAGCCACCCAGTTGCTTATAAGATGAGCAGTTATATATATATTTTAAATAAATAAATAAAATCATTCATTTAGGAATCTTTCAAATAATTGTAATTGCAATCATGTGTGTCTGTGTAACATATATTACACAAACACAGGTCTCTAAAACATTTAAACCCACAAAATGATGTTCTTTTAAGTCATGGATTAATCTTTAATTTTCCATTTTAGTATAAAATCTATTCCTTGAACATTGCTAGAATGTAACAAGAACTTGCAACACTCAATTGCACCAAAAATATAAAAAATTACCATGTCTACAAACAATACTGCAGTGCAAGGCTGGATGAATCCCATGACCAACAAACATCCTATATTACAACTATTATGTGGAATAAAAATCACACAAGTTTCAGAACTCTTTAAATTTCTACAATTTTGGTTTCTACTTGGCAATTGTGAGAACCAAAGTACAGGTGTTTTTGAACTAAAATAACCAAAATGTCTAACGAATGGTCAAGCTTGCTAGAGCTTCTGAAAGTTTCAAAATGAAATGAAATGACATGGGAACAATTAATCATGCCTGTTCTAAGGGGTCATTCCAGCATACAACTCAGTCCTAAGGACATCTTTCTGAACTAACAACCACTAGCAATGTTGGATTTCAAATTTCATGGCTGAGAAATTAAACTTGAATGTATCTGAAGGTCAGTAGATTAAGAAAGGCTGCTTAAAATGAATCCAAACCAAACAATTTACATTTAAATATTTTTCTGAAATATAGCTTTACAGCAGACTTTATATGAACTTACAAGAAATGTGCAGTCATAACATTTTCTAAAAGTGCCCAAGCATAGAAACTCTAGATGTGTGTGCTTATATGTAATGCATATTATGCATATATTATGCATTAAGCTTTTCAATCGATATAAACTTATGGGGAGAATGAAAAATATATATTTTATTTATACAAACACCCTCCACAACACACACACACACACACACATCTTCCACCCACCCATAAATTTATATTGATTGAAATGATCATGATTTGTTAATTCAACATCCTATTTAAAAGGCAACTGTCCGTTGCTGAAGTCAGCATGCATATCATTTACACCCCCAAGACTGAAAAAATACCAATTTGCTTTCCTGGAATGAATATCAAGCAGCCTGAAACACACAACTTCAGATTTGACTTCATGAAATAAGTGCTTGCTCAGCAAGCATCCCGAAGGTAATGCATTACTCTACTTAATTGTACTAGCACTTTATTATCCATTTTACATAGAACTCCATAATAGTAACAAGTATATTGTTTGACAAACAGGGAAAACTTATGTGTAACCCAAAGATATTCTGTCTGACCCCTGTCAGATAAATTAATAATTTCTTCAGTGACAAAATAGAATGAGAAAAAAACAAAACAAAGCAACACAGGAAGATGCATTCTTATGCTGTAGACAGCACATGACAAAGTGAAAGATGGAGCTGAAATAAAAAGATGAATGATAAAGTACTAAAATATGAAATATGCACAACAAAGTACCTTTTATTCTAGAGATACATTTGAAACAGATCAAAAGTAGGTACCCGAATGACTACCTAATCTTATAAAATGTGATGTCAAATAAAATATTGCTTTTCTGATTTACATCTAAATTTTATTTTCATCAGGTAAATTTTTCATATATTATTTATAAATATATTTGTATGTATACACATAACATTCACACATATTATGAATATATCATATATTATGAATTTGTAGTTTTATCTTTAAAAGAAACTGTTTCTTCCACTTGACTGGAAGGCATAATTGTAACAGTTGTTTAGAACTTTTATTTTTGGAAGTATATTTAATTTCTTAAGCTAAAATCTCTGAAATCTAATTTCTAATAATACTTTTCATATTAAATAGTAACTATTTTAAAATTTGAGTGTGTTGTGCACATTCAAACTGAACTTTCTTTGCTTGATTGTTTACAGTAGGGGTTTCCACTCTTGATTGGCAGCCCGATATCAGGTCAAAACATTTTGGGAACCAGGCTGTACAAGGTGACAGAATGAAGTGTGTGAGCAAATGAAGCTCTATTTGTGTATGTGACAGGTGCAAGCTCAAAACCATCTTCTTCCCCCCCCCTCCACTGCTCACCACCATTGTTGCTGGTCCGCAGAGCTGGAAACATTTGGGACTGTTGGTTTGGAGCACATAGACTGACAATATAGTAGAAAATTAAAGAGCAGAGTACACAGCTTTACAGAAAAATTGGCTTTCAGATACATAGATCAGATAAATTCGAATAGAAAGAAAATAAAACACAAGATTCAGTCTCTGAAAATTCTATAGCCATTGACAAAGAATCAGTTGACATAGAATAAATATTGTGCATCCCTAAGACAACAAATTTTGAATTTAATTCCATTGATTTCCCTCACATCTGGTATTTATGACAATATCTGAACAAAACTTTAGCAGCTACTTTTACTTCCCATCTCTTTAAAACATTATCCACTTAAAATTTTCCTAAAGAGACTTATGTTTCTTGGTCTGAATAAGTGAATTCATTTTCTACCAAGTAGAGACAAAATCTGCATGGTAATACTAAAAAAATCCCTAATATAATATTTTGAATATTTGTAAAAATCAGCAGTCTTACCTTCATTTCCATTTCTATTATACTGGAATAGATATGTGACCATTTTTGTCACATAGTACTGGGATTCCTTGACCACAGTTGGGACCAGAATTTCCATTGCTAAGCAAGGCAGTTAAGTGGGCCAATTTTACAACTTTTGTTGCCATAGTTAAATGAATCACTACAGTTATGAAATGAAACAAGTAGTCAATACACTAATCTGTTTCTCCTACTGACTTTGTTTGCCAGAAGTGGCTGGGAAGGCTGAAATTATTGATCACATGACCCCAGGATACTGCAACTATTGTAAATACATGTTGGTTGCCAAGCATCTGAATTGTGATCCTATGACTGTGGGGATGCTGTGACAGTCATAAATGCAAGGACTAGTCATACTTTTTTCAGTGCCATTGTAACTTCAAATATTCATGTAAGAAAACTATGAACAACAATGTGTATTAATCATGAAAAAAACTCATTGTGAAACTAGTCGCTGAAGAGGGTTTGGGGAAAATGGGAAGCTAGATGCTTTATGCCGTGCAATCCCTTGGAAGATTATTCTTTTATAAAATGAATGCTTCAACATGCATATTCTTCTTGCATCAAAATATCTACCTTTTCTAGCGCACTGCTTTGCTTATTAGCTATTAAAAAGTATTATTGCATGCTGGTTTGTATTAAGAAAGCATTAATGCATATTAGTTTATGATAGTTACATATCTGGAGCGTAAGTTATACATTATTTATATTGCCATACGAGTTGTGCAATACAAAATTTTAGAATATTAAATTTCCTTGGAAAATATAAAAAAATCATATAGTTGTTTCAGTGATAAACTTAGAATTTACAATTAACAGCAATGAAACAGTAGATACTTTCTGCCTTTTAAGATGCCAACAATAAAAGAATTAGCAAACAAAAATATACTGCAATCCAGTGTTGGTGGGGTAGTAATGAAAGCCTTTTAAAATTATTCAAGATGCCTTGAGTTTGCACCAAAGCAGAATTTTCCATATATCACTTTACAGTAGCAAATTTGAACTCAGAAGAAACAAAATACTAGATATAACATTCTATTTGGACCCCGATTCTTTATTTGGATTCAAATTAAAGCCTAATCAAACTTGAATATAAGAATTGTACATTATCAAGCAGCATGAAAATGTCACAATCTTCTGCAAGTTAGCTTTTAACAACTGAAAACATAAATTGTGAATATAATACTTTACATAAACTCTTGCAGTGGGATTGTATATAAATGTAATCCATTATCCATCACCTATCACAAGTAAAGGACTTAAAAGAAGAAAACAAAGATTACCAAGCACGTAACTCAAGTGATACGTAATAATTAATTATGAAATCTATGAAAAAGTAGGTTGATCATTTAGCATAATTCTTAACTGGTGAATATAAGCTATTTTTGCTGGAAATTAAATTCTTTTATGCCCTTTCCAGCTCCAGTTGCCTACTACTGAGAAAAGAAATGCTAAATTAGATGGTTCCTTGACATAATCTATACAATTCACTGAGGTTTACAAAGATGTGTACTAAGCAAAATTAAATAAAGGTGGAAATCCTGAGACTTAGCATCAAATGTAGAAGTATGTACTAATGTTTGGTTTTAACACTACTAGGAAAAATAATTTATAAAGACAAAAAATAAAATCAAATAGAAGCAGACAATACATTGATTTCTAACACTAAATTTTAGCAATATCATCAGGTTTTTTGACCGTGATTACATTTGAATTTGGAATAGTAGAATAACTTACCTCTTTTGTGAACATAGATACAAATAAGAATTATTTTGAAATCTGTGCTAGTTAACATCTTTCTGGGGATAAAGAATTTATGATTTCATAGGAATTCATGTGTAAGCAACAGAAGTGAATATTGTCCATCCATTTCTTCTTCCCTGACTTAAATGAATCTTCATTAGTCTTTGGAAGATTAAGTCTTTGGAAATCTAGCTGACCTCTCCCTTACTGTCTTCTCATCTAGAAAAAGTCATTTCATCAGTTGAAAGGAGATACCACTGCTATGTTAATACTCATATTTTGAATGAAAGCCTACTTAAAAGATGACTAAGAAATCTCTGCTTCAGTCCTTCATTTCTTATACACAATTGACTGAATTGCTGATCTGTTTTTACCATTAAGAAACTTACCTCAATCTTCAATGAAAATATACTTTCTAGTAACTTTAACTAATTAGATTTAATGATCCTGGTTATCAAGAATCTGTATTCCCCAAATTCCTAAGCAAATATTGCACAAAGAAGAGGAATTATGTCTCTGCGTGTTAATATTTTTAGATTTTTTTCATAATATTGATCATTTTTACTTTTCTCTTTAGAAACTGCTTGTTTTTCTGTACCTTTCTTAAAGTACATTCTCTAGAACTAAAGTATCTAGATGACATCAGGGTAGTACAGACTAAAATAAAACTATTACGTTAAGTCCTAATTCTTCCAACACAAATTAGAAAAAGAAATTAGAAAAATAAAAAAAAATTCAGAACAATTCTAGAGTTGGCTTTGTCATCTGAATACAAGGTTTGTCCCTGGAACAAGATTCTTTGACATGTTATCCTGTACTTATACACTTATATTTGCCAGTTTGCCCAAATGCTTGAGCAGGGGATTGGACTAGAAGATCTCCAAGGTCCTCTCCAACTCTATTCTGACTGATTGATCGTGGGAATACCATTTCATTATCTCATTAGCAAAAATAAAATTTAAAAAAATAGTGGACTTATTCAGTTCTAAAGGCTGCTATTCGAAACTTCTTTCTGTGTTTTCCTCTTCTAAAACAAAACATAGTCTGCCAACCGGTATTTTTTCTGTTATGTTATCTAGCTAGTCAATTAATGAGTCAATTAACGAACATTTTCTAACATAACCAATTTGGGGAAAAGAGAATTAAAAATAACTTTCACCACTATCTCACAAGCAGGTCATTTTCCTTCTTTGTTCATGTTTAGTTTTTATTCTGTCTAAGCAACGCATGTAAAAATGTTGGCAGATGAATTATGTACATTACATAGACAATCAGAGATTGGGCTGAAAGCACATTTGCACATTTGAACACTATTGTACTACTTTCTTAGCATCTATTGGGCTTCTTACGTTGTCAATTTTTCCAGTCAATCTCTTCCCTATTTAGATAGTATAACTCTTAATACTTAATATATCTTGTTAATTTAAAAAGTTTTTTATATATATTAAAAAACTTAGAAAAAACTTTGCTCAAAAGCTGACATTTGCTATTTGAATGGGACTATCAGAAAGTTCCTGCAAAGGTTCATGTGAAAATTGGGGGGGGGGGGGATCCAAGAATATGGGACTAGATACGTAAGAGTCTTTTCTAATGGTGGAAGTTAGAAAAATCCAGATGTATATAAGGTCCTTGTACAGCATTAAGAAGAAGGTCCTTGTACAGCATTAAGAAGAACTTCACTGTAATTAAGCTCCAGCTAAAGTTCACATTATGACAGGTGCAGCCTGTTTGGTATAGAGGTTAAAGTTCTGGCCTAGAAAGCAAGAGACTGAGTTCTAGTCCCACCATAGACTTGAAAGCTGTCTGGATGACCTTGGGCCAGTCACTTTCAGCTTAACTCAACCCACAGGATTTTTTACTGTGGAGAAAAGTGGAGGAAGGCAGTAGATATGTTTGTTGCACTAAATTACTTACAAAGTTATAAAACTAGAATTGCAAAAACCCTAAGAAATGCATACATGAAGAAAATTAATATTTGTGAAATTTGAGTAATTACAGGTAGTGCTCAAATTACGACCATAATGGAGCCTACCCATTGCAATTGTAATTTGTGATCTTGTAAAAATGGATCATAGGGTGTCTGATCTGATTTTATGAATTTTTTTGCAATGGACATTAAATGAATCACCATGGTCATTAAACAAATCTGTGGCATTAGCAAATGTCATGGTCACTAAGTCAACCCAGTATTCATTATAGGGTATTTTAGCCAAAAATTGAAATTAAACACCATTTTTCAGGAAAAAAAAAACCCATTGTAAATCGTATCATGACAGTAGGAGGCAGCAAATATATGTGAAATAAATGTGGACCGGTTGTCAAAGGCCCAAAATGAGATCACATAACTGCATGGAGCAGCAGCTGTCGGAACTTCGGAACTGGGTCATAAGTACCTGGGGGGGGGGGGCTGTCTATCATAATTTCACATAGTTGCTAAGCAACTGGTGGTTAAGTCCAAGATTACTTGTGCAGAATGTAATTGCAATAGCCAGGCCAGAATTTAACTTTATTGCTTCTGAAGAATACCTCAAAAATGACAGGAAGAAAATATGGGTAGCATCTGTGAAAAAATGTTGGATTTTAATTTCAATGACATGAGATTTCAAACCATCCCAAACACTTTCACTTTCAGTAGATTTATATCACAGGCAAAATCTTACAAAGAAAATTTGATTAAACTGAGACTGTTATAAATAGGAATTAAAACATTAATTTCTCTAAAGCATGATGTAATTTTCTTATGCCTGGCCTGCAATTCTAAATTTAATTCTTAGTATCTAATTCAATGAAATATATTTGTAAGAAAATTGCTAGTTCCATCATCAGTTAATGAAAAAATTGCTAAATATACACATGATTATTAACTGTAAAGTCTAATAACAAAACAGTGCTCAATACTTAGTTGGATATATATAGTGGAAGCAATATTCTACAGAAACAATCCATCAAAATATTTTTTTTCACAAGGGCTTTTTTTAAAAGCTTTTAACTAACAGATTATTTCATGAAAAGTTTGACAAAAGCCAATTAGTTCATTTGGGCCAATCACTCTCTAAGCTGAATCCACCACCCAGGGATATGTTATGGGGGGGGAAAAGGCAGAAATATTATATATTCTAGGTAGAATATGAATTAATAATAAACAATAATAATCTACTCTTTTTTACCCCTAAAATGTTTTTGCCCATCATTTATTTATTTATTTATTTTATTTTATTTTATTCTATTTAGTGTATGGATATACATGGATTAGCAATACATATTAACATTTCACCTAGATTAGTAAAATACAATAATATATAAATGGTAAAAAGATCTATGGTCAAATACCAATGTCTAGGACTAGGCCATCTAACCACTTAAGGGTCACCATTTATTTTTACACAGCAACTGATTTTGACTCTCAGCAATGTGCCATATAGATTAAGTTTAGGGTTATTGATCAAGTATGTATCACTATGCCATAACAAGGATATACCCATGAATTATGTCCATGCACAAGAAAACCTTTTTCTTTCTTCCCTTTAATGTCTGATTATTGGAAACCACTTGCCTGTTTCATTGGCAAAATTTCAGAGAAGTGATTTGCTACTGCCTCTGTCCTAGGGCTGGCCCAAGCTGGCTTTCTCTAACCTGATGTATTTACCAAACTGGCTGAAAAAAACTAGTGGTGTGCAAAATATGGAACAAGGGACAAATCATAAAATACTGTATCTTATTGAGAACTATGTTACTGTATCATGTATAAATACTACTGAGAAGTCTTAGTTCATGAAATAAAATTTGAAATATAGCGTACATATATAATAAAGAAAAACCTAGCATTTATCATTCCCTCTTATTTTACAGAAGATACACACAGTCATATGTGCATATTTATATTATTCATGTAGCATTTCTAACCATATCAATGTCTTGCTTTTTTCTAATTAAAAATGTGGTATTTTTATACACACATTATCAAAAGAAATACTTTGTAAAAATTATAGTTAACGTTAGTTTAGACATGTCCAAGGACCTGGATGATCTCAATGGCATTTCTAAATCTTTTTTCATTATATACTATACATCATCTGGTTTTGGATGTGTTTTCATAGGAGACTTGCTATGGATACAGAAACTTCCATCTTTCTTTACTTCATATTGAAAAATATCACTGAATTGCATAAAATGTTTCCAACTCTACAATGTGTAAATGTAGAGTATTGTATTTAAGAAGTGCTACATTTCCAGTCTTATTTTCCTCTTAAAATAGGAATTGTTTTAAATAAAATGGCAGGCAAGTTTTAATTTTTAATTAATTAATTAATTAATTTTTCTTTTGGAGGAGTGCCCTGTGCTAACTTTATGCTTGCTAAAGTTCAATACAGACATTTTAATTCAATACACAGGATATTCATTTTTTCTGTATTCATAATGAATCAGTCACCTTCTCTGGCACATAATGAAAGAACCAAGCTGGTTCTAGTAAGGAAATTCAAGTGAATAAAATAATTATTTCACAAATTTATGATAGGGTTTTATTCCTCTACTATGTGGACACGCTCAGAATATGACAAGTTTGGGACATATAGTCCTTCACAATGCACTGAATCTTAAACCACCCTAAAAGATGCCATGACTGATTCAACAGAAACCAAATTTCATAACTAAGACTTTCGGGTTCTTCATATCTAAAGCACATGCCTTGCTTTGTTTCCTTTTTTTAAGGAACAACATATGAGTAAGCTGATGTAATCAAAAGGTCTGGTAAATGTGACTGAAAGGTGCAATTTTATACCCGTTCACTTGAAAGCAAATGCTGATAAACTCCTTGGGGGTTCACATGGTGTGAAGAAGAGAATCTGAAATGGAAAGCGCTTTTCGGATCACTTTGGAAGAAAGTGAAGGAGAACAAACTAGATTGAAGAGTGAAGGTTTGAGGGGGAGGGGAGAAAGAGCAACTTCTCCTTTCCCCTAAGAAAAGGGGCGGTAAAACGCGCCCGACCCCGACCCCATTAAGGAATCTTTTCCTCTGCCTCTCGGAAGCCTCCAAGACAGCAAAAGAGATTCCCTCCAACCTTCCTGGTTCACATGAACTGAAGCAGCAAACAGATCTGCTTCTAGAAGCTGGAGCGCAGGCGACGGACGAGGGATTGGCGCCTTGTAGGAGCCTTGCAGGCCTCAAAAATCACTTCCTCCTCGCTTTCTACGGCTGTCCCTCGGTGACAGCCGGGAATGGAGGCGAGGCAGGAGGAGGGGGCCACACGAAGCCTGGGGTAACTAAAAGGAGGCTGCAGATGAAGGCAAGTCATTTGATACTGCGGGGATCGGGCGGGTCACGGGGAGGGGGAGCCGCCAGGGGCTGAGCCGACTTTACCTGCTGCTGTTGGTGCAAAGGCACTGAAGAGGGGGCATTCACCTCCCTCCTCCCCGCCTGCGTCCCTCCCTCGCTCAGAGATCCACCGACCCGCCAAAGCAAAGCGGGGCTTGGGAGAGCGAAAGGAAGGCTCCCTTCTGGCCGCCGCCGCCTCCCGGCCGCCACCCCCCCTCGCCTCGTAGCCGACGATGCTTGCTGAGTTCAACCACCGCCCCCTTTTCTCTTGCACGCAGGCGCCCAGCTGCAGAGAAAGGCGGAGGCCGCCCACACACGCACAGCGGCGGCGGCGCGCTCTCCAAGGACTTTGTCGCTCTGTTGACGGCTTGCCAGACTTTGGTCCGGCGGATCTGTGTCTGCCGAGACTAAGTATTCCTCTGTCTCGGCAGACAGCTTGAAGGAAGGAACCGGGGCACTACGCTCTTTTGCGTGCCGGATTCTGTATGTACGTATCTATGCGCTGTTGCGTAGCTCTATTGCGTTGGTGCTCCATCCCCTGGCGACAAGCACCCTAAAGAAAGTGTCCTTTGCTACTGTCGCCGACCAGGAACTGAAAATGAAGAAGGCAGTTTGCAGAGCTACTACAATATAAATACATATATTGCGGCTATCTTGCCAATTCCTATTCTTTTCTAGCCCAACACCCGCCCGAAACGCCTTACACAGCTTGTAGAAACAGAAGTCAGACAGTTTTTCACATTTATCCTTTCACTATATCAGGTTCAAATAATAGCGCGCCTCCCCCCCCCAACCAATTCCACTACAGTGGTCAGATGATCATGCTCGCTGACTTCTCTCAAATCCGTTGCTCTTTGGAATCTTGAGCACCACAGATCAAATGAAGGGTGTTGAACGTTACTATTACATGTGCAACTATTGTTCAAGAATGCTACCCAGCCTTGTAAATGGAGTATGAGCACGCCGCTATTGTTAGTGGAAGTTTAGAAAGAAATTTTCAGGCTTCAGTTCAGGCTTTAAGTTTGTCTAATCCCGTTACACAATAAATTACGTGGTACAATCATTCGTATGACCATAACGATACGAAAAGATTCCATAAATACTACAATATTACTCCCCAGAGGTTTTGTTGTTGGGTGAGAATAACAAAAAGGAGCACTAAAATGTATCTCTGCTAAAATTGTTTAAATATAATCTTCCGAACATAATATGTAAACAAATACTAATATTTTTGCCACTTGCAAATGCTCTTTATTTGAAAAAGGTGGACTTTGGAAAACAATACAGTACAATATTATTTTTAGAAAAATTTGAAAACAGTTTTCAAATTCTGCATTATATAAAGCATTTTCTTCAAAAAAAAATAATGGTTTTCTGTTGTCTTTAGATTTTGCAACTAATCTTCAATCTGCAAATAGTTGTATTAGAATAAATGCTTTTCTCCTTTCTGATCAACTTATCACCTTTTCATTTGTACTTTTCTGACAAAAATGAGCTCACTTTAAAATCAAATCTGCTGACGAAGGTGTTTTATAGTAGCACATTCAAACAGCTTATCCTAATATAAGCAAAGTTTTTAGCCTTATTTCTGGTAACAACAATTTAGAGTCGTAACTAACAGCTGAATATGCACAAGATTTCCTCAGTATCAGGAAATTTTAATTTTAGTTTGCGCTATCTGCTTCCGGAAAGAAAGCATAAGCCATTTTTGTATTTGCATAGTGTGTAACAGCATTTAAAAGCATACTTACATAATTTGTCGTAGTTTGTCTAATATTTGGATAATTATATATTAGACAGCTCAAATATTCTTGGACAACTGTAATAAATAACTTACATTATTTAATTCAGAGTAGCTTTTAATCTTTTAAAAAATAACAAAAGCAGAGAATGTATAGCCAATATTGGACTATAATTTGCATATCACCTCATGTTGTTGGTTAGAATGATGGAGTTTAAGGTTTAGTAACTGTTGAAATCCCATACATTGGCCATCCTTGAGTTACATATAACATTGCCATGTGTGTGTGTGTGAACAGGTAGTCCTTGACTTACAAAGAAGCTGGGTCTTCAATTTCTATCACTAAGTGATGTGCTTATAAAGTAAGATGTCAAATCTCCATGGATTTACAATCTCAGCACTCCCTATTGCAGTCATTAATAGAAATCACAAATTTTTAAGCAACCTGTTTTCCCCGAAAATGTCCCAACCAGAAAATAAACCCCAAGAAGCTCATCACACTTGTGTGGCAGAGCTGGAGAATAACATTAGATGGTGCGGGCCAAACATGTAGGGGCAATGGCATGGCGCCATCTGCCTCACCTGATCCATTCAGTGGTAGCACTGCACAATCTCATCAATAAGATTTCCAACAGAGATGTCAAGAAGGAGGGGAGGAGAAGGAAGAGAGTAAGAAGGAGAGGAAAGTTGGCAAGGAAAAACAAAGGGAAAAAAAGTGAGGCCAAGAAAGAAAAGAAGTAGTAGTATTAGAAAGCAGGTTTTCTATTTGTAAATTAAAAGCATTAAATTGCACCAGACTGCTCTGTTGGTGTCTTGGGAGGGACTGAAGCCAGATGATTTCAGGGCTGCTGAGATATGCTTGTAGCAGCTGCTGGACACGGAATGGGCATCTCCATGCCTCTGCCTCCACCTGTTGCTAGTGCTGCCACCACAAGGCAAGGCAGGTAATGAAATGGGGGTGGTGCTATGCTGCAGCCTCTCACTTGGCCCCAATGTTGTCCAACATCATTACATACTTTAGCTCCACCATACATGCAGGACAAGCCTCCCTGGCCACCTGACTACTCCATCCCAACATCTATCTTTGCTTGCCTTGTGACATGTATGGGCAGGATCATATGCTTCCCCCACATCCCTGCCTCCACCTGTTGCTTAGAGGGCTAGGGCAGTGATCGCAGCACTTGGACGCAATGAGCTGAAGCTGCTGCCGGACACTCTTGGTCCCTGTGCCCTTAACGGCTCTTGTGCATGCACTGGGGGGAGGGATTACCCTGATACCATGTTTTCCTGAAAATAAGCTCTAATGTGTTTTTTGAAGCAAAAAATAAAATAAGACCAGTTCTTATTTTTGGGGAAACACAGTAGTACCCACCCCAGTCAAAGCCATTCTGGACTTACAGTAGCTGCCAAAATTGTGAAACCTTTTGGGAAAAGTGTATTTCCATCACTACCAAACAGGGAGATCTTGGTCTCATCACTCCAAATAATACTGCCCCATTGCTCCTCTGTCCAGGCAACATGGGTTTTAGCCCAGTTTAGTCTTTTTAACTTTTGTTTGAGAGATAAACAAATTCCATTTTCATGGAATTCTAGATTTTAGGCTAAATTCCTGCAGTCTACGCCGAATAGTCCTTGTACTCAACTTCACATTCCATTGCACTATTTTATCTTGTATACATCCAAATGATTTTCTTCTGTCACATAGGTATAGTCTCTTAATTCTTCTACCATCATTTGCTGTTGTACAACTTTTCCTGCCTTTACCAGTGTGGTTTTGTAGTGACTGAGTCTCCTTATACCTCTTCAAAAATTTAAAAATGCCACCTTTGGTTAAGTTTCCAGCAATTTTTCTTCTAATTTCTTTATAACTGTAGCCTTGTTCACTTAATAACACTATTTACATTGTTTTCTGGGTGACCAGTCAACTCTTTGCATCATTACTTTAATTTTATTACATTTTACAAGCTCACGAAATGAAAGAACACAAAAAAGCCCAACCAACTTGATAGCAATTTTATAATATACTGGCAAATGTCCTCTTCTCAGCTTCAATACATGACATCAATAACTGAATCCTGCTGTGATCTAGTTGGCTCATTGTCAAAACAAGATGACACCTGATTGGCTCTCTAAACACTCATGCTCATTGGCTACAATCAGATGAAGAAAAGCTACTTGATATCAACCTAAGCAAGTTGTGCTTCCTTTTTCTGGTTATTTGGCTATAAATTTTCATAGAATGCAGACAATTGAACAAACAATGCATTACATTCTTGATTAAATTATCTTTCCAATGACATAATTTATGGTATTACTAAAAAAAAAAAGTGGTGTTATTAGCCATCAAACCTCAAAAATACACTTTTCTCAAAAGATTTCCACAATTTTGGCCACTATTGTAGTCCCACCCAGCACCAAACTGCATCAAAGTACGATACTGCCTCCAATCCCTCTTATATCTTCAAGCATATATCTGCCCTTTGACAGTTGCACATTCTGCCTTGTGGAGTGGCAAACAGCCACAGAACCATATAGCTCTTCAGCTGTTTGTCACTGCAGGGGAAACCTCAGCAACTCAAATACCAAAAAGCATTTGTTTGCCCAGCTGCTTTCTCTTGTAGTTCCCTGCACCTATCTCTTGCCTTTTGTGCCCAGCCAAAGAAGAAGCAGATTACTGCTTTTTCAGTCTCCTTTTTCATCCCAGCTTTTCTAGCAAACCTTTCCTACATGTAGCTCCCTGAGCCTTTGGAAAACTGCACTCTTTCCAAATGCTTTCCAAAGATAGCACAACCTTTGGAAAGCTAAGTTGCCTTAGGAAAGCTGTTGTGCTTTCGGAAAGCAATTGAAAAGACAGTGTAGGTTTCCAAAAACTACACAGCTTTCCAAAGGCTCAGGGAACCGCTTCTAGGACACATGTATCAGAGAAGATAGTTCTAAAACTATCAAAGGCAGTAAAGATGACAGCAAAGGCAGTGACAAACTTTCGTTTGGTGTGATAGCCAGGTGCAAAAGGTGAAAGTTTGATGTGCTGCCTATTCCCAGGATTGGTAAGCAGCCCAAGAGCCATGCAGTTCTGGGGTGCTGGCTGCCCTATAGAGCAGGGATGGCCAAAAGGGCATAGATGGGTAAAGATAAGTGGGAGGAATAAGTGAAAGCCAGCTGTGTAACTTTGGGTCAGTCACTTTCTCTCAACCCATCCCACCTCACAGGGTTGTTGCTTTGGGAAAATAGGAGGAGCAAACTGTTGGACATGTCATCACCTTGACTTCTGTTGTTCTATTACAAAACCATATCTGATTCTTCACAACCCCATGGACTCCAGGCTAACCTCTCCACCATTGTCTCCTGGAATTGTCCAAATCCATGTTGATTGCATTGATGACACTATCTAACTATTTCATCCTCTATCATCCCCCTTCTTGTTTTGCCTTCAATCTTTCTCAACATAGAGTCTTTTCCCAATATACTAAAGGTTAGACTTAGTTGGTTAAAATTAAAGGGCATGCTCACCGAACCGGTTATTACACCATTTGAATCCCACCCCTGATGCAGAGACCATAGCAAAAAAGGCTCTTCTTCTGGACCCTACCGGCCAAAATTCTTCAGTTGATGGGATAAAGATTAGATTCTTTATGCTGGAACAAGTAGAGCAGGTTAGTACCATTGGGACAAGGTGTTTCCTTAGATATCCTGGCATCTTAAAATTGTCATGGTTGAGAAACATGCCATATATGAATCAGGAATATTTTCTCATAATAAATTCAGATACCATGGCAAAATTCTGTACAGGTGCTTATTATTAAACTATATCAGTTAAAACAGATGGTTTGTAAAACCAAGTCTTGTTTCAGCTGTTAAACAGCCAGTTTTTTTAAAATGTCTTTATTGTACTTAAAATTAACATACATTGTAATATTTCCTTTTTTATTTATTAGATTTTTAGTATATCAATATATACATTAAATATATTTATCTTTTATTTATATTTTTCTTGTTTACAGTATTTGTAAGTTGATTATTCAGGTTAGGTAGTAATAAAAATGAAAGCAATTGTATTCCTTCCTAGTGTTTTTTTTTCCGTTAGATAGGTCAAATTACAGGAGAACAGTTGGTCTGAAATCACCTATAATATTTTGACACTAGATAAATAATTAGACATAGTGTGTTCTGAACTTCTAAACCAAATAACTATTTTCAATTAAGCCTGATCAATGTCTTGTCCTTTAGATAGCTGCTTGTTCAAAAGGACCATGCAACATTCAAGTCTTCAACCCTACTACATACATTGACTTCTAGATATGAGTCATATGAAGTTTTCCTTCTGTAGACATTCATAGGTATCACTTAAGTGCTTGCAGTGCCACCTGAGGGATATGGAGGTTATTGTGAATTGATTGGGTTCAGAATTCCTGAATATGTCAAAATGCTTCCTTAATGTTACACCGCTATGCCCTATTGACTTTCATATGTATCATTCAATCTCTGAGGTCTTCAGTCATTATTCATATATTTTCCTGATAAATTAGAATTTCTGCAAACAGATCATTTGAAGATTCAACTTACTACATGTGTAAGTATATTCTGACAAACACACATAAAAATAATGAAATATTTCTAGAATATTTCATAAATGAAAGGAAGGGACTGAAGGGGACTTCAGCGAAGTGCTCCAGTTTCTGAGTAAAAGATTAAAGATCCCAGTTTCCCGGGTTCTCATTTTCCTTTTGTACTTACTCTTTCTGCTCTTTCTCCCTGTGTATCCTAGTCCTTTTTCTTTATTTTTCCCATGCTTGTGCCTTCCATGTTTGTTTTTCCTGTTCCTATATAAAAATCTTCAATTTTTACATTTCTGTTATGCTCATAAAAGGACCCTCCTCAGATAAAGTTAGAATTGCATCTAAAACTTTCTGTTGTGCCAAACTCCTTTTGTCTTGTACCTTGTGCTTTGTATTACTAGATTGTTTCTGGTATGGTTTTATTATTTTGTTGATCTGCTTAGTGATACAGGTGTAGAATTCTTCTGTAGCTAGATCTGTCCTTTTCATAATAATCTACAACTAACATAAAATACATTGCTGTCTTTTGCTTTTCCTTCCTCCTGCTCCTCTTCTTATTCCATAGTTTTAGAAGTCACAGTAGAGATGAAATTTTACAAAATTGAAAGGAACCTTGCATCCTGATTTTAAAGAATGGATCTATTACTTGCAATTAATTTTTTAAAAGTCTTTGTGTTCCAAAAATGAGAAGATCACATAATTACAGGATCTAAATAAAATCTGCTTAATTAATTATGATCAAGATCAGGAAGTTAAAAGCACCGGATTGGTAAAATAAAATTCAAACAGTGTTATCAGTCATATATGACATAAACAGTTAAGACTTTTTAAAAAGAGAAAAAAGGACTAGATAAGATAAAACATAATACAAAATTGAAATTGTAACAAAATAAACAAAAGGATAGGGTAGGGTTGAATGGGATGGAATGGAATAGAATAGAATAGCAGCGCTGCGCTGTGCTGCTCTGGTGCAAGAACTCTGAGGTCAGGAAAGCAACTGAAAAACAAGCATTCTATTTTTTGTGGAATCACTGCACAAAGGGCTGTTTTAATTAAGGCTATATATTTTTATATCATCCAATCACTTTCTTCTTAAATTAGAACTTGTTAATGAAGAAGTGAGATGGAGGCACAATTTTTAAACTTGCTATTCTATTTGTAATATAATTAGATAATGTTCTGCAGTAGCAAAACTGAAAAATATGTGTTTTGGTTTTTATATCATAAATAATACCATTTTAGAAATAATTCTGAATAAATCTAGCTTCAAACATAAAATAGGTATAATAGCTGTAAAATAGTATTGGACTTTACATATGTATAAAAATAATTATTTCTGAAATTAGTGCTCTCTCTGGATAAGTACCTATTGATATCCAAGCCACTAGGAGTTAACATTCTGTGTGATTCTAAAGGTTACAAATGAAAGGACTTTTAGTAAAAAAAAAGTTCTACAGAACAATTTCCTATGAGTATGCAGACAAATCTGAAAATAAACTGCATGACTTTTTTTGCACTTTTAATAGGTCAATAGTTCCATCTGCTAGAATATTTAGAGCTTTTCTTTAGCATCAGCAGCCCAAGGTCATTGTACAAGAATGTTCCTTCTCTAATATAAGAAAAAGAACCATTTAATGAATTATCAAAATGGTGTAGGGACACTTAAAATATTTTATATGTTTGAAACAGAATGGAGTCACAAATGCATAGATACATATACATAGAGTACAGGTAATCCTTGATTTGCAGCCACTCATTTAGTAACAGTTCAAAGTTACAAGGGGACTGAAGAAACTGACTTATGCATTTTCTACACTTATATCAGTGATGGCTAACCTTGTCAGCTTGGTGTGTCGAAAATCAGGAAAAAGTGTAGCCTTCCTCGGGTCGTGTGTCACTTCAAGAAATATCAATAATTTGGTTTATGACGGACTGGGCTGGGGTGATCACACAGGGCTGTGAAACTCGTCTCCCTGGTCTCAGGGCTGCAGGTGCAGAATGTGGGGATCGGAAGGCCACCTTATAGGGCTGTGAACCTCATGGATCTCCTTTCCTCCTGTAGCGTTCCTGAGGTAATGAAACTGACAAACCTCAGTTTATGGCAGTTAAAACTAGTTCTCTGCTGCAAAGATCTTGTGGCAGCGGTGACACCACGCCTCCACGCAACAAGTAGGGAGCAGGGATTGGAGCAGAGCACAGGCAGCCTCTAAATGTGCAGGTTTTCCCCACACCAACAGGCATGTCAGTCAAAGTGCCTCAGCGTATCACGAGTGACACGCATGTCATAGGTTAGCCATCACAGACTTAGATTGTTGCAGCATCTCATGGTCATGTGATCAAAATTTGGATACCTGGCAACTGGTTCATATTACATATCTTGGAATCAGTTACATGTTCTGGGATTATCTGATCATCTTTTGTGACTCTGACAAGTAAAGTCAATGGGAAATACAGATTCACTGAATGTTGCTAACTTAACAACAGCAGTGAGTCACTTAACAACTGTGGCAAGAAAGGTTATAACATGTGGCAAAATTCATTTAACCAGTATCTTGCTTAGCCACAGAAATTTTGAGTTCAGTTGTGGTCTTAAGTTGAAACAGAATTTATTTCAATATTCAGCTTCAAGCACTAAGATAATCTTGAAAAATTTTGATAGTGATTTTATTAAATATAATAGTAAAAAGTAATACAAATTGAAAAAAGAATAAATAAAGAGCAGAACATGAAGAAAATAAAAAAGAAAAAGGGGAAAGAAAAATAAGAATAAGGATATAGTAAAGAAAAAAAAAGAAATATATAAAGACATTTTTATATTTGCAATGAAGATGGAAAGCCACTTCTTATTAACTTTAAAGTACAATAAATGATCTTTCTTTCCATATCCCATCTCTTAACTATCAACAAATCCATAAAGTATTATCATTTTGGAATTGGATTTCAGGTTGAGATTCATCAGAAATAACAATATACACACACATTGATCCATTCAGATAATCTGTGGAACTTGATTTCTTTTAATTTTTTAATTTGTGCCTTCTCATGACATTCTTCAAACTAACAATCTTTTTTTGTAAATCCAGTATAGAAAATAAGTTTGTTGGAGGTTTGAGGATTTTTTAAATAATGAAATATGATGAAATAATGATCTCCCAGGGAATCAATGGATATCTTCTCCTAGAATTCCAGTTGTGAAACCTGATGTCGAAAAATATTACTTTGATTGCCCTAGTAAAGAAAGCTGAAGCAAGGAAGTTCTACTTCTCTGTGGTAGAGAAGTAGTCCTTTGAAACAGTATCCCTATGGAGATCAGGATGGCATAATGCTTCAATGCAATCAGAAAGATATTGAAGCTGGAATTGTTCCAAAAAGCATTTTAACTTGTTGGCACAATTTTTGTTCTACTTTATCTTGTTTCTTTATTTCTTTTTTCTTTTTCTTTTATTGTCACAAAGCTTTTTTTTTTAAAAAATCCTTACTGTGAATGTTTTTACATTTTGATTTCTATTATATATGTTACCAAAAGTCAAATTGATTGTGATGGGATGCAAATGTAAATTATAATAAGTAATACAATTATATAATAAGTAATACAATTTCATGTATATGTTTATTCTCTGTTCTAACAAATTGCTTTTATAGTAAAGCGCTACAAGACTTTTTTTTTACCCAACAGGAAGTGATATAGAAACATTTTACATAAATAACTAAATTAAAAATCCAGAAAGATCCAAAGAGTCCTTGGGCCTTGGGGACTAAAATAATTTGTCCTGGTTAGTTGTGTTATCTAAAAAGTTTTATGACAAAAAGAGTAACTGTTCTATCTCCTTTTCTAAGACCAAGCCCTAAAGTAGCCCAATTAAAATGTGGTTTCTTCAAAATTCACTATGTCGTCATTTTCATGTATGCACCATTGACATTCTGTGGCAAAAAGTTGGGGAGCAAAGCTCGAAGAAAGGATGAGAAAAGTTATCCTCTATTCGATAAGAATAGCACCAGGAAATGGCAATGCTCATTACAGGAACTGCCATGACACAGGAAATATTCATTCCTTTGCTGAACACCTCTGAAGGTGAGCCTGTTAATTGGGAAACAATACAATACCTGGATTTGCTCAGTTGAACAGTCAAAGCTTCTGTAGGCATAGGCACGTCTGTGAAATAAGCATGTTAGATTTGATTCCCTTATTACTCAAAAGGTTTGTCAAAACTTAGAACTGTAAGAACAGAATTATAAGTGCGAAATTATGCTCAAATGGTGCAAAAAATAATATCAAAGAACCTATCGTTTTTATTGTAGTAAAGATAGTACTTATCAGATACTGGAAGGCTGGGAAACTTCTTGTCTTAATTGTCAGCTGCTTCAAAAGTAGGACTTATAATGGATCATCAGGATGCTGGCTGTTTTAGTTCAGCAAATGTTTAAAAAGCTTACAGATTTATGTTATCCTTCCCTGAATGGTTTCATATACAGATATAAGCATTATTTAGATTATTTAAAAACATAGTTTCAGTGATTAAAATATTTACATTGGCTTATGTTTCAGGGATATTTCCTTACCTAATAAGAGAAACAAAGTTATCATGGATGAGAGCAAAAAAACAGTGAGAGTAGGAATGATTTCTGACTTCCTACCAGTTTTTCCATTAAGTTTCCTTATGAGACACTATCAGGGAGCATTAGAAACACTTACTTACTTACTTAGCTTACTTAGCTTACTTACTTACTTACTTACAATGTAGGAGATGATACTTCCTTCTCATTTACAATTAAGAAAAATTTAATATATCCGCAAACCAGTTATGATACATTCTCCAAATATCAGATACCCTACCTACACATTCAAATTGCCATTGTTCAGAATAGTTTGGAACTACTATACTGAATAGGTTAGAACTAGTCTATCAACTATATAAAAGCAACAGAATGAGATATGGAAACAGATAATTCCCTAATTTTCTGAAGTAATCACAACTTCCCCAAATTTCATTCCCTTGGGAGTAATGGGTCCTGGCATTATGTGGGTTATCTTACTTACAAACTTGTTGAAAAAGTTTGGCCCAGAAATGCACCATTTTGCCCAGTTAAACATGACAGACAGAAAGTGTGTGTGTGTGCGCGCGTGCGCGCGCGCGCACACACACACACACACACACACACACACAGAGATTTTTACTCCTTACTTTCATTACTAAGGAGTGAATGTTTCAATCTGCAACTGGTTGCTACATTTCCCCAAGGATGCAATCAGTGAGTCATACTAATTAGAAATTATCTATAAAAATAGAACATGACTGACCTTATATAGCCCAAATTCTGACTTTTCAGACAGGCTAATGATTCTCAGATCATACTGCACTGTACTGACTTTATCAGCAGTTTAACTAGCAAATATATCTCTGAACACACTTTACATGATTCCAAAGACAGCCTGGATTTATCACAATGTTCATCACCTATTGTCTTTTATGTGCCTTAAATGGTTGATTTCAGCCAAGTTGAATCATATGTGTTCTTAGTGATGACTCTCCTGTTATAAAGATTTACAGGGTCATTCCAGTGTTAAGTACAAATTGTGCTACTGCTCAACTTTAGAATGTGACATGTTTAAAACTTATTTATATGTTAAATTAACTTCATTCAACTAGGTTGGACAATGTTCACAGTTCTTCAATCCTCACAGAAGTTTATAATACTTAATCTTAAACTGACCAGAGAATGATCTAACCATGAAAACATAGCTAGAGGGGATTTTTCTACCTTTAAGTCTTTTCAGTTCTAAATTTAATGTGTGTCTTACTGTATACATGGGACAATATATCAATTTGGACAGGTTCCCAACTTTCAGAGCCACTCTAGATGGGCATGGATATTATAGTGTCCAATGTCAAGAAGGTATTGTTATACAGAATTCAGTCCAGCTAGCTCAGGAAGAAAAAACATTGCCTAGCATTAATGATTGTATTATAATAATATATTTTGGAGTCCAATAAATCACACCATAGCAGCATAAACGTAATATTATCAACTTCAGAGGTAGATTCTGATTAATTACTACAGACCATAGCCACTTTAGTACCTTTCCAGACATAACCTTCTGCATCACAGAGGAACCAAGAACTTCTGTGGGAGAAACCCATGGGAAATTTATTTCCCATTCCTTGCCCCTGTTACAACCTCACATAATACAGATTAAATATTTTACCGACAACAGACACATGATTGCAAAACAGAGACTAAACTGTAGGGCCTGCCTTCATGTTCTTGAGAAAGAAGGAAGGGAAAAAAGTATATGTGTATGTGTATGCATATATCTATATATATGTGTGTGTGTGCATGTGTGTGTGGTTATTCGGGTTTTCTCTGGTGTAAAATTGGAAGTATCATGGCGACGTTTCGACAAAATCTCGTTCATCACCTTCAGGCTTGTATCTTCGGCTTTGTGCTTCTCGGAGTAATGTGAGCTTGCAGCTGCTTCTTCCTTTTAACTGCTAGTGTGGGTGTGACTTGATTGCGTGGGAGCTTGGCTGTGTTCTGATTGGGTGGGGGGTGTTCTCATTGGTTGGGGTTGGCTGTGTTCTGATTTGGCTGGGGGTGTGTTCTATTCAGGTGGGGGCTTGGTTGTGTTCAGGTTAGTCTATGTTGCTGGGGGATTTGAGCTGGTGAGCTGTGATCCTGTTGTTTGGCTTCACATTCGTGGTCATGCCACATCTTCACGGTGGGCGTCCGTGCGCTTCATGTATGGGTCGGAGGGGTTTGAAGTGGGTAGTGATATAGCTGCGGTACGGCTTCTGGTCCGTGGTCGTGTCTCATCATCTGTGTGAGTGTGAGTCTGCTTTCTACATGGAAGTGTGGTGGTAGTATCTTGTGTGGCCCTTGTAGGTGTGGGTCTGCTGTCATTCTTCAGGTTCGGTACTCGTTAATGAGGGTGGGTTTCCAAATGGCTGATAGGCAGGACGTATCATCTCGTTTATTCATGTTGTGTGGGCGTTTTTCTATCTCTATGGCTTCTCTGATTATTCTGTTGTTGAAGTGTTCAGTTTTGGCGATAGTTCTGGTATTTTTAAAGTCAATCTCATGTCCTGTGGCTTTGAGGTGTTGGACCAGGGAAGAGGTCGGTTCTTCTTTTTTGATTGAGTTCTTGTGTTCTTCAATGCATGCATTTATTCTTCTATTTGTCCGATGTATGTGGTGGGGCAGGCGGTACATGGGATTTCATATACTCAATTTTGTCTTTAGGGTTTCTTAGGATGGTGGATATTTTTCTGTTTGTGCCGAATGTTGTCTTAATGTTGTGTTTTTGGAGGATCTTGCTGATTTTGTCTGTAGTGCCTTTTATATATGGGAGGAGGGCTTTGCCGTTCTCTTGTCCTCTGTCTTGGATTTTGGTTGGGGTTTCTTTTTGGATTAGGTGGGTAATCTTCTTTCTTTGGAATCCATTGGCTGTTAGTACATTAGTGAGATTGTGTAGTTCGATTTTTAGGTATTTTTCATCGGCTAAGCATTTTGTTCTGGAGATGAGTGTGTCAGCTACGGAATTGATCTGTGCTGGGTGGTGGTGTGAGAGTGCGTGAAGATAGCAGTTTGTATGTTTTTTCTTCTGGTAGATGGTGTGTCCTATCCTTGTTTGGAGAGGGTTTTTTTGCCAGTTTCCAGTAAAAAAACCACTTCTTTGGAATAATGGATTGTATACATGGTCATAAAATCGAGTCCTGTCATGTTGTGCCAGGATTTATAATTGCAACCACTTTTGACTGCAATTCCAAACTCCATTGTGATGTAAAGCTATTCAACACCACAGACAATACTGCTATTCTTCAAAAAGACTTCGACTGTGTATCAGAATGGTCGAACAAATGGCAACTTAAAATCTCAACAAATGAATGTTCCACCTTATATATTGGCAAAAAAAACCAGAAAATAAAATACAAGCTGAATAGTCAAGACCTTGTTGATGATCCAAACTCTGTCAAGGACCTTGGAGTACTCATCTCTAATTATCTAAATGCTAGAGCCCATTATAACTACATAGCCAAAAAGGCTAATCCTAATACTAATACATACCTAATCCTATGTAGCTTTTTCTCTAGTAATATCACACTACTAACTAGAGCATATAAAACACTTGCTAGGCCAATACTCGAATACAGTTCATCAGTCTGGAACCCACATTATGTATTTGATATTAACACAATTGAGAAAGTCCAGAAATATTTCACAAGAGTTCTTCACTCCTCTACTTGTTGCAGAATACCTTATGCCACTAGACTTGAAATTCTAGACCTAGAAAACCTTGAATTATGCCACCTTCAGTCCTATCTAAGTATAGTATATAAAATTATACATTGCAATGTCCTACCTGTCAATGAATACTTCAGCTTCAACCCTAACAATACAAGAGCACACAATAGATACAAACTCAAGGTTAACCGCGCCAAACTTGATTGCAGGAAATACGACTTCAGCAACAGAGTGGTCAATGTCTGGAATATTCTACCTGACTCTGTGGTTTCTTCCCCAAACCCCAAAAACTTTAACCTTAGACTGTCTACTATTGACCTCGCCCCTTTCCTAAGAGGTCTCTAGGGGGCGTGCATAAGCACACCATTGTGCATACCGTCCCTGTCCTATTGTTTCTTTTATTTTTCTTATATGTATCCATTTCATGTATTTATAACTATGTTTATATTTACACCTATTATCTTGCAAGAGATTGACAAATCAAATAAATAAAAAAATAAAGAGTAATTGAAATGGTCAAGTGAAGGGAAATCCTATGAAGAAGAGAATGTTGAGCTTGGACAAGAGAAAATGAACAATGTACTGCTTAATACCTGAAGGGATAACACACAAAAGAAGACGGAAACTTAATTTTATGTTTATTATTTAATTAATTATTAAATGTATTTGCCACTCATATCTAACTACTGTAAGTGGTTTATGTTAACTCTGAATCCAAGGTTTCTTTTACTGGGCAGGAATAAGATATCTTTACAAAGTGGGCAGAAAACATTTTACTTTACGATGTTTCCTTCTAGATGGGTTAGTTTTAAATTTTAAATAAAATATTTGGAATCTACAATTGCTGCAAAATTAATCAACCCCTTTGTTGGCAGCAAAGAGATGGTATATTTATATAATACTGGTGCCATGATGTTCTGGTTGTCAACAAGAAAATTTAAAATCCCAATTTTTACCTACAAAGTACTATATGGTTTGACAACTATGTAGTTAAAACTGTATGTTTCAATTGGCCCTTTCTGTCCAGTTCACATGTTTCAACACTGATCTGCTCAAGAGATATGGGAAGAAGGGCTTTTATGTACACTGGTCCTCTTAACAGTCTTCTACCAGAGCTCCAAATGCCAATGTTAGGAAGATAGAGTTCATTAAAAGGATTGAGAGGGGCAAGAAATAATAATTATCTTAACAAAAATAATTGTAACAATGTTCTGTTTTCATTCAACATGAAATTATATGGTTACATATTTTTGATTATTTCTGTAAAATCTAGAAAGTAAATGCATCAAGAAAATATAGCCAACTTCTCGTATAAAACTCTTTTACCCATCTAAGCTTAAAATAAAATAAGTCATTCACCGCATTTTAAGAATGCATGTTTGTAGTTGTTGCTCCACTACATTGGGCACAACTAAATTAACAGGTTTTTAATCTCTAGTTATAATAAGATCTATTTTGATGGGTTTTTAAACCCACACAAAATTTCAATGATGCCAACAGGTTTAACAAGTTGCTGAAGGTCCTCTCTCAGGAAGAGCCATTATAGGTAAATTTAGGGTATGGGGATGGGAAAAGATAAGAGTGACAGTATTAGGAACACAAGTTTGCATATATTAAACAAGCATACCATCTGGAGGCTTTATATAGTATTTTGGGGTTTAATATGATTGAGTTGGCCTTTACATTTTTTAATATGTGAATAAATTTAGGCTTGTTGCACTAAATGTCTAACAACACTTTCCTGCCCTTCTCATCAGTATTGATATATGTACAAATGTATGCCAATGTGATAAAAGAAATGACAGGAATTGGAAGTCAGGAACTGTGACTAGTAGATCAACTAGGAAATTCTATCCAATTCCTGAATATGCTTATATAGTTTTAGCAAGAGCAAAAAGAATATAGTAAAGGTGGGGAAGCTAAGGCTGTTCCGATTTTGCTGAATCTCTGATCTCAGTTTTTCTCACCATCTAGTCAAATTTCTGAAAACTGAATTTTAATGACAACTTTGGCTCTCTGCTTCAAACTATAAATTCAGGTTTGAAATAATTATCTAAATCAAGGTTAGATAATTTAGCTCCTTTCGAAAGTGCTGGACATCAACTCTGACAACTCTTGCTGGCATATTCATTTAATATGGGGCAATATAAATAAATATATTATTTATTTATTTCATGAAGGTCCAGTTGAGATATTCACATGTTCTGAGAGCTGCCTTGATATGTGGATCATCAAATCCAAGAAAAGACCCAGGAGCTCTTTCATAACAAACCAAGAAGATAACAATAAACAAAGCAACATTTTCATTCCATGCATTGCATGAATATCTGAAAAGCTCAAGAGGTGTTTCAAGTAACACAACATTTATTCACTCTTTAAACCCAAGGACACATTGAGGCAGAAGTTTGTCCATCCCCAGGATGAAACATCTAGACACAAACTGAGCAACATGATATATGCAGTACAGTGCAACCACTTCACAAACTCATGGCACAACATAGGAGAACAGACAAGATTCAGCAGTTCAACTGAATTTGAAAGACAAATACCACTCTTTTAAAGACAGCAAAGTCTTCAAAAGTCCACATTCTGGAGACAGAGGACCGCTTGTTTAAAAGAGGGATCAAAGAGGTCATTACATTAAAATTCAACAACCCTCTCAACAGAGGAGGGGAGACACGACACCACTATCTTCTGTTTACAACATAGTCCTTTCAGCAGTTCCACAAAGGTTCCAAACCCACACCCATTTGTCATTTTTTCAAATATTGCTTATGTATAAGTATGTGTGTGTGTGTGTGTGTGTATGTGTGTATTGTGTATGTGTATTGTACACACACACATACAAAAAAAACACCTATATATATAAAACGACTCATCTTCTATACTTCCTATGTTCTCCATAGAGCTGCTGTGAGCATCCAGAGTGGGAGGTGCTCCAGTCTTCACTCTTACAGGCTGAGCTATAATTGAGGAACGCTCCTCCTCCTCCATGTGACTCCTCCGCAGAGTTCCCCAGTTTTTAGCTCAGCCTCGCTAGAGACAGGCAGCTACAGCAGTTCTTCCTTGGCCGATTTAGGATTCTTTATCTATTAATCTCAGGTTTGATCTTCCTTCATTCCTCCTTGTCCTCTGCGCATCTGGTTCATCTTAATTTAGCGAAAGGAGCGAGTTTTCGCCCCTCAGGGGGGAGTTATGGGAGTTTTAGAGCCTTTCGCCCCCCCCAGTATTTCTCTGCCGCTTTTAAGCCGTATTGCCCTTAAGCAGCGGCTTGTATCTGCACTTTCTATTGCACTCCATTGTGCCTTCCCCCCACGAATACCTTTGGAAGAAGGCAAGCTTTCTTCCCTGCAGTCCCCTTTTCACCTGCTTTCAGGCTAGTTTTTGCTGCTAAGGGGATTGTTTCGTCTCTGAGTTTGTCATGCCGGAGCTGGTGGTCATTTTGGGTGCACCTCATGGTCGGCCGCCATTTTGTTTTTTTCACAATCTTGCTGCGATGCTTTGGAAGGCCCATAGTGGGACCGACAGGCTGTTTGGAGCCTAGTTAATTACTGGGTATTGTGGTTCTGTGCCCCGTTGCCCGTTACTACTATTCGTTGGCTAACTCCCGCAGCCCACTCAGAGGCGAAGGCACCAACTTCCCATTTTGTTTGGGAGGCTGTCTCAGGAGGCCTTTCGGTTTTTTGCCTTTATTGTTGTTGTTTTTTCCTGGCCTCAGCATTCATTCAGTCTATTGGATAATCAGAAATATTCCCTAGTTTTTGTTACTTATTTCAAAAAATAGATAAATAAATACAATAAAAATAGAATAAAATATTAACATCCCTTTGATTTCAATTGGCTCTTTTTTTGGGTTTCTCCCTCTCCAAATAATAATAATAATAATAATAATAATCATCATCATCATCATCATAATCATAATTAGAGAAGGCGGAGCTTCATTTCAGCGATACAGCTGCGATCTCGGGGCTCTGAGATCGCAGCCGATATTTTCGCCCCTGGTCGGTCCCAACGGACCTAAACCATCCCGTAGAGACGGGGATTGAGAAGGGTACTGTTCCAGGATCCCAGAGATATCGCAAAATCTCTGGTTTGATCTGGAAGAAGCCCTTTTGCTGGCAGCGGAGAGGCAGCCCCCATAGCTGCTGAAGTCGGGACAGCTTCGGAAAGAAAGTGGCTGGAAAGAAAGTGTGTCAGCTGGGTGAGAAAAACTCTTTTGTGTTGTAAATTCGCTGAGGTTGGAAAGGACATCCTGAACAAAGAAGAAATCTGTGAGACTTTTTTTTTTTGACTGAAACTGTCTGAGCGGCGTTTTTTAAAGTGATGTCAAATTGAGGCTTGGGGTTTTTTTTCTTTTCTCTATATTTTTTGGGGGGGATTTTAGTGTGACTTTGTAGGTAACCGGATTGAATTTTCTCTTATATATATTTTTATGCTCCCTTTGATTTTTTAACTTTCTTTAACTTTTTTTTTTTGTTTCTGTATATATTACTCCTTTTTTCTGGCTGGGGGGGAGGAAGAGCATTAAGAAACTTTGCAACACTGCCAACTAGAGGCTTGAAAGTATTTTATTTGAATTGGAGAGAATTGCAAAAAGACCTCTTCTCAAGGACATTTTAACGTGATAAGATAGAGGGAGAGCACAGCAAAATATTATTGCAGGTGCTTTCCTGGACTGTTATCAACAACACTTGAGGTTTGGCTTTGAAGCTGCTGGAGAAGAGAGTCATAACAAGAGCCTTGGATTGTTTTCTTAAGTTTTATATATATATATATACCCCATTCGCCAGCCTTTTTCTAAATTTCAATTCCAGTAATATTCTTATTTCTGCCTTTTATTTTAAAGGGAAAGCCTCAGAGTTTTTTCTTTATTTTTCTTTTCTTTTTTATTGGGACTTTTTTGTTTTTCCTATCTATGTTTTTGGACAACTTTGTTTTTCTTTTTTGATTATTGAGACTTTTCAACTGGATTAAGGTGTGAAGAACCTGAAGGAACTTTTTTTTTTGTTTTTTTTGCTTTTTTTTTTTTTGCTCTTAATCAATATTATTATTTTTGGATTTGTTTGTTTTTCTCCTTTCTATTTTTTCTTTTTTATGGTGGACTACTTCATAATTGGATTAGGGTCTAGAAGAACCTGAAGATCTTTCTTCTTTCTTCTTTCTTCTTCCTTTTTTCCTGTTTCTTTTTTGGTTTCGTGTCTTTTACTATTGGAGTTTTCCATTTTGGATTATAATTGGCTGCTCTACCAGTTGGATTAAAAGTCAAGAAGAATTTGAAGCTTTGGAAGCATTGAAATGAGCAGGAAACCAATACCATCTGGCATTTCTACTTCTACCTCTGCTTCCCCACCAGCTGGAGGACAACGTTTAATTCAGACAATGTTGAAGCAAGATAAGGAACAAGAAAGAGTAACTTTACAGATGATTATGCAAGGAATCCAAGATCTCAAGACAAAATCAGACATCATTGAACAAAGAACAGGAAATATTGAACAAAGAACAGAAAATATTGAACAAAGAACAGAAAATATTGAACAAAGAATAGAGAAGATTGATGAAAAAGTGGAAAACATTAAACAAATGATGGTCAAGTATGAGGAGATATTCCAAAAAATTGAGGAAGAAGGAAAACAAAGAGAGAAGAAGATTGGAAATATTGACAGTAGATTAACAGCGGTTAAACAAGAAAAAAGTGGGATGTTGAGGTGGGAGATGGAAAGGTCAGAATTTTACCTCAGATTTCAAAATATAGAAGAGGAAAAAGGAGAAAACTTGGCAGCGGTAATGATAGAAATTTTGGCAGATGCTTTGGAAATTACAGAGGAAAAGATGATGGATGGAATAGATGAGATATATCGAGTCTATACAAGGTATGCGATGAGAAATAAATTACCCAAGGAAGTCCATATTAGATTTACCAAAAAATTCATTAAAACGCAAATATTACAAGTAGTAAGAGAGAAAACATTGAAATACAAAGGTAAAGAGGTTGTGGTTTTAAAACAAATACCCAGAAGAATGAGAGAGATGAGAAGAGAATATCGATTTCTGACCAAAATGCTATTGGAAAACGAAGTGAATTATAGATGGCTGATTCCAGAAGGACTAATGTTTAGGTGGCAAGAGCAGAGATATAGAATTGATTCAATTGAGAAAGCAGAACTTTTTCATGCAGAATTTTTTGGAGGAAGAAGAGAGAAGGCAGAGAAAGAGGTCTCATTAATTGAGTTTCAAGAGGAACAACTAGAGACTGAAAAAGAGAAAGGAGCAGTAGGGGGACAGATGGATAGCAAAGAACAGCGTGAAGTGAGATCCACGAGAGCGGTTAGACCTAAATATAAAGCATAATCATGGAAGAAAAAAAACTGATTACAATGAATATAAATGGACTTAATTCAGCTGTTAAAAGAAGGAAAACTTTTCATAAATTAGAGAAAATAAAATTTGATATAATTTGTCTACAAGAAGTTCATATTAAAAAACAACATGAACAATTGTTAGTACAGCCAAAATTGGGGAAAATATTTACTTCTTTGACTCAATGTAAGAAAAGAGGAGTGGTTCTATACATTAAAGAGGCTATCCCAGCAAAATTGATTTACACGGATGAAGATGGAAGAGTATTAATGGTAGAAATAATGGACAATAATATAAAAATACTCTTGATTGCAATTTATGCTCCGAATGATAAACAAGAAGAGTTTTATAAAAAGCTACACATGAAAATAATTGGACTGGACTATGTTAATATAATTATGATGGGAGATTTTAATGGAATTATGGACAATAAATTGGACTATATAGCAACAACAACAAAGCAAAATAGAAAGGCTCTCCCAAGGTCTTTTTTTAAAATGACAGATGAATTAACTTTAAAAGATATTTGGAGAGAAAGAAATGTTAAAGCTAAACAATATACTTTTATTCAAATAGATATCTATCATGGTCCAGATTAGATATGATTTGGATCTCAACAGAATTAATATCCAATATTCAAGAAACAAATATTGAAACAAGTACTTGGGCAGATCATAGCCCAATGACAATTAAATGGAAGGGACAAAAAAAAGATCGAGATGGACATTAAATAATACTATTTTAAAGGAGAAAGATTTTATACAATGGATGGAGAAGGAATTGGCTTTTTTCTTCAGAGAAAATAAAAAAGAAGATACTTCAACGCAGAATGTGTGGGATACAATGAAGGCATACGCTAGAGGTTTGATAATAGATTATACAAGAAAAAAGAATATTAGGAAAAGGCAAGCTTCTAAGGCCTTGGAAGATGAGTATAAAATTCTTGAAAAAGAATTACAGAAAATGCCACAGAAAAAGGATATTAAATTGAAGCTGGATGTAATTAAACATAAAATGGAATTAATAGAGAAAGAAGAACTGGCACAGAAAATCAGAAACTCTAAACAGAATTATTTTGAAGATGCAAATAAACCAGGTAGATGGCTAGCATATAAATTGAGAAAAGAGAAGGAATCAAGAAAAATATTGAAGTTAATAGATGAACAAGGCCAAGTTTGTTATGGGAATAAGGAGAAAAAAGAAATTATTCGATATTTTTATAGGCAACTATATAAACAAGAGAATATTGATGAGGAAAAAGTCAAACAGTATTTAAAGGAAGCTAATTTACCGAAGATACCTGAAGAGACTGAAGAAATGCTAGAAAGCAATATAACAATGATGGAACTAAATGAAGCATTTAAGAGACAAAATAATGGGAAAGCACCGGGTCCAGATGGGCTTCCAGCAGAATTCTATAAAACATTTCAAGAATCATTGAGCATCCCACTGTTAGAAGTTATGAATGAAGTTATGTTAAAAAAGATGATACCCAAAACATGGTCAGAGGCTTATATTACACTTATACCGAAGGAAGAGACTGACCCACTGCAAATTAAGAATTATAGACCTATTTCTTTATTGAATGCAGACTATAAAATCTTTGCTTCAATCTTAGCAGAAAGACTTAAAAAATATTAAAATAATTTTATTCACCCAGATCAAAATGGATTTCTGCCAAAGAGACAAATTAGAGACAATATGAGAGTAATCTTGGATACTTTGGAATACTATGAGGCTCATCCTGAAAAGCAAATGGCTTTGATATTCCTAGATGCTCAAAAAGCATTTGACAACGTGAACTGGAGATTTATGTTATTATTATTGGAGCAGATGGGTTTTGCTAAAAAATTTATTCAAGCAATAGAAGCCATATATAATAAACAGACAGCAAGGGTAATGATGGAGGGGGAACTTACAGATTTTATTAATATAAAGAAAGGCACAAGACAAGGATGCCCCCTATCTCCTTTGCTATTTGTGTTGACCTTGGAAGTGTTGAATAGAAATATTAGGGATGATAAAAGCATAAAAGGAATGAAAATTAAGAAGGAAGAATTTAAGCTACAAGCTTTTGCTGATGCTTTAGCTTTTATTTTGGAAGACCCGCTAGAAACAGCTCCAAAGTTATTGGAAAGGATAGAGACATATGGAGAGGTGGCTGGTTTGAAAATAAATAAAGATAAAACAAAGATTTTGACAAAGAATATGCTATTGAGACAGAGAGAAGAACTGGCAGATCTTTTGAAAATTCAAGTTACAAATAAGATTAAGTATCTGGGGATATATTTGACAACAAGATGTAGCACATTAAAGGAGAATAATTATATTAAACTTAAACAACAGATAACTACAGATTTGAAGAAGTGGGAAAACTTGCAATTGTCATTAATAGGGAGAATTTCAACAATTAAGATGAATATTTTACCTAGAATTTTATTTTTGTTTCAAACAATACCAATTCGGCTTGGAAAAGACTATTTTGAAGATTTAAATAAAATTATGTTGAAGTTTATATGGCAAAGTAAAAAAGCGAGAATAAAGCCTTTTGCAAGATGCTAGAATTAGAGGAGGTTTTGGCCTGCCTAATTGGGAATTGTATTATCAAGCTGCAAGTTTGATGTGGGTCAAAGAATGGATAACATTAAGGAAACATAGGTTGTTGACATTAGAAGGGCATGACTTGCTGTTGGGCTGGCATGCTTTTTTATGGTATAAGGGAACTAAAACACAGGGTTATTTTAGAAGACATTATGTACGGGAGTCTTTGTGGTTAAATTGGGAGAAGATAAAAAGACAATGTTATTTGAAAATTCCAGTTTGGTTATCGACCATTGAAGCATTTTCCTATCCTATAATCTACAAGAAGGAACAAACAGTTAGATATGGGGAACTTTTGGATGAAAAGGGTGAACTTAAATCGATCCAAAACTTAGAGGAACAAGGTATAAGGATGAATTGGTTTTCATATGCACAAATACATTCAAGGTATGATGAAGATTCCAAAACGGAGGGATTTTATGATAAGCAGACTGATTTAGATAAGATCTTGATGGGTACTGATGAGAAGGTGATTAAAAAATTATATGGTTATTTACTGGGAATGAAATTAGAGGAAGAACAAGTCAAAGAAACTATGATTGTTTGGGGGAAGAATTTTGGATATGGGATTGATTTAGAGAAATGGCAGAAATTGTGGTCTCAAAATTATAAAATGACAATGTCAACAGCATATAAAAAAAGCTTGTATAAGATGTTTTACAAGTGGCACTTTCTTCCGACAAGAATAGCAAGAATGTTTAAGAACAAATCTGAAAAATGCTGGAAATGTCATCAGATATCCGGCTCGTATTACCATATGTGGTGGACTTGTGAGGATGCTAGAAAATATTGGACTATAATTCGCATGTGGTTGGAAAAAATGACAAAGAAACATATAGACTTGAAACCAGAGATCTTCTTATTGGGAATTTTACCTGATATATATAGTAAAAATTTGAAATACCTGATTGTAAATGTATTAACAGCGGCCAGGATTGTATTTGCTAAAAATTGGAAGAATGAGAAAATACCATTACAGGAAGAAATTATTAAGAAAATATTGGAATGTGCTGAGATGAGCAGATTGACATTTGAAATTAGAGAGCAAGAGGATAAACAATTTTATGAAATTTGGGATCTTTTTTATAAATGGCTAGATGATAAAATACGATAATAGAATATTTTAGATAATAAGAAATTATCTTGCTATTTTGCTATTATTTTGTTATTTGATATTATATTTATAAAGGGTGTTTTTAGGATTGATTTGGTATGATTATATGATTTGTTGAATAATCTCGTTAAAGTATTGTTAGCTCATAAAGCATGAATGATTAAAAGTATAGTCAAAAAAATTTTTTTTTTTTTTTAGTGATTATAGGATATATAAGTTTGGATTGATAATATGAGTTGCTATGTAACATAATTGTAACTGGGACTACAGAATGAATGCACAAAAATGATGAACCAACCGACACACTGGATGTACATACGAGAGTTGAATGTTTTAATGTTTTGTTTGTCTTGTTTGTTTGTAGAAAATTAATACAATTTTCTTTCAAAAAAAATAATCATAATCATAATTAAATAAAATACAATAAAATTAAAATTATAAATTATAAATAGGTTGCGATACAACTAAAAAGATTTTTCCAAAAGGGGGACACGGCTCAACTATAGGACATCCGGCCTGCATTGTAGGTCGAAGTCCCAGGTGTGCCAACCACCAATTTTTTGGTTAATATCACTCTGTATCCGGTTCTGTTATTATGGCAGAGGATAATCCAAATGGACCTTCCTTGAAGGCTGTCTAAGATGCATCATTTGTGCAAACGGGACCAGGACTCATCCAAAGCTTCTCAGAGGGACTCCTTAAGGCGCCACAAGGCTTTGGAGAAGGAGTTTGGCAAACATTCCAGGGACTCTCGTTCTGTAACCCCTGCTCTTCCCACCCCTCTACCTCTACTCAGCCTCCCCCTCTGCCAGAACAGCCTTCTTTTTCCAGGTGCAGTTCACCTGTCCAGAGCCTCCAGGCCACTCGGGCACCTGAAGCGACTTTCACTCCGATCGTTGCAGGCCTATGCCCAGAAGGTCCATTCTCAGCCATCATCCCAGACAATATCAGAGAATGGATGCAGCTGGCTATCCGCCAAGGGATAGCAGAAGGTATCCAACAGTTGTCCAGACCAGGCTCGCAAACGATGGCACCCGAGGTTGAATCTGTTTCCGGAAGATCCCTCTCCAGACCGGAATCGTGCCATGGTCAGGTACCTTCCCAAATGGAGCCCCCTTCCCCAGAAGGGGAGGAAGCACAGGAGGAAGAGGAAATGGGTTTTGAACCCTTCAGGGAAGAGGAATGGTCAGATAGGGGGTCCCTACAATACTCTGAATCCTTTTTTGAGGTAGACCCAATGGAAGGAGAGATGTCAGAGGACGAAGGCATATCTCCTGACCAACCCGCCTTTGTAGGCCTGTTTAAGCCTCATTTGTTTAAGTCCTTGCTATTTAAGGCGAAAAATATTTCGGGTCTGACTCCCCAGTCACCTTCTGATCCACCTCCAGCGACCTCGGGGGCCCCAAAAGATTCTATATTCAAGCAACCGGTCATAGAGACCGAGGTCATTCCTACTCCACCAATTTTCTCCGACTTAGTGGTGAGACAATTGGCTTCATCGGGTCTCTCCTGCTCCTTCCACTCAGGACAAGAGAGTCTTTAATCTCGATACGGATTTCTCGGCCATGTTAAACACTCCTGAGGTGGATGATCCCATAGTAAGGCTAGCATCATCCTCTAACCCCACTGATGCTCTGGAAGCACTGAAGCCAGAGGACAAGCGGACCGAGATGGCGCTACAGCAGGCTCATCAATCGGACGCTTGGGCCATTCGATTGGCTACG
This sequence comes from Hydrophis major, assembly GCA_033807585.1. Lineage (NCBI taxonomy): Eukaryota > Metazoa > Chordata > Lepidosauria > Squamata > Elapidae > Hydrophis > Hydrophis major. Next base: position 134,632,799 of record CM066343.1, read on the forward strand.
GCCACGTCCTTTTTCACTCGATCTTCCATCAGATGGCTCAGACAGTTGAAACAGCATGTCCCCCCATCAAACACCAGGGCCCATCAGGACATTGCCAAGCTCACAGCTGCAGTGGAATTTGCGGCCGACACTATTTTTCACTCTGTGAAATTTTCTTCTTGGGCTATTTCCTCACATGTTACTGCCCGACGGCTGCTTTGGCTTAAACACTGGCAGGCCGACATTAAGAATAAAGCAAAATTTAATAAAGCTCCCATCTCGGGAGGTAAATTGTTTGGGCCAGCCATGGAACCATTGTTGATGGAGAGTCAGAATAAAAAGAAGTTCCTCCCGTCTCTTTTTCGCAGGCAAGAGTCCAGGGGGTCCCAACCCTTTCAAAGGGGCTCCTTTTGTGCCTCCTTCCAGACACTCCTCAACCCCAGATATCAAAGTTCCCTGCCATTTCATCCAGCCTACCAGGACCGGGGCGACACAGGGGACAGAAACAGGAGGGGGGTCAGCTACAGGAGGACCTTCCAGGGTGCAGGAGGTAAAGCGTCCCGACATCCCAAATAGGTCTTTGGCCACTTATCCCATTGGCGGCCGCCTCAAATATTTTGCCGACCAATGGGAATCATCCACTTCTGATTGCTAGGTTAGGGACACTGTCAAATTTGGCCTCTCCCTTCAGTTTCGATTCCCCCTCTGGAGCACTTCATGGTTTCCCCTCTTCCCAGAGACCGTAATAAGCGTGCTCTCATAGAGGCCACTATCAAACACCTTTCTGAAATAAAGGCCATACAGCCTGTGCCACCTTCACAGCGAGGAGAAGGGTTTTACTCCCTCCTCTTCCTAGTTCCTAAACACTCTGGGGGTTGGAGGCCCATTTTAGACTTGAAGAGGCTCAATCGTTACATTGTCCATCATAAGTTCAAAATGCATACACTTCAATCCATTTTACAGGGCACCAGGAAGGGAGACTGGCTCACCTCCATTGACCTCTCAGAGGCATACCTTCACATCCCCATTCATCCTTCGTTTTTCAAATATTTGAGGTTTTGCTACAATGGCCAACATTTCCAATACTTGGCCCTTCCCTTTGGTCTAGCCTTGGCTCCGAGGACCTTCACCAAGGTGTTGGCAGCCCTAGCGGCTCACTTCAGACACTTCCCTATCCGCATTCACTGTTACCTAGACGACATCCTCATCCTATCCCCCACCCGGCGTCAATCCAAGAGGGACACTAAAGCCACCCTTTCAGTACTTCAGGCTCATGGTTTCCTCATGAACTGGAAGAAGAGTCAGTTTAACCCTTCCACCAGAATAGCTCACTTAGGGGCAATGATTGACTCAGTTGAAGGCAGGGTTTTCCTTTCTTCTGAAAGGTTCAGCAGCATCCAGAAACTGATCAGGATCATTAGACGGGCAAGGAAAGCCTCTTGTTGAACTTATCCAAAATACTTGGAAAATTGGTTTCATGCATATCTATTGTTCCCTGGGCCCGGCTACATTCCAGATCCCTGCAGTGGTTCCTCCTGCCTTATCAGCGTTCCGGAAGGAGCAACTCAAGAGTCGTGGTGAAGGTTCCTCCAAAGGTTCTCGCCTCGCTCCTCTGGTGGACCAGACCCGTTACCAACAAGGGACATCTTTTCAAGGAGCCCCAAAGGGTTACTCTCACAACAGACACCAACCTATCCGGATGGGGAGCTCACATTCAGTCACTTTCAGCTCAGGGAACTTGGTCAGCAACCGAGCAACGCTGCAGCATCAATTGGCTGGAGCTTCACACAGTCTACCTGGCCTTACACATCTTCCTTCCACAAGTGCGAGGGCACCATGTACTGGTCCTGACGGACAACACTACAACCAAGGCCCACATCAACCATCAAGGGGGCACTCACTCCATCCGCCTCATGAGGGAGGCCGAGCAGCTCTCTCAGTGGGCGGAGGTCAACCTCTTATCCATCAGGGCAGAACACATCTCAGGGGTCTCAAATGTTCAAGCAGACTGGTTGAGCAGGGCCACCTTAGACCAGTCGGAATGGCGCCTGTATCCCTCCCTGTTCAAGGAGGCCTCAGCGATATACGGTCAGCCACTGGTGGACCTGTTCGTGTCTCCGCTCAATGCCCAGACACCAAGATTCTTCTCACGATACCCCATCAAGGGGGCAGAGAACCACGATGCCCTGCATTGCCCCTGGCCCACAGGGCTCCTATACGCATTTCCCCCCCTCCCCTTGATTCCCAAAGTGATCCAAAGGTTGATCCTCGAGAAGGCGGAAGTTCTTCTGGTGGCCCCATATTGGCCCAGGAGACCGTGGTTTGCGGATCTTCGCAATCTGTCAGTGGCCCCCCCTTGGAGGATTCTGCCAGACAGGGTCTCGCTGTCTCAGGGCCGTCTTCAGCACCCCAATCTGCAGTGGCTTCAGTTAGCCGTCTGGAGGTTGAGTGGAAACATCTAAGAAATGAGGGCCTGTCCACTCAGGTCATCAATACCATCCTGGCAGCAAGGTGGCCTTCGACCACTCGCATATATAACACAACATGGAACACCTTTTGTAAATGGTGCCACAAGTCCTTCATCAACCTGCTCTCCCCATCAATTGCACAAATCCTGGCCTTCCTACAATACGGGCTGGACAGGGTCCTCTCCCCCAATACCCTGAGAAGGCAAATTGCAGCCTTATCAACTGTTGTCTCTGGGAGCTCTTCTGGCTCGCTTTCACACCACCCTCATATTCACTATGCACCAACCATTCCAATGCTCGTAAGACGACATGAGTTCTATCAAAGAAACCAGCGGAAAGGAGAAAGCGTCGCCAATTTTGTTGCAGACCTCCGGAACTTGGGAGGCCTTTGCGATTTCACTGACCTAGAAGAGGCCTTGAGAGACTGAGTAGTACTCGAGCTAGATGCTCTAAACGTACAGAGCAAAATAATGGCAAAAGGCGACATCACCCTTAAAGCTACAGCAGCGGAGGCGACCAAGAAGTCGGCTGCCCAACTACGCCGAAATCGCGCTCCAGCACACCCACCGGCCGGCAAAGTTTCACCTAACGCAGAAGGGCAGCTGCAGACGGCCCACCATGAGGACCTCTCTTCGTTGTCAGACAGCGACAAAGAAGAGGTCCATCGCCTGCGGTCCAATCGGGAACGATACCCAAAGTCCCAGCAACCATGCACTGGCTGCGGGGCCAACCATTACTGCTCCGACTGCAAATTCCGCGACGCGCTCTGCCACGAGTGCAGGAAACGAGGCCACATCGGACGGGTCTGCAGAAGCCTCCTCGGACCCAGCCAGACCTCGAAAGGAACCAATCTCCACCAATCGACAGGGAATCGCTCTGTAAGGCGAGAACCGTAAACCACTCCTACAGAAACCAACCCGTGAATCGTCTAGCGAGACGGGAAGAGGCCCACCAAACACTCACTATTGGCCATGCCTCTTCACTAGACGCTAAGAAAATTCGGGTCAACGTGAACATTGAAAATTGGCCTTGCCAAATGGAAGTTGACTTGGGATCATCGCTTTCAATGGTCTCATGGAAGATCCTCAAGCAACTCATCCCCACTATCCGGCGCCAAGACTTTCAATTCCAACGGCTTGTGTTAAAGGACTACCAGGGGAACTGAATTCCAGTCACAAGATCCAGTCGAGTCCGGGTTGCATTCAAGAACCGCATGGCGTACTTACCCCTGACGGTGATCAATAAGGACCGGCCTAGCCTGTTAGGCCTGCAATGGTTCGCACCACTTGGCATTGAAGTGGCTGGCATTAACTGAAGCGGCGGCAGTGACTGGGAGGAAGACCTCGCCCACGAATTCAGGGATGTCTTCGAGGAAAAGCTAGGCGAGTACAAGGGGACCCTGATATCCTTTAGCCTTAATCCAAAGATAGCTCCCATCTGCCTTAAGCCTTGTCGAGTTCCGTTCGCTCTAAAGCCAAAAATCGACGAGCAGCTTGATAAGTTGATTGCCCAGGGAGTGTTAAAGCCAACTGACCACTCCCCATGGGAAATGCCGATTGTGACACCAATTAAGCCGGATGGCTCCATTAGAATTTGTGGGGACTACCGAGCCACCCTAAACCACGCCCTGCAACAGAACCCATATCCGGTGCCGGTGGTACAACACCTCCTCCATTCCCTGGGGGGCGGAAAAGTCTTCGCTAAACTAGACTTAGCTCAGGCTTATCAGCAACTGCCGGTTGATGAAAAAACGGCACAAGCACAGACTATCGTAACACACCGAGGTGCCTTTAAGTGTACGCGACTTCAATTCGGAGTCAGTGTGGCCTCGGGGATTTTTCAGAGCCTAATGGAGAGACTATTGCAGGGGATCAAGGGCATTGTCCCCTATTTTGACGATGTGCTCATTGCTGCCCCCACTCCAAAAATCTTATGGGAGCGTTTAAGACAGGTATTATGAAAATTCCAGGAAGCAGGCTTGAAAGTCAAAAGAAATAAGTGCAAACTGTGTACTGATCGTGTTGAATTTTTAGGGTATTTAATTGACAGTCAGGGTATTCACCCTACTGATAGCAAATTGAGAGCAATAAAAAACGCTCCCAGACCCCAGAACAAGACCGACCTCCAGTCGTTCTTAGGCCTCATCAATTTTTATAATGTATTCTTGCCGCACAAGGCAACTGTCGCTGAACCTTTACATCGTCTATTAGATAAAAAATCGATTTGGGTATGGGGTCACAAAGAAGAGCAGGCGTTCCATAATGTGAAAAATCTACTGACTTCGGACGCCGTACTAATGCAGTACAATGACACTTTGCCAATAAACATTACATGTGATGCATCGCCTTTTGGAGTGGGCGCCATTTTGAGCCATGTGTTACCTAATGGTAACGAAGCCCCTGTTGCTTACTTCTCAAAGACGCTCTCGAAAACCGAGCATAATTACAGCCAGATCGATAAACAAGCCCCAGCGATCATATCAGCTGTTAAAAGATTTCATGAGTACGTGTATGGCCGGGTTTTCACCATTGTAACTGACCACAAACCATTGCTGGGGATCATCGCTGGGGATAAGCCAACTCCCTACATACTTTCTCCCAGAATGACTCGCTGGTCAGAATTCTTGGCTGCCTACAATTATTGGCCACAGTATCGTCCCGGTAAAGCCATTCCCCATGCCGATGCCCTGAGCCGTACACCGCTCCCTGAAACCATCAACGATCCTGCACCAACGATGACAGCGTTTCAGATCAAGACATTCCACACACCGCCATTAACAGCCTGTGACATCGTGAGAGAAACAAAATGCGACCCCATCTTAGCACGAGTCCTCACATGGGTGGAACACGGATGGCCATTGGACCAAGTACCAGACAACTTTGCACCATTCAAAAGTCGTCAAACAGAATAGATCTCGCAGAAGGGCTGTGTCATCTGGGGCGTTAGAGTCATTATCCCAGAACGACTCCAACAGACATTGCTAAGAACCTTGCACGATGGCCACCCTGGCATCGTGCGCATGAAGGGCCTCGCACGAAGCTACGCGTGGTGGCCAGGCATCGACAGACAAATCGAATCGTGGGTTAAAACTTGCAGGAGATGCCTAGAAGTAAGCAACGCTCCACCAAAGGCAATCCCAACTAAATGGGAGTCGCCGCGGGGACTCTGGTCCCGCATCCATCTGGACTTTGCCAGGCTGACCAAAAGCCACACGTTTTTGCTAACCATCGACGCCTACTTGAATTGGCTCAAGATTCACCGAATGAGAAACACGACCAATGACGCGGTCATCAAAAGACTGGAAAGATTGTTTGCAACCCACGAATTACCAGACGTTCTGGTATCCAACAACAGGCCCCAGTTTACCGCGCTGTCTTTTGAGCAGTACCTGGCTAACCGCGGTATCCGACATGCGCTCACTTCACCTGCACACCCTGCTGCCAATGGTAGGGCTGAGCGCATGGTACAATTCGTCAAAAAGACTCTTCAAAAGATTGACTACGACAACATCGACGAAAAAATCAACCGGATCCTTTTCCTACAGCACATCACACCTCACAGCGTCACCAACAAAACTCCCGCCGAGCTGCTAATGGAACGAAAGCTCCGCTCCCACCTCGATTGGTTACACCCAGCCTACGAACCGAAAAAACCCCTCGGATCCAACGGCCGATGCCGTACCTTCCAGGTAGGCGATTTAGTATTCGCTAAAAACTTATCGGGCGATCCGCTGTGGGTAGAAGCGACCGTAATCCGCGTAACCGGCTCAAGATCATACCTCACTCAGTGCCATGACGACAGACTTTGGAAGCACCTCATAGATCAACTACGATTGCGACTACCGTTGCGCACTTCCGAACTCCCTTATGACCAAACTGAGGGGAGGGAGATACAGAGGAAAGCGAATTGCAATTTGAGGGAAACCTTTTTGAAGAAACTGATAACGGGACTGAAACGCAGGAACAGACACCAGGGACCGGAGTGAGTTCACCTCAGGGAGTGGCCAGTGATATTGGTGATGACGGGAACGTGAACTCGGAACCAGAGGCACCCCTACCGATAAACAACGATCTACCTCAGCAGAAGTGCAGCCAACTGCCAGGCACTTTGCGAAAATCAAAAAGACTAACAAAACAGCCGTGCTACCTTAAGGACTATGTAACCGCGCCCCGTGGGCAGAAGCTGGGGGAAAGGGGTGTTGTGAATGAATAATACCAATAAAGTTATCTTGAGCTTGAAGTCAAGTGCAGGGTTCTGGCCCTGTACTTCTGATTGGCTGTTAATGGCAGGATCAGATTGGTCCGTTCAGGAGAATCTGATTGGCCATTAACAGGCCATTCCTATTGGTTAACGGAGCTAGCGCTCCAGGTTTGCTATTGGTTGAATAGTTAATAAATTGCCTATATAAGTAAGGCTATAGCAGCCCGCCAGTTCGAGCTGTCACAATATGTAAATAAAGAGTTTGAAGTTCACTATTTTTACTGGCTTGTCTCCATCATTCGCACCCATGCTCCAGACTTAACACATACATTATGCTAAATCAAATAATCTCATAATACATATATAAGTGGAAATTGGAAAGATCTGAAAAATTATTGGTATGGGCCATATCCAGAAATGGGTAAATAGAGGCTGGTTGAATGCAGAATCCCTAATACTATAAGTATTATTCACTTAGCATTTGGGAATATCAAGCTAGGCAAGAATATATTTGACCCTTACATAGATCGGCTTAATATGTCATGCAAAGCAATGGGTTAGTTCACCAATAAACCAGTTTCACAAATAACACTAAACTAAGCCCAAGTACATCACATTACAATTTAGTTCAGTGTAGGTACCCAACCATTGCAATTGAATTTGCATTTAGAATAATTACAGCAGTCTCCAAGTCCCTCACAAAGTTCATGATAATATGGTCACTACTGTAACTTTAAGTAAAAAATACCTTAGGTAGGCTCTCCTCACACATAATCGTTGTACAAGCTTATATAATTTAGAGAACATCACAAAGAAGAAGCCAGAGATAAGATGTCTAATCCAGTATGATAAATACAATTCTAGAACAAATTAGAAGCAAAAGGTTGGTTTTATTTTAAAATTGAGAAATGTTTGGACAGCTTTAGCAGCAGAGCTTAATAAATACGTTTATGCATGCTTTGAAAATTATTGTGAAGAAATGCTTTGGCCCTATGTAACCTCTCTGTAATCCGTTAAAGCAGCTTGATTCTTTTTCAAGGTTGTGCTTAAGTCTGAAAAAAATTGGGGGTCCTTGAATGAACAGAGCAGATCATGTTCACCTAAGTACCAAAGCATTTTCAAATGTGAAGCATGTAAAATAAGCCCCAGGATAATATATTGCAAAAGAATCCAGATTTGACCCAATAATGATTTATTGAAAGTTAGACAACCTTAGAAGCAGCAACTTTATAGCAGTTCACAAACTCATCCTGTTTGCGTGGTCTACAGAATCCCTTGGGAGCCTTGCCACTTTGTAGGCAGCCAGGTAGTGTTGAACAGATTTCTATTTCTATTTTGCTGTTAACAGTTAATATAGTTCTGTATGCAAAGATAGGCCAAGGTATCAAGTTGAAGAAAATGAGTCTCTCTTTCTGAATAATATGCCGGCTCACCTCTGTCCTGCTTGATTGGTTCCAAGCATGATATGGAACTATAAACTTTATTTTATTCAGATTAATTTCTAAGGCTTTTCCAAGCTTTTTATGTAAGTAAGAATAACACACAAACAAAAAGGTAATGGTGTAGGGTGTCCTGTTAGGGTGGGGGTTGGACTAGATGACCTACAAGGTCCCTTCCAACTTTGTTATTCTGTAATTTGTAAACTCACAGCTAATTATTAAACTAGGTAAAAGCTACACCCAAAGATCCAACATAAAAATTAAAATGGGTTCTGAAAAATAAAAGCTCACAAACTATGCCCCCTAAAGTACATTGGAATAATTACAGCTGATATTTGCATAAGTTCATGCAAAATTAATAGATTTATAAAATCTTCATTTTAGCATTTTGCAGTCTGCCCAAATGATCCACCCTCGAGTAGTCCAAAGGAAATAAAATACCAGGGAGTTCATCGCTTCATATTCCCCAAGACTCTTACATTACTCTTCTTTGTGAGTGAGTCTTTTAACTTTTTCATTATTTTGATTTTAAAAATAGATTTTTAATTAAATTCAGGAATATTATTCCCCTTTTGGGGAATTGGGAAAAACAAATGCAACTTAGATGCAGGACCTCTGAGCATAACACTATACCTCTCTTTACAGTTTGCTTTGGCATTTTTATATATTGTCTGCTAATAAAATGTAATGATTTCATCTTTTAGTTTGACATCTGAGACTCTTATCTTTTATCTATTACATACAGTCTTTCAGCCCATAAATACATAAAATGTCAAAATAAATTACTTAATCTCATGTTATATTTGGAAATACATTATAGCATAGCTCTATAAGAAAATTTTACTTTTAACACCTTGGACAGGCCTTCTATTTTTTATGATTTTTGTATTAAGTTTAAAGTATATCAAGGCATCATCTCAGTTACAAGTGTTCACAAGAGCCACATTTTAAAGCTTTACAATTTTCTGGTGGTTTTTGATAGAAATGTTTCAAAATGAAATTGCATCCAGTTTGGCAAAGAGTATTTTCCATTAGTTTTTTACATAGACACAAACACATGAACACAATATTTTTTTTATTATGTACTCTATCAAAATCCCCAAGATCTTACTTAAAAAGTAAGTTTTCAAAAACGTCATCAAAAAATCACAACAAATAATATTCTTTCTGCGACAACTCAGAAAGCTCAAACTGTCCAAGGAGCTGCTGATACAGTTCTACAGAGGAATCAATGAATCTATCATCTGCACCTCTATAATTATCTGGTTTGGTTCTGCAACCCAACAGGTCAGACAAAGACTTCAGAGAGTAATTAGGACTGCAGAAAAAACAATTACTACCAACCTTCTTTCAATCGAGGACCTGTATACTGCACGAGTCAAAAAGAGGGCTGTGAAAATATTTACAGACCCCTCAATCCTGGACGTAAACTGTTTCAACTTCCCTCAAAACAATGCTATAGAGCACTGCAACCAGAACAACTAGACACAAGAATATTTTTTTCCCGAAAGCCATCACTCTGCTAAACAAATAATTCCCTCAACCCTGTTCAACTATTACAAAGTCTGCACTACTATTACTGTTAATTTTGTTATCACTCCTTATCACCCATCCCCTCCCACTTGTGACTGTATTACTGTAACTTTGTTGCTTGTATACTTATGATTTATATTGACTCTTTCCTAGTATGCTTTGATTGCTTATTGTACTCTATGACTATTATTAAGTGTCATACCTTATGATTCTCAACTCTTGATGAATGTATCTTTTATTTTACGTATACTGAGGGTATTTGCATCAAGACAAATTCCTTGTGGCCAATAAAGTATTCTATTCTATTCTTTAAAAATTATATAGACCAAACTTGATTGCAGGAAATACGACTTCAGCAACAGAATGGTCAATGTCTTGAATACTCTACCTGACTTTGTGGTTTCTTCCCCAAACCCCAAAAACTTTAACCTTAGACTATTGACCTCATCCCTTTCCTAAGAAGTGTGTAGGGGGCGTACATAAGCGCACCAACGTGCCTACCATCCCTGTCCTATTGTTTCTTTTTATTTTTCTTATATGTATCCATTTCATGTATTCTTAACTATGTTTTTATTTATACCTGTTATCTTATAATCGTTTGACAAAAGAAACAAACAAATAAATTAATTAATTAAAAAAAACAGGGTATTGTCCTATCATATATTATTTTCATATTCCAATATTGGAATATCTGACTTGATTTAAGATCAAACTATTTAATAACCATTAACAAGCCTAAAGCTAAGTTTCAATTGGAAATACCATTTTTGTAATGGCTTCTGAATCTGTTCTAGTTAAAAAATAGAGAAAAATAATAGTGTTCTGAAATAAGGAAGAAATCATTTTTCTCATCTGAAAATAAGTCAAATTTCCCATCCTTTGTGAACTTAATAAGCATTTGTTTTATTGAAACTAGAAAGGAAGTGAGAAATAGGTATTTTCTTTGCTGTATCATATGCTTCTGTCACAATGATTGTTCCTCTTCCTGGGAATAAGTACTGAAATATGATGTGGTATGGCTGCATTTCCAAATTTTATTCCAGAACATTTGGGATAGAGCCCAAGAGCTTAGCATGTTTCCCTTTTTCATGGTAAAATTGTGCAAATATGCATTAGAGTGTGAAAACAAACAGTCTAATACATTTTTGCAAAGCTCTTTATGTTTACTGTTTATTGCAGATACCAGATCCTAATTAAAAATGCACCAACAAAAGCCAAGATATAAAGAACAAAGATATCATGAAAGCTGGTATTTTTTTAAAAAACACATGATTAATCCTCAGGGATTTTTTTTTATTCTGCATCATTCCCTGTACAATTATAGTTCATATGACAGTGAAGAGAATGTAGTATTAAATATTATGATGAACTTTACCAAACTCTATTAAAAATAAATAATGTAGTGGTTATATTTCTGTGAATTTAACTTTATTTCAAATACCATAGCTGTATCCAAACCTCTTTTTCTATGTTAGATTTTAGTGTTATCCTAAGTTGAAGTGTTATCCTAAGTTGAAGTAAAAAGGAATGGGCTCAACTTAATTTTGAATTTAAAAAATAATAAATTTTCAAATTATATGGCATGCTCTTTGGTAACTAATGCTAATGCTAATTATCTAATATTTCTTAACATGGTAGTCTCCATAGTCTCCATGTGTTAGCTGTCAATTTCTCCAGTTCTTAGTGAGTGTATCTAATGCCTAACAATTGTGGGATTGAAATTCAACACATTTGTGGAACACCAGTTGGTGAAAGGCTGCATTCATCTACATTAAGTCAAAGTTAAATCAGAATTATCTATAGAAGATATGTTTTTGCCATGACAGATGCCAGAAAAGGAGTTTCCACAGAACAGGAATTGGCTTTGGAAATTTATTGAAAACCTGGAAAAGATAGGTTTCATTTCTAGTACTTCTTTTTAAAATAGGCATATATGAACTTTACCTAGTTTTGATATATATATCTTAAATATTAATCTGAATTAAGCCTTAAATATTCATCTGAATCTTGTTGAACTAAAATTACAATATTATACTGGGCAACATTTTTTTTGAAAGTTTTGCTTTGTAAAAAAAATGTTTTTGGTGATTATGATAGACTCTTTCAAACTGAACATAAAAATAATTTCAGAATGACTATATTACATAATAATCTTGAGAAATATGAAATTCACTTTTAATGGCTATCTTGATTTAATTGCATAGTATTTCCAGTGTGCTATGTGAGTTCAACAGGACTAAAAATGTTTTGACAATGATTTTCATTTGCATTCAATGTTTGAGGCATATTGCTGCAATATTCAACAATAGTCAGCCACCATTGATGGATTCCAGTTGCCCTGATTAAGGCAACAAGCTAGAAAGCAAGAGACTGTGAGATTTCAAGTCCTGCCTTAGTCATGAAAGCCATCTGGGGCCAGTTACTCTTTCTCAGCCCAACTTGCCTCACAGGGATATTATTGTGGAGAAAATAGGAGGAGGAAGATATTGTGGATATGTTCACTGTCTTGAACTATTTGTAAACATAATAAAAAAATTTAAAAGTGGAATATATATAAAACCACTTTTCCATTGTGATTATGTTCTAGTGAACCCTTACACCATGTTTATCACTGATTGCAGTGTAAATGCAGAAAATTAATTCAGTAGCATGTTTCACTTCACAGTCTTGTGTCCTGTAAGGCAGGGCTGTCAAGCTTGTGGGCCAGATGTGTCACGTGCTGGCCATGCCCCCTCCCGGTTTAGCAAAGGTGGAAAAATACCTGATACATAACATGACACTGCCATGATGATATGAGTTTGACACCCCTGCTGTAGGGAGTTTGTCAACCAGCTGAATGTAGTTTGGTATTCTATAGTTGCCAAGAAACTTCTTTAATGCTTTCTTGGTGATTTCCTCTGGCTTCTGGATTTTCAAACAGTTTCCCATTGATGACATATCTGATCTGTGGATCTTTGTTGATGCCTTTTGTTCTTGGCATCAGTTTTCTTGAAAATATCTGTTTCAAAAATGGAAATTTGAAAAATTTCACCTTTTTTGCTCATTACTTTCACAAAAATTTTCATCAGTCTGATTTTATGTGAAATGGAAGCAAAAATATCTCTGCTAGATCAACAAATGGTTCATGAGCCATATTTTTCTGTATTTTCCCATATTTTCTGTATTTTTCCATATTTTCTTTTGGAGTGGCCATTTCTTTTTAATATAGCATGATTCCCTTGTATAGCTATCCCATTCACAATAGTACTTGGTATATCTGAGCTGCATTCCAAGCAACAGAGCCAATTTAGATCTCCATTTTAGATTTTCCAATTGTATTAGATGTACAACTGTGTGCTGATGTGCTTCAACAGCACTTACATGTTTTTGTATTGTTTCTTTCATGTGTGAGCATTGCCAACAGGTATTGAAGGATGTATATCAGTAAAAACAGAAAATTCTATAAAATAATGTGTGATGGGTTAAATTACAGTATATATTCATGATTAGTATCCAAAAATCCATAAGATACATAATCTTAACCATATCCAAAATTGGACATGCAAACTTAATTATAATACATTTTAGCATGATGTGTGGGGTAAATTTCTATTCTGTTGCAGATTGGGTTGTCCTTATGTGGTTCAATTCCAATTAGGAAGTTGGATGCAATTTCCCTGCCCATGAAGTAGACAGAAATACGCTAAGAGTTTGTGTACTCTTGCATAGCTTGATAACATCAATGCATTTACTTCTGAGAAAATCTGAATTGCAGCAAGTTCCCTATTATTTCACACAGAATAGAATAATAGACCCTAAAAGCTTCCTAAATTACAGTACTTTTACTATATTTATATGAATGGCTTTATAAAAGCACATAAAATTAACTCATTACATGGCTATGAATCTCTGTTCCTTCCACTTTTAAAAAATGCACTACAACAAATGAACTATTTTCCAGTAGACTGGAATTACCTTATCAGAGCACACTCTCTAACTTGCTGCCAGTTTTTGCCCTATATATCAACTCCTTCCTGATTTTGGCAGGCAGTTGCTGATGCCACACAGCATTCCCAGTTATTTATTCAGCTTTAATACTATAGCAAACAGCTTTGCTATGAATGCTCAGTAATTCCTTTGGGGTAAGCCATTTTGCTGGAATAACTTCCAAATAGAAGGGTGTTGGCAGTAGTTGACAGAGAAAATATTCCATGTTGCATTCAGTTTCCTCACTTTATTGTGGAAGCTTCATCTTTTGTATTAGCTCATCTTTTGTGCGCACATCTTTAATATCTCCTTTAGGATTTTAACATCATATTCACTGGTTTATAATTTCCTATCATTGGATTTTAGACTGTTCTGAGGTATAATGCGTGTATCATGATTTATCTGGGATTTTTTTCTACAATAAATGCAATGATATTTAATATCATTTGAATATTTCATTAGATGACATCATTAAAAGGAGACAAGTGAGAAGTTTTAAGAACAAAAGAAAGTGTATGAATCAGTGTATAGATGGATTGGATGATAGACAAAAGGTAGAAAAGTAAGAGGTATAGTGAATGCTATCAATATAAACTTGGTTTAGTTGTATTTCATTTGCATTTCTGTTATCTATCTCTTTAATCCCCTTAACCTGTGATTTCTGATGCCTTTTCTGCATTCTACATAATACTGTTTTTTGCTACAGAGAATGATGACATGGTTATCTATCTATCTATCTATCTATCTATCTATCTATCTATCTATCTATCTATCTATCTATCTATCTCTTTATAAAATCTTTGCTGAAGAAAAAACTGTTCATAGGTGGTCCCTGTCAGTGTATTTAAAAACTGATTAGATATAAAAATATATTGATGTTTAAACAAAGGGACTATTTTGGACTCCTTGGTGTTCTTTAAGCTGGGTTATATTATTACCTTTATTGTCAGAGTATAACATGTGTACAATGAGATTGGCTGAGCCAACCCAACTCACAGTGAGGACAGAAGTCCCTAACACAGTCCCAATCTTATTACACTATGTGACTTTGTTGCACAACCTGCAGGCCCTGCAAGTCTGTCATACAATGTTGACATGAAGTTATTTTCTGTTCAGAAGTCTGACAGCCCACGGGTAGAAACTGTTTGTTATGTTCTGTGCATGGGCGCGAAGGAGGAGACGAGCCGGTGAACAGTGAACTTCAAACTCTTTATTTACATGTGGAAACAGCTCAGCTCAGTGGCCGCAATGGGCCCCTTTATATAGGCAAACTCTTAACTATTTAACCAATGAAACACAGGGAGCGCTAGCTCCATTAACCAATGGGAGAGGCTCGTTAATAGCCAATCAGATTCTCTTGAACGGACCAATCCAATGTCGCTATTATCGGCCAATCAGAAGTGCAGGGCCAGAACCCTGCACTTTGCTGCAAGCTCTTAATAATCTTTATTCAATTACTTTTATTGATTCACAACACCCCTTCCCCCCGGGTTCCGTTTAAGGGATGCGGTCATGTAGTCTTTGAGGTAGGCAGGCTGTTTTGATTGTCTATTTGATTTGCGTTGTTCTCCCGGTATTTGGCTACAGTCTTGCTGGGGTAGGACGTTATCTGGTGAAGAGGGTGCCTCTCGTTCTGTATTCAAATTTTCGTTGCCACTAATGCTCTCGGCATCTTCTTGAGGCAAAATCACCCCCATTCTCGATCCTTCATGTGTTGCCTCTGAGCGGTCATTACTTCCGCTAAAACTTTCTGCCAAATTCAGCTTCCTCGGTATCTCCTCCCCCCTCGGTTTGGAAGTCAGGGGGCTTGGAGGTCCCCAACTGTAGCCTTGAATGCAGCTGATCAATATGGCGCTTCCATATTCTATCGTCGTGACATTTCACGCGGTACGATCTAGGGCCGGTTACTTGGACTACAGTTGCCTCGACCCACAACGGATCGTCCGAAAAGTTCCTAGCGAAAACCAAGTCACCTACCTGGAAGTTATGGCATTTCCCACTGGAACCATGTGGTTTTTCAGGTTCATATGATGGATGCAGACGGTCGAGGTGGGAGCGAAGCTTCCTCCCCATTAATAACTCGGCGGGAGTTTTATTGATGACACTGTGCGGAGTGATATGCTGCAAAAGGAGTATCCAGTTAATCTTATCTTCTATATCGCCATAGTCCATTTTATGCAAGGTTTTCTTGACGAATTGTACCATGCGCTCGGCCCTTCCGTTGGCCGCAGGATGCGCCGGCGAAGTTAGCGCATGGCGAATACCGCGGTCCACCAGGTACTGTTCGAAGGACAGCGCAGTAAATTGGGGCCCATTGTCAGATACTAGAACATCTGGTAATCCGTGTGTCTCAAAGAGTCTGTCTAGTTTCCTGATGACTGATTCGGTTGTTGTATTCCTCATCTCATGGATTTCAAGCCAGTTCGAGTAGGCATCCACCGTTAATAAAAATGTGTGTCCCTTGGTAGGTCCCGCAAAGTCCAGATGAATACGGGATCATGATCCCCTCGGTGTTTCCCATTCAGTTGGGGTTGCTTTCGGAGGGGCGTTACTTACTTCCTGGCATTTGTAACAAGCTTTTACCCATGTCTCAATCTGCTTGTCGATACCCGGCCACCACGCGTAGCTTCGTGCAAGTGCTTTCATACGCACGATGCCGGGGTGGCCATCGTGCAAGATCCTTAGTATCGCTGGTCGTAACCGCTCTGGGACGACAACTCTATCACCCTGGATAATGCAGCTCTTCTGGGAAAATAGTTCCGTTTGTCGATTCTTGAATGGGGCGTAGTCATCAGGTATCTGGTCCAATGGCCTTCCCTGCTCGACCCAACTGAGGACTCTTGCTAAAATGGGGTCGCATTTTGTTTCCATCGCGATATCTCGGGCTGTTAATGGCGGCATTCGAAGTGTCTCGATCTGCAGTGTTGTAACTGTCGGAGTGGGGTCATCAATGGTCTCCGGAAGTGGCGCACGGCTCAATGTGTCGGCGTGGGGAATGGCCTTCCCCGGGCGATGTTGCAACTTGTAATTATATGCCACCAAGAATTCCGACCAGCGAGTCATTCTGGGAGATAATATATACGGTAGTGGCCTATCTCCCGCTATTATTCCCAGCAAAGTTTTGTGGTCAGTCACTATAGTAAAGGCTCAGCCATACACATATTCATGAAATCTCTTAACCGCAGACACAATAGCAAGGGCCTCTTTATCAATTTGACAGTAATTGCGTTCTGCATTTGATAATGTCTTTGAGAAATAGGCAAGAGGGGCTTCACTACCGTTTGGCAAAACATGGCTTAAAATGGCACCCACTCCGAATGGTGATGCATCACACGTGATCATTAAAGGCAAAGTCTCGTTATACTGCATCAAAACAGCATCAGAAGTCAATAAATTTTTCACATGTCGAAACGCCTGTTCTTCTCTGTGTCCCCATACCCAGGTTGCTTTTTTGTCCAATAAACGATGTAAGAGTTCAGCTACGGTTGCTTTGTGAGGCAGGAAAACGTTATAAAAATTGATAAGGCCTAGAAAAGCCTGGAGGTCGGCCTTATTCTGGAGTTTTGGGACATTCTTGATTGCCATAAGTTTGTTATCGGTGGGGTGAATGCCTTGACTATCAATTAAGTAACCCAAAAATTCTACACGATCCGTACATAATTGACACTTGTTTTTTTTAACTTTGAGACCTGAGTCTTTAAACCTCTGGAGAACCAACCTCAGGTGCTCCTTTAGTATTTTCCGAGTCGGGGCAGCGATTAACACATCATCAAAATATGGGACAACACCTTTTATCCCTTGTAATAGCCTTTCCATCAAACTTTGAAAGATTCCCGGGACTACGCTCACTCCGAACTGGAGTCGGTTACATTTAAACGCACCTCAGTGCGTAACGATCGTTTGGGCCTCTGCAGTTTTTTTTGTCAACAGGCAGTTGTTGGTATGCCTGGGCTGAGTCTAGTTTAGTGAAGACTTTTCCGCCCCCCAGGGAATGGAGGAGGTGTTGCACCACCGGCACCGGGTAAACGTTTTGTTGAAGGGCGTGGTTCAGGGTGGCTCGGTAGTCCCCACAAATTCTTATCGATCCATCCGGCTTGATGGGTGTTACGATTGGGGTTTCCCAGGGAGAGTGATCGGTTGGTTCTAACACACCCTGGGCTATTAATTTATCAAGCTGTTCGTCAATCTTTGGTTTAAGGGCAAATGGAACTCGACGAGGCTTAAGGCAGATGGGAGCTATTTCAGGATTGAGGTTAAATGATATCGGAGTCCCCTTGTACTCGCCTAATTTTTCTGCAAAGACGTCCTGGAATTTGTGGACGAGGTCTTCTTCCCAGTTGCTGCTGCAGGTTCAATGAATGCCGGCTACTTCAATTCTGAGTGGAGCGAACCATTGGAGGCCTAACAAACTAGGCCGATCCCTGTCAATTACAGTCAGGGGTAGGAATGCTGTACGGTTCTCAAACGATACTCGGACTCGGCTGGATCCAACAACCGGGATTCGATTTCCTTGATAGTCCTTGAATATGAGTCTTTGGAATCTGAGGTCTTGCCACTGAATAGTAGGGATGAGCTGCTTGAGGGTCTTCCAGGAAACCATCGAGAGGGACAATCCTGAATCGACTTCCATCAGGCAGGGCTGGTTTTCGATAGCCACTTTCACTCGGATCTTTTTGGCGTCAAGAGATGAGGCATGACCGATCGTGATTGTTTGGTGAGGTTCTTCTCGCTTCGTTGGGTGGTTTAGGGTTTTCTGTAGGAGTGGTTGTTCCATTGGTGGTTCACTGGTTCTTGCTTCACGGGACGACTTCCCGTCGGTTGGCAATAGTTAGCCCTCCTTGAGGGCTGACTGGATCCTAGCTTGCTTCTACAGACCCGTCCGATATGGCCTCTTTTCCCGCACATATGGCAGAGCGCGTTGAGGAATTTGCATTCTGACCAGGGGTGGCTTGCTCCACACTCGGCGCATTGGTACTGCAATTTCTGGTGTTGGTCTCATTCGGACCAAAGTCGATGGACCTCTTCTTCATCGCTTTCTGACGATGATTCGAGGTCCTCGTGGTGGGCTGTTTCTAGCTGACCTTCTGACTTAGATGAAATTTCGCGGGCGCGTTGGCGAAGCAGGGCGTGGGTGCGATGCATTTGGGCAGCCGACTTCCTGGTTGCTTCTGCTGCAGTAGCTTCAGCTATGGCATCTTTAAGGCTAATGTCACCCTTCGCCATTAGTTTACTCTGAATGCCTGGTGCATCTAATCCCAGAACTATTTGGTCTCTTAGGGCTTCTTCTAGGTCAGCAAATTCGCATAGGCCTCCCAGATTCTGGAGATCCACTATGAAATCAGCAACACTTTTGCCTTTCCGCTGACTTCTCTGGTAAAATTCATGCCTTCTAACGAGCTTTGCACAGTCGGTGCATAGTGAGCCCTCAGCAGGGGTTCGAGGACGTCCCAGTCCATAGATTTTACTTCTGCTGGTTTTGCTAGTGCCTTGGCCATCATGAATACGGTCGGCCCACAATGAGTTAGGAATACCGCTCGTTTCTTTCCAGTAGTGGCATCCTTCAAATTGCTGGTCTCCAGAAACATCTGGAAATGATCCATATATGAGTCCCAGTCTTTTTGTGCCGGGTCGAATGGAGCGGGTGGTATGATGCTGCCGGACATGGTTCTGCCGTTGGTGCATTTCAGCCATGTGCTCGGTTATAGTTCTTGGTCGTTCAGTAAGCTCTGACGTCTCCACATCCCACCCTCGTCACCAGTGTTATGTTCTGTGCATGGGCGCGAAGGAGGAGACGAGCCGGTGAACAGTGAACTTCAAACTCTTTATTTACATGTGGAAACAGCTCATCTCAATGGCCGCAATGGGCCCCTTTATATAGGCAAACTCTTAACTATTTAACCAATGAAACATGGGGAGCGCTAGCTCCATTAACCAATGGGAGAGGCTCGTTAATAGCCAATCAGATTCTCCTGAATGGACCAATCCGATGTCACTATTATCAGCCAATCAGAAATGCAGGGCCAGAACCCTGCACTTTGCTTCAAGCTCTTAATAATCTTTATTCAAGTACTTTTATTGATTCACAACACTGTTCTTCAGCCTGTTGGTGCCGCTGGCTATGCTTCTATATCTCCTACCCGATGGTAGGAGAGTGGAAAAATACTGACCGAGATGTGAGTCATCCCTGACAATTTTCCCCACTCTTCTAAGGCATCAAGCCCTAGCAATGTCATCTAGTGGTATCAGGGAACAGCCCACGATGTTTTGTGCTGTGCTCGCCACCTTCACACCCTTCTTTGCTTGCAGAAGGTAATATAATCAATGTATGTGGAGTTTGCTCTGTATTTATTTACAAATAATAACTGTTGGTAGGGGTGTAATTTTATACTTGATTCTGTGTGTGTGTGTGTGTGTGAGTGTGTGTATATGTACGTATGTGTGTGTATGTGTGTGTTGTATATACATACACACACACACACACACACATATGTGCTAAATCAGAATTAGAAATCAGTACAGCAAATTTAATAGTTAGAAGTTATGTTTGGACTAACTACACAGAAAAAGTAAACCATGTCAGGGTAGGTGTTCCCTCAGAAAACAATATGAGTATCTCAGAAAAATTCTGACTACCCAACAGTATCCAAGTACTCAATAAGACTTTAATTCTTAGCAGGTTTCATTACTGATTACCCATTTCCTAAATTTAGCAATGTGGAAAACACATTTTTCTGCTGGAGTAATCTTTTTATGTTTTTGTTTTAAAACTCTTTGGAAAAGTCTAGCTAAAACCCAGCCTTTTCTTCATTTTAGACTGCTTAAACCATTATTAAGGCATATTTTATTATTGAGCTCAATGTTTTGAGAATATTTTATGCTTATATTAAGAGCTTGAAGAGCATAAATGATTTATGAAGTAAATAGTTTTATGGATGTCTGTGAAACAGCCCAGATGGATTTGGCACACACAGTAGTAAGCACATATTACATCACCTAGGGTGCTTTATTTAACTTCTGTTTTGTTCCATTAAAAAATTGTGAAAAAGTCATGATGGAGCTTTTAGCTGTAAAACACTTTGCAGTATAATCTGTGGTTAGATAATTAATTCTATCCAAAATACTCTGGCTATGATAAAGAACTTTAAAGGAGTCACAGAGAATATATTGCTTTTCTATAAACAGAAAATAAAAATAAATATATTTTGCTTCTGATTATTCTCAAGGTTTTGATTAAAAGGACAATAGATCCTGCCAGTTTAAACTACTCTATTATTTTTTAATGTTGCAATAAGAAGGGAAAGCAATTATTAACCTTGGATGCTCCAAAGAAGCTTTAGCATAGCAATATGGCTGATTTTAGCAGTGAAGAGATAACAAGTTGATCCAGCCCTGAAATGATCTTGAATGATTTTGGGAGAAAGAGTTGCAGTCTATGTACTATATTAGCATACTCCAAACCCTCACAACTGATTGGTCCGGACGGACAGCGACCTGATTGTTCGAAACCCCAGCCGTGATTGGACCGCTAAGAATCTACCGCGATTGGCTGCGCCGATTGCGGGAGATCCAAAGCGCTGCCATTGACTGCAGAGTCCGAGCCAGCCCTATATGAAGGGCTGCCGTGGCTTGTATTATTCAGACTATTCTTATTCTAAATAAAGAGCTGAATTCACTACGATGGTCTCATGTCTCCTTCGAACCGATCCACCCCAGATCTAACAGTCTAGAAAATACCTATGGAAGTACCTCAATACACAGAAGAAAAAAGGACACGTTTTTTGAAAACTATAAGTCTTCAAAAAGCATGTCCTTTTTTTCAAATGCTCCTTTTTAAAATAATAGGTAGGGGAAACTCCAGCTTAAGAGCCAAATTTAGCTATACAAAGTTCTATGTTTGGTTTACATTTAGGCCACTCCCATCTTTTCAGATGGAACTGCCTGTGAAGGCACTTGCAAATATCTTGAGGTGACCTTTTGAAATTATTCTTGTGTAGGAGAGAATGAATTTGTGAACGTGTATAAACTTTGAATTGCCTGTTTATGAGTTTATGAGTTAGGTCATATATAATATGAAACCCAACCCACTCTATATTAGTTTCTCCAACATTATTAAGCAATCAAAGTGAATTTAAAAAGATATTTGAACCAGAACATTTATAAGTTTGATTCACACTTCCTGCTTTCCTCACCATGAGGGTGGGCTCTTAATATATTAGGAATATATCAGGCTGATAGGAAGGCCCACTACTAATTGTATTTGCTTCATGAAGTATTTGTTTAAAAAGTACTATTTATTTCTGTAATAAATGTTTTCATATCTGTTGATTTCCCCCTCTTTCCCCTTCTTGAATTACAAGATCAGATTGAATTGTGGGTTTTATAATTTAGGAAAGAGAGACAAGGATCTTATTAATGAGATAAACAGCTTGATCACTAATTTCTGTAATGCTGTTAGGTACAAGAGAACAGGCCTTAGCTTAGCTAGATTATTTTAAAAATTGCCAAGTGACAATTCTGACAAGAAACTTTATCACTTTTAAAAATCTAGTTTCCAATTTTAATCTTTATGAAAATTCAAGGATGCTCTTGAATACTGATGATTTTACTAGATTTCATATTCAGGTTGATAGCTAAATATGGGTAGTCCTCAATAACCACAACTGAGTCCAAAATTTAGGTTGCCAGGTGAGAAATTTGTTCAGTGAGTTTGTCGTATTTTACATTTTTCTTGCCACATTTGTTAAATAAATCACTGCAGTTGGTAAATTAATAACATGGTTGTTAAATGAATCTGGTTTCCCTATTGACTTTGCTTGTCAGAAAGTCGCAAAAGTGTACCGTATGATTCTGGGACACTGCAACCATCACAAATAAGAGTCAGTTTTCAAGCATCCAAAAGTAAATCACATGACCACTGGGATGTTTCACATTTTTCAAATGTGAAAAATAGTCATAAAGTCACTGTTTCAGTGCTGTTGTAACTTCACTAAACAAACTGTTATAAGTTGAGGACTACCTGTAGTTTAAACAAAGAATATATAAAGTTTGGTTTTCTGTTTAATTATTAATAGGTGCAGGTCTTTGTTACCTCAATTTATCCAAAATCTCACTCCTCCTCCATTCTCTGGAATAAATGACACAAAGCATAAGAGAATAGGGTGGAGGAAAAAATAGAGGCCATACATTTTTTTAAAAAATGCATAAGAAACTAAAATGACAACAAAGATTGAAGCATCTTTGTTCTTGGTGTATAGTTACAGTGATTCATGCAGGACTTAGTACCTTTCATGTATATTTAATATTTCATAATGAACTTAGTACTTTATGAATATAGATGCTTACATGGTTTCAAACTAGAGCATTCAAGAACATCCTTGAATTTTCATAGAGATTGAAGTCATTATATGAAACTTTTTTCCCCAATGGGACCCTTTCGTAAATCTGGCAGTTGTGATTTTCTGCCTTTGATACATCAGTAATGAAGGTTTTCACTTGATATGGATACATGCTTCTAGAACATATTTATTTGAAATCTAATAAAAACCATAATATAAATAGCCATTTCACGAAATATAGTTTTATCTATGAAAACACTTGCTTTATTTTAGAAATAAGAAAGAATAAGTGCTGTAATTTGTGGCTCCTTATGTGTACTAGGTGTCAGGTTAAAGCATCTAGGGATGTCTATGGATATTCTCAATCATCCAGGTCATGGTTATCCCCAAAGTGCTTTTTACAAAAGACAACTAGACTTTCTTGGGTTTTTATTTTGGAAAACATTTCATTTTCATCCAAAAAGCTTCCTCAGTTCATTTTTGGTCAGAATGTACATTTGAAATTTTGAACTAACAAGTTTGACTCCTTGTATGATATTATTGTGATTGGTTGTACAGTCAGCCAGATGTTTAGATTAGATTTGGCATTTTTGTTTATCTATTGTGTCCTTCTCAAGGATCTGGGATTAACAGATATTTTTTTTTTCATGGTATTAAAGGTGTCATTGCTGCCTTTTGCAATTGACCAAAGGTGATTTTGTCAATGTTGATGGTATTCAAATAGTGTTCCAGTTGTTTTGGGATTGCACCCAAAGTGCCTATTGCTATTGGTAATACATTTGCTTTTTTTTTTTTTACCACAATTGTTCTATTTTTATTTGCAGCTCTTCGTATATTCTTTCTCTTTTATTTTGCTGTCTCCTGTCCAGTATATCACATACTGCCATGTCCAGTATATATACATTTTTGTCAAATTATTATATTTCAAAACAGTAAAAAAGAACAAAATGGAGTAGCAGAGAAAATATGATGTTACTAAGTAAAGTATTAAGGGTATCAGGTTGTATCTGATATCTTAAATGGTAATTCCATTTTCCTTTTACCTATTCATTTTGCTTAGTTAATTTATGCATTATTCAGATATAAGAGGTTTCATAGCCTCTTTCATACATCCATTGTTTTCTTTCCTGAAGCACATCCATGCACACAGGGTAAAAAGAACAATACAAAGTCAACACTGTACATTATCTTCTCCCAAATTACAGTTTTTAATTTTTGTTTTTTGTTTTTTACCTTTTTGAACTAATGGCTTAGAACTAATGCTTTTTGGAAAATTACAGGGAGATTTGCAAAATGAGACTTACTCAAAACACAGTGTTATGCTCCAAATGAGCTATAGATCACAAAAGAAAGTAACAATTTTAGAAAAATAAGTATCAAATAGACACATTTTGAGTTCATTTTCTTAAAAGGTAGATTCCCTTCCCTCTCAAAATTAGCTTTTATTTTATGTGCAAGTAAATGATTAATGCCTCCCTTGGTGAAGGAAGGACATTAAATCAAGGCCTAAAAGCCTGTGATTTACAGTTTTCTGATCCTATGTGGAAATCACAGAATTCCAAAATATATAGACCTAAATATTCTTGATGGAAAAAGATTGCAAAACCTTTCACCTAATTGATATTTTCATTTCCACCTTTTTCTGATACAGTCTTCTTGAAATATAGTAAGGCCATTCAGTGACTGAATTCATTTAATATAGTTAAAACATGTTTCAAACAAGGACAATTTTAATTGTTTTAGGCACCTGTGTGCCTTGGTTCATATTGTGCTAAAACTAATCAACATATCAAAAGGGGGCAAATTTAAATTTAGCCAAGTAATATCTAGATCTTTCCTCCTTAAAAAAAAGGTAGAACTTTCTTCAGCTACTTGTAATATCATGGATGTATTCATAAAGGTAGGTTTGTTTTGTTTTTGTGCGACAAGATAAAAATGCCTTGCCACTCCTTTTTCCTAGAAGTTATCCCCTATCTAGACTATAGGTTTGGTATTCCTTGGGGAAGACTCATCCAATTTCAATACTAACCAAATTTAGCCTTAGTTTTTCAAAATCAGCCAATGTTGCCTACAGCCTAGAATGCTAACAGAATTTCATTTTCATAAGCACAATAAGAACATCCAATTTGTGCTCAATACACATAAATTGAAATTAATGGATGCTTTATTCGTATCTGTTACGAAGTAGCAGGCTCGTAATCCTGCAAACCTAATTGGCCCGTCAACAGCAGGCTTGTAATTCTGCAATCTTGATTGGTCCGTCAACAGCGGGTCATGATTGGTCACTCCAGACTGATCCGATTGGCTAGTTAATGGGCTGCCGCAATTGGATGCTCCAAGCGCGGCAAGCTTGAATCATTGTCATTGGATGCTTTGGCAGCAGCCAGCTCTATAAAAGGAGCTTCTGCTGCCAGGCTCATTTGCTCTGTTCTGAAGTCACTAATAAAGAGTTGAAGTTACTATCCGATGTCTCGTCTCCGTTATTACGCCCATCCTCCAAGATATAGCACTGGCAACGAGGATGGGATGCGGAGACAATAGAGCTGACTGAGCACTCGCAGAATTGACAGAGCACGTGGCTAAATGTGCACAGATATCGGCAAAATGGCCAGCAGCACTATACCACCCACCCCGTTTGATCCAGCATGCGAAGATTAGGACTCGTATATGGACAGGTTTCAAATGTTCCTGGAATCAAATAATCTGAAGGATCACGATCAGACTGCAGGTTCCTAGATGCCATCTGTCGTTCCTGTGATAAAAGGGGCCACATTGCTAAAGTGTGCAGGAACAAAACAAGAGCCTCAAGAGGAAAGAAAATAACTTCCGACAAGCATCAGGCACCCCACCAACAAACCGGAACCGCCCAAACAACCAATGGAGCCAGTACAACAGATACCAAATGTTTACTGGCACAACCAGACGGGAAGAGGCACATCAGACCAACATCATCGGCCATGCTTCATCCTTGGACACGAAAAAAATCCGGGTAAAGGTCATCATTGAAAATCGGCCATGCATCATGGAAGTGGACTCCGGGTCGTCCCTATCCATGGTCTCCTGGAAAACCATCAAGCAGCTGATCTCTGACATCCGCCGCCAGGATCTCAGCACTCAGAGACTTATATTAAAGGACTACCAAGGCAATTGAATCCCGGTTGCTGGTTCCAGTCACGTCCAGGTCTCTTTTAAGGACCACACCACAATACTACCTCTCACCATTGTTGACAGAGACCGGCCCAGCTTATTGGGTTTGCAGTGGTTCGCACCATTAGGAATCGAAATGGCAGGCATCAACCAGACTGTAGACGAAGACTGGGAGGCGGCCCTCATCCATGACTTTCAAGAAGTCTTCACTGAACAATTAGGCAAGTACAAATAGTCCCCCATCTTGCTCAATCTCGGACCTGATATCGCACCCATTTGTCTAAAGCCACACAGAGTTCCTTTTGCTCTCAAACCAAAAATTGATGAGCAATCGGACAAATTAATTGCACAAGGCGTGTTAGAACCCATCGACCATGCCCGATGGGAGACCCCAATTGTAACTCCCATAAAACCTGACAGATCTTTGAGAATCTGTGGGGATTACAAGGCTACCCTAAACCACGCATTACAGCAAAGCGCCTATCCAGTACCTGTGGTCCAACATCTCCTTCACTCACTTGGGGGCGGAAAGGTATTCGCAAAGCTTGACCTAGCCCAAGCTACTAGTTGATGCAGCAACTGCAGAAGCCCAAACTATAGTTACGCACAGGGGTGCCTTCAAATGTAACAGACTCCAGTTCGGAGTAAGCGTAGCACCGGGCATTTTTCAATGGATGAAAAGGTTTGATGGAAAGGTTTCTACAGGGCATATAAAGGGTCGTGCCCTATTTCAATGATGTATTAATAGCTGCCCCTACAAGAAGTCAGTTAGAGAAACACCTGAGAACTGTCCTACAAAGGTTCAAAGACGCAGGCCTCAAGGTTAAGAAGGAAAAGTGCCAGTTATGCACTGAGAGGGTTGAATTTCTTGGTTACCTTCTTGACAAACAAGTGATTCACCCTACTGAAAAGAAATTGGCTGCCATTAAAAATGCTCCAAGACCAAAGAACAAAACAGACCTCCAAGCCTTCCTAGGATTCATTAACTTTTATAACATCTTCCTACCGCAGAAGGTGACTGTTGCTGAACCCCTGCATAGGCTCCTTGACAAGAAGGCTTCCTGGTTTTGGAGACGTCGGGAGGAGCAGGCTTTCCAACAAGTAAAAGACCTTTTAATTTCGGATGCAGTGCTCATCCAATATAACGAGACACTTCCATTGACTGTGACTTGTGACGCCTCACCTTTTGAGGTAGGAGCCACCCTGAGCCACGTCCTACCAAATGGTACAGAAGCGCCTATTGCATTCTTTTCAAGAACTTTGTCTAAAACAGAGACAAACTATAGTCAATTAGATAAAGAAGCCCTCGCTATTGTATCTGCGATTAAAAGGTTCCACGAATACATGTACAGAAGATCCTTTTCCATCATCAGAGATCATAAGCCATTGCTTGGCATCTTGGCAGGGGACAAACCAACTCCCCACATCCTATCTCCAAGGATGACACGATGGTCAGAGTTCCTAGCCGCCTATGACTACCGGTTAAGACACCGACCAGGGAAAACCATCCCCCATGCTGACGCTTTGAGCCGCTCTCCACTACCTGAGCTCCTAGATGACCCGGCTCCCACGTTATCAACACTATAAATCGAGACGCTTCCCTCACCTCCACTAACCGTGCAAGATATCGCAAAAGAAACAAAGAAAGACTTGTGTCTCGCTGGGTGGAGAGGGGATGGTCAGAGAGCGAACCCAACGACACCTTTAAACCTTTCAAAAACAGACAAACAGAACTTTTCTCCCAAAAAGGGTGCGTGTTGTGGGGAGACTGAGTGGTCATTCCAGAGAAACTACAGAAGAAAGTTCTAAAATTACTACATGATCAACACCCGGGCATTGTACGAATGAAAGCACTGGCAAGGAGCTACACCTGGTGGCCAGGTATGGACAAACAAATTGAAGCCTGGGTTGCCACCTGTAGCAAATGCCAAGAAACACACTCGGCCCCACCGAAAGCACCACCAGCTGAATGGGAAACGCTCAGGGGTCCATGGTCCCGCATCCACATCAATTTTGCAGGACCTACGAAGGGACATACTTTCCTGATAACAGTAGATGCCTACTCGAACTGGCTCGAGGGGAACAAGATGAAGACAACCACCACAGAGGCAGTCATCAAAAAATTGAACAGACTATTTGCAACTCATGGGCCACCAGATGTCTTGGTTTCTGACAATGGCCCCCAATTTACTGCCTTGGCGTTTGAACAATACCTAGCAGACCAGGGAATACGCCACACCTTGACATCACCTGCTCACCCGGCAGCCAATGGCAGGGCTGAACAAATGGTTCAGTTCACCAAAAAAACTTTACAAAAAATGGAACAGGGAAACATCCACGACAAAGTCACCAGGATGCTCCTTCTTCAGCATATTACACCAAACACCACCACAAATAAAAGCCCAGCTGAGCTTCTGATGGGCAGGAAACTCAGATCGCATCTAGACCGCCCACATCCTGCAAACACCCCGGAAAAGCCCCTGGGTTCCAGCAGCAAACACCGTACATTCAAGGTAGGAGACACCGTATTTGCAAAGAACTTTACAGGTGACCCATTGTGGATTCCTGCCAAAATAACGCAAATTACGGGCCCCCGTTCCTACCGGTTAGAAACCACAGATGGGAGACTGTGGAAACACCACATTGATCAGCTGCATTCAAGGTTGACCACATCACCCATCACAAACCCCGATCTTGAAGCCAGAGGGGGAAGGGAAACCGAGGGTTTTGAAACTGAACTGACATCTGGTTCAGAAAACATAATCCCACAACCAGCACAGCAAAGCCCACTATATTCACCAGCTGAGGAAGAGCCGTGGCAGATAGTCATCTCTCCAGGTGGCAGCAGTTGTACAGGGTCAGCAAATCCAGAGAATCCAGACGACAGAAATGAAGGAAGCATTGCCGGTATCCCCGAATCACCTCCAAGGATACCCAGCGTAGAAGCCAGGTCACCAATACAACCAAATCCAGTAAGCAGCCCGTCAGAACCAGAAACCAAGCAAAGACATTTTGAACAATGCAAATTAGGTAGACAGGTGCGAAGACCCACCAACCTGTGCGAATACATCACGCCACTCCTGAGATGGAACCTAGAGGGGAGGGGTGTTACGAACTAGCAGGCTCATAATCCTGCAAACCTAATTGGCCCGTCAACAGCAGGCTCGTAATCCTGCAATCCTGATTGATCCGTCAACAGCGGGTCATGATTGGTCACTCCAGATTGATCCGATTGGCTAGTTAACAGGCTGCCGCGATTGGACGGTCCAAGCGCGGCAAGCTTGAATCATTGTCATTGGATGCTTTGGCAGCAGCCAGCTCTATAAAAGGAGCTGCTGCTGCCAGGCTCATTTGCTCTGTTCTGAAGTCGCTAATAAAGAGTTGAAGTTACTATCCGATGTCCCGTCTCCATTATTACTCCCATTCTCCAAGATATAGCAGTATCAGTATATTTGGGTAAGAAATCAAATTGGGAAGAAAAGAAGGAAAATAGAAGAAAAAATAGGTGGACCATCCATTTTAAAAGACACAATTTCTCAGAAAATTTTGTAACTTATGTCATCAAATATATTTGACCATCTTACTTAGTCTTTGCATAATAAAAAAGTAGATGTTGATTATAAAACAAATCAAAACTTTCTGACAGCTAATAACTAATAACTGTGACCTCTTCAACTGCATTTATTATTCACCAATAATTATATTGTTAAAATAAATTAGTCAATGCCAGGAATCTCCAAATATTGTCTACTGCATGAAAAACTAAATGTGTAGGAACTAACTTAGAACAAAGGGGAGATTTCCTAACAGTTTAGAATAATTAATCAATTGAAAGACTTATTATGGGAGGTTAACACTGGAGGTTTTTAAGAAGAGATTGGACAGCCATTTGTCTGAAATGGTATATGGTTTCCTCCTTGAGCACGGGATTGGATTAGAAGACCACCAAGGTGCCTCTCAACTCTGTTATTCTGTTACTAGTATTTAAAAGAAAGAGAAAGAGAGGTTACTTGTAGCTATATTTTCCAAAATTTAAATTTTATTGTCAGGGAATATTTGGAATAGTTTTTTCATTCAAACAACCATGTACATTCTGATCAAGATCTTTAGGTAAAATAAATTCGCATTCCATATTTATTGAACTATTTTAAACCTTTCTAGCCTCCTTATCAACTCTTACCCCCAATTTATTTCTTGTAATTGAAACAAGACAGATCCAATGACAGGGCCCAAAATAAAAGATTAATATGGAGGATAAAAGGGAGGAAAATAATTTAAAAGACACAGTTAAAAAATTGGACACTGGGATAGTCCCCCCCCCCCCATGCCATCACTCTTTTAAACAACTAATTCCCACAACGCTGTCTTATGTCTTGGGATGTCAAACCACCTAGTAGGGCTGTATTACTATTATCCTTTTCATTTTCTCTACTACCTATTTCCTTAGCCTCTTATGGCTATACAAACTTAGTTGTTTGTATCTTATGATTTATATTGATTGCTTATTAGTACCCATTATGATTTGTGTTGATTGTTTTTTATTATCCTATGACAATCACTGAATGTTGTATATTATTATAATATTGATTGTATTTTATGATTATGATCATGATTTATCATATGTTGCATGTATGTACATTGAGACATATGTACCGGAGACAAATTCCTTGTGTGTCTAATCATACTTGGCTTCTATTCTATTCTGTTCTATTCTATTCTATTCTATTCTATTCTTATAATAACAAGAAGCAGAATACTATCCTCCTGCAGAGCTGTCTAATAATATAGGAATCCTATAACAAGCCACAGTCTGGGATGCATGGATGGATGGGTGGGTGGATAGACAGACAGACAGACAGACAGACAGACAGACAGAACCTACACACACATACAACCATTAAGTCATTGTCACCCTTTAATAACCACAGAGACAGAATTTTCTCCATTATGATATGTTGCTAACATGGTTTTTTAAATCTTCCAATGGTACACTCATCACTACTGTAATGAGTTCATCCATCTTACTGCTCTTCTTCTTTTTCCTTTAACCTTAGAGCATTCACCAGAGTGTTAGGTCTTCATATAATGTGCTGAAGTAGGATAATTTGAATTTAGTCATTTCTTCTTTGAGAATAATTTCATGTTTCATGATATATTGCTTTGTTTTTTGCCTATGCATGGAATTCTTGAGCCTTTTCCAGTACCAAAATTCAAAAGTATCAATACTCTTCTTAGCCTGCCTCTTTAAAATCCAAAATTTCATATGTTACAGGAATACCATGACTTGCATAATTCTAATCTTTGTGGGTTCTTTGTACACATCATCACATCTCAATATCTTTCCAAGACCATGGCTTTTCTGTCAAGTGCTAGTTTGCAGAATATTTGAGTGTTTATTCCTTTAATGTTGATGGTGCTTTTAAAAGGCAGAAGTTACTCACCATTTCAGTACCTTCATTGTCAGTTCTAAAGCTGGTTGTTCCATCTGTTAATATTAATTTTGTCTTCTATGTTTTTCAATCTTTATGTTTAATTTTAGTCCATTTTTCACTATGATCCTTGACTTATTTTCCAATAAATTTCTAATTTTTATATTTTAAAAAGTATCCTTTTTAGTGAACAATGTGGTTCCAGGTTTTTACATTTCAATACAAACATGACCATAGTTACATATTCATATTTCATATTCAATTTCATATCATATTATTACTTATTCCATTTTCCTTTAACTATTCTCAAATATTTTTATATTCATTGCACATTATTTTATCCAATTCCAATTCATATCATAACTTATTTTATTTTTCTTTAAATATTCTCATATCTTGTTTTACAAAATTATCTAAGATTCTTATTTCATTTCTATATTCATTACACATATTTACTTTTATCTGTCACATTTGAAATTTTATCACATACTATTATTCCATTTATTGTTCAATAGGTTCCATCCTAATTCTAATAATCCAAAAGTTGTCCCCTTTAATTGTCAATTCGAGTTTGCCACCCCTTTGCCTTATACACTTCCCCAATTTATTCATTTTAAATCATTATATTTACCATAATATAATCACTTTTTAATTCTCATATTCTACATTAATAACAATAATCTCCTAACTACTAAATATCACACGTCATTTTAGTTGTGTTTTTAAAGTTGTAGCAACGTTTCGGCAGAATCCCATCTGCCATCATCAGGCTTCTGTATAGTGTTCGTCTGTTTCTAAATGGCTGTGAAAGTCTGACTCACAGATGAACACGATACAGAAGCCTGATGATGGCAGATGGGATTCTGTCGAAACATTGCTACAACTTTAAAAGCACAACTATAATGACGTGGGAAAATACCCGAACAAAGCTGAATACCATACATGTAAGTACCCACGAAAACTTAAGAAAACATAGATAGATAGATAGACAGATAGAACGATCGATCGATCGATCTTTGGTTATACAGGTTTTCTCCTGTGTAAAATTGGAAGTATCCTGGCGACGTTTTGATGAAATCTCATTCGTCATCTTCAGGCTTGTGTCTTCGGCTTTGTGCTTCTCGGAGTAATGTGAGCTTGCATCTGCTTCTTCCTTTTAACTGCTAGTGTGGGTGTGACTTGATTGGTTGGGGGGTTGGCTGTGTTCTGATTGGCTGGGGGTGTGTTCTCATTGGTTGGGGGGTTTGGCTGTGTTCTGATTGATTGGGGGGTTGGCTGTGTTCTGATTGGCTGTTCAGGTGGGGGCTTGGTTGTTCTCAGGTTAGTCTTAGTTGCTGGGGGATTTGAGCTGGTGAGCTATGATCCTGTTGTTTGGCTTTGCATTTGTGGTCATGCCACATCTTCATGGTGGGCATTCACTTCATGTATGGGTTGGAGGGGTTTGAAGCGGGTAGTGATGTAGCTGCGGTACGGCTTCTGGTCCGTGGTCGTGTCTCATCATTTGTGTGGGTGTGAGTCTGCTTTCTACATGGAAGTGTGGTGGTAGTATCTTGTGTGGCCCTCATGGGTGTGGGTCTGGTGTCATTCTTCATGTTAGGTACTCATTTATTAATGAGGACGGTTTCCAAATGGCTGGTAGGTGGGAGGTATCATCTTGTTTATTCATGCTGTGTGGGCATTTTTCTATCTTTATGGCTTCTCTGATTATTCTGTTGTTGAAGTGTTCAGTTTTGGCGATAGTTCTGGTATTTTTAAAGTCAATCTCATGTCTGTGGCTTTGAGGTGTTGGATCAGGGAAGAGGTCGGTTCTTCTTTTTTGATTGAGTTCTTGTGTTCTTCAATGCATGCACTTATTCTTCTATTTGTCCGATGTATGTGGTGGGACAGGCGGTGCATGGGAAAACTCCTTGGTTTTCTAACTCGATTTTGTCTTTAGGGTTTCTTAGGATGGTGGATATTTTTCTGTTTGTGCTGAATGCTGTCTTAATGTTGTGTTTTTGGAGGATCTTGCTGATTTTGTCTGTAGTGCCTTTTATATATGGGAGGAGGGCTTTGCCGTTCCCTTGTCCTCTGTCTTGGATTTTGGTTGGGGTTTCTTTTTGGATTTGGTGGGTAATCTTCTTTCTTTGGAATCCATTGGCTGTTAGTATGTTAATGAGAATGTGTAGTTCGGTTTTTAGGTGTTGTTCGTCGGCTAAGCATTTTGTTCTGGAGATGAGTGTCTCGGATACGGAATTGATCTGTGCTGGGTGGTGGTGTGAGAATGCGTGTAGATAGTGGGTTGTGTGTGTTTTCTTCTGGTAGATGGTGTGTCCTAGGGAGCCATTGGATTTTTTGTATACTAAGACATCTAGAAAGGGAGTTGATTGTTAGCTTCTGTTTCCCATCTTTTTCTGATCCTTTCTTTTAATTCCCCTTTTTCCTTTATTATTTCCCTCCATTTCTTATTCCAATTATTTATTTTATCCCCCTCCCTCTGTTGATTTTTCCTCTGTAATTCCCTCTTTTGCTGTTTCCTTTTCCTTTGTTTAATTTTCCAAACAATTCCCCCTTTAATTATCACATCAAACCTCAAGTTTTTAGCTTGAATTCTCTCCCCCCCCCATTGTTCATTGTTCCATTTGTTCTTTAAGGCTGGTTTCCTCTTTATTTAACTTTTCCCCTCTGGTTCTCTTTGTTCTTTTTCAATCAGTGTCATTTCTAATTTTCATAGTATAATACTGTACATTTTCAAGCTTTCTTTCATCATTTCTTTCATATTTTGTAGTTCCAATTTTATTTCCACACATAATTCTCCCATTTTGTACACTTTTTCTTCTTTCCCCCCCTTTATAAAATATCTATGTCCAATCCAATTGTCTAGTAGTTTATTACAACCAGCGTCTTTCATTTCAACAGTCAGTGTTCATAAATCTTTGTTTCCAGGTTCCTTCTGTTGATTTCTTTTCCAACTTTTCCCCAAAGTCACCAAATAATCCCAGAGCAATTTCTTCACATATCTTTTTCTTCCTTGTAGCATTCTAATATTTTACTTTTTGGGGTTTTTATTTTATTATAATAGAATTCCTTTTATTTCCTTTCAAATTCCAATTTTAAAAAGACCAAGCACTTTTCAAAGAGTCACTGAAATTTTCCTTTTACCATTATGTAGCACTCTCAGTTTTGTTTCTATGTTCCACCCTTCTTTCTTTTCACTTTCTCCCTTTTTAAAAACTTTTGTTAATTTCATTAATTCCAGTTATCAGCTATTATTTCTTTTTAACACATTCAATTCCAGTATTTAATTATGCCTATTTAGTGCCAAAATCCAAATAATTATCCAGTTTAATTTCCAAGCCTTTTATAATCCAATATTTTCCTCTGAATTTTCCACCTCCAAATTAATTCTTTTCAAAGTCCAAAGCCAATTTCACAAGTTTCCAATTTTCTTCACTCTCTCTCTGGTCACCACTTTTACAATCTTTCTTTAAAAATTCTGAAATATTGTAGAAGTGGTGACCAGAGGGAGAGTGAAGAAAATTGGAAACTTGTGAAATTGGCTTTGGACTTTGAAAAGAATTAATTTGGAGGTGGAAAATTCTGTTCTTAATTCTGGGGTACCTTAATTTCCATGAATTTTGGCTGGTTTACACACTGTTCACAGCTTCACTGTCTTCATGGTGGCCAACAAGGAAACACAGAGCGAAACCGCACACAATCACGGATTCCACTCCGACGTGACAGAAGCACAACCAGAAATCTACTCCTTGACTTTTATTTTGAGAACTTTCAGATCTTTTCCACTTTCAGTTATCAGGGTAGTATCATCAATATAATGCAGTCAATTTTCTTCCTCTAATTTTAAAACCATACTCATCTTCATTTAAGTTGAATAAATAAGGGAAGAGTATAAAGCCCTGTCACAATCTTTTGCCAACCAGAACTCTGTTTCACCATTCATACTATGGCCTTCTAACCTAGATATAGCTCGAGCTAAACTTACTTTCTTTTTCTAAGAATTATTAAACAAAGATGGCCATTATCACATATGTAGAATTGCTATCACTTCTTGCATATTAAAACCTTCTGCATAACAGATAGTTCTCAGGAGAATGAAATTTCAGACTTTGAATATGAAGCTAAGTATAGATAGATGCATATGAAACTAACTGAAAAAAATAGAAATACCTAAGATATTTTTTTTAAAGTTTTATTATTTTTTAGACAAACATATACAAACACAACATAAAAACATCAAACCATCTTCCACTTATGTACATACAGTGAGTTGGTTGGTTTACATATTGTTTTGTGCATCCACTTCATAGTCATCACTTATAATTACTTGTATTTGTTCTCATATTATCTATCAAATATTCCTAAATACATTGATATTGTTAATCAATCATTTGACTATACTATTATTCATTCATGTTATGCAAGATAATCCATATTTTAATTGATTTATTTTATGATAATTCTATCCCATAATCATATTATGATTATGATAAAGATAATACTTCTTTATATATTCTTTATATCCTAAAGTTCTAGATATTTCATTACCATATTTTATTGTCTAACTATTGATAAAATAAATCCCAAATCTTATAAAATTGTTTATCTTCTTGTTCTCTAATTTCAAATGTCAATCTACTCATTTCAGCACATTCCATTATTGGTATTTTCTCATTTTTCCAGTTTTTAGCAAATACAATCCTAGCCGCTGTTAATACATTTACAATCAAATATTTCAATTCCTTACTATATATTTCAGGTAAAATTCCCAATAAAAATATCTCTCGTTTCAAGTATGTGTTGCTGTTTTTTTCCAACCATGTGTGGATTTTAGTCCAATATCTTTTTGCCTCCGCACATGTCCACCACATATGGTAATATGAGCCAGGTATCTGATGACATTTCCAACATTTTTCAGATTTGTTCTTGAACATTCTTGCTATTCTTGTTGGGGGTAAATGCCACCTGTAAAACATCTTATACAAATTTTCTTTATATGGTGACATAGTCATTTTATAATGTTGAGACCACAATTTTTGCCATTTCTCTAAAACAATCCCATATCCAAATTTTTTCCCCCAAGCAATCATTGTTTCTTTAACTTGTTCTACTTCTAACTTAATTTCTAATAAATATCCATATAATTTTTTCATCAGTACCTGTCAAGATCTTATCTAAATCAGTCGATTTATCATAGAAACCTTTTGTTTTGGAATCTTTATCATATCTAGAGTGTAAGAAATACCTAAGATATTTTGAAACCTAAAGTAGATCAGCAAAACAACATTTTGATCCTCTACTTAAGTCAATAACACTCAAGAAGATATAATCTAAAATTATAATTAAAAAGCCAGGTTGATTTCTTATTGACACAAAATCCCTCAAGCACCTTCTTCTCTATCTGACAGTAAAATTATAACAGTGATAAATGAAATTACTACCAATGTACTACTATTGCACGACAGCCCAAAATATGTGTTAGATGTGGCTGTTTCATGTTGTTGAATAATACTCTGTAATCCTGGCCTACATATTAAGAAGTAAACCCTATCATGCTATATTTTTTCTAAGTAGAAATGTATAAGTTTTCACTCTGAATCTCATATTGTTTCATATTGGCATGGGTTTTTTTTGCTCTCTAAAGCAAACATCATAAATGGACAAGAATGATAATAACAGAATGTATACAACTATCAGAATGACTGTATAATAATAACTGTATCCTTCATAGAATTCGATTACTGTTATTGTTGTTTGGTTTACTTATTATTTTCTTTTATAATTAAAATAAACCATTTATCATTATATATGAAATATAGAGTCCAAGGTCTCAAAAATAAATGAGTTCACCACTGTGACTCACTATTTTTATGCAGTTGACTATATCTATCTATCTATCTATCTATCTATCTATCTATCTATCTATCTATCTATCTATCTTTTCTGTCAAGGACATTTATCATTAATAATAGATTGTTCAGTAGTTGAAACACCTTAAACTTAAATCTCTTTCTTGAAATCTTAAACAGCCCCAGAGAAGTTAGTGCGGGGAAAAAACTCAAGAACTCAACTCTTCATTGCTATTCTTTTTTTTTTTAAACAAATTTTATTAATTTTACAAAACAGTGCACAAACAATCAAGGCATAACAGCTTACAAATTCTTTTCTAAAAAAAAAAAAAATTAAAGAAAAAAACCAATAGAACATACAAAATGATTCCAAATTATAATATCAATATTTATGTTATCTATTTAACTTCATATCTTATCCCAACTTCTCCTTTTCATTCTAATTATCCAAGTTATTTCTTGCTAATTAAAATTTTATTGCCTTTTATCAACATACAAAACACAGAACATAGAAAACAAAACCAAACCTAAAACATCTTTTCTGAAGGCTGTTTGATCCCGACGAAATTCACACATCATATTCACATATTCACAGACGAAATTCACACATCATATTCACTTTATATATCCTTCCATATCTTATTACCATTTTCAATATCATTCTTTGTCTGTTCTATTTCCAGCTATCCATTCATCTTTTTTTTTTTTTTACTATACTTCTCCTATACACTAATTGGAGTGATGCCTTTAACTCATTGTCCTAACTTAAAAGTACTTCATATAACACTTAATTTATCTTGGGATTCTGCTTAGTACATTCTAAAATTACACAATAAATTTTATAAGAAAGATCAATAACTAAAGAAAAAACCTATATAACCACTATCCATATCATTTAAAAAGAAAAAAAAAACTAATCATATATATTAATACTAATTTATATCTTAAACATTCTACTCTAGATACACATATAAAAACACAATCTTATGTACCTTCCAGAATCCCCTCCCCTTTTTCCCAATTATATTCACCCATTGTCTCTAAATAAGCTTTTTTTCTTTAAATCTTGCTTCCCACCATTGAGGCTTCTCCTCCCCCCCCTTTCTCTCTTGCTTATTCTTCTCCTTGCCCTTTTTACCCCTTTGTCTCTCCTTCTCCCTTTTCTTACTCCCTTTCTGTTGCTTTCTAACCTTGCATCCACCTTTCCTCTCATTTTTCTCTTTTTTGGTTGTTTTTTCAAACCTTAAAATCCCCTTTTTCTTATCCTCTTTCTCCTCCTCCCCGGAAAAAAACCATTGTTCATCAAAGATGGCTTCTTCTTCCTCTTCTTCTTTGTCCCAGTCATTCTGCTGCATAGTCAACTTTTCATAAATACATAACACCATTTCAAAAAATTGAAATAAAGTGCCCAAAGTATCTTTTCCATCTTGTTCTTCCTTTTTTTTAAACAAATTTTATTGATTTTAAAGACAAACAAACCATCATTAACCATTAAATACATAAAACCTCTTTCCATTATTAATTTTACAAGTCAAGTAAAATATTATTTATGCAACATAATTCTGTTTTACACCATTTCAATATAAACATATAGATATCTCTCAACAAATTTCTCATTATTTCTCTTTTCGTATTCAATTTCATTGTTATTATTATTATTTTCTATATTTATCCAATTTATAATCATCATCTTCATTCCTCTCTGACTT
This sequence comes from Hydrophis major, assembly GCA_033807585.1. NCBI lineage: Eukaryota > Metazoa > Chordata > Lepidosauria > Squamata > Elapidae > Hydrophis > Hydrophis major. The sequence goes on from CM066343.1 coordinate 134,671,850, forward strand.
GATTACCATTATTCTCATCCAACATTCCTCCAAGGTTTTATTAATTCTCAAGCAAAACATAGACACACAAAACACAAAAATATAAAACTTCTTTTAAGAAAGTAGTTTGGCCCCAGACTACCTCTCTTTATATGGACTTCAATTAAATTCGTGCTCATCTTGTATACCATTACCTATCTTATTTACCATTCTATATCTTCTATATAACTTCTCCCCACTTTTCGTTCTTCTTATTTCTATTTTATTTAATTCATTTTAATTTAAATCATTATATTTATATTTTTGGTCCATTCTTTCCAGATTATCCATTTATCTCATTCCCTATAGTAAAAAAAAAAAAAAAAAGAATTTCTCCTGAAATCACTGATCAGAGTATGATGCCTTTCTATCCTCCCCCTAAATTAATGGCTGCCACAAAGAAGCCGGCAGCTGGGTAAGACTGAGCAGGAGGAAGAGGGGAGAAAGTTTACAAGAGAAAGTTTTTTGGCTGATCCAGGACTTTAAGAGACGTTTAATCCTGAGAACTATGACTTTTTGAAAAATACTTGGTTTCCAGAGGAGGATTTCAAGCGGCAAAATCGAGGTGCTGAAAGGAAAGTTTACCCTCCTTCCCTATGGAATCAACAAATGGCCATTGAGAAACCTGTTGTTTTTTATAAAAGGTAAAAATTTGGCTTCTTGTTATAAGTGGGAAGGGAGAGGACAAAAAAATATATATATTAAGATTTTGCTGGAGGAGATGCCTTGAAGATCTTGAGACTAGAAATTGATTGCAACAAGGCTGTAAAATACAGATTGGGCTTTATTTCTTTTCCCTTTTACTGATACCACCCCAGGAAGAGAAAGTGAGAACTTTGTGCGTTGTTTGGACTGATTGATGTCTCTGGGACTTTGAGGAATTGTTTTAACTTTTGAAACATTTTGGTTGCTCTAAGAAGAACAAAGAATGGCTTTATCTGATGATGAACTTAGAAAGGAATATCAAGAAAGTAAGGACGCTGTGAAAGAAGCTTTCCTTTCTTTAGAAATGGCGCTGGCTATTCATCAGCAAACACAACAACAGATGGAGGAAATAGAAGGAGAAGAAGAAAGAGAAGAAAAAGACGCCATCTTCAGTGAATCTAAAAAATTAACTAAGAGAGAAAGGAGAAAGAAAGGAAGGAAAATGAAGGACTTAAGACTTAAAAAAACACTTAAGAAAGGAAAAAATAAGATGCAAAACCAATTCAATGTTACTGAGCAAAAGGAGAAAGGATTACAACAGGAAAGCTACAAAGGCGGAGGTTAGTGGGGGGGGGGGGTTAAAAAGGCCAGGGGGGATAAGAAAGGAAGGGAAAAGAGAGGGAAAAGCCACAAAAGTATGAAACAAGATGGGAAAAAAGGATTTTTTTTTAGGGATAAAGGGTAAGGTATAATTTCTTTAAAAAAGAAGTTTCTGCAAGGTACATAAGATGGTATTATGTATTAGAAATAGAAAACTAGAATATTATAAGAATTAATAAAAGATTGAAATATTGAAATATTTAGTCATGATAGGTTTTAAAATTTAATAAAATTGTAGCACTTGTTTTTTGAAATAGACAATCGGAATGTTATAAGATTTAATATTTAGATTTATTATCTAATTATATTAATTATTATGAATTTATTAATTTTTCTCTTTAAAGGTTAGTAAGTAGAATGTACTAAGCAGAATCAGATTGGGTATCAGGTGTTATTTTAAATAATTGTTCTTCCTTTTCATATTTTTGATATTCAGTCTTTAGTTCATCCACAAGCGATGTCATCTTGAAAAGAGAAACTTTCCCCAAAACAACCACCCAAGTATTTTTAATCAAGAATAATTCAAAAAATTTCCAAAAAAATAATACTTTTCTTCCTTCTTCTATTTCTCTTTCTGGGGTTACTGTTTAATCAAAGAGGTCCAATTACCATATACCTTTCTTTGGGATTCTAGGCAATCTCCTCCTTTTTCAGCTTCTGCTCCAATTTTTTTTCCTCTCCTTTCCCACTTACAACAACATTTTTTTTTTAAATGATCAGAAATCCATACCTCCAATAAGGGTTTTCCAATTTCTTAAATTATTAAGTCCAAAGAGTCTTTTGTCCCTTGGCTTCAACTTTCAAAATAATTCACCTTCAGTGCCCAAATAAATTTCAAATCTTCATCTACTGTTTCTATGGGGTGGGAGAGTGAAGAAAAAAAAAGTCCTCTTTAACAGCTTTCTCCGCCGCTTTCCGATCTTCTTAGGGATACAATGTATCCTCCAGCAATTCAGACAGTTCAGTTCCAGAGAGTTTAAAAGATGTTAATTGACCCGGCTCAGCCAGCACTTTCACTTTTCTTGCTTCCTCCAGCACAATCTTACCTGGTTGCAGGCTTCTTCCTGGCGGCCATTACTGACCACTGCTCCACCACCTCGGGAAAAAGGGGTTTTTCTGGATGAGGAGGGAGTTTGCGACACCCCCAACCCCTGTCCGGCTCCCCTCTCTCTTCAGCTGCCACTACAGGGCAGCCATATCCCCCTGACCCATTTGGATCGGGGGCACCTCGGCGGCAAGCGCAGTAGGAATCGCGAACAGTCACGAATTCCTGCTGCCACCGAAGCCACACGGAACCGGAACCCCAACTCTTCATTGCTATTCTATGTATTTGTTCATTTATTTGATATATTGACACTACAGTTTATTAAAAAGCAAATGAATAAGAAAAACATATGAAAATTTAGACAATAATGCAACTGGAAAAATATTAAAAGCCATTAACAAAAGTAGTACAAATAACATGTAGAAGATTCAGTGCTATATCATTTAATACAAGGACATATTTCTCTATAATAGTCTCATCTGGTTTGCTTGTGGTATTTATGTCACTGTTCAATTTAGGAAAAGCTTCCATGTCACTAAAAAAATGGCTAAAACTAGTAGTAATGTGCTGCAGTTGATTCTGAGACATCAGATTAATATTTTTAAAATGATTGGTTGAATAATATTATGATGTCTGCATATTTGTAAAAAGCCAGAGTATTAGGTTAGGTGAAAAGTAAAAGCTTATTGTGTCATTAGAGTGTACAGAAATGTCCTTCAGCAACTGGCAAAGTCCTTGGGGGGAATTTTACTGAAAACTTGGCCAAATGGAGAAAGCTCAAGAAACTTCAGGCCTTTCTTATACAAAAAAGAAAATCAAAACCATTTCAGTTCATCATTGGGCATCCACAGACAGGGAGTTTCAAAAAGGTCAAGATGGCAGACATTTCATTGACATTGTCCCCTTTTTAAGATAAGTATTGCATGTGCAATACACTCAAAATGGACAGGGCTTCTGACCTACATAACAACCTTTTAAAACTCTACCCTCCTGCCCTAAAAACAGCTTGAGGACAGGTATCTGCAGGACTTGAGATACAAGTGATTAGCTTTTCCCAAAACATAGAAAACAACTTGCTTCTTAAACAGAAATATATTGAATGTTTGGGAGTGAAAAACTCCATGTACTATGCAAATTATTTTGTGAATTGAAGTTCCTTAAGATTTCATAAAATATCTAAGAAATAAGTGTATAACTGTCATTTGGCTTGAACCTGCCAAATAATTGAAGCATTATAATCTAATCATGTGATTCATATAAGTCAGTATACTACTTTCAGTTTATTTCCTAGGTATTCTGCAGTGAGAAAATTATTTTGATTTACATCTAATCAATTTATACCTCAATATCCTGAAGTGATACAATATTGTGTAGACCGAGCTGTGTGAATATTCAGATATCTAAATCTTCTTTTCTATGTGTTTAATGTGAAGTGATTAGAATATACTAATGCAAAGAATTCCAGTTCTATTTGCATCTGTGTCTATTTTTTTCAGCCCTTCATAGAAATGCTAATATAATAATACTTTGTTCAGGAGCTAGTTATAAGGTTCATTATTACTACAATGCTGTCTTTGTAATATCTGCTGATACAGTAGAAAAATACAATATGTTAACTGAGTGTTCTTTGAAAATTAGCTAATGCAAGTGAAAGTATGATCTGGTGCTAATATGGTTTAAATCTATTAAAGCCACAACCTCTTCTGCAGGAAAAGGAATTATTTTATAAATTAATAGCAATTTATTTCAAAGTATTCCTTAAAATTCTTATGTAACCAAGCAGGATGAGCACAATGGGAAAAAGTGAAGTCTATAGAATGACAGTTGTACGTTTTTTAAAGATTTTTTGTGAAAAAGCCCCTGTAATCTTTACTGACAATTTTTATTACACACACACACATATCCACACATATATCTTCTGCACTGAAGCTACTTTATTTACCTAAACAGGCAGAAAAGTCTGATAGTAATAACCAAGGAGCAATAATATGGGGAGAGAAAAAAGGAATAAGAGCAAATAATCTACATGTGAAATTTCAGTTTTAGAAATAATAAAATTATGCACCATATCTTAAAAGTGGCTGTAATATTTCTAGTCCAATTATAAAGATATTTAAAATTGACTTATTTTTCCTGTAGAGTTGTCAATAGCATATAAACATTTGGTTTTTTTTTATGAAATCCTAAAGAAATTACAATAATTTTTGAGAGTTTTCATATCAATCTATAGAAAATATTTGAGGCTCCAGACTTGGTAATAATCAAATTATTATTATTCAGACAATAACTCAAAGAATGAACTACACTGTATAATCATTATATCTCTCCTTCTGGGTAATCCTAATCCTTACCAATTTATGTGACCAGTTAACACTACTGTTTTTGTTTATAGAATTGTTGTCATTCAACATTTGATGACCTCATGGTTTCCATGCATTTTAATTGAGTTGGAATTGTTGAAATGTTAAGATTAGGGTTAGCTGGTAATTATTGTCAATAGAGAGACTTGATTTTGTTCATTCACTCATTCGTTCATTCGTCATTAGTCCATAGCCACCCAATTTAACCAAGTATCTTCTAAAATCCTAAAACAATTAAAACAATTCAAAATACATTAAAATAATAAAAACATCCACAAAATAAATAGCAGCCATGATAGCTAATCAACTTATAATTAAGCCAAGTACTTATTGCTTTTATTAAATTGAACCACTATCAATGTCACTAAAAAGAGTGCTGGCACTTTTTTGGAAGGATGATTTAAGAATACCTTTGTTCTGCTTTCTTTTCTTAACTAGTGGAGGAAGTGGAAATTAATATTCCTTATCTTTGAATATTGATAGAAATTGTTCTAGTTGATTGTCAGGTGACCCAGTTTAACTGTCTGTAACCCTCAGGCAGTGGTTCATCAAACATGGAGCTGGCTGCTCATTGTCGATGTCCTTATATGAGTCTGGATTCAACATGAAACCAACTACCAGTTTCCTCCCCCTCTTCACTACCATAATGATGTGGGAAGGACTATGGAGAAATGAGTCAGTCAGAATTGAAGAAGCATCTTGGATGAGAAGTGAGATATCTTCAGGAAAAAAATAAAGCCTTTGGAAAAACCATCTTTGGAACAACTTTAGAAAGGAGGCGGAAAGATTCTGCCTAGGGAAATGGTCAAATAAGAGGGGCAGCCCACAGCTGCATAATGGGCTAAGAAGCTCCCAAATTTCCCAGGCTATAATGGAGACAGTGGGAAATTTGTATTTTAAGACTTGCAAGATGTTGTTAATGTAGCCTTACAATAAAGTAGAATTAGCTCATTTACTTGTGTCTTTTGTCTGGTCTATAGGAAGATTAACAGAATCCTAGCTAGTACTTCTGGAGGGCTATGGTAAGTCATAATTTGTTTCCATGCTCAGTAATCTACAATATAGCTGTATAATGATACAGGAACATTTATTTTGTAAGCAAAGTTTAATTCAAGTCAGATGATGAGTTCATGCACATATCCATATGGTCATGTTGCAACAATATAGAAGTAGTCTGCCATTTCCATATTTCATCATGTATTTTGAACCCCTCCCTATATCCCTTAGATTTTCTAGAGGTCTTCCATCTAAGTACTAATTAGATCTTACTCTGTTTAATTGTATGGATCGGTCAAAGTCAGCTAGGTGCTGCCACCTGCTGTAGGTTCACATATTTAAGTAAAGTATTACATATGTATATGCATCTAGTTACATTCTCTCTCTTCTCTCTCACTATGATTCATATTGATGAAAACATTGATGGGGAACATTGCTTCCTGCTTTTTTGCTGTATAGTTCATTATCTTCTTAACACAAAATGAATGAATGGTAATCTCTTACTCATGTCCGCAATTGTAAGCCTGTAATATGTAAATCATGGTGATTGGTATGTTATGCAGTTCCTTTATTAGATATATCATGGTTTGCTTGTTTCAAAATACTTAATTGGTTGACCATCTTGTATCCAGCCATGGTTACAAGACTATACAATTGGTTAACCATGGCTCAGTATAATAAACCAGGTCATAATAAGAAGGTCATTTGCTTAAGATTCCATGTTTCTGAAGATCAGTAATTTGTCTCTAGCAGATCCAGCTTCCTCACAACCGGTAACTACTTATTCTCTTTTTGGTGTAGAGCTGATTTCAACAGTACTTAGAGACAAGAGAAAGGGTTTACATATAAGGAGGAAGAGGCATCTTCTCACTTTTGTCACTCTATACACCAAAAGAGCAATATGATCATAACAAAGAAGAACAGTAACAGACCCTGTTAAGTCTGGAGCATGGGTGCGAATAATGGAGACGAGCCGGTAGAAACAGTGAACTTCAAACTCTTTATTTACATGGCGTGATAGCCCAGCTCAATGGCTGCTATAGCCTTCCTTATATAGGCAACTTATTAACTATTCAACCAATAGCAATTCGGGAGCGCTAGCTGCGTTAACCAATGAGAATGGCCTGTTAATGGCCAATCAGATGCTCCTGAACGGACCAATCCGATCTTGCCATTAACAGCCAATCAGAAGTGCAGGGCCAGAACCCTGCACTTGACTTCAAGCTCAAGATAACTTTATTTAACATTCATTCACAACACCCCTTTCTCCCAGCTTCTGCCTCCAGGGCGCGGTTACATAGTCCTTGAGGTAGGACGGTTGTTTTATTAGTCTTTTTGATTTTCGCTGTGTGCCTGGCATTTGGCTGCACTCTTGTTGAGGTAGATCGTTGTTTAATGAAAGGGATTCCTCTGGTTCAGAGTTTGCATTTCCGTTGTCACCAATATCTTCGGTGACTCCCTGAGGTGAACTCACTCCCATCTCTGGTTCCTGTTCCTGCGTTTCAGTTCCGCTATCGTTCCCTTCGAAAAGATTTTCCTCTAGTTGAAATTTGTCTTCCTCTGTATCTCCCCCCCCCCTCAGTTTGGTTATAAGGGAGTTCGGAATTGCGTGACTGCAGCCTCAATCGTAGTTGATCTATGTGGTGCTTCCAAAGTCTATCGTCAGGGCTCTGTACAAGGTATGATCTTGGGCTGGTTATGTGGATTACGGTCGCTTCTACCCACAGCGGATCGCCCGATAAGTTTTTAGCGAATACTAAATCGCCTACCTGGAAGGTATGGCATCGGCCGCTGGATCCAAGAGGTTTTTCTGGTTCGTAGGCTGGGTGTAAGCGGTCGAGGTGGGAGCGGAGCTTTCATCCCATTAGCAGCTCGGCGGGAGTTTTGTTGGTGACGCTGTGAGGTGTGATGTGCTGTAGGAAAAGAATTCGGTTGATTTTCTCGTCGATGTTGTCGTAGTCTATTTTTTGTAGTGTCTCTTGACAAATTGTACCATGCGCTCAGCCCTACCATTGGCCGCAGGGTGCGCAGGCGAAGTGAGCACATGTCGGATTCCGCGGTCAGCCAGGTACTGTTCAAAAGACACCACAGTAAATTGGGGCCTGTTGTCGGATACCAGAACGCCTGATAATCCGTGGGTCTTTCCAGTCTTTTGATGACCGCTTTGGTGGTCGTGTTCCTCATTCGGTGAATCTCGAGCCAATTCGATTAGGCGTCGACAGTTAACAAGAATGTGTGGCCTTTGGTTGGCCCAGCAAAATCTAGATGAATACGGGACCAGGGTCCCCGTGGCATCTCTCATTTGGTTGGGGTTGCCTTTGGTGGAGCGATGCTTACTTCTTGGCATTTCTGACAAGTTTTGACCCACGATTCAATTTGTCTGTCTATGCCTGGCCACCATGCATAGCTACGTGCAGGGCCTTTCATGTGCACGATGCCAGGGTGGCCATTGTGCAAGGTTCTTAACAGTGCCTGTTGGAGTTGTTCTGGGATAACGACTCTATTGCCCCAGATGATACAGCTCTTTTGCGAGAACAACTCTGTTTGATGACTTTTGAATGGTGAAAAGTCGTCTGGTACTTGGTCCAATGGCCATCCGCGTTCCACCCATGTGAGGACTCGTGCTAAGATGGGGTCGCATTTTGTTTCCCTCGCAATATCACGGGCAGTTAATGGCGGCATATGAAGTGTCTCAATCTGCAACGTTGTCATCATTGGTGCTGGATCGTTGATGGTTTCTGGGAGCGATGCACAGCTCAACGCGTTGGCGTGGGGAATGGCTTTACCGGGGCGGTATTGTAGCTGATAATTGTAGGCAGCCAAGAATTCTGACCAGCGGGTCATCCTGGGAGAAAGTATGTAGGGAGTTGGCTTATCCCCAGCGATTATCCCCAGCAATGGTTTGTGATCAGTTACTATAGTAAAAGCCCGGCCGTACACGTGCTCATGGAATCTTTTAACAGCCGATACAATTGCCAGGGCTTCTTTATCGATCTGGCTATAATTTCGCTCAGTTTTCGAGAGTGTTTTTGAAAAATAAGCAACAGGGGCTTTGCTACCATTAGGCAATACATGGCTCAAAATGGCATCCACTCCAAAAGGCGATGCATCACATGTGATATTCAATGGTAAAGTTTCATTGTACTGCATTAGTACAGCGTCAGAAGTCAGTAGTATTTTTACATTACGGAACGCCTGCTCTTCTCTGTGACCCCATACCCAAATTGCTTTTTTATCTAGTAAGCGATGTAAAGGTTCAGCAACAGTCGCCTTGTGCAGCAAGAATACATTATAGAAATTGATGAGGTCTAAAAATGCCTGGAGGTCGGCTTTGTTCCGGGGTCTGGGAGCGTTTTTTATTGCTTTCAATTTGCTATCGGTAGGGTGAATACCCTGACTGTCAATTAAATACCCTAAAAATTCGACATGATCTGTACACAGCTTACACTTATTTTTCTTCACCTTAAGGCCTGCGTCTTGGAATTTTTTGAGAACCAGTCTTAGACGATCCCGTAAAATTTTTGGAGTGAGGGCAGCAATTAACACATCGTCAAAGTAGGGGACAACGTCTTTAATCCCTTGTAAGAGTCTTTCCATTAGGCTCTGAAAGATCCCTGGGGCTACACTCACACCGAATTGGAGCCGCGTACATTTAAAGGCACCTCGGTGCGTTACTATTGTCTGTGCCTGTGCCGTTTTTTCATCAACGGGCAGTTGCTGTTAAGCCTGAGATAAGTCTAGTTTAGCGAAGACTTTTCCGCCCCCCAGGGAATGGAGGAGGTGTTGCACCACCAGCACCGGATATGGATTTTGTTGCAGGGCGTGGTTTAGGGTGGCTCGGTAGTCCTCACAAATTCTAATGGAGCCGTCCGGCTTAATTGGTGTTACGATTGGGATTTCCCATGGGGAGTGATGGGTTGGCTTTAACACTCCCTGGGCTATCAACTTATCAAGCTGTTCGTCGATTTTCGGATTTAGCGCAAATGGAACTCGACGAGGCTTAAGGCGGATGGGAGCTATTTTTGGATTAAGGCTAAAGGATATCGGCGTCCCCTTGTACTTGCCTAGCTTTTCCGCGAAGACGTCCTTGAACTTGTGGGCGAGGTCCTCCTCCCAGTCACTGCCACCGATTCGGTTAATGCCTGCCACTTCAATGCCGAGTGGTGTGAACCATTGCAGGCCCAACAGGCTAGGCCGGTCCTTGTCGATCACCGTCAGGGGTAAATACGCTGTGCGGTTCTTGAATGAAACCCGGACTCAACTGGATCCTACGACTGGAATCCAGTGCCCCGGTAGTCCTTTAACACGAGCCTTTGGAATTGAAGGTCTTGGCGCTGGATAGTAGGGATGAGTTGCTTGAGGGTCTTCCACGAGACCATTGAAAGAGACAATCCCGAGTCAACTTCCATTTGGCAAGGCTGATTTTCGATGTCCACTTTAACTTGAATTTTCTTGGCATCCAGTGAAGAGGTGTGGCCGATAGTGAGTGTTTGGTGAGCCTCTTCTCATCTTGTTAGGCGATTCACGGGTCGGTTTCTGTAGGAGTGGTTTGCTGGTTCTCGTCTTACAGGACGGTTTCCTGTCGATTGGCAAAAATTGGACCCCTTCGAGGTCTGGCTGGGTCCGAGGAGACTTCTGCAGACCCGTCCGATATGGTAACGGTCCCGATCGGACCGCAGTCGATGGACCTCTTCTTCATTGCTGTCTGACGACGAAGAGAGGTCCTCATGGTGGGCCATCGAAAGCTGTCTTTCCGACTTAGGTGAAAGTTCGCCGGCTGGTTGGAGCGCAATTTCGGCATAATTGGGCAGCCTATTTCTTGGTCGCCTCCGCTGCCGTAGCCTCAGCGATGGCATCGGCAAGGCTAATATCGCCCTTAGCCATTATTTTGCTCTGCACCTTTAGAGCATCTAATACTAGAACTACTCGGTCTCTCAAGGCCTCCTCTAGGTCGGCGAAATTGCAGAGGCCTCCCAAGTTTCAGAGGTCCGCAACGAAATCGGCAATGCTTTCTCCTTTACGCTGATTCCTTTGGTAGAACTCGTGCTGTCTTACAAGTGTTGGAACGGTTGGTGCATAGTGGGCCTTTAGTAGCGGTTCGAGGACGTCTCAGTCCATGGCCTTTACTTCAGCCAGTTTCGCTAGCGCCTTGGCCATTTTGAATATGGTCGGCCCACAGTGTGTCAGGAATACCACCCGTTGCTTCCCGGTTGTGGCATCCTTCAGATTATTCGTTTCCAAAAATATTTGGAAACGGTCCATATAGGACTCCCAGTCTTCTTGAGCTGGAACGAACGGAGCGGGTGGTACTACACCGCCGGACAGGGTTCCGCCATTGTGCGTTTCAGCCACGGGCTTGGTTGTCTTTTTCATTGTTATAGTTGGCTCTGACGTCATCCAATCCCAGCCTCGTTGCCAGTGTTAAGTCTGGAGCATGGGTGCGAATAATGGAGACGAGCCGATAGAAACAGTGAACTTCAAACTCTTTATTTACATGGTGTGACAGCTCAGCTCAATGGCTGCTATAGCCTTCCTTATATAGGCAACTTATTAACTATTCAACCAATAGCAATTCGGGAGCGCTAGCTGCGTTAACCAATGAGAATGGCCTGTTAATGGCCAATCAGATGCTCCTGAACGAACCAATCCGATCTTGCCATTAACAGCCAATCAGAAGTGCAGGGCCAGAACCCTGCACTTGACTTCAAGCTCAAGATAACTTCATTTAACATTCATTCACAACAGACCCAATGGGTTTATAGTGAATTTCCAGTCAAATATGCAGCAGAGGTGTGCCATTTGCAGCTGCAGAATCACCTCTGTTCTTTGAGACCCTTTCAAATATAAACTTTCCATTATTTGGAGGGGAAAAACAAAATTTCCATTTTTATTTTAAGTTCCCAAACCTTCTTAGACAGGAAATACTTCAATGTAATACTAAACACTTAAAAACATATATAAAAATTATTTCAAAAAGATGAGATGAATTTCAGTAGAAGCTGTTAGGGATAACATTGTTTACCCTAACTGGTTTAGGTAAAATAATAAATATGTAATCATAGTTTATAAGTTAAAGTGTCTGCAACTTTAAATATGGGAATGTAATTTGGGGAGTGGTTGTAAAAAGCACCATAAAAGAAGCAAGGAACGTCAGCTTGCTCTCTCTGGCTTTGATGATCCCTAATTACTGTATGGACTCAAGACTGCGTTCCTCGAACGGGAGAGAGACAAAGGACTGATTTGTAAGTGAACTGATATAGGATATTCTACACGGACTTTGCTAACTGAATATCCTTGAATGGACTGACTAAATGATACATGACTAATGGACTGTTATTTTGACTATGCTATGAACTCATAATGGAATAAACTATATTTTTGATAGCACAAGTGTATCTGTTATTTTTACTGTATGTTAATAAACATACAAACATATCTCACTCATTTATCTGTGTGCATATCTGACTAACACTGCACATTCTGTTTAGCTTGTCTCCTTAACCCTGGTTGGGCAACCCAGGATTAACACTGGTTATGGGCCCAGAGGCTGCAAAGTCAGTTAAACTAGGATAAAACAGATTTATGTAAAAAGTGAGAGTTTGTGTTGTTATACATTACAGTAAACAGACAGCTGTGTTTTATTAATTATAGTTTTATATCCATATAAGAAAACATGGCACAAGTCAATCTACAAAGTTTGTCCCTTATATCCAAGTTGGATGGAACAAACTATGTATCATGGTCTATGAAATGTAGTCTACTTCTACGAAGAGAAGGTCTGTGGAACATAATTGAAAATCCACCAAACGTAGAGGAATGGGATCCAGAGGATGATGAAGATAGACTAAAAGTAGAAGAATTTATGCATAAAAATGAACAAACTATTTGCATAATATGTTTAACACTGTCTGACCAGCAACTTGTTCATATCCATGGAGAGCAAACAGCTGTTGGGTGTTGGCAGAAGCTGAAGAGGATTTATGTTCGAGATAACGTTGGTGCTCACATAAATCTAACACGGAAGCTTTTCAAGACGCATCTCCAGACAAATGGTGATATGCTTCCTCATTTGGAAACTATGAAAAGCATTTTTCAAGAACTGCACGAGAAAGAGCTTATTTTCTCTGAACTACACCAAGTCTACATAATTCTATCTTCACTAGATGAAAGTTATGACAACTACATCACTTCCCTTGAAATTTTGCCTAAGGAAAGTTTAACTTTAACTGATATAACTGGCAGATTGATTGAAGAGGCCAGAAGAAGACTTGAAAGATATCAGTTAAGGAGGGAACAACCTCAAAAAGAAGATAATGAATCTCCTACTGCATACGCAATTAAAAAGTGTTTTAATTGTGGAGGAAGAAGACATTTGGCAAGATTTTGTAAAAAAGCAAAGCGCCAGAATGCTGGCCAGAATACTAAAAGTCATCAAAAGATAAATAAAAATTTAGAGTTAGCCATGTATATTAACGGAGCTGTAAAAAATAATTTATGGGTGGTTGACAGTGGAGCATCCCACTGTATAACAAATGATAACAAAAATTTTATTAAAATGTCCCAGAGTACACAGCAGATATCGTTAGCCAATGGCTGGAAACTGAAAGCTAAAGGTCAAGGTATTGTTCTTTCATAAAAGAGAATGTAAAAATGTTATATGTACCACAACTTAAGTTTAATTTAATTTCAGTTAGAATTTTGGTTAAACTAGGATATGTAGTTACCTTTAAAGGAGATAACTGCATAATTGAGAAAGAAGATAAGAAAATTACTGCATCTTTAAGAGGTGAATTATATGTGTTAAATGATAATGGTTTAGAAGTGGCTAACATGGTTTATGATAATAAGAAACCTCATGATGAATGTATTCACTTGTTACACCGAAGGCTAGGGCATTTAAATTTTAAAATGCTTAAGAAAACTGTTGAATTATCTAATGGAATAAGTTTGAAACCTTGTAATAAGTATTTGCAATGTTCTATTTGCAATCAAAGCAAAGGCAAGGTCAAACCGGCTAATAGAGTTGATGGATTTACTACCAAAGAGCTTTTAGAAGTAGTATTTGCTGATTTAATAGGTCCGAAAAAACCAAGTGTAGGAGGAGCTTGTTATATATTAAGTATAATGGACCACTATTCTGGATATGGGTTTTGCTATTTAATGAAGAGCAAAACTGAAACGTATCTAAATCTCTTTAATTGGATAAAACTTGCTGAAAGGAAAACTAAAAAGAAATTAGTAACTCTTATAACAGATAATGGTACGGAATTTACAAATAATAAATTCCAGAATAGACTTAAGATGTTAGGTATTCAACATAAAAAGTCTGCACCATATAGGCCACAACATAATGCCTTTAAAGAGAGACAAGGCTAAACACTACAATCAAAGGCACGAACCATAATGTCTGATTCAGGATTACCTGATAATTTATGGGGAGAAGCAATAATGTGTGGTAATCATATATTAAATAATGTTGTTAATTCAACAACAGGTGAATTACCATTCACACTGTGGCATGGTACAAAACCTGATTTAAGTTACATGCACACATTTGGAGCACCAGCATGGGTGCATATCCCTTCACAACTCAGACACAAAGGACAGCATAGAGCTAAAAGATTATTTTTTGTAGGATATAAATCTAATCATAGATCTTATAGATTCTGGGAACCAGGTACATCTAGAGTTTACACTCTAGTAATGCTAAATTCCTAGAACATGTAGGATGGAATAGATTAGAGCAAGATTTAAATAACGAAGTAATTATTGAACCCTACAAAAGGCAGAAAGAACAGAATAGTTATAAGAAGAGTCCAATTAAAGAAGTCCACGAAGAACAAATAGGACCAGAACAAGAGGAAACAGTTGATCAGGAAGAGTTAGATAATCAAGAAGAGTTAATAAATGAAAGTCCACCTGTAAGTCCTGTAATACCTAGACGTACTACACTTATAACTAGACCACCTGATAGGTATCAAGCAAGTATAGTTTGCCAAGTAACTAAAATTCCAACTAGTGTAAATGAACTTAAGATGTATCCTGCTAAGGATCAGGAGAATTGGCAAAAGGCAATGGAAAAAGAACTAAATTCATTAAAGGTAATGAAAGTATATGAAGATGCCATATTACCTCCAGGAGAAAAATCCATTGGGTGCAAATGGATATTTAAAATAAAAACTGGAAATGATGGGACTGTTACCCATAAGGCTAGGTTAGTAGCTCAAGGATTTAATCAAACTGCATCTGATTATGATGAAGTTTTTGCACCAAGTCTTAAAGCAACATCTTTAAGAGCAGCTTTAGTGTGGGCAGCTAAGAAAAACTATGTCATTGACCATTTAGATGTAGAAACTGCTTATTTGCATGCACCATTGCAGCACACTATATATTTGAAAAAGCCAATTATTATAAAAGAAAATAAAGTAAATAGTAATGATTGTTGGAAACTCAAAAAGAGTCTTTACGGGTTGAAACAATCTGGCTTTGAGTGGAATCAATATATTGTGAAAGAATTAAACAATATAGGATTTAAATCTGGTTTAGCAGATCCATGTGTGTTTAAAAGAGAAAATAATGGAACGGTGTCATTATTGTTATTATTTACAGATGATATTGCTTTGATAACTAAGACTAATAATGAAGCTAATGAGATTATATCATTATTAGCCAAAAAGATAAAATTAAAGCATATAGGTGAAATTAAAAGGTATCTAGGATTGACAATTAACAAAACAAAAAATAGATTTAAGATATCTCAAGAAGATAAAATTTGCCAATTAATTAAAACGTATAAAATGGAACTTTGTAAACCGGCAAAGACTCCAATGAGTCAGGAAGTTTGCCAAACTGATGATCAAAGTCCCAAATTTGATAAGTCCATATATCAATCTTTGATTGGCAGCTTATCATATATAAGCAATTGGTCAAGGCCAGATATAGCTTATAGTGTTAATCAGCTGGCTCGTTTTAATTCAGATCCACATCAATGTCATTGGCAATCATTAAAGAGAATTTTAAGATATCTTAAAGGAACAATGAACCATGCATTGTATATAGAACCAAAGGGTGATTTGAGTCTTAGTGCCTATGCAGATGCAAGTTTTGCAACTGACATAAACACTAGAAAATCAACATCTGGGATGGCTATATTATTTGGTAAGACACTAATAGGGTGGAGGTCAATAAGACAACAGCATATTAGCTTGTCCACGATGGAAGCAGAATTTTCATGTCTGTCATTACTATGAACTGACTTAATTCTGTACAAACAGTTATTATTAGACATGGGTATAACTGTTAAAGATTCCATTATTGTGTACGAGGACAACCAAGCAGCCATAAAGTTAGCTACTAGTATTGCTGTAAAAACTAGATCAAAGCATACTGATTTAAGATACTTAAATGTTAGAGAATCTGTAAAGAATGGGCCAATTAAATTGGAATACTGCATGACAGAAGAAAACATTGCAGACCAATTTACAAAAGCTCAAGGAGTAATTAAGTTTAAAGAGAATTGTAACAAATATGATTTAAAGATGTAAATAGTTATATTTATTATTATTTCCTAAAAGGGGAGAATGTTAGGGATAACATTGTTTACCCTAACTGGTTTAGGTAAAATAATAAATATGTAATCATAGTTTATCAGTTAAAGTGTCTGCAACTTTAAATATGGGAATGTAATTAGGGGAGTGGTTGTAAAAAGCACCATAAAAGAAGCAAGGAACTTTAAATTAATTCTGAAATTTCTTCTTTTGCTTACAGGAATGATTGCCTTCCTTCATTCCAGTATGAAAAAAATTAAGTAACAAAAATGATTTAAAAGCTCTACTAGTTAAGAAGCATAATTTGCAATACTGAATTAGCTGGCTATAGTTGACCTCTTTGTGTCCAGAGCCCTATCAAAATAAATAAGTTAAGTACATTTAAAAAGATGAAAGATATTTTCATCCATAAACCACAATTAGACATATTGAATTCACTTAGTTCTATTAATAAGGAATCAGAAGTCAATGCTTCACAAGAGTTGATGTCACAATACATGCAACAGAGTTAAGTCAATGCCTTTAGACAGCTGAGGGAAGAGAAAAAGGAAATCCTGGAGCAAGATCCACTTAGGAAACTGACTTTATCTACACATGTAAAGTTCAATTCCTGTCAGACTAGGTTTCTTCCATTTCTGCCTGGACACTGGCTGTTGGCTTGTATAGGCACTGTGGAAAAATGAGAGATTTGGCTTGCTCACTGTTTAACAACCTCTTTGCAGAAATCAAACAGAACCAACTAAATTACTCTCTTGGTCTGAACTTTTGAGTCTGTATAAGCTTAAAATGATCTCAATTCAAAATATTTTACGCACTGCTCCTTGAATTATCCCATGATACCCTACAGTTTATTTATGTTCATTATCTAGTAGTTCTGTCTCATGAACCCAAAAGCAACCATGTGTACTCTCCATCTCTCTACGACTATATATTCTCATCAAATCTTTCCCATAGGACATTACTTCATCCATCTTGTAAAGAATGTGATCATGCAGTTTAGAGTTAAAAGGGCTATTAGCCTATGGAGTCCACCTACTTTTCTCAGTGCAGTAATCCAGATTAAAACATCCATGACAAATAACTATCTTGCCTCTGCCTGAAATTTATGTGAAAAAAAATATTTAAGGTGCCAAGATTATATGGTTATATATATTTGGTGCAACTGACTAACAAGGCAACCTGCCTTGGAAATTTGTAAAAGAAGTTCAGAGAAAATAAACATCCTACTACTATCCCACTACGTCTATAATGTTATTATAAGAAAAATATTAACTTTATTATACTACCCATTGCAGTTCTGTGCTGGCTTTGAGTTTGCCATTTCCTCTTTACATTTATTTCCTCTCTAATATGTCAGAGATCTATGTCATGATTATGAGTTAAATATATATATATATATATATATATATATATATATATATATATATATATATATAATTCTATTGCACCAGTTTTATACACCTGATGTATTCATAATGTATTCTGAATAGTCTTTGCTCTTGTTTTATTAGCAGTGGCTAAGATGTTGAAAATTGACTGCATGTGAAATGCAAGTCCTTCAAGGCCCTAACTTTAAAAGCCACAAACTAGCTATTTTCCTTTCTGTGCATCAATATTCAGTGAAGTGCATGAAAGGCTTAATACTTAGCAAGGCATAGCAAATCAAGAAAATAAAATATTATAGATGAATATTTAAAATGGGCTTGTTTAATAGATGAGTAACTTAAATATGCTTAGAATTGGTAGCATTTGCAAGAAGTCTAGAAAATTATCTGTTTCTATATCTTATATTATTCTGTTGCTTTTATATCATTGATATAGTTCTAACCTATTTTAACATATCCTGTAATCTGAGCAATGGCAATTTGAATGTGTGGGAAGGCTTTCTGGTATTTGAGGAATGTATCATTACTGGTTTGTGGATATCTTTAACTTTCCCTACAATGTAGAGGAGAAGGAAGTATCATCCCCTACATTTTAGAGAAGGAAGGAAGGAGGGAGGAGGAAGTGAGGGAGGAAAGGAAGGAAGGAAACACACAGTTTCTTCCATGTTCAGTTTCTAATATGTCAGTACATTGTAAATTTTAGCTTCATTCTGACACTTCATAAATAGGAATGTCTGACCATTCATTTACAAAGTAAAGTGCTGTTTACACAATTTAAATTACTCTCTTATCATATATTGCCATTTCATGTTAAACAGATACACAAACTATTTTCTAGTCATATTTCAGATCCCCCCCTAATACTTATAGAGACATTATGAAAATCAGATGTTTCTTCCCAATTCCCCAAACTTCCCCATCAACTATAGAATACAATAGATGAAGGTTTTTATTTTTATTTTTTTAAATAGCAAACCATCTTAAGATAGTTCTATTCCATGTTTTTATCCCAAGGAGCAGAAAATTACCTAAGTGACAATGCCAGAAAGCACAGATTTATTACTTTTTTAATCTTTTGTTTGTGCTGCCAATGCATAAAAAAAATAAAATTTTGCAATTTTGAGAAGAGAATAATGTACTTTTTTATTAAAATAGAAATGACACACTGCTGCATATCTAGCATGATTTAGTGTTTTTATTAGTTATAAGTGTTTTAATACCATACTAACTATTGTATCCTCCCTTAAGGCTGTGATTGTTCTCACATGCTAGAAACAAACTGATAATTCAGAGGAAAAAATTAGTATTTCTTGGTTGCTTGTTAACAGCAGAATAGCAATCCGTCACCACAGGGTTACCACACTGGGCATCGTTATCTTTGGATCCTTATCAATTTCACTATATGGGTAAGTATTATTGCTATGTACCACAACTCCTTTGGTGTTATTGCTTAATTTTAATTGTGATTGTAAAATGTGAAAAATGTGGATATTTAAACAACAATTAAACACCTGCTATACTTGTTATGCATTGGCATTTAAAGATATACCGAGCGTTTAAAAATTGCTGATTCATATATGATACTGAACAAAATAAGTAGGGGGAGAACTGTTTTGACACCCACATTTGTATAAGGTAATAGCTGTAGAGAAGTTTAATTGTGTCTAATATTTGCTCCCAACTTCTGAAGTAAACATTTCCAAAGGCACATTTTTACTTCATGCTGTTTTTTTAGTTCAGCTTCAGATACGGTGCCAGTTTCCTATAGCTCCCAATAATCCTTCTCTCATCTGTGTTTGTCCCACTGACATTGTGTTAATGGAAAGCCTTGCACTGGGAAACACCTGCCCAGCATTAACAAGATGTTAATGGGAAAAACATTGGAAAGTCAAGTTACTGAGAACAAAAATGAATAAATTTGGAGAAGGAGGAAATTTCAATTGATTCCTTGTCAAAGTTCTTTAAGTTTGGAGTACAAATTGATTTTAAAGGTGCAGAAACATTATATTTAGTATATATAAACTTCCTGTAAAATATTATGGATGACAAGAGCTTACATACCAGAAATGCTTTGGCAGGAAAAAAATATCCAATAACTGGATGTTGCCTGTTGTTTTGGGGCAATATCAAATAAAATATTTTCTATCTAAAGTCCTCTAGATGTATTGGGACTTCAGATAGGTCCCTGAATTCTTGGCCAGCATGGCTGAAGGGTCATGCAAATGGGGATGACTGCTAGGACTTATTTTGCCCCAGAAGTGACCTAGCAGCATGTAATTCTGTAAGCTTGCATATCAGTGCACATGAAATTGCCTTTTATCATAACAGACTGTTCTTCAGGATTCAAGGAGGCCCTTAGCCAAAAGGGAGGGGAAGGTAATATAATTCTATGCTGTCTTCAGAGTGTTACTATCTACCCACCTTCTCTAAGATATGGTTTTACTGATTCTACCTGTGGCAATACCTTTTCATTTTATAGGAATTAACAAAGAGACCATAAAGAATTCATAATAAAGTTTTAGGCAACTCTATACACTTATTGTCAGTCTGAATTATTCCATCAAATGGCTGATGATAGGAAAGGGACTACTATTCTTCTATGAAATGCTTCTCTATTTCTCAGTTTGAGCCAGGTGGGAGTCTGCTTATACTTCAGACATTATATACCTATTATGTCTCTTTCTTCTGTAGTCTATCTGGAAACTAACAGTATTTGCTCTTGACATCTTTCTCTGCAGCATTTCCTTTGATTATTCTAATTATCAGATCCTGTTCATTCTGACTCAGAGCAGTTTCTCCTAATTTTTCCAGAGTGTGTTTTAAGTTTGGATTGCTCCAAAATGTTTCCTTTTTAAAATCCCCATTAAAATTCACTAGACAAGTAATTTTGATACCAAGTTGATATAACATTGTTAAATATGTTAACATTATGACTTCAACTGAGAAATAATGAATATATATTTAAAATGCCTATTAGTTGTATCAAATACATCTCCATGGCAAGAAAAACTAATCTTGTGAGTTTAGCAAATGGATGGAATAGGGAACAAAGCTCTTATAGAATCTGGTAGTCGTGCTAGAAATACTTTGAAACCTCCTCCCAGAAACAGACCATAAAATGAGTATGTGGGGTCTCTACCAATAA
Source organism: Hydrophis major (assembly GCA_033807585.1). Lineage (NCBI taxonomy): Eukaryota > Metazoa > Chordata > Lepidosauria > Squamata > Elapidae > Hydrophis > Hydrophis major. The sequence continues at coordinate 134,692,651 of CM066343.1, forward strand.
TTTGAGCTCTAAGCATATAGTGCTTATAGAGAATATTCCAAAAAGCAGGAAGTGAGCTTCTTTTAATCTTCTTTGCTGTCCTTACCACTCTCTGGACTTTCTATCTAAGGCATTGCTGCCACCAAACCAAACAGTGATGCAGTTTGTTAAAACCCTCTCAATTGTCTCTCTGTTAACAAGTGGCCAGGACAGAAGGAGAAAGATGTGCTCTCCTAATCTGACACAGGAAATGCAGATGCTGATTTGCCTGCTTCACAAGGATGGCATGTGGAGACACAGTTCAGATTATCTGCATCCCCAGATACTTAATAATGTTGACCAACTCTACAGCTGCATCCTTGATACTGAGCGGAGTATGTATGCTGGCTCTTTATAGAATCTACAATTTTTCCTTTGTTTTATTCACATTTAGAAACAGGTTACTTTTAAAGGAAGGAAGGAAGGAAGGAAGGAAGGAAGGAAGGAAGGAAGGAAGGAAGGAAGGAAGGAAGGAAGGAAGGAAGGAAGGAAGGAAGGACATCTCTTTCTCTACAGCACATCCTTTCACTCAAAAGTTGCTTGACTGACAAAAATAAGGGCTTATCTAATCCACACAAAGGGCTTGTGACTGGCATAAATGCTGCAAGCTCCCCTCCTCTCATTTTAATTTTCTCTGGTGTGGCAGGGGATGGTAATCAGGAGAGATGCAGTCTGACAATTTAAACATACATAACAATTAGAATATAATAGATGCCTTAATTACTAAATTGATAGATTTTATACTGTTAATATTTGCTATTGCCATGTGGGTTCTGCATGTGTCAGTAAACAGCATGTATCTCTGAATCTGTGAGATAAAAGCAATAATGTGCTAACTTGCAAGGCAATATTAGAGATGCTAGCTCTTGAGGGGTTAAACCTGGCTTTTGGTCTCAGAGGTGGTATATTAACTGATATGTGCCAAATACTGATTGATATTGTGTTTGAATTAGTGTGAGCCATTTAAAAAATAAAAAGCAAAGTATAAATTGATCTATGGATGTGGAAGGAACTGAAAGTTATGTGAAAGTATAGAATATAATATTGGTGAAATTAATTTTAATTGATTCCCTTTCTTTTCTTCGTCTCCTGACTTTAATTTCTTCAGCTCATTATGTCTTACTCTTTTTCTGTACTTTCTTATCATTGCTTCCTCAATGGAAGTGGAAAACTGAACATATGCTATTTACGTTGTACACCATTATATTTAATGTGTGATATTCCAAAAAAAGGCAATTATGTAACCATTCAAAACTTCAAATAAAATTTGTAAATTGGTTGAATGTGAAGTCTATGCATATAATATGGCCAGATCTATTAAAATTCTGTTTTGGCTTGACATTTGTAAGATAGATATGTAGGTACCCTAAACACTACAATACCCAAATGAAGAATCGTATCATATAAACCCATATATTTTGTTCCTTTGTACTTGTATTACAATGTTGCACACAATACATAGAGGATGGAATTTGCATTGCCATATAAAGCACATTTTGATACTCCCTCCCATCAATCTCATCCCTGTAGTTGCCTATGGCTCATATAGTTTAAGGATACTATAATTTTGAATTATAGACAAAAAAAAATGTAAACTTGACATCCAGAAAGAACTATGGATTATCAAGCATACCTTTATTAATGAAAAACTAAAATTATATTATGCTTTTTATCTATTAAAGTATAATTTGTTTTCTCTCTCTGTATCATATGGTTATTATATCACATACAATATATGCATATGTCTATGCAATCATAGATGCGTTATTTTATCTATAGAAATACAGAGATATGTTGGAATGAAAAAAGTGTTTATATATTACATGTGATTACTATATTACAATATTACTATGAGACTTTCTGTAAACAAGGAAATAAAATTGGACATTATGTCACCCTTAATAATAAGGCTTTCAAATGTTAAAGTATTTAGTATTGTATTGACTAGCCTTTCTTAATCAAATTTATTGTGTTTCCTTTCTCAAGTAGCTGTGAAAAAAATATATTTGTCTCTTGTTCCATCATGGCAGCTGCAGTAGTAGCAAATTCACTGGAAAATATTGCTTTCCTCCTATTTCATGCTGGGGGCAGCAAAGAGAAAGTTGACCTCTTTCTCTCCTCACACCTGATGCCCAGATTGCTGCTGTGACAATTTTCCAGAACTCCTGGCTCACATTATAATTCATAATGATTATATGAATTAAAGGTGTCTTGGGAAGCTAACATTTTCCAGGGCTTCTGGTTCACCCTGGTGCAGAAAGAGAGATATTCAATCGGCTTTCTGCCTTGCTGCCCCTAACAATGAATAGCTAGTACATGATGGAAAACTGGAATTTTTTGAATTGTATTAACTGAACTGAAAACATCAGATATTATATTTATTCCACATGGAAGGTAATAATATGTACCAATCTTTGTATTTTGAAAAAAGAAATTATGAAATTCAGTGCCATCAACAGATATGATGAAATAATTATTTCACCACTTTTGCTATGGGAACAAAGGAAGCTGCTTTGCTCTACGTAGCACAATATTATTGTCATGAACTATCAGATTCTCTCCAGGGGTTCAGGCTGGAATTTATTTCAGCCCTATTTAGAGACAGAATCTGGGACTTTATGTAAACCAAGCATATGCTCTATCACTGAACTTGATGGCTCATTATTATTGTTCATTGTTCCTTTTAACAATCAAACAAATGATAGAAACATAACAAACCCTTTTCACATACTTTTTATTTATCTTATGGCCTGGTTCCTCTAAACATTTAACGTTACTAACAAATGATTAAATCCTCCTTTGTTAAGAGTTGTTTGTTACACAGCAGTGCCATGAAATCTACAAGCGATGCAATATTGTAAGGATTGGGTAGTGGTTTAGGATGATTTTTGACCATGAATGTGAAACTGTGGTTTGATGAGCTGTTCCCAATATTTGTAAATTTATAGAATAAAGATTTTCTTTCACAGAACAAAATATTTTGCTTAAACACATCTATAGCTAGGAAGTTTGGCAAATCAACTGTGTTGCCAAATAAGACTTTCAACAAAAATAGTGTGTGTCAATAAGGATTAGGATAGTCCCTAATCCCTATAAGACAGAGATGGAAAAACTTTAAAACTACAGAATCTAATCTGTGTTTTTATTGGATTTAATAAGACAACCAATGTCCGCTAGAAAATAGGGACAGATTCAAAATGCTAGTTATGCAACATGTGATATCCAGAAGCCATTGACTTGATTGATTCGCACATGCAAAATTACATCTTGATAATTATCAGGGCTGGATGAAGATCTACTTCATGCATGAGAAAGTTTGTTGTGCATTTTAGAATGAAATCAGTGCTGAGTCCTATATCACATTAAAGAGAGGCACATTAATTACACCATGAATTAATTTAATTTTTTTATTTTTAATATATGCCACCCAAACTTCTAACGATTGAGTGCTTGCTTAAGGATCAATGGATATATTTCCACTTATTACTATATTGGTTTTATTTGTCCTTAAGGTGCTGCATTAAGACCTTTTAAACAACATTGCTTATAGACTTTGACAGAATTAGATGTGACAACTAACAGTATAAGAATTCAGAGTCTCTTGATACAGGGGTCAGCCATATTTAGGTTTATTTTTTGGAATAATTCAAGAGAGATGAGAATTTCAATGACATTCTAATGGATAGAATGGGTTGTTCTTCCATTTACTTAAGAGGTGGCCATGGAGTATTTCCTTTTTTTATTTTACTTTTCTCTTTCTAGCAGTGTGAAGCCTCCTAAGTATCCAGTCTTAGTAAATCCCAATGGACATCATCAAGGGGGAAGTCTTCATATGTGACTTTTTTTTACATTGCACTTCAGAGTAATATAAAGGTAGTAACAGAAAACAAGACAACAGGAACTCAACTTTATACTATTTTCAAAAATTAGCACAAACACCACCAAACAAAAATTCCAACTGATATGGAAATGGTTTGCTATCTGAATAAATTCTTAAGCAATTGGAGAATAAGATAGAAAAATAGGAGTAACCTTCATAGCAATTTAGCAATGTTATCTATCTTTGCCTCTAACTTGGTCTGAAGTTCTTGGTCTGAACATGAGATATTGTTCTATCCTGGTGCCTGGAAACTGTTAGGGTCTGGATAGGGAAGAACAGAGCTAGGTTTAATGCTGGTAAGATAGAACAATTCTGCCGAGAGAAACCTCATGATTATAGGCATATTCCATTTTTTTATTTTGTATGGAGTCACATTTTCTGTTGTGTAATTGGTTAGTAACTCTGGCCAAGGGGGCATTACATATTTGCCCCTGAGAGATCTTGCTTATAATCACCGTTGCCTCACTACCCCCCTATTTGATTTCTGCAATTCATTCTACTTGAGGTTGCTCTGAAGGCTCCTTGGCTGTTAAAATTTATCATGAATGTAACAATTGAATGCTAATGGGAATATTGAAGCTCTCCAATGTAATTTGAGAACTACACTGCTTACTGAGGTGTTTTCAAGTATAATTACAGAAACTAGTTGGAGAGAAGAATTTATGTTTATATGGGAGTAGTGGCAGTACATCAGATTCAGCCAATGTCCCTATTTATGTTAGCCCCATTTTATTTCTAGGATTGGGAATTTGTCCTACAGGCTCCTTAAATAAGAATGTCACAAGCCATGAAATACAAGGAAACGCCAAGATTGTTGAAGAAGGCAGCTGAAAAAAAAAGTTTTGAAGCAATGATTTTATATGAAACAATGCAGTACAACACCATTTCTTCAGGCTTTTGGAAGGCAAGCATACTGAAAGCCAACCCATGTGAAAGCAGACACAAAGACAATTTATGTGGATGAGATAGGATCACCCTAGACTAATATTTTAACCATTGAGTGCTAACATCTTATTGCACTAAGAGTAGAAATAGTCTGTCAATGGAAAGACTTGAAATCATTATCTGCTCCCAATTTTATATCGCATACTGCTTTTAGAATCAACTTTTATCATAGTACTGGTAGTTGTGAATTGCTCCTATGCAAGATATTTTATTTGGAGGGAGAGAGAGATAAATCTAGACACCTCCAGGAAAGTACAGCTAGGTTTTTCATGCAATTATACTGTACTTTAACATTTTGTCCCAATCTGAAGCTTTAAGCAAATAAAGTACAATCTCATTTTGGATACATATCTGCTAGTATTCTACATCTTTGCCTCTTAACTGATTTAAGGATTTCATTTTTTTCATGGAAAGCTGTTGTTTGCACTGTAGAAGAACAAGAAAATATATCATTAAATGTACAGCCTAAAATTCTCTTTGTGGGTGGCCTTTCTTCCTTTGTGACTCTGTAATTTTTACATTAAGTTGCACTGGCAAATTCTTTCTCCTTATGTCTTTTTTTTCCAATTTAAAAAAATGTTTTGTTCAGATTTCATTCAGCTCAAAATATTATTACCATTGCAAACAAGGAAAACATGTTTATCAGAAGCTGCAAACTCCTTTAGGGCCTCATAGGATTAATCATGGTTATAAAGTTTTATTAAACAGAATTTTTGTTTAATGACAAGCTCCACCAGTCCTTCCCATTCCAAACCAATCCTGTCCTAAGGGTGTATCTAGTATAGCAGATTGTTTTCAACAGTCTCTCAAGACAATCCCCATTACTTTGTCATGCACAGAGATATTTTTCTTCCTGGATAATTTGAACTTAAAAATCACATCTGTTTCATACTTTATTTATTTGTAATTTAAATCCTTAAATTGAATCTTTCATTACTAACATCTGGGCTTGAAATGCAGCCCACTTGAAAAAAAATTCAAATTTTATTTTATTTGTCATCAGATTCTTCCTTTCACTTAGTAACATTGGTACACACATTCCTTGGCCAAAGGGAAAACAGTCGGGTATCTTAAAGCTGTGATGTCGAATCACGTGTATTATGGCTCACTTGAACATCCCTGAAGTGACTGGCAATTTGCCCAGAATTAGACTGAATGCAAGTAATAAGCTGTAGAAATTCACAATATTGACAATTAGATATCTCTATACAGCAGCAGCTGTGTATTGTTCTTATGGTATATTCCTTATGAAGTATCTCCTAGAAAGAATAGAATAAAAAAAAGAAGAAGAAAGAAAGAAATTCTGGCAGAAGGTTGTAGGCAGCAGAAAGGTAATATACATTGTAGAGAATATAGCAAATTCAGATTAATAGGGATGTTTCTATTAGTGCTGTTTTCTATAGTGGCAACCATGGCCAAAGAATATGCCAGAGAATTATGCATTTATAACAGCACATCTGTACAGGATAATTATTATATTTTAGCATTTTCAGGGAAGATACCTAGCTCTGATTTCCATTAATTTGGAAGTTAGAATTTTTTAATCTAGAATACCTTCAAATGCTCATCTGTTAAAGATGTTTTTCCATACTTTCTAAAATTGGTTTGTAAAATGTTAGAAATCCCTAGCTCCTTTTATAAATATAGGTCTGAGAAATAAAAGTGATAAATTTTTCAGTTTTCACCTGTTCTTGAACTAACCCAGCTTGTGTAAATGAATTTTAAAAACTGCCATTAATCCAGTCCCTTTGACTTAAATCTTTTTTCCAGGTCCTTCCACTGAAAAGGAATTAATTGAACTTATATTTTACTCAAAAAGCACAGCAGCCCATACTGAAAACATTCTAATACTATTTTTTAAAATTGCGTTTATTCAAGTTTGTGTTATGAATTATTATGATGCTATGATGCTCAGCTCAGTGAATACAAAGGATATACTTTTTTATCTAATATCTAGTATGTCAAAGTTTGTTTCCTTTCATCTATTTATATTATATGAGAAATGATAATTTTATTATCAAGTAGGCTGCAATTTTTTTCTGCAGTTAGCATAAAGCGGAGACAACAATGAGATGTCAAGTTTTATATTGCAGATGCTAATTTATCAAGCTAATTACTAACAAAATGCAGCTAAAATGCTGATAATCATGAGACTGATTAATTCAGCAACACAGATATTGGTGAGTATTTAAAGGTTATGAATAGCCATATGGATTCCTTGTCTCTTTCTGTATTTGCTATGCCATTAATACACTCTATTGTGCAGTCTGTGCAAATTTTTTACAAATGGTATAATGGTGAGCCATGTGTTTGAGAAATAATTGGAGTCAGAGAGGTTGCTGCTACACATCAATGAAGAGAATGCTACTTTTAGAGACAAGTCATATCAAACATTGAAATAAATGTTTGAAAATGTTGTAAATATTATCCTATCAATCTTTTCCCCTTCCTGCTCCAGCAGTAAACATTTTCCAGTTCAATTTGAGACTTATTTTCACATTCCCACTTTTTGCAATACTCCAAATGGTTATAGCCGTAGAATCACCCAGCGTCATTCATGCAATTTTATTGGGCATTCAGATATTGCTCTTTTAGATTTATAATTCTCTCAGATTCCTCTATCACTTCTTTTACGTCCTCCTGCAAACAGCCCATACCCAGCAACACTGGAAAGAAACACTTGTAGTTTAGAATTCTGGATGTGCTTAGAATAGGAATGTACCACTGATATCTTTCCTTACTATCTTTTTGTTATTTTAACTGCAAAAGCCTTCTTCAAAGAACTAAAATGGTATTTTAAATTCATTTTTCTTTGAATCAAGGAAAATAATAAATTATGGAGTGTCTAATGGTACAATCATTGCACTGATGCAGATTTATAGTTCCCTAAAAGAGCTTTAAAAAACCCCATCCACTTGCTGAGGGAAATAATTGTTATATTCTAGGAGAATATAGGCAGTCATCATCTTCTCTATATGCCTTTCCATGTAAGCTTGTGTTCAGCTAGAATTGTATTGTGCTTCAGAAAATTTAAGGAAATGAAAATTTAAGGAAAATCTGTCATTTCTGATCAAGTGGGGAATACAGAGAACAAGGAAAAAAGACCAGTTCCTATGCATTTTTCAAGTCAAATTGCACCATTGTCCTATGGAAGTGAGGCTGCTGAGTCAGTCCTAATAAGGCCAGATCATGATGTGTTATTTCTCTGAACTAAAGACAAGGCTCAGATTGTATGAAATTGCATCACTAGGGTCCTTGTATTGCCAACAACATAATAGTGAGGTCCCCACAGTGCCGAATGTACTCCAATAAAAGAGGTTAAAAAGCCAGGACATTAATTGACTCTGGTGCCAAGTCCCTTTTGTAACCTGTGTTATCAGCAGTAGTACAAGTGGGGCATGCTAAAGAATATCATTATGAAACAGATTTCCTGCGAGAGAAATTCAGCAGCCCAGGTAACTCTCCTGGTTGTAATGAACAGGCTGCCCTGTTTATGAACTCGGCTATAGATGTTCTTCCTTTCATCTTTCTCTGGGCTGTAAAAGAAAGGGAGCAGGGAGGGGGGGCATCTCTTTGTGGGGAACAGGAATATTCCTGTGCAGGCACTCCAAGGGTTAATGTGCCATTTACTATTGAATAACACAAAATGAGCTGTAAATAATGTAATGATACGTATTGTTAAACGACATATACTGTACCAGGTGCAAGTACTCCCACTCCTCACTTAGATATAATCTAGGGCAGTCAACAATCACAGATGTATTTTAACAAAGAAAGGGAGAAAAGGGAGAGACTGACAGACAGACAGAGAGCAAAAGGAGGAAGAGGATGTTAGGAAACGAACGAGAGAGGAAAAATAAGAAAAATATATAATGCAATTTAATTAAGGCAAAAAACAGGTAAAATTTGGCCTGTTTTTTGCACAATACTTTCAGCTATGCTTCAGGAAAAAATTAACAGCATTTGACTTGTTTTTGGAACACGCATGAGCCAAACACGTGTGAAATACCTTGACAGGCCTTTTGTATAACCATAAGAAAACTGATAATCCTAAATCAATTACATAGGGAAAAATATGAATCTTTGAATACTGGTAATTATAATGGTTATCTTTCACCATTGTAGCACCTGCAAATGATGTATCGTATGTATAACAATGATTCAAAAAGCCCCTAATTAACTGTTTATTTTCCCCCCCTTGTTTGCTGGCTGTAAGCAGTGTGCATTAATTGACAATTTGTACATCTATTTTTTCCCCACAAAATATTTTCCATTACCTTAAAGTGCCTGAAAATCACACACCACGGAATTTCCTTCCTTCCTTCCTTCCTCCCTCCCTCCCTTCCTTCTTCCCCTTTGAAGAGTATTTTTTAAAAAATTGAATTCAGTAGATGGCAAAAAAAGTGTTGGAAAATTCTGGGCTGATTCTACCTAGAAGAAAAAAACCACAATCTTTTCTGTGATTCACTGACAGGGCTCTTTTCTAATTGTGCCAGTCAGAATTCCTACCTAACCTGACCAAATGTGAAAACAACAATTCTGGGAGATCTCCAGTCATGGCTTCTAATACTAACGATTACTCTAGGCTATTCATGGACCAAGATTAGCTTGAACCCCACTGAAAAAAAATCTTTTGTTCTGCATTTGTAAGCTAGGTAGAATGAAACAAATGCAAGGAAAGCTGTATTAGCCTAATTCGCACAAAAATGGGATTGGTGATTATACAGTTATTTGTTCAGGAAAAGCCAAATTTATTAGGTTCTAGATGGAGACTGAAGAAATTAAAGCTTTGTTTTGTTGGACAGACATTTCTGGGATTTTAGATAGAAGTAAGAAATAGCTTAAAATCTTTGTGATATCAAATACATATAGGTATGTATGTATGTAAGTATTTTTTATTTTCAATTTTATTTATTTATTTACTTTATTAATTATTTCCAGCCTCTGAAATCCATTGATTAGGGATTCTAAACAGAATTATCTCCTTCCTTTTTTTTTTTAAAGTGCAGTTGTTGTGTGACTGTTCCAAAGGCAGTGAGACAGAACCGGTAGCATTCCTCTGTTTGGAATGAAGGCACAACAGCACCAGACACAACGACACAAATGCAAGATGGCTGAGGCCACCATCTGCAGGACATCAAAGTCTGCTGCCTGATGGCAAATGGGCTGCCAAAGCTTCTAAAGGCTTTGGCGCTGGACTGTCAATCGGATGCAAACTGTCCATCTGCTGCATGGCACAAGTGACAGCTGAATCTTTTGCGGTCCGTAAGATGAACTGGACCCCAAGCCAATTCATCCCTGTTCCTAATCACACAAGGTTTGTTCAACCAATATCATTAGCCAGATACACGAGATACAGTATGTGGCTTTTCATTTTGCCTGGTACGTGACGTGATAAAAACCAGCACTGGGGATGGGCTGTGAAACCAAAAGGGACATGCTGCTGTTACTACTGAGAAAGCATATTGGCAATGTTTAAAACATATTGGGGGCATAGCAATAGTGTAAAACCCCCAATATGGATTAGGGTAGCTGACCAGATGTCTTGAGTGACATTTTTTAATGAGATTCAAGTGTGTCCCCATAGTGCATAAATGCAAACTATACATCTGTATGCTTTTTGCCCACTTGATAAAGGGTATGTAGATATTTGAGTCTGGCTGATCATTACAATATACAATCAGAAAACTTTGTAATGTTCAATTTGTGCCTTTTCTTCAAAATGAGATAGATTCCTTCCATGCAAGTTCTGCATTTGTCAAAGCAGATACAATAAATCAGATTCCATAATTAAGGAATACATAGCACAGATTGAAAGTATTAATACCTTCCGGGATAACTTCCTGAAGTTCTAAAAGACACATGGCATCATAAGAGAGTATACTCTCTCTCTCTCTCTCTGTATAAAAAGAAATAATCTGGTGTTTAAAGATGATGTAAAGAAAATCCTCAAGAGAAAAGCAGTTCTGAAAATATGCATGTTTCTGCCTGAATTCCTGCATTAGAAAGCCCATTACTTAAATATATATTGTTTATATTTTCCACCACTAGCAAAATATGTATTCTTTGTAAAAGTGATTTCTAATTTTATGTTTTACAGTTCTTCCTCATGTGAAGCAGCTTCATATGGAAGAAAATAAATATTTATTTCTCTATTCAAAGTAACTTTTGTTCTGTAGAGTCTGGTGCTGTCTGAATTCTGTTGTGTATTTGCATACAATTCATTAACTTAACTAGGTAATATCATCAATGTTAAAGAGTGTGGAGGTTTATCCCTTGTTTATATACTGTAACTTACCTTGCCAGTTTTGATGGGTGTAATTTTCTCCTTGGTAGTTTATTGATTAAAGTATTGTTTTTGTTTGATTGTTTGTCTGGTATTAATCCCTACTTATCTAGGTATAGGTTGCGAGGTGGAATGTGTTCTGATCTTTTTGGTTTGCTTCTTAGCTTTTTCATATCTCTCTGGTGTGTGACTATAGTTTATTTATATATGTCTATTGCTATCATTTGCTTTTGTTTTCTTTTGCAGTATGGTATGATTGTCTGTCTTTTTTTAGGTTTCTGTGGCAAGTTGTGAAGTTTTAAATGCTGCTTCTAGGGCATTACTATACACACAAATTAACTCAAGCCCTCCAAGTAAATAAAAAAACCCAATAGATCAAGAAGAAGAAAAAAATCAGAGAAATCAGTGTAAAGACTATAACATCTGCAATGTAGGACAGACAGGCAGACAATAGCAACTAGCTGTCAGAAGACACAATGAAAACTCCATAATCTCACAACTTATGGACAAACTTAATCATAGTTCCAACTGAGAAAGCATGACTATACTTAGACAAAGCTAAATCCAAAACCACTAATTTTGCTAAGAAATGTCTGGAAGCCAGATATTCAGACAATAGAAAAAGCAGCTATATACACACCATTCAAAGGAGACAATAAAACACTTGGAAGAAAACAAAAAGATAAGGACACATCATCTTCAGGAGCTAACACTCAGACACCTAGATAAACAATGAAGTAGAAAACAATACCTTACTCAAGGAACTACCAAGTAGGAAACTAACTCCACCGAATCTGGCAAGGCAGGCTAGTGTATATAAACAGTGATCAAACTCCACATTCATTTGTACTAGTTAGCTACAAAATACCTGCAAGCAAATAACCAATCTCAGAAAGAACCAAGAATGCCATTCTTCAACCCTGAGCTGCATATATTCTCTTCTATTGAAATTGTTGTCCTGACTTTTCTTACTCAGGAATGCACTCTGTGTAATAGTAAACAAATAGTCTACATGTAAAAAAAAGATAATGGTAAATAATTAATACATAGAGCTAGAACAGCACTCATATTCACTCACTCTGAAATACTTCGGATTTCTCACTGCAAAGAATTTTGATAAAATCTAAGTTTGTGTTACATTCCTTCCTTTCTTGGCAAATGTGTAAATGTATGCCTAAAATTGTTATAAGGGCTTACTTTCCTGCACTTGCTTCTTTTATAATCCCCTAATTATTTTTTGTTAGTTTGACTATACACACAAAAATAGTATGTTGCCTTGGTCGTTGTTGCCACAATAACAATTTTACATTAGCTCTTAGCAAAATTTCATCCAGAAAACAAAGGTGCATTGTGTTGATTTTCAGGTTGGATACATTCTATGGATGTTTATGGAAAGAAATTTTTTGTTTAACAAATTGATTTATAGTTTATGCTGTACTATGGTAAACATTCTCCAGAACACAAGTTTAGAGTTGAAATGCCCATTTTGTTACAAACAGTTGTTTAATATTGCAATCCTACACATGCCTATTTAGGAATGAAACACGTTGAATAAATAAAATTTACTCTCAGGTAAATGTAAATTAGCAAATATGAACAGAATTATGGATGAATGGCATTTTTTTCAATGGGCTCAACTATTTATGTTGCAAAATTGCAGATGACCACAAGTATTTGAGTTTTCTGCTTTTCTTTGCTATCATCTAATGGCTTACCAGATTTTTGCAACCCAGAAATAATATCCATAATTAATTAAAATAGAATTGGGCTTGTGCATATGTAAATGGAATAATTGTGCTGGTGCATATGTAAATGGAGATGTAAGGTGTTGTGAATGAATAAATGCTTAATAAAGTTATCTAGAGCTTGAAGTTAAGTGCAGGGCTCTGGCCCTGCACTTCTGATTGGCTGCTAAATGGCAAGATCAGATTGGTCTGTTCAGGAGAATCTGATTGGCCATTAGCAAGCCGTTCTCATTGGTTAACGGAGCTAGCGCTCCCAGGTTGCTATTGGTTGAATAGTTAATTAGTTGCCTATATAAGGAAGGCTATAGCAGCCATCCAGTTTGAGCTGTCACAACATGTAAATAAAGAGTTGAGGTTCACTGTTTTCACCGGCTCGTCTCCATTATTCGCACCCATGCTCCACACTAAACAATGGCAACGAGGATGGGATGTGGAGACGTCAGAGCTGACTAAACAGCGAAGAAGACAACCGAGCACGTGGCTGAAACGCACAACGGCGGAACCATGTCCGGCAGCGTAGTACCACCCGCTCCATTCGACCCAGCACAAGAAGACTGGGAGACCTACCTGGATCATTTCCAAATGTTCTTGGAAACCAATAATTTGAAGGATGTCACAACCGGGAAGAAACGGGCGGTATTCCTAACGCATTGCAGGCCAACTGTATTCAAGATGGCCAAGGCACTAGCAAAACCGGCAGAAGTGAAGGCTATGGACTGGGACATCCTCAAACCTCTACTAAGAGCCCACTATGCACCGACCGTACCAATGCTCGTAAGACGACATGAGTTCTACCAAAGAAACCAGCGGAAAGGAGAGAGTGTTGCCGAATTCGTTGTGGACCTCCGAAACTTGGGAGGCCTCTGCGATTTCGCTGACCTGGAAGAGGCTTTGAGAGACCGAGTGGTTCTGGGATTAGATGCGCTAAACATGCAGAGCAAAATAATGGCAAAGGGCGACATTAGCCTTGCTGATGCCATCGCTGAGGCTATGGCAGCGGAAGCAACCAAGAAGTCGGCTGCTCAACTACGCTGAAACCACACTCCGACACACCGACCAGCCCGCGACATTTCACCTAAGTCAGAAGGACAAGCTTCCGACGGCCCACCATGAGGACCTCTCTTTGGCATCAGACAGCGACGAAGAAGAGGTCCATCGACTGCGGTCCAATCGGGACCATTACCCGAAGTCCCAGCAACCATGCGCTGGCTGTGGGGCAAACCATTACCAGTCCAATTGCAAATTCCGTGATGCGCTCTGCCATGAGTGCGGGAAACGAGGCCATATTGGACGGGTCTGTAGAAGTCTCCTAGGACCCAGCCAAACCTCGAAGGGGGCCAGCTATTGCCAATCGACAGGAAACCATCCTGTAAGGCGAGAACCAGTAAACCACTCCTACAGAAACCGACCCAGGAATCGCCTAACGAAGCGAGAAGAGGCTCACCAAACTATCACTATCAGTCACGCCTCTTCCTTGGATGCTAAGAAAATCTGAATTAAAGTGGCCATCGAAAATCAGCCCTGCCAAATGGAAGTCGACTCGGGATCATCTCTTTCGAGGTTTCCTGGAAGACCCTCAAGCAACTCATCCCTACTATCCAGCGCCAAGACCTTCATTCCCAAAGACTCATACTTAAAGACTATCAGGGGAACCGGATTCCAGTCATGGGATCCAGTCGAGTCCGGGTTTCGTTCAAAAACCGCACAGCGTACTTACCCCTGATGGTGATTGACAAGGACCGGCCTAGCCTGTTAGGCCTCCAATGGTTCGCACCACTCGGCATTGAAGTGGCAGGCATTAACCGAATCTGTGACAGTGACTGGTAGGAGGACCTCGTCCATGAATTCAAGGATGTCTTCGCAGAAAAGCTAGGCGAGTACAAGGGGACCCCGATATCCTTTAGCCTTAATCCAAAAATAGCTCCCATTCACCTTAAGCCTCGTCGAATTCCGTTCGCACTTAAGCCGAAAATCGACGAACAGCTTGATAAGTTAATAGCCCAGGGAGTGTTAAAGCCAACTGATCACTCTCCCTGGGAGACCCCAATTAAGCCGGATGGTTCAATTAGAATTTGTGGGGACTACCGAGCCACCCTGAACCACCCCCTGCAGCAAAACCCATATCCGGTGCCGGTGGTGCAACACCTCCTCCATTCCCTGGGGGGCGGAAAAGTCTTCGCTAAACTAGACTTATCTCAGGCTTAACAGCAACTGCCCGTTGATGAAAAAACGGCACAGGCACAGACAATAGTAACGCACTGAGGTGCCTTTAAATGTACGCGGCTCCAATTCGGTGTGAGTGTAGCCCCAGGGAACTTTCAGAGCCTAATGGAAAGACTCTTACAAGGGATTAAAGGCATTGTCCCCTACTTTGACAATGTGTTAATTGCTGCCCTCACTCCAAAAATTTTACGGGATCGTCTAAGACTGGTTCTCAAAAAATTCCAAGACACAGGCCTTAAGGTGAAGAAAAATAAGTGTAAGCTGTGTACAGATCGTGTTGAATTTTTAGGGTACTTAATTGACAGTCAGGGTATCCACCCTACAGATAGCAAATTGAGAGCAATAAAAAACGCTCCCAGACCTCGGAATACGGCCGACCTTCAGGTGTTTCTAGGCCTCATCAATTTTTATAACGTATTCTTGCCACACAAGGCAACTGTCGCTGAACCTTTACATCATCTACTGGACAAAAAAGCAATCTGGGTATGGGGTCATAGAGAAGAGTAGGCGTTCTGTAATGTAAAAAAACTACTGACTTCTGACGCTGTGCTAATGCAGTACAATGAAACCTTACTGTTAAATATCACGTGTGATGCATCGCCTTTCGGAGTAGGCGCCATTTTGAGTCATGTATTGCCTAACAGTAGCGAAGCCCCTGTTGCATATTTTTCAAAGACGCTCTCGAAAACTGAGCGAAATTATAGCCAGATTGATAAAGAAGCCCTTGCAATTGTGTCAGCTGTCAAAAGATTTCATGAGTACGTGTACGGCCGGGCGTTTACTATGACCACAAACCTTTGCTGGGAATAATAGCTGGGGATAAGCCAACCCCCTATATATTATCTCCCAGGATGACTTGATGGTCAGAATTCTTGGCTGCT
Source organism: Hydrophis major (assembly GCA_033807585.1). NCBI lineage: Eukaryota > Metazoa > Chordata > Lepidosauria > Squamata > Elapidae > Hydrophis > Hydrophis major. Next base: position 134,708,629 of record CM066343.1, read on the forward strand.
TATAATTATCAGCTGCAATACCGCCCCGGGAAAGCTATTCCCCATGCCGACGCGTTGAGCTGTGCACCGCTCCCAGAGACCATGGACGACCCTGCGCCAACAATGTCAACGTTGCAGATCGAGACACTCCGTGCACTGCCATTAACGGCCCATGATATCGCGAGAGAAACAAAATGCGACCCCACCTTAGCACGAGTTCTCACGTGGGTAGAACGCGGATGGCCATTGGACCAGGTATCAGACGACTTTGCACCATTCAAAAGTCGACAAACAGAGTTGTTTTCTCAAAAGAGCTGCATCATCTGGGGCGATAGAGTCATTATTCCAGAACGACTCCAACAGGCACTACTAAAAACTTTGCACAATGGCCATCCCGGCATCGTGCGCATGAAGCCCCTCGCGCAAAGCTATGCATGGTGGCCTGGCATCGACAAACAAATTGAGTCGTGGGTCAAAACTTGTTGTAGATGTCAAGAAGTAAGCAACGCTCCACCAAAGGCAATCCCAACCGAGTGGGAGACACCGCGGGGACCCTGGTCCCATATCCATTTGGATTTTGCTGGGCCGACTAAAGGCCACACGTTCTTGTTAACTGTAGACGCCTACTCGAACTGGCTCGAAATCCACCGAATGAGGAACATGACAACGGAAGCGGTCATCAAAAAACATCAAAAGACTGTTTGCAACCCACGGATTACCAGACGTTCTGGTATCCAACAACGGGCCCCAATTTACCACGCTGTCCTTTGAGCAGTACCTGGCGGACCGCGGTATTCGACATGTGCTCACTTCGCCTGCGCATCCTGTGGCCAATGGTAGGGCCGAGCGCATGGTACAATTCATCAAGAAAACGCTACAGAAAGTGGACTATGACAACATTGAAGAGAAGATAAACTGAATCCTCTTTTTACAGCACATCACTCCTCACAGTGTCACCAACAAAACTCCTGCCGAGATGCTAATGGGACGGAAGCTCCGCTCTCACCTCGACCGGTTACACCCAGCCTACGAACCAGAGAAACCACTCGGATCCAGCGGCCGATGCCGTACCTTCCAGGTAGGCGATTTGGTGTTCGCTAAAAACTTATCGGGCAATCCGCTGTGGGTAGAAGCGACTGTGGTCTGTGTAACCGGCCCGAGATCATACCTTGTACAATGCCCTGACGATAGACTTTGGAAGTGCCATATCGATCAACTACGATCAAGGCTGCAGTCAGGCATTTCCGAAATCCCTAATGACCAAACCGAGGGGGGGGGAGATACAGAAGAAGATGAATTTCAATTAGCAGAAAACCTTTTTGAAGGAAACCATAGCGGAACAGAAACGTGAGAACAGGAATCAGGGATGGGAGTGAGTGCACCTCAGGGTGATACCGAAGATGTTGGTGACAACGAAAACGTGAACTGTGAATCAGAGGCAATCCCTTTGCCAAACAACGCCCTACCTCAACAAGAGTGCAGCCCAATGCAGGGTACACAGAGAAAATCAAAAAGACTAACAAAACAACCGTCCTACCTCAAGGACTATGTGACCGCACCCCGTAAACAGAACCCGGGAGGAAGGGGTGTTGTGAATGAATAAATGCTTAATAAAGTTATCTAGAGCTTGAAGTCAAGTGCAGGGTTCTGGCCCTGCACTTCTGATTGGCTGCTAAATGGCGAGACCAGATTGGTCCATTCAGGAGAATCTGATTGGCCATTAGCAAGCCGTTCTCATTGGTTAACGGAGCTAGCGCTCCCAGGTTGCTATTGGTTGAATAGTTAATTAGTTGCCTATATAAGGAAGGCTATAGCAGTCATCCAGTTTGAGCTGTCACAACATGTAAATAAAGAGTTGAAGTTCACTGTTTTCACCGGCTCGTCTCCATTATTCGCACCCTTGCTCCACACTTAACATAAAGTCTTCAGGTAAATTAAACAAAAAAAAATCTATAATTCTCTTATTGGTTTTGTGATGCTAATAAGGAGGATGCTTTGGTTCAGAGGTTTTCTTTGGGGCTTTCTAATCCATAGGTCTTTTCATGTCATTTACATAATAAAACATTTTCTATATATATATTATATTAGAATTCTGAAATTCATGTACCTTAAAGTTACCAAGGTGAGGAAGCAATAATCCATATTACTGTGATCCTTGTTTATTAATATATCTATGTAACAAATTATTCTTTCTTTTATGATGAAAGGACTCAATTTAGATGATTGGATTACTGATTTAAAGGTATTCCTATATTACATACATAAAATGAATACGACTTTTAAAAATATCCATTATCTTACAATCTGCATGCGTCGCATATCAGCAATATCAGAGACTGAAAAATTAAGCACTTTCAGATTATTCTGACAGGCCCCGTATATGTGGCTCAGAATCCCGATTTCTGCAAGGATAAAAGTTCTAATGAACAGCTGATGTTTAAAAATAATAATAATAAATAATTTTGAAGCTTCTGGTTTTGTACAAAACTCACATTCCATATTATTTCCTGAAAAACAATTATTGATGGGCATGAAATTATCAACCAAGATCTTTTGCTGCCCAATTACTTTATTGACCTTTAAAAAATACTCATCAGTTCATTTAGTCTCACATTGTTATAGAATCACCAACGGAGGAGATTTTTGCCAGTTGGGATAATCATTAATCAACGTGAAAAAGCTAAAATTTAATGCAATACAAACTGAGGAATAGTAAATATATGATTCAATATATCTGAAGAGCGTCAATTCTAAAATTCCCTATTCCAAGATTTTCAGAATCAGATCCTGATAATTTGAGATCCTGATCAGCATTTGTTACAGTTTTTCAGATTTCCAATAAAAATTTAAATAAGGGAATTAAGGAAAATGGTATCATACAGTACAGTATGCATTCCCATAAGTATTATTTTTTAAGATGTTGATGGAATTCTTCTGCAGTAGTATTGAAGTAATATTAGAGATAAGAATTATAGGGAAATCCATCATAGTCTATGTTTTTTAATAATCAAGACAGAGCTATTGCAGATTCTTCTTCCTTGCGATGTTCATAAAGCATGGATTAAGCAACAGGCTTGTTAAGTAGCAATCTCTACTTTGTGCAATAAACTCCCTCACCAGGCAGCCCCATCCCCAGTGTTGGTCACATTTTATAGGGAGATTCGAGCAATTTTCTTTCAGCATAGCTCTTAATATCATTCTTTTAATTTTATGATTGCTTGTTGATCTTTTTATCATATTATTTTCCTTTTTAAAATTTTGTTTGCTTTGACCTCATTGTACCCTGGCCAGACTTCACTAAAAAATGGTAGGCTATACATTTAGTGAAATAAATAAATGCCTTTATTATACTAAAATTATTGGAAACAGTTTGGTTTCGTGGCTAGGGCACCAAACTAGAAACCAGGAGATTGTGAATTCTAGTACTTCAGCTGAAAATCAGCTGAATGAGTTTGAGACAGTTACTTTCTTTCAGACTTGGTTCGGTCTGTCAATTCCTATCACAATTAAATGGATCAAGACTTGGTTGATCCCCAAAAAATCAGGCTCTCCATTTTCAGGAATATACTAGGCAAGAAACAACATTATATTAAAAGATATGTCAGAATCTGGATTAGAAACATTGAATCCAATGAAGTTATTTTACAATTTCTCTGATTTGTAACATTTATTAGAAGTAAGGTTAACACCACAACACAAGAATTCTAGTGAGTACTCCATTTTCAGATGAGACACTTTTATCTTGGAAATTTATGGTGGTAAATCTCTTGCCTGTTTTTTACATTCTTATGATGAAGAAAGCTTGCAAAGGCAGATCAGTATGCATTTGTGCTGATTGCTTTTATAATTGCATGTTTTTTTTAATCAATGTGGAAAATAACTCTCACAAAGTCTGTCAAGTTAGAAGTTTCTTAATTTTTTTCTTGTTGGCTTTGAAGATGCATTTTGGTTGCCAGCAAAGTTGGATCATCTGGTCAGGGTACTGAATAAAGGCAAGATGGCAGATCATGAGGTTATGTCTAGTTTAATGGAAAGAAGGATTAGGAGTGGCATGATAGCAGACTCCCAATGTCAAAGGATGGCCACAAAGAAGAGGAAGTCAACCTGTTTTCCTTAAAGGCAGGACAAGAAGCAATAGATGGACTAATCAAGGAGAGAAGCAACCTAGGAAGAAGAACAAATTTCTGACAGAATAATTATTCTGTGGAATGGCTTTGCCTTCAAAAGTTGTGGGTGCTCCATCACCCGAGGTTTTTAAAAAAAGATTGGACAATTATTTGTCTGAAATGGTATAGGGTCTCCTGGTTGAGCAGGGGGTTGGACTGGAAGATCTTCAAAGTCCTTTCCAACTCTGTTAAATTCCATTCTCTTTCTATGTACATTGATGTAACATTCAAACACAAAAGGCAAATTGTGATGGCAATCATAACAATCAAGATGTACAAGTAGATTTGCATTGCTATGTATCTCTTCATTGCTGTTGCCATTTCTTATCACAGAATATAGAATATATATTAAGGGGCTGGAACAGTATTTGGTTGCATCATAGAATGGCATAACATCATATATTTTGATACTAGGTCAAATATTACAAGTTTGCTTAATGTTTGTAGAACAAAAAGCACTAAAACAAAAAAAAATACTGATCTATGAGTTACATGCATCATATTGTTTTATTGTAAGAAACGTGGATGGTTCACAAAATATGGAAGACCTAAGCCATGTTTAGATACCTCAGTATCTAGGTTCACATAGAAACACTCTAACCCAAACCAAGCAAATCACATTGAGGTAGAAATGCAACCATAGAATCTTATATGATGCTAGTTCACAATTAATTGACGGAATGGAACTTCCTTGTTGGCTTAGCTGAAACTATACTTTTGTTCAGCACATGTTTAATGTGTTTTGCCAAAAATATTAACTGATTTACAGTCTTGTTTACTAACCAACTTAGTTAAAGCATTTGCATTTTATTTAAATATTGACTTCAAACCAATTTAAATTCTAATTTGTGAGTTTAAGAACTATGACTTAAGCAGTATGATTTTTGTTTCACGAATTCAGTTTCTTTGTTATTTTTTGCACAAAAATAGTCTTTATACATTTCTATTTATGCATAATTTGTTCCAATTAGAAATCATCTTTATACTTTCTCAAATCATGTTTGAAAAATACCTTTATAGTGGATAATAAACATGCTATATGTTGTGGTACATTTTTAAAAGATAAAATTAGCAGATTCTATTGTCTGCTTTTAAAATTGCACCTAAAATGAGTTGAAAAGAGATCAACATATCCCACCCTTGGCAAAATATCAGTAAAATTACTACAAGGGAACATTTTGTTTAGTATAGGTGAAATCTCTCTTTCTTGTCCTATTCAATACTGATTTGTTTCAAGTGAAACATTTCCATCTCAGCTGTTAAAAGACCACATTTCTGAAATTATCTGTAGGTTCAAAATAAGTTATATTTTTACAATCATCTACTGAATTTCCATTTATTATATATATATTCAGCTATAGTGAAGCTTATAATTCACACAACTGGGACTGGTAACTCAGTCATTAAGTGAAGCAGATGCTAAGTGACACTTCAATGGCACTTATGATATTACTTCAGCTTTCCTTTGTTTAACAGACTTATGAGGTTCATAAATATGAGGTCATAAAGTTATCTTTTCATCAGTCTCACAACTGCAAATGGTTGCTAAATGAGGCAATTGCTAACAAAGATTATCTATAAATCTGTAGCCTTAAGACAGACATGTTAAACTTAAGGCCTGCAGGCCAGGTCCAGCCCGTGATGTGATTAGATTAGGCCGCCCTGAAGATAACAAGGGGGCGGTCCCTGCCGCCTTGGCCCTGACCCACCCCAGCCCATCTGGGCATGTGCACAGGAGGGATGAGCACTCAGGGACTGGTGTTCCCGGTGAAAGGGAAGTGCTTGTGGGCTGTGGCTTCATGGCAGCCACTTAGGCCAGAACATGATCAGCCTGTGGAGTTCTAGTGTAAGGTGGCTGCCTGTTGTAAATCAGTGCACAGTAGAGACCCAGTAGCAGTGCTACATCTGCCACCAGGACCTTCACGTCCATGGCATGTTCACTGACCTGGCCTCAATGGTTGGCCCCTTGCCCAGCCTGCCACCCCGCATAGGAAATCCATGGCCATTAGAAGTGCTGCCACCTTCTCCCATTTCCCTCATCCCTTCCTTTGCATGGAGAAAGGGAGGGACAAAGGAAGAAGATGGAAAGGAGAAGGAGGGAGTAAGGGAAGGAAGGAGGAGAGATGGAGGGAGGATGGATGGAAGGAAAGAACAAAGGAGGGAGATTGGAAAGGAGAGTCTGAGGGAAGTTCTGCCTTAGCACTTGGCCACCATCAGCCCTACTGCCCTTTTACCATCCTTTTCATTCTCCTGCTGGCCTCTCCTGATGGTCTCCCATCCTATTGCTGAGGATACTTTGTTTACAAAGCTGAGTCTCCTTGCATGGAGTGGGTCTCCCTCTGACCCCTGCACTTTTCCCTCCCACTCCCACCATGAGCAACCTGGCTAAAGAGAGGAAGTACAGCAGCAGCAGCCTCGAGGAGGTAAGCACGGCCAAGTGCCACCTCGTGGAAGTGAGGCTGGGTTGGGATAGGCTGTGGGATCCCATGCCTTGGAAGTTCAAGGGCTAGGTTGGGCTCTTGCCCATTCCTGCTCAGGGTTCCAAGCAGCCCATGGCACCATGCAGAGGTCCTCTGTGTGGCTTGAGAGGACAGCAAGACTCCTCTGGTGGATGAGGCTTTGGTGCTCACCCTGATCTCATATTCCTCCACTGAAGACCTTTGTATCCCTCCCAGCCTTGCCTGATCTCCCACAGGAGGCAGAGGATGACGCTGCAACATGTGGAAGCACAGAAGAGAAAGTTTGTAGGAAGCAGTTTCCTCTAAGTCCAACTTTTGCCTTGACAGATCTCTAGAGAGAAGGAGGGGTAACAGAGGAGCTGTGTGAAGCAAGGCTGCCCCAACAAGCCAACATGTATACTACACATGACTGGAATTATTTCAAGAAGGGCCATCCCCCTAATGCAAGACCAGGGAGTGCTGCTCCCCTGCCTCCAGAGATCTGTCAAGGCAGAAGTTGGACTCGGAGGAAACTGCTTCCTGCAAACTTTCTCCTCCATGCTTCCACATGCAGCAGTGTCATCCTCTGCCTCCTGCTTTACTGGGAGGGGGCACTGGACAGTGAAATGCCAAGGATGTCTGGGATTGGGAAAAGAAGGACTCCTTTGGCATGCTGTGACAAGGTCCTTCCGTTCTTTTCCTTGGAGAGTTTGGCCTCTCCAAACTGCTGGCAGCCAAGCATGTGTGTGCATGCACACATGCGTGCACCCACCCACCCACCCACACACACACACCATTCCAGTCTTGGTGACTTTTAGTCACATCTGAGCTTGCAAACTGCCAATCATGCCTGGGCTTTGGGAGAAGGTCCTCTCCTTCGCCTGTGGATAAAAGGTCTCAAACTTGGAATGTGGTGTGTGTATGCATACACACTCTTGGCTACCACCAATTTGGGGAGGCAAGGACCTTGTGGGGCACCAAGTTATCCCCATGTCGAGTTAGCTAGTGTGACTTATTCCATCCCAACCCAGCCCTTCCCGAGTCAGCTGCACCCAATCATTGGCATCGAGCTAGCCACATCCACTCCACCATGCCCACCCATCTACACCCACCTAGTCATGATGACCCAGCCATGCATACCCAGCCACACCCTGGCTGCTGTGAATCGTCATAGTCTTACATGTAACTGGCTGTTTGAAGACAACCATAATGCTGATGCAGCCCTCAATGAAATTGAGTTTGACACCCCTGCCTCATGATAAAAAACAAAATTAAGAAAGGATCACCCTTGTTCAAGAGACAGAGTCATGAATTTATGTCTCCTTGAATCAACTCCCTGATTTACTCAATACAAGTCAGACTCCACATAGTTGTCAGGCAGATAATAGATATAAAAGTCAATAGATTGTGTGAGACATATTCATCTCTTTTTGACATCCTTGTAGTTTCCTATAGTGTTATTCTATGAAAATAGCAAGTTTGAGATGAGTCTCAATGCAGACAGTAAACCATTCATTTAGAGGTATCCTGAAATCCTTGTATTCAGAAATTAGTTCTTAGTCACGGGACAGATACATATTTTCTGTTTCCCCTTTACTCAACTAAGCCTCCGTACCATTTTCTGATCACAGTAGCCCATGTTTAATGACCACTTGTTTGGTGACTGTTTGAAATTAGAATTGCACTGAGCAAGAGATGTATAACTATTCCTTGTTTGGCCATTACAGCATCCTTCCAGTTATGTGATCATGTGCTTGGCAACTGGCTTGCAATCACTATGATTGCAACATCCTTGGTCATGTTCTTGCCATTTGCAGCCTTCACCTGTGGCTCCCAACAAGTAAGTCAATGGGAAAGCTGGCAGAAGGTTGGGAAAAGAAAGAAAGAAAAAAAAGGAAAGGAAGGGAAGGGAAGGGAAGGGAAGGGAAGGGAAGGGAAGGGAAGGAAGGAAGGAAGGAAGGAAGGAAGGAAGGAAGGAAGGAAGGAAGGAAGGAAGGAAGGAAGACTAATATGGAAAAAAAACTAATCTAAACTATTTGGAGGGTTTAAGACTATAGATTAAAACAGATATCATGATTTCTTATCATCATCAATAACTACTTCATGAATGGTCACTGTCAATTGGTCAATACTTTTTTATATTAAACTTTATTAAGTTTCAATAAAAGATAAAATATTAGGAAACAAAAAAAGTATTTGAAAAAGAAAAGACAAAAAAGTAGAAAATAAGGAATGCTGAAAAGGAGGAAAAAGAATGTTTAAAAGAGTAACTTTCGACTTTCTTTGGTACAAATACAAATATAAAATACATTAACCTCTTCCTCTAAAATTAACAATAATATGAAATATTTCTATAATAATTGTTGTGAATACATAAGATTTAATAAAGAGAACTTGAGCTTGGAGTAAAGTGCAGGGTTCTGGCCCTGCACTTCTGATTGGCTGTTAACAGCAGGATCGGATTGGCCCATTCCGAGGAATCCGATTGGCCATTAACAGAGAGTTCCTATTGGTTAAGGGAGCTAGTGCTCCTTGATTGTTATTGGTTAATAGTTATTGGGGTTGCCTATATAAGGAGGGTTATAACTGCCATGGAGTTGAGAAGTCACTATGTAAATAAAGAGTTGAAGTTCACCATTCCAGAGGCTTGTCTCCATTCTTTCTTGCCCATGCTTCAAACATAACACTGGCGACGAGGATGGGATGTGGAGACGTATGAACTGACGGAACTAAGAAGAAACACTGAGCACGTGGCTGACGATGCTACACAACGAAACCATGTCCGGTGTCGTCGTACCACCCACTCCGTTCGATCCAGTGCAGGAAGACTGGGAATCCTACATGGATCGTTTCCAAAAGTTCTTAGAAACTAACAACTTAAAGGATGCCACAGCTGGGAAGAAATGGGCGGTGTTCCTAACGCATTGCGGTCCAACCGTATTTAAGATGGCTAAAGCACTAGTAAAACCTAGAGAAGTGAAGGCGATGGATTGGGACGACTTCGAGCCTCTACTAAGAGATCACTACACACTGACCATGCCCACGCTCGTGAGACGGCACGAGTTCTATCAGAGAAACCAGCGAAAAGGAGAAAGCGTCGCCCACTTCATAGCAGACCTCCGAAACCTGGGAGGCCTCTGCAGATTCGCCGATTTGGAAGAGGCACAGAGAGATCGAATAGTTCTGGGATTAGATGCACCAGGCGTGCAGAGCAAGCTGATGGCGAAAGGCGACATCAGCCTTGCCGATGCCATCGCCGATGACACTGCAGCAGAAGCAACCAGAAAGTCAGCTGCACAACTACGCCGCAACCGCGCTCCGGTACACCAACCGACAAGTGACATCTCACCTAGGTCAGAAGGGCAGCTTTCAATAACGCACCACGAGGACCTCTCTTCGTCGTCAGACAGTGACGAAGAAGAGGTCCATCGACTGCGGTCCGACCGAGACCACCACCCGAAGCCCCTACGCCCTTGTGCTGGCTGTGGAGCCAACCATGCCAGGTCCGAATGCAAATTCCGCGACACACTCTGCCATGAGTGCGGGAAGAGAGGCCACATCGGACGGGTCTGCCGAAGTTTACAAGGACCCGGCCAAGCCTCAAAAGGGGCTAACTATCACCAATTGACAGGAAACCGTCCTGTAAGGCGAGAACCAGTAAGCCACTCCAACAGAACTTTATAGCAAGAAGAGGCTCACCACACTATCACTATCGGTCACGCCTCTGCCTTGGATGCCAAGAAAATCTGAATCACAGTAGCCATCGAGAACCAGCCTTGCCACATGGAAATTGACTCGGGATCGTCCCTCTCTATGGTGTCCTGGAAGACCCTCAAGCAACTCATCCGCACGATTCAGCGCCAAGACCTCCATTTCCAAAGACTCATCCTCAAGGACTACCAAAACTTATTCTTAAGGACTATCAAGGGAATCGAATCCCCGTCGTTAGTTCCTGCCGAGTCCGGGTCTCCTTCAAGAAGCACACAGCGTACTTACCGCTAACTGTGATCGACAAAGATCGGACTAGCTTGCTAGGTCTCCAATGGTTCGCGCCACTTGGCATTGAAGTGGCAGGCATAAACCGAATTAGCGGTAGTGACTGGGAGGAGGACCTCATCCATGAGTTCAAGGATGTCTTCGCAGAAAGCTTAGGCAAGTACAAGGGGACCCCAATTTCGTTCAGCCTTGATCCAAAGATAGCTCCCATCCTCCTTAAGCCCCGTCGAGTTCCGTTTGCCTTAAAGCCAAAAATCGACGAACAACTCGACAAACTAATAGCTCAGGGGGTGCTAGAACCTACCGATCACTCTCCCTGGGAAACCCCAATCGTAACACCCATTAAGCCAGATGGGTCGATCCGAATTTGTAGGGACTACCGGGCCACCCTGAACCATGCCCTACAGCAGAATGCATATCAGGTGCCGGTGGTACAGCATCTCCTCCACTCCCTGGGGGGCGGAAAGGTCTTCGTTAAATTAGACTTAGCTCAGGCATATCAGCAACTACCTATTGATGAAAAGACGGCACAGGCACAAATGATTGTGACGCACCGAGGTGCCTTCAAATGCACCTGGCTCCAATTCGGAGTCAGTGTAGCCCCAGGGATTTTTCAGAGCCTGATGGAGAGGCTACTACAAGGGATTAAAGGCATGGTCCCCTATTTTGACGATGTATTAATTGCTGCACCTACAAAAAAAATCTTACGGGATCGTTTAAAGTTAGTTCTACAAAAATTCCAAAACGCCGGTCTTAAGGTAAAAAAGAATAAGTGTAAATTGTGTACAGATAGTGTTGAGTTTTTAGGATACCTAATTGACAGTCAGGGTATTCACCCTACCGACAGTAAACTAAGAGCAATAAAAAACACTCCCAGGCCTCAGAACAAGGCCGATCTCCAGGCGTTCCTAGGCCTCATCAACTTTTATAATGTATTTCTACCGCATAAAGCAACGGTTGCTGAACCGTTACACCGGTTGTTAGACAAGAAAGCAAACTGGTTATGGGGTCATAGAGAAGAACAGGCGTTCCGTAATGTGAAAAAACTACTGACTTCTGACTCTGTACTCATGCAATACAATGAGACTTTGCCGTTAAATATCACAAGTGATGCTTTGCCTTTCGGAGTGGGCGTCATTCTGAGCCATGTACTGCCTAATGGTAAGCCCCTGTTGCATATTTCTCAAAGACACTTTCAAAAACTGAGCGAAATTATGGACAAATCGATAAAGAAGCCCTCGCAATTGTATCGGCCGTTAAAAGATTCCACGAGTATGTATATGGCCGGGCTTTTACTATCGTGACTGACCACAAACCTTTGCTGAGAATAATAGCTGGAGATAAGCCAACTCCCTACATATTATCCCCCAGAATGACTCGTTGGTCAGAATTCTTGGCTGCTTATAATTATCGGCTGCAATATCGCCCGGGGAAAGCCATTCCCCATGCCGACGCATTGAGCCGAGCACCGCTTCCAGAGACTCTCGACGATCCTGCACCATCGGTAACCACGTTGCAAATTGAAACACTCAACTCGCCGCCATTGACTGCCCAAGATATCGTGAGAGAAACCAAACGTGACCCCACCTTAGCGCGAGTTCTAGGCTGGGTAGAACGCGGATGGCCAATTATCAGATGACTTCACACCATTCAAGACTCGACAAACGGAGTTGTTCTCTCAAAAAGGCTGTGTCATCTGGGGCGATAGAGTCGTTATCCCAGAACAACTCCAAAAAGCGCTGCTGAGAACCTTGCATGATGGCCACCCCAGTATCATGTGAATGAAAGCCCTCGCACGAAGCTATGCATGGTGGTCGGGCATCGACAAGCAAATCGAAAATTGGGTTAAAGCTTGTCATAAATGCCAGGAAGTGAGCAACCCACCTGAAGCCATCCCTACCGAATGAGAGAAACCATGGGGACCCTGGTCCCGTATTCACTTGGACTTTGTGCGGCCGACCAAAGGCCACACCTTTCTGCTAACCGTCGACGTCTACTCGAATTGGCTCGAGATTCACCGCATGACCAACACAACCACTGAAGCGATTATCAAAAACTTGGAAAGATTATTTGCAACCCACGGATTACCAGACGTCCTGGTATCCGACAATGAGCCCCAATTTACAGCGCTGTTGTTCGAGCAGTACCTGGCTGACCGCGGCATCCGACATGCGCTCACCTTGCCTGTGCACCCTGCGACCAATGGCAAAGCAGAACGCATGGTCCAATTTGTTAAGAAAACCTTGCAGAAGGTAGACTACGATAACATTGACGACAAGATCAATCGAATCCTTTTTCTACAACACATCACACCTCATAGCGTCACCAACAAAACTCCCGCCGAACTGCTAATGGGACAAAAACTCCGCTCCCACCTCGACCGGTTACACCCAGCTTATGAACTGGAAAAACCACTAGGATCCAGCGGCTGCTGTCGTGCCTTCCAGGTAGGCGATTTGGTATACGCTCAAAACCTATCGGGCGATCCACTGTGGGTGGAGGCAACAGTAGTTCGTGTAACCAGCCCGAGATCCTACCTTGTACAATGCCTTGATGATAGACTATGGAAACGCCATATCGATCAATTACGATCGCGGCTCCTGTTGGGCATTCCTGAACTCCCTTACGACCAAACTGAGGGGGTGGGGAGATATGGAAGAAGATGAATTCCAAGTAGAAGAAAATCCGTTCGAAGGGAACGACGGTGTAATAAAGACACAGTAAGTGGAACCAGAGAGGGAAACAGATGCACCTCAGGGAATTACCGAGAATAATGGCAACGACGAAGAAATGAACTCTGAACCAGAGGCGACCCCGTTGCCAAACAACGATCTACCTCAGTGTGATTGCAGCCCAATGACACCCAGCTGTGATTGCAGCCCAATGACACCCAACAGTGAAAATCAAAAAGACGAATAAAGCAACCGTCCTACCTAAAGGACTATGTAACTGCGCCCTGCAAACAGAAGCCAGGGGGAAGGGGTGTTGTGAATGCATAAGGTTTAATAAAGAGAACTTGAGCTTGGAGTAAAGTGCAGGGTTCTGATTGGCTGTTAACAGCAGGATCGGATTGGCCCGTTCCGGGGAATCCGATTGGCCATTAACAGAGAGTTCCTATTGGTTAAGGGAGCTAGTGCTCCTCGATTGTTATTGGTTAATAGTTATTGGGGTTGCCTATATAAGGAGGGTTATAACTGCCATGGAGTTGAGAAGTCACTATGTAAATAAAGAGTTGAAGTTCACCGTTCCAGAGGCTTGTCTCCATTCTTTCTCGCCCATACTTCAAACATAACAATAATAAACAGTTCTAACTTTCAATTCCCAAAATTAAAATTTCACTTCTTTCAGTTATAAGAGGAAGTATTCTTGTTTTTGATGGAAACAGGGCAGGATAATGAACAATAATTTGAAATGAAAAGATAGTATAGTCAGAATGAAGTTTAGGGAGAATTTCCTGATGATAATAATTGTTAAGCATTGGAATGGTTCAGTTAGATCAGAGCTCCCCAATGTTTCTGGTCTTATGGACAAGCAGGGGGGAGGGGAGGAGAAGAAAGAGGGGATGGTTCCACATGAGTGGCTGGCAAGTATGCATATGCTGCTTGTGCAAGTGAAGAGGCACTTGCAGTCCAGTTGCAATTCCCTCAGGGCCTACTAGTGCGCTGTGCTCACACGTTGGGGACCCCTGACTTAAATCAGTGGTTTCCCCATCTCCTGGGTAGTTTTCAAACAAATCAGAATTCTTGCGCAAAGTAGATAATTGGATTAGATGCTCCATAAGATACCTTTGAACTCATACATTCTGTGCTATGAAAATAATCATGCAACAGATTAATACCCCCTCCAGACATTTGTATACATCATTAGATTAATCATTAGGGATTCTAATCTTGCAAAGCATTTTACATTTTTCGGTCAACGAATGTTTTTTGTTATTGATTTTTAAAATAAAAAAGGAAATATAAGTTGTGGAGTGAGTACGGAAAAGGCAAACTTTCAATTCTTGCAATCAGCTTGAAGGGGGGGAAAATCAGGTGTAGTGAAGCCAAAGGGAGCTATTGTTTCAGAGTCAATGGGCTGGTCTCTCTCCCCCCAGCTTCAGGCTGTTATAATGACTGCAATTATACCACACTTGAGGGAGATGATCTATTTTAGTCAAGTAGGACACAAACATCCCTACTTTGCAGATGCAACAGTGATGTTGAAATAAAATTCTATGCAGGGAGCTCAAATTATTTTATTTGACTGGATGTATCTTTAGAAGGCCCTATTTGTCAATTTCATTATAGTTGTTACTTGAAATGCTTTTATAATAGTATCCTGTTTTCCCTTTTATATTAGTTAAATTAGTTATGCATGGCAGAAATGGATTGTGCCTTCATTGATTAAAAACATTTAATATGTAAGTCCTTTTTCTCCCCCAGTACAATCCAAAAAATGTAACATTTCATTTTTACTTCTAGCACTGAGTGCAATGTTATCCCAGAAATTATGCATCTGTCCTATGAAAAAAATAATAAAAATAAAATAAACATTAGTTGGAATACACATAGTTTGTACTTCAGAAGCTTTCATATTATTAAGTCAATTCACATTATTTTTTCTTTCAACACTAAATGGTTACACATTGTAAGTCCAGAGAATAATGCTAGCGGCATGCTTCTTCAGAAAATGATATATACACAAACCATTAAAAAGCTCAACCTATAGCATTTTGCGTGGGTGAAAATCTCCCTTTCTCACTTAACAGCTAATAGAAATGAAAGAGCAGGATGCCTTTATTAATCTTGAAGGGAGATCTATCATTAGAGTGAGTGAGCTTTAAAGCACACCTTAAGAAGAAACAAACAAACAAACAAACACATGATTTTGAACTTTTAAGGCATCCAGGCCCTTTTCACCAGCACCAGGTTTGTGATTACCAAGTGGGAAATAATTATTAATCGTAATGGAACACTTTTCGGCTTGCAAATGCTTATCTGTTCTCCACACACAATTCATTCTAAGCAGCAAACTACTGGAATGAAAAGAAGGCCTGTGACTCACAGAGGACAGCATAGGGATCCAAGAGAGGAAGAAGTGGGGTTTGAACAAACCGATCTGGTTTTTAAATAGGTTGTTTTTCTTTATACAAGAAGCGGGAGGGGGGGACACAAAAGTACAAATGAGAAATGGGAAGTGGCTAAATGCCTCAATAAGGCCAGTAAAAAAAAAGTTTTCCTGTACAGAGAGACTCCAAAAAAACCCACATCATCAGGATTCATATATCATACTATTTCATGATGTACTCTGTTTGTTGTTGCTCTGACTCAACTGTTGTGCCCATCTTTTTTATGGTTTGAATTCAGCCAGTTGTGATTCATTTAATAAACCCTGGCTAAAAATACAATCCTTAGAGATGTATGAACTAAGCCACCAGGATGAATCTTTCAGTCCCATAATATATGTCCAAGATACAATCTTATATAAAAACTATCTGGATACATTAGATTACTATTTCTAAAATAATAGAAAATTGGCTGAGGCTAAGTCTTGTTTTTAAGAAATTACATATAAGATTGCACAGCTAGTTACTAACAATAGTAAACAAAAATAACTTAAAATCCCAGTATATGGGGAAGCGGGAAGTGATAGCACATCTCAAAGATTCAGTATTTTGAGGATGATAGGACACAAAGTATACCCACAATGAGAATGGGTTATAATTTATTTATTAAAGTGTAGGTGATGAATCCTGACTTGGTGGGGCTCTGCCATGTTTAAAATGACCTCAAAGCTACCTAGGATCATGTCCTATTTTATATCTCTTACTAGAGCAGCGGTGCCAAACTTGATTTCATTGAGGACCACATCAGGGTTGTGTCTGACCTCAGGGTCCATGTGGGCATGGCTACATCCTACAGCCCACACTCGGCCCTCCCAGTCTCTGTTTTCACTGGCAGAGGGCTGCAAAAGGCCATCACAGCCAAAAACGGAGCTTGGGAGGGTCACACATAGCCCCCCCAAAGCTCCATTTTTTCTGGCATGAACTCTAACTCCCAGAATTCCCCAGCCAGCATGTTGAATTCTGGGTGTTGAAATCCATACATCTTAAAGTTGCCAAGTTGGATGAACATTGTGCTAAACAGTATTTGCCCACTGATGGTTCTTTTGTTTTATTTCTTTTATTAGATTGGTACCCTGCCTTTTGTCAAGAAATAGAAGGAGGTATATTTAGTTAAACTCCCTCAGTTCTTCCACAAAAAAAGTTATGAGGTTGGACTAAGAAGAACAAATGACCAAAAGTTATCTAATCAGCTATTCAGGAGAAAGCACAATTCTGTTCAAACTATTCCCCCGGCCGAAATTAGTATCTGTATGCATGTAAAAATGCTGCAGCCTCTCCATATGTCTTCTCTTTTTCCCATCTTGACATATTTCTTTTAAGGAGAATTTGAATCTTCACCATGATTCCAAACTGTGGTTTATTAATCATGGTTTAATATACCAATAATAGTTTATTGTATCTCTTATGTTTCCAAGATCTGGGAAGATCCAGAGGTTTTCCTTTTTCAAAAATGTGCCCATCAGAGTTTTGAATCTAGCACTACTGGAGACTTGAGAGTAGGGAATATAGAGTGGTACTTGTAATTGGTGTATAATTGTGAGCTACACAGATAACTGGGTGTGAGGCCTTCTGGCTGAAGTTGGGCTTTAGGGAACAATTGGGTTGCTACTGGTGTAGTGGCTTCTCCGTTGCCTTAATTGCTGGATTGTATTGGTAAGCTGACAATAGAAATTCCAAGAGTAGTGCTGCTTGGGGATTTAAATTTGCCTCCTGGTAGCGTTAAGCTTAGTATTTTGTGTCCTTCATGGAAACCATCCAAATCATTATGGACCCATCGTACATTAAGGGCCATACAAATCAATTGTTTTTGTCTAAGATCAATTGTAATGTGATTTGATTTTGGGGGACATTGTTGTTAATCTTTTGCCATAGTCAGATCACTCTTTGGTTGGCTTTGTATCATTCTATCTTGAGGAAAAAGAGGCTTGTTTGCTCAACACACTCTAAGCATCTTAGATGGAGTAAAAAGAGTGAATCTAAACAAATACCCGTAATTACCCATATAACAGGTTACAAAAATGACTAACAGGCAATACTGGAGTGCATAACACCTAATATGCCACTCAAAGACAAAATCATGAAACTGCATATCACTTACATGTCATGCAGGTGAATTCACTGGAGAAAGCAATTGTATTTGGAAGAGTTAGCAGTAAAAGGAAGCCAGGCTGTCAAAGAACACTATGGCTAGACACTATCAAAGCTGACACCAGACAGAGCATAGACAACTCAAAGAAATAATGCAAGATCAGAAGATGTGGAGAGACCTGGCCCAGAAAATTACCAAGAGTCAGACTTGACTGAATGGATAACATTATTATCATTGTGATTGCAATAAGAGTGGTTATGCATGGTTTCTCTGGGTCTTGCAATAGATGCTTGGTGTGGCCCTTTAAAATCACCTATCATGTTGATGATGATTGTATTACAAACTATCTGCAAGATTTATGTGAGGAATAGTTTCACTGTTTAACAGATAAAATTGTACAGTTGGTGAGATCTCCAGGTGACAAGAACTCCCCCACAGACTCACCTGTTCCTGAAGAACTTCAGTTCCTCTAGTTACTCCAGTAGTTCCTAAGGAAGTGAATAGGATCCTCCAATGAGTGAGCTTGACCATGGATTTGATAGATACAGACCTTTCCTGGATGGTTAAGGGCTCTTGGAGGAGACTTGTGGTTGGACCCATGCACAGGTATTTGAATCTCTGTGGAGGCAAATGTCCTCTCACCTTTAATGGTGTTATAGTGTGCCCCTTCTTAAGAACCTATTGCTGGATCTAACCATTCTGGATAATTTTCATCTGATCTCCAACTTTCTCTTTCTGGGAAAGGTAGAGAGATGATCAGGCTTCAGCTGCAAAAGATCCTGTGGGAAGAGAGTTGTTTAGACCTGGTCAGGTCTAGACCTGGTTTTCCTCCTTTAAAGCTGGTTCTATTTGTATTGATTGGCAGATGAAGGTTGTTCTCTAGATTCCTTCTTTATAAAGTGCCACAAGTTTGATGTTTTTCTCTCCTCTAAATCAACTTTTATATAAAATTGTTGTGTGAAATCATCCACTAGTTTGATGTCTTATATTATGGCACTGATAATATGCACCCAGTTATATATCTTGATCCCAGGCTAACCAAGTGATGGTGGTGAAGTCCCGATCTGGTTCCTTAAGGGTGTGCAAGCCTGGAGTGGAGGAACAGATTCAGGCTCAATATTGACAAGATCAAGTGGTTTTCTTTGGTGACCCATCTGGTTCCAGAGATCTTCCATTTTTAGTCTTTAATGGGCAGCATCTCCCATTTGAGACTCATGAGCAATCTGGTGTTTTGTTCCTCTGTTGCTCCTGTTCAAACAGCAGGTGACTGCTTTGGACAGGAGGATCTTTGCACAGGAACTTGTGCACCAAGATGAACCTGGTCTGAGGTCTTTATACTGTCACTCATGAATTGGTTACTTCTTGATTGGATTACTGTAGTGTGTTCTATACGGGGCCACTCTTGAGGATGACTCAAAATCTATAATTATATGTCGTAATGAAGACAGAGTTGTAGGTGTGTGTGTGGTAATACGTGGATGTGTCCACTCTGCTCCACAAACTTCATTGGTTGCTACTTTGGCTTCTTCCTTTTTGCACAGATCAGCTAAGTTCAGGTTAGAAAATAATCGTTTCTGTCCAATGGAATGAAATCCATTGATTTCCATTGTTCCAACTCCTGATTGTTCATAAATTGTTTAATGTCTGGTCCTAGCTGGTGAAACAGAATGGGAATTCTATTGGTTACCTTCCAGCTGCTTGGATTTTGCTTTCTATTTTACTATCTTCATTTTCCTCTTTTAAATTTTTTTTTATTATCTGTAAGCCATGAAATAATAGTAACAATAAGTAAAACAAAGAAACAAGCAAACCTATACTTCACTCCATTCCCTCATGCTACCATTCATTTTGCTCTCTTATAGGGCTACATCTAGCTTATGTAGCCAGCCATGCAGAACACAGAGTCTCTTTAGCCTGAAGGTTGTTACTTCCTTAGCAATTTTGCTCAAGTCCCTTTGAAAAAGAAAACTTGGCATCTGCAGAAATGATTCCTACGGCTGTACCAGTTGAATCATGAGATTGGGAAAAGTTAGTGTCAGCTTCTCTTTATAAACAGCAAGACCTGATATATTCATTTCCTTTGTTATAAAGATAAGTGCCACATAGCAGAATAGATATTTCAGCAAAGATAAAAAGCACAGGAGTTCTACTTTTACATATTACAGACAATAAGCTATCATTTCAGTTCCCTCACTAATTTCTATCCTTCATTTTTTATTGCTGTTATCATATTTATTTTAGCATGGCTTTAGTGACACTGCAAAAAGAAGCTTGAAAAAAGGATGAACTTTTCATTGTGACAAGTAATAAGTTAAGCTTAATTATTCTGTGTAAGTAGAAAAACTGCAGTTTGTTCTTGTTCCTGAGCCTTTCCTCCCTAATCGCAATTCAACACTCTTTTTCAAGCATTGCTATGGATGAACTTCATGCTGCTAGACAAATAAATTCTTTGGAAAAATGCACATTTTTATTTGGAAATAATGCCATCTCTTTGTTAGATTTGCGGCAATCCTATTTTGCCTCTACTGTTTTTAAGTAGAAAATGAAAAATTATATAGAAGATGTTTGTGCATCATATTGTGCTGAATGGTATGTAGGTCAGCATGCTGCACCATGGAAGATAAGGCACAGTGAACAAGTGTTCTATGTACTTACAAGCAAATATCAGTCATAATAGAAGTAGACAGATCTACAAGAGCGTTTTGGCTTTGGAAATGCTTCTTGTCATTAGCATTTTAAAAAAGCTATGAGATTCAGGCCTATCAGCACCGATTCATTGCAAAGCCTGGCTTATACAGGTTGTTATCTATTCTGTACAGAGGTGCAGCTGGTTACCAAATGGATTTGCAGATTTTTTCCAGTTTCTTCCTTTTTTTTAAAGCAGGGATGAGTAAAAAGGCAAAGAATCAGGTACTTACAACCCATTCAAAATGTAACAATTTTGTTTGTATTATAAACCAAACCTTCTGTTTGCTGTTTTTTTTTAATGCATTATTTTTAGAAACAGAATAAAAATATCATGTTTTTGATACTAGAATATCAAAAGTATTTCAGTACTCCCAAGGGCTCAAATATTCAAGAAGCAGTATCTGGAAGGGGAGGTATGCATTTTCTCATGATGCTGTTTTTGTTGCAGTTTTTGTTTGATATATGTCAAAAGGTAATATTTAACATTTAATTTCTTTTCTTTTTAAAGAGATACTGCAACCACTTTCTGAGGCAGTGGGGATATAAAGGTTGTCTCTGAAGGTGACTGGAAGGTGTGCAACTTCCCAAGTAGAGCATTTCATGGATTCAGTCAAGGGAATACAGTGATGGTTAGGGAAAACTGTATGTGGAAGAGTAAAGGACAGACCTTCCTATTGCTCTACTTCTCGTCCAACTTCACAGTTTCTATCATGTTTCCATTTGCACTTGTCTCTGTTATCTTGGAAAGTTTTTAGTTTTGCAAGTATTTTTATGTGCAAATAGGAGTAACTTAACTGCAATAAGAGTTGGATGAAAACCATATGTCCCAAATCTTGTTATAACGGTGCTAGAGACTGTATGGTATTAGAGATTGAGATCCAGAGGTAGGACTGCAGCAATATGTATCTCATTTAATAACTTCATTTCTTTATTAACATTTTCCTGAAATTTCCAAAAAATCTTTATAAATCTAATTAGTTTAATGTTGTACTGGAGACAGGAATTTCAGATGTAGAACTTAGGGAGAACTGGAAGAGATTTTATTTTGTTTTTTTAAAAAAAAACATGTTTGCTGCATTTTTTTGAATGCATATTCAGCCTTTTCTCTGGGAATTCAAGGCAGTGTACATAGGGATATGTATATTGAGAAAAATATATTTTCTCAACAATATTGTGAAGTAAATTGATCTGAGAGAGAATGACTCGTCCAAAATTATCCAGAAAGGTGCCAAATTTGATATCCTTTATCCCACTGCAACATCTTCCCATGTCACTACATGGTTTTTCCATTTCTTCTATTCTGTAAGGCTCAACATACTACTAGGTCATTATCTCATCCCAATGTCTCTGACTGATGCTGCTACATTATAGCTGAAAGCCCTGGGCATATTTAAGCAAGTGTAAGAAAGAAAAGAAGGGTTCCTCCTGCTGGCTATAGTTTGTCATTACAGTTGAACCAGACCAGGTGATAAAATATATTGGATACATTAAAGTGTCCCTCCTTTAGAGAAAAACTATATACAGTCTGCAAAAGCACTTCGAAATATATGTATTGTTTTTCCCACTTTGTTCCATTATTTATGAATAAAATATAAGTCTTCAATCTAAATGATTGAAATGTAATTCATACCTCAATTGATTTTCTAACTGTAGACAAAATTCACCACTATTTCTATTGCATTCTTTAGGATGATGAAATAAGGAACTGACAAGATCATACACATATCTAAATTTGTCTTACCCTTCCAACACTTTCTTTTTTTCAATGTTTGAAAATTATAAATAAAGTTAAAACTTCTTTGGGGTACTAATCATCAAAAAAATTGAAGTAAAAGGTAAGCAATGAGAGCAAAATAGCATGAAATTGTTCAAGGGGCAGTTGTGAAATTATCGAAGTGGCTCATATTTTAGGAAATTCCTGCAGCTAAGAAATTCCTCAGATATTTACATTAATAAATGTCCAGTTTCTGGAGGCATTCAAACAGGGAGTTAATACCTAGGAGCTGATCCAAAAATGAATCTCCCTAAGAAGTATAAAAACCAGAGATTTGTTGAAATTGGGAAAGTGCACTGAAAACAATATTTTATATTATGATTAAAAGTAAAAATAAAGTAGAAAAGGGGTGTGGGTGCAACCCTCAGCTTTCTTGCTTGGAAGAAAATAGCAAAGGTAACTGTATCAGTCCTGCATGGTGGTCTAGATAAGGAATATACCCAGGGGACTGGTTCTATCTTCACTTTAAAGCTACATTAATAGATTTTTGAAATTCTGAAAGTACATATCTTTCCCCTTGTTTTCACAATCCAAGAAACTATAAAGGTCTCTTCTGAGGCATTTGCCATGTTCATATTTCTGCCTCTTATCTGACCTGTCTGGCCTGTTACTCTTCCTAAGGTTATTCCCACATACCATTACCTTAACTAATAGGGTGTATCCTAACTAAAGGATTAATATTAACATTCATACACAGCAAAATGGGATGGGGCTATTTCATTTTCTTTAGATACCCAAAATATTATTCTATTATTCTGACAAAAGGACCCCCAGGCCAAATGGCTCATTTTTCATACATTAGGCTAAAAAGTTAACTAACAGCAGTGTATAATCTGCATTTTAAGCAAGCTATGTGGCTGACCACTATATTCAGTTTCTGAAAGTTTAAATTTGTAGCCTATGAAAAATATGGGGTACAATCTTGGTTTCTGGAAAACAAACATGATTGTGCAGATAAAATGCATCATGTGTTCAGGAGGCAAAATGACTATTATTATGCAATCATGAAACCCAATCTGTTAAAATTCTAGGCAAAATTTTAGCTGTCAGTTACTTAGTTCCTTGACCTAACCTTGACTGACTCTAAGAACTTATCTCTGTCTATCTGGTGCTTGCCACCTTATGATCATAGGCAATGTGACCCTATGTTTGTCTACTCAAAAGTTACATTTTATTGCTTTCAGTAGAGTTCTCTTCTTTTAAGTAGGCACATATATACCTGCATCTATTTGATACAGTGAAATTTTTTAAAAAAGATTTTTTTTTAGGAAGAAGTAAATGAAAAATATAGATGGGAAGGATTTTCAGTGTTTAAGCTTTCTTTGCTTTATGTAGGAATTCTGTGACTTTTGGAAATGTAAAAATGATTCCAAAGCACATTGGCACTGACCCACAACTGCAGTGTTGACTTGGCATTGTCTACTCCCATTGCTGGCAGTGTGGTACATGGACATCTTTAGGCTTTTTCTCTGCTGTTTTCAGCACAACAGCCAATCATTGTGGCTGCTATGAGGCAAGATTGGCAGCTGAAGAACCCAGATGCCAAGCTCTGGATTGTATGTCTGTTAGGTTTGTGGCTGATCCCTTCCCTGGCACTTACCCCACACTGCAGCAGACTGTGTCGCTATCTATGGAGCTGGTTTAGGACTGGTCTTCTGTTGGACAGCATGCTTTTGTCGTCCCAGTTAGACTGTTAATTTTCCATTGATTCTAAGGAGTGGCTTTCCAGATATACTTACCTTATCTATAATGAAGCAAGCATACTGAATAAGATAGTTTCCCATTCTATTAAATCTTTGAGTACAGCTTATTTAAGTCCTACTGGCAAATGTCTCTTGCGTACATCAGACCAGTAAGTCAAACATGAAAGCCTTTTTGAAGAATGAATTTCCTTTTCTTGATGGGTATCTTAATCATAAACTCTCATTTTGTTCCATAGACTTTGTGATGCATTCTATTAATGTAACTTGGTAGATTGAAGGAAAAGTTGCATGTCCGATTCATAAAACTGCAGAATTCTTTGTAGAAAAAATTATTTATATTTATTATTGTTTTTATAAAGCTGCCCAACTCAACAATGGGAGTCTTAATAATGTACAACCATTCTAAAACAATGAAGGAATTAAAGCTTTTTCTGAGTAACTGTGTCATTATATACCAGATAATGAGTTTTCTCCTTTGCTCTTTCCTTTATCTCCAGGCATATATTTTATTTTGCCTTTACTATTTCAGAAGCAAGTACAGAAATAATTTCCTCTGATATTCATTAACAGAAAGTTAGAGTATGACTTTCTGAATTCTCACCATATGCCAGAATGGTTATCAATACAAGAAAGATACTTATAAGTTATAGCAAGTTATGGTTGCTGTGTTAATGATGGCTTGTGCTAGTGAATGGATTAATGATTGGTTGTATTAATTATGGGGTTTAATGTTTCTTAGCTGTTCTGCATTTTTTGTAATGTTTCTAATTATTCCTATTTTAGTTTAATTGTCAATTGCCCAAAGTCACATTGAGATGGGCAGCCATAAATAAATAAGTAAATAATAAATAAATCAATAAATAACCACACAGTACAATAATTGGATTATGAGCTCAGTATAATAATTGGATTATGAGTAGAAATCTCTGCAATAAGGAGATCTGCTCAATCTTGCACTTGGATTTTGGAGAAATTCAACTTGGAGTTGGATTATGAAGAAATTTGGGGATCAGTGGAAAGATGTGAAGCCAGTTGACTCATCCATGCACTCATCTAATGTGTGGTTAGGACTTCTGTTTTGGAAGCAAATCTCTTTCGGTGATTTTTCTTTTCTAATCCTTCCCCCCCACCTTGTCTTTGTGGCATGCTTTGAGGGAGGCTTCAATCAATGGTTGTTCTCTTCATTTTGGTCTGCTTTCACCTGAAATTTATTTATTAATCAACTGAGAAATGAATAGCTAGAAATAGAGTTAAGAGATTATGAACATTTTCATATCGACTCTTCCGCTGCTAACCTGTGCTCCTGCAAGTATTAATTTATGATTCTAGAATTTAAGAAATGTTCATCTATCTATCTATCTATCTATCTATCTATCTATCTATCTATCTATCTATCTATCTATCTATCTATCTTTATTTACTTTAACTTTGACCTAATCAAAATTTAAATATTGCTGTTAAATTATTTCACAGAATTGAAAAATAATGACTTTCCTACACTTGGTGTAAATATATGAACACAAAGAAGCCATTATTTGCATTTCTTGTGACTTGCTTATATGAAGACAGACTATGTGCTTTGCTCATTCTTGTAAAAAGAACACATTGATATATTGAGATTTTGACATTCTTCAACTGCACTGGGACTTCAAATTCCTTTGGCCATATTGGCTAGGAGTTCTGAGAATTATAATTCCAACAATATCTGGAAGGAAGCTGCTTTGCTGGTAACTCTAGCAAATGGTTATGAAGTTTGTCCACAGGATTTCTTCTGTCCCATTCAATGCTTGGGACAGTTAATTATATATATTTAAAATGGCATAAAACAGTTTAAGTACTATTGCAGAAAACTCATACTGAAGATGTCTGTCTGAAAAAGAAACTCTTGACTCTTTTCTAAATTCACAAAGACAAAAGATCATGTTTATAGACTGACTTGATTATTATAAGTAAATCCAATTCAATAAATTAACAGGTCTCTTCCTTAGGTACTTAATATATGGCTTGATTTTTCTTCAGATGTCTTTCAAAAATATCAGAAATTGTTACTAGGAAGTTACTTAAAAGGCAACATGAATTATTGGTATATAAGGAACTCTATATTGCCAAGTTAAACAAAGATAAAGGAGGGAGTATCTTAAAATTATATCAATAAAATTAAAAAGGCATGGCATTAATGGGTAAACTTTTGATGTATCTAATACTTAATAAGTTCTATATAGTTGAATTTTAACAAGAAAATTGGCAGCTGGTTAGACAATAAAATGATTAAATGCTTCTTAATTTGAAAAAAAAGAGAAGCTAAGATAATAAAACTCCAAAGGTTGTTGTTGCACAGATATAAAACTTCTTCCCAAAATGTTTATATAATATTTTTAATTAGGCAACTGAAGCTATATCTGATAGATTGGAACAACTTATTCTGTGGGTAAATAATGTGCATTTAAAAATATTTCTAAATCCATATCCCTCCCAGTTGCTAGAGCTATTCCAGTCCACTGAGTAAATAATGCATGTTAAAAAATTTATAGCTCAAATGATATGTAAAAAAGGCTGCCTCTGTTCCATACATTTTAGACTTAACTGTATGAATAGCTATGAAGCAATTCAAATCCCTAATGATAATGTTACATTTACTTTAACCTCTGAAGAAGGTTTTCTTAAAATAAGTAGCAATTTTGTCTATTCAGTGGCATGATACTATCAAAAATATTTTCTCATATGTCTTTCATATACTTTTTATGAGGGATGGGGAAATCTCCATTGTAAAGAAAAGATACTTTTTATATTTCCTTTTAAATATTGGTGTACATTCTTTTTTATTAATTATACAATTTTTAATGAAATGTGTAAATGAATATACTCTATATCTATCTCTGGAATGATAATCTGTAACATAAACAAAAAAGTTTTCTTAGGTCTTGTGATAATACCTGACCATTCTGTGCTGTGCCATGAACAGATTCTTGCCATTTTTTAAAAAAACGTGAAGGCTTATGTCACATACCAACTCACAGGCTAGATATTTACCTATTTATTTACAAAATGATGAAGATGACTATTAGTCAAATCAGCAATGAAATCCAACAGAGGTTCATCCTCTCTGCTCTTTTATCTGAAAACACAACTGGGTGTACAGTACATCTCCCTCTTTCTCTAACTGTAAAATGGTCAACAGGATTTAAAATCATATTTCTTCAAATGTGACAAGTGTAATATGTATGGACCTTAATATTCTGGCATGTTAGCTGGGAAATCATGGGAATTGAAGTCTAGACATTTAAATTTCCAAGTTTGAAAACACTGCTTTCAGTATGTATTTCTGTATGAAAACAAGTGCTTAATGAATAATAAAAGAAAAAGCAGATACTACATATGGGAAGTAAGAAGATTTAAAAATATTTACAAGGGATTGGGAAAATAAATAAATATTATGTGATTCTGTGAGGAAGATAGTCCATAATTAAAGGCTGCCACTAAAAAGACAGCCATAGACATCTGTCTTACCTTACCTACTGCAGGGTTCTGATTATGTTTTGGGGTCCTAGGAGGAGAAGGAGGTTTCTGCAGAAGTGGGTCCTGTAGTATGTCAAATTGCTGCTAGAATTTTATTACCATAATTTGACCCAAAAGGTTATCATGAATAAATGCCATTCAGAAGATCCCACAATCCCATCTTCTCCTTTGGACAGATGTACCTAATGCAACTTACTCCTTTCAGTGTGTATTTTACATATTTTTTTAGCATTGAAGCACCACAATTCTGTATCTTTTGTATCTGCTAGCCCTAGCATTTACTGCCTATGAAACCTCATAAATCTACTTCATTTTTCTAATAAGACATGAAAGTCCTTAATTGGCCTTAATGAAATGCACTTAAAGGGCAATAAACTGTGTTTAAGCCCCTCTTTCAGGGTGAGCTACAGTACTCTCACTCTGCTCTGTTTTAGCCTTTGTGGTAATTAATCACTTATTCATATGTGGCACATCAGTAACAAGATCAAGCAACTACTGCACAACTGCATGATAATAAGCTGCTCATATATGTGTCAAGATTTAGCAATCCCTTTAAAAGCCTAATTTAAACTCATTTTACAACTAAGTTGATGGTTTCTCTAAAGCATTTTTATCCAGGATCTTTTTACATATTTCTATGGAAATGCTTCCCCCCCCCTCATTTGTTTTACAGCTCAGTTTGCCCTGAATCCATTTATGGCTCCAGAATGAATTTCAGTAGGACTTTTCCTTTGGTAGCAAAAATGGGAGGCTTTTCTTAATGCATGACTATATAAATTTCAGTCAGATGTCAGTCTGTGTTACAGACAGACCTATTAAATCAAAAGAGGACCTATAATCATCTTCTATGTTATTGGACATGAATTGATATGGGAATGACCTCATTGAAACATCTAGGGTTAGAATACATGTTTAAGTCCCATGCATACCTTTTCTCCATTTTTAAAAATCCTCCTTTTTTCTCCATTGAAACCATGGCTCAATAAAGGAAAACATGAAAAAAGTCAAAGTACTGAAAAACTTTTGGGATTAAAAGTTTTTAATTAACTATTAACCCATCTCATAATTTCAAGTGCTGAATTATATTGGAAAGAGTCAATCCTGTAAGCCAAGCCCGGGGCAGATGTGTATCCTTCAAGATCTTGGCTTTGGATACCATATTTCTGGGATGACAATCTTTCTGAGTTAACCAGAGACATTCTTTGTTTGTTCTATTTTTTTTTTGAGAGCTGTTCCTCTATTTTTTGGAGCCCATTGACTTCAGCCTTGTTTTTTATAATCTTAACTGCAAAGGTAACTGCAGGTTAAATTTTCTTCAAGCATTAGTCCACCCTGATATTTAAAAGTCTTTGTCTGATTTTGTGTTGTAACATATAAATGCTTGAGATCTTTCAAGACTGTTTAATTAGGAACTTAAACAATGGAGGGAAATAAGTATTATTCAGGTTCTGAAATTCAAATACTGAATATTTTTCCTGATATCACAGAGGATAGTAGATCTGGGAATAGAGATCAGTGGGTGCAGCTTCAGCGATCATAACTTTTCTTTCTTCTCTCATTTAATCCAGCATACAGTACACACACTCTCTGTTTCCTTCTTGTCTTTAAAAATTAGAATCCAAATAATTAAAACGTCTTTCTTGATTGACAAATGGTTTCTTTAAGGTTTGGGTAGAAACAAGGGAAAGAGGCATTGAAAAGAGAAAGGCTTACCAACATTGTACACTGCCTGACACATTCTTCATTCCTCTACTAGAACTTAAATTTTGAATAAATGTTGCTGTCTTTGCTTTATTTCTAGAGTAGCAATAGAGAATGAGGTTGTTCCCAAAAAATACAAAAATAATTGATTGAGCTTTAACTTTTTGTTTGGGGTCAATTTGGAGAATTTTTTTTGCAACTCAGGTAGTGTGATAGTACAACTTATCCAATAACTCTAGTTTTGAACCTATCCTAATTATGAAAAAGAAAATTCATTGAATTGAACTGAAATATGCTGATAAGCACTTAGGCTGCATTGGTAATGTCTTATGATCCAGAAATTGTATTTAAAAGGTAGATTATTTATTGTCTTGTGTAGTATGATAATCTGGAATTTTAAATTTGCTTGATAAACTACTATAGTATTGTCCAGTACTAGAATCTCTATTTAAGTACTGCTTATTCCTATGAATCATTAAATCCTTAATTTGCAATGGCAAAAAGTAAAATCAATCAATCAATCAACTGACTAATAGGTAGATATAGAAAAAATAGAGAGAAGGAAATAATAACTGCAATCAAGAATTGGTGGGCCCACCAAGTAGAAAAAATAATAGAAAATGAAGAAGCTAAAGTGCTCTGGGGTTTGAGAATTTAAAAAGACAAACACCCATTACACAATACCACAAAGAACCAGTGTTGATAAGAAAGATTAAAGTCTAAACTTAAAAAAAAAAAAAACTAGCAGGAATAGCCAACATCCCCAGAAGAATAGAACAGAACAGAATGAATAGAATGAATAGAATAGAATAGAATAGAACAGAGCAGTGGTGGCTAAAAATTGCATGCGCGTTTATGTGCTTGCGCTTACGTGCTTATGTGCCAGCATCCAGAAGGCAATGTGCACACACCCCAAGCCCCCTATGCATGCATGATCCCTCTGCCACCCCCTTACCTGCACTTGGCATGTGTGCATCTCCCAGCTGATTTTTGGCCCATTTGAGGCCTTTTTCAGCCTCCCAGAGGCTCGAGGGAAGCCTCTGCAGCTTTTGGAGGCCGAAAAATGGGCCCATTTTGTCACTTCCAGTATTTCTGGAAATACAGGAAGTTTCAAAACGGGCCTGTTTTTCAGCCTCCAAAGGCTGCAGAGGCTTCTCTCGAGCCTCTGGGAGGCCAAAAAAGGCCTCAAACGGGCCAAAAATCAGCTGGGAAGCACGCACATGCCCAGTGAGGTAAGTTTGGCTGGGGCTCATGTGCCAGCATAAATGGCTCTGCGTGCCACTTGTGGCATGTGTGCCATAGGATTGCCATCATGGGAATAGAATATGATAGTCAAGTGTTGGACACACAAGGAATTTGTCTTGGTGCAAATGCTGTCAGTGTACATAAAAGAAATGATATATTCACCAAAAGTCAAGAATCATAAGGTACAACACTTAATAATAATCATAGGGTACCAATAAGCAATCAAATCATACTAGAAAACAGTCAATATAAATTGTAAGGATACAAGCAACAAAGTTACAGTTATACAGTCACAAGTGGGAAGGGATGTGTGATAAGGAGAAGATTAATAGTAATAGTAGTGCAGACTTTGTAAATAGTTGGACAGTGTTGAGGGAATTATTTGTTTAGCAGAGTGATGGCATTCGGGGAAAACTGTCTTTGTGTCTAGTTGTTCTGGTGTGCAGTGCTCTGTAGCATCGTTTTGAGGGTAGGAGTTAAAACAATTTATGTCTGGGATATGAGGGGTCTGTAAATATTTTCACAGCCCTTTTTTTTAATCATGCAGCATACAGGTTCTCGACTGAAGGCAGATTGGTAATAATTATTTTTTCTGCAGTCGTAATTACTCTCTGAACTCTGTGTCTGTTTTGTTGGGCTGCAGAACCAAACCAGACAGTTATAGAGGTGCAGATGACAGACTCAATAATTCCTCTGTAGAACTGTATCAGCAGTTCCTTGGGCAGTTTGGGCTTTCTGAATTGGTGCAGAAAGAACATTCTTTGTTGTGCTTTTTTGATGATGTTTTTGATATTAGGTGTCCATTTTAGGTCTTGTGATATGATAAAACCTAGAAATTTGAAGGTCTCTACTGTCTCTACTGTTGTTACTGTGTTGTCTAGTATTGTTAGAGGTGGTAGTATGGGAGGGTTTCTCCTAAAGTCTACCGCCCTTTCTTCGGTTTTGAGTGTGTTCAGTTCCAGATTGTTCTGGTTACACCATGAGGCAAGTTGTAAAACCTCCCATCTTTATGTGGATTTGTTGTTGTGTCAAATGAGACCAATTACTGCTGTATCATCAGAAAACTTCAGTATTTTAACAGATGGATCATTTGAGGTGCAGTCATTGGAATATAGGGAGAATAGAAGTGAACTGTCGATCTATTTACTCGGTATGCAAACTGCATGGGATCTAACAGCAGATCCGTAATGGTTTTCAAGTGGGACAGCATTAGCCTTTCAAAAGTTTTCATAACTACAGATGTTAGAGCAACTGGTCTGTAATCACTCAATTCCCTGATGGAAGGCTTCTTCGACACTGGGATGATAGTAGAGCATTTGAAGCAAGAAGGAACATAGCACATCTCTGGTGATTTATTGAAGATTTGGGTGAAGTTGGGAGCCAATTGGTAAGCACAGACTTTTAAGCAAGAAGGAGTTATCTTGTCTGGCCCTGATGCTTTTCCTAGTTTTTGTCTGTGAAATAGACCTGTGATCACCAGAGGTTGTGAACCCAATGGGTTGGGGTCAGTTGTAGGAGGCTTGACTGTTGTTGGTGTGTTTGAGATGTGGGTTGTGGAAATAGGTGGTTGTAGTTTCCTTTGAAACCTGCAGTAAAACACATTCAGGTCATCTGCTAGTTGTTGATTTCCTTCTGCCTGGGAAGGAGGTTTGCTATAGCCAGTGAGAGGGATTGCGACATATTTGAACACCTGGCAGTATCTAACAAAATGAAATTCAATGTGGAAACTAATCAAGGAGAAAACAACCTAAAATTAAAGAGAAATTTCCTAACAGTGAGAACAATTAATAAGTGGAATGGCCTGCCTTTAGAAGTTGTGGCTGTTCCATCACTGCAGGCTTTTAAGAAGATACTGGACAGCTACTTGTCTGAAATGGTGTAGGGTCTCCTGCTTGAGTAGGGAGTTGAACTAGAAGATTTCCCAGGTCCCTCCCAAACTCTGTGATTCTGTCTAGATAGTATACATTGCAATACTTAGAAAGACAAGGATATAAGAGAAAGAACTGGACAAAGCCACAAAATGTAAAAAACTGCAAATGGAATGACTATGGCAAAAGAAAGAAAAGGTAGTGCCAATAATAATAAGTGTCTCGGGTATAATCTCCCCAAAAATTGGAGCATCACTTGAACACCATTGACAATAGCACTGACAAATTCACAATCAAGCAATTGCAAAAGGCAAATTTACTTGGAACAGCTTACACCTGCGACATACCTTTAATACTATCAAACAGCAACATCTGCTTATCTCAAATCTTTGGGAAAATTCATTAGATGGATAAAAATACTAAATCTAATCAAAACATGTGATTGACTTTTCAACCATCATAATAATAATATAACAAATGGCATCTTGAATACTCTTACTCAGTAGTGATATATAATATTTCTGGCCAAGGATCTTCCTACCAGGATGACAGAATGTCAATAAACCATGTTAGCTTATGAAAATTAAGTATGTATAACAGACTGAGTCTGTTTCACACTTCCTTTTAAAGTATGCAGTGTATTTACAGTGGTGACCTGAACTAATACATCCACTCTTGTGTGACAAATTCCACTCATGATGAGGATTTTGAGCCATTCTTATTAAATGATCAATACCCAGAAATTTCAAAAGCACTAGCAAAATGTTTATTTACAACCTTACCTTATAGAAATTATTTGGGCCTTCAGTAAAATGTTAACTTTTTGGATACTTTCTTTTATATATAATGTAGTTATTTATGTATTAATATTGTGCTATATTTTAAATTGTATAACAGAATAACAAAATAAAAAATAACAGAGTTGAAAAGGACCTTGGATGTCTTCTAACTCAATAGACCCAATACCATTCTGGACAAATAGCTGTCCAATCTCTTCTTTAAAATCAAAGAAGATGTTCTGGTTTCTTTTTTGCTTCCTTATTTTTCTTGGTATTGTGGTAGTTTGGGCTTTTATAATCACATTGCTTTCAGAATTTCCTTCTTGAGTTGTTTTCCCCTTTAGGATTTTCATCCATGGAATTGTTCCCAAGCTTTATCTGAATTTGTTGAAATCAGCTCTTTTAAAGTCTAAGACCCTAGTTTGATTTTGTATCAAGATTTTGGGGGAGGGGACTGTAAATAAATAAACTTACTGACTGGGTTTACAAGATCTTTGCAAATCTGTTTAACAAGTCTTTTTTTGTGACTTTTTCAGGGTTATCTAACAGTATACTTTCTAAAAAGTGAACATAAACACATTCCCAAGTCCTAAGCACAACATAAGAAAATAATAGGAGTAGATAAGACAGTAAGTAGACAATAATACATTTAGAAAATTAGAAGAGGGATGGATTGGGGGAACCTGAACGAGCCTTGGTCAGTTACTGCTTCATTAACTAACCTGATTTGTCATTTATTTACTTTGGGCAACTGGACAAGAGGATTTTCCATGGACCACAAACAATGAAATAAAACCGCAAGATGGATTGTATTTTACTGATACATCATATAAAGGGCAGCAGGGAATCAGTCAAAGTCCAAAATTCTGAGATTGTAATTTTTTATAGTTATTTAATTTCCTAAAACAAAATATTTGAGAGACAGGGTTATTGTTTCAAATCTTAAATCTAATATTTCTTAGAATTAAATTAATATTTAAAGTAATGGCATTTTTGAAATGGCATTTTGAACTGTCTAAATTGGAGAATTCCTTGGTCCTATTTTTTCCTACTAGAAATAAAAATAAAGGCACAATAATTTAGGATGTCTTTGCATTCACAGGCCCTTTTAGATTCAGGGCTATTTATCTAAAGAGGGAGATGGGCCACAGACAGGAGCATTATTTCACATTGTATGGAAAATTATAAATCAAACAAAAGAGCATTTGCACACACAATTGACATTATTAATAGAAAGTCTTACCACTTTTTTAAAAAAAAACACAAGTAAGTAGAAATGTGCAGAAATCCATAAAGACTGCCCTTCATTTTCATTCATATGCATTACCACAATTACAGGATATTAATATATTAATAAGCATCTCCTAATTACCCGTGATTTCCCATAATGCTAAAAATGAGAGGGGAAAATGGCTTTATTGATGATGGACAGGAATTATAATTTTCAACCATGACAGAAAATGATTTTTCTTTTTGTAGTAATTATCTGTAAGATCAGATGATAAGATTCTTATGTAAGGATCTAAAGATGAAACATATCCATTTGAAAGTATCAAACAAGCCAAATAGGAACATTATTTGATTTAGCTGTAAAAAAGATTTCCCCCTCAGTCATGACATTGGCTATATTTGACAGGTATATCCAAACTGAATATAAACTACATTGCCAGTGTGACACTGGGAAATACATCCACCTTTTTGATCTTAATGCAGTTCTCTGAAGCAACTCTTTATTTAATCCTTGTACTTAGTATGCATATTTATACACTATTGGTAGATTTCAATATTGACTCATTGCCTTCCATTCTAATATTTAATTTCAGCACATCTCACATGCACCAAGATTTCCAAAAGCACATTAGTTAAAGTTACATTTTTATTTCAGCCTCCTCAGAGCTTATTATTGTATGCTATAGTTCCTGATAGACCAATTAAACAACACAATGGCTTCCCTTCAGAAGTTGGGGTCCTCCATTACTGGAGATTTTAAAGAAGAGATTGGACAACCATTTATCCAGAATGGTATAAGATTTCCTCCCAGAGCAGGCTGTTGGACTAGAAGACCTCCAAGGTCCCTACTCTATTATTCTGCTATTCAATATTGAATTGTAAATTACTGAGGATTACTATCATATGTTAATTCGAATTTGAATATTAAACTGGAATTGGAGAATTTGGGATAAAAGTGTGGAAAATGCACACACGGTATGGTACTCTGACATTCTTTTAGGCAAGTGAAAACATTTAGAGTTTTGCAAACATATCATAGGTACTGGAATATGGTTGTTATGATGAAAATGGTCAATTTATTTTCCATAAGGAAAATGGATAGATTCCTATTTCATGGTTTAATGGAATGAGAATACATTCAGGAATTGTATTATAGGCCCAATAAATTAAGGCTCCCTTTGATTTAACTAAGATAACATGAAGCACTTGAAATCCCCCCTTTCTCCTCCTCTTTTTTTATTCTATACAATGTTCAGTTTTATAGTTCGAGATAGCATTGTATGCTGTAGGACAATCCTTGACTTAGACAACCAGTTGATTAGTGAATTTTTGAAGTTAGAATGGATTTTGCCAGGGCTGCTCTTGTCCCAAATTTGAAGCTATGATGGCTTTCCCCACATATGTGGTCATGTGTGAATTGCATTTTAGGTGCTTGTCAACTGTCCTGTATTTGCAGCATCCAGTGATCACATGGCATGTTGTGATTTGCAACATTTTTGCCAGAAATTGGTGGTTTCCCAGTTACTTATCAAAGAAATACATGATGAGGATAACAGGAATAAAGACGTATTGAGAAACTGAGAACATGGCATTTGAAAGCTGCAAGGTCTTCAGTATCTTCAAATTATTGTCATTTTGTAACCTCTGCTAGTCAAGCATTTTTCTAGTCAAGCATTTTTAGGGCTGTTAATATCAGGACAAAATTAAAATTAGAGAAAGGGTTGCTTGTGCTTAATATGCCCATCTTTAACTGTGCCTAGGTACATGGATCAAATACTGCCATTTCAATATTAGCTGAAAACATGTCCTGCACCACATTGTTCACCTCTTTGCTATTAAAAGCGTCAGACTCTGCATAGGGAAGGCAGTGATTCTAGCAGTAAGACCAGAGGTCATGGTTATAATGTGGAGATTTAAAATCCCTTACTGCACATTTTTGACATTTTATGAGAGTCCTGTAAAATATAGCAGTTTTTCAAGCATAGAAGTAGAAAGTCTTGTCTGTTCAATTTGGAGAAAGCTGGGTGAGAGAAAGAATATAGTGGCTGAATTTTCCCACACATTTGAAGTATCAACTTCAGTCAGTGGAGCCATGCACAGAAATTGCTATTTTTTAAATTGAGGACTTTTTAATGGAGGACAATTGTGGATCAGTATGATAGCTGGTTCACATGATAGCTGGTTTCAAAGACCATGGCAGTTCTTTTCTGTTAGTCATTAGTAGAGCATTCTCAGGTTTATGCCAAGATAATCTCCAAATCCTTTGTGCTGATCTCAGTTGATCATGTTAATCTGTGGGCTTTCCTCCACTGCCGAATTAAAGTGCTCTTCATCCCCTCTTATGCTTCAGAAAATTCAACCAGCCTATAAAAATTCCAATGCCCTTTGCTAGTTCTGTCTTTGAAAGCCTTATTCTGGTCTTCAGCCATTAGTTAAATACTGTAGCTTTACTGCCTTCCCTCATCTCAATGTCCAGAAGGAATCCATTGGCCAATCACAATTCTGCATATTCTTTCTTAATAGGAATTTAGTATTCTGAATTAAGCTTAGTTTTGATTTTTTTTAATGGTGGAAATCCCAGCTAAAAGAAGTGGACTGTTACACTTCAAATATGAATGGTCCTGAAGGACAGAACCAAGGACTGGAGAATGGACACCATAACAAATTAATGGTCAGTTAAACATGTGGAAAAACTTTCATCTGTTTAAGGGTGAAGACACCTGCTAAGGACAATTATTTGCTTCCTATGTGGGTTTGTAAA
Source organism: Hydrophis major (assembly GCA_033807585.1). Lineage (NCBI taxonomy): Eukaryota > Metazoa > Chordata > Lepidosauria > Squamata > Elapidae > Hydrophis > Hydrophis major. The sequence continues at coordinate 134,745,669 of CM066343.1, forward strand.
TGAAAAAAGAGGATATGGCAGAAAAAAGAAGTGGCCAAAGTATGTAAAATGAAGACGACAAACTTCTGGTAAATTGACAAAGAAATGGCAAATTGAAGATGGATCTGTGAAAAGCAGAGCTCATGGCTATGGTGAAATGAAAGCTGGCGAGTAGATCAGCTCTTCATGATTCTTCTTCAGAGAAGAGTTGAGATCACCTACAAATGCTTCAGAAAATTGTTATCATGAAGAGACCATAAAACATGGGTTTAGACCTCCTGGAGATGAGGGAATAGTAATTTTTTTGCTGAAATAATGGTTGAAGCCTTTAAAAGCCTTATATTTGATTTGCATATTTATTTTTCTGATCACTTTCAGACACTCTTTGTTAACAACTTTTAGCTACTAGGAATCTTTTAGAAACTCTATGAGTTTCTTTCAATCCTTAACAAAAGACATTTTAAAAACAAGATAAGTTAAGAGATGAGATGATGAGATAAGACAAGATACAAGATGGGACAGGGCAGGACAAGACGAGACAGGAAGACAAGACAAGCTAAGAAGATAGATAAGATAAATTAAGATAAGATAAAATAAGCTTTATTGTAATTTTTTCTGTGTTCACACAACTTTAAGGACTTAATTTTTTTCTGAAATGAGAAAGGATGATTAAAAATTTAATTTTCAAAAGTCACAAACAGACCTTAGTCTTCATAAATTTGAAATAAAAATTTGGAATTAATTATAAAGAATCCTTCCTTTGAGAAAATGCTTTTGTTGTGAATTCTTAAAGGAGCATACCATGTTTCCCCAAAAATAAGCCCTAGTTTGATTTTTAAGCATGCACATAATATAAGCCCTACCCCCCAAAATAAGCCCTAGTGAAGGAGGAATGAACATGGCCAGTACATGAAGCAGCAAGCGTGCATTGACTGATGGTCAGAGATGGTATTCAGCAGGTTCTGACCAGTTCTAGAGAACTGGTAGTGGAAATTTTGAAAAGTTTGGAGAACTGGCAAATACCACCTCTGACTGCCCTTGCCCCCATCTATTCTCTGCCTCCCAAGTCCCAGCAGATTGTCTGGGTCTTCTTTTGTTGCAGAGCTGTTAAACAGAGTGAAGAGGGAATGAGGATTTTTCAGTAAAGAATGGAGTATTCTTCAGTAAGAAAGGCGGGCAATCTGGGTGTGGCATGTGGGTCACAAGAAAGCTGAGAGTTGGTGGACTAAAGTAGGTGGGCAGCCATGGGAGACCAGCTGCTGCGGGATATCATTGGTCCCTGTGCACTTGCTGCCTCTTGTGTGTGCATTTGGGGGCAGGGCACCCAGCTGAGCTGATCACTCTAATATCATGTTCTCCCCAAAATAAGCCCTTAGTGATTATTTTGGAGCAAAAAAAAAAAAAAAAGACTGGATCTTACTTTCCGGAAAACACAGTAATAAGGTAAGACTTTAAAAATTGGTCATTAGAGGAAACTAGAAGACATTAAAGATTATAACTGAAGAAGAGGAAATTCATATTCAACTTGATAAAAAACGAAGCAAAGTATGTTAACATGGTATATATTGAAGGATATTTTTGATGCTATAGGTAGACTGTGTTTAAAAGATGCTATGCAAGAGGACTAAGTATTGCCTGACAAGATTCAGACTGATTTGAAAATGTATTTAAAAATGAAGGCTACAAGCATGATATGGAAATATATGATATAGTGCTACAAAAAACCTGATATCTTATTTATTAAAAGGGATATACAAATAACAAACCAAGAGAGTGTCCTGCATAATTTTTCTATATTGGATTTTCAAAAGAGGCTAATTAAAGTTTTGAAAAATTTTGAGAGAAAGGACAAAGAAAAATGAAAATAAATCAAATTAAAATAATTATTTGGAGGACTAAAGATCAAGATTGTTAAAACTAAAAGGAAGAAATATAAAGGTTGTTTATTTGATCAAGTTTTAAATATATATTATGTTATCTCTGGTAACTTTTAATGGACTTTTGCTGACATCAGAACAGAAATGATGAGATTTATGGATTTGTTTATAGAAAATAGATGAAGTATGGGAAGAAGAGAATATTTATTATATTTTAAGAGAAGGTGATTAAAATCTCTAAAAACAGAGAAGTAAAAAAAGCTGACATAAACATGAGTTAAAACAAAACCTGATATTTTGTGGAAGTCCAGCAACTGGAATATTTTTTATCAAACTTGCACTGAATCCATGATGCAATTGGAATTACAGAATCATGGCATAGCCAAGAACTGATGCAAGGATTTTTTTTATATGTAATAGAGCTTACTTATGGGTAGTATAGACCAATGTTTCTCACATGGAGAAATTTTAAGATATGTGAACTTCCAGAATTCCCCAACCAATATGGTGTTGAAAAATTCTCACGATAAAGTTGTGATGGTTGAGAAGCAGTAGTATAGATTGAAGATATGGACTGGAGGTGGAAATGAAAGCAACTGATTTTATTTTTCTTGAAATAGAGGAAAAATTGGAGGATTTTTAATATCTAGATATCTCTAGCAACAGCTCAGTGGTAGGTGATGATTAAATGATCTCTATTCTCAGCATGTCATGGAAAGCAAAAGTTGAAATGAAGATGATTGTGCATCGTAGATGAATTGGTTTTGAGAAATTGGGAAATGGAAATGCTCTTAGTTGTCAAGGAACTAATTCCAAAATATAGCAGATTTGAATGGATCAAAAATAATATACTTCCAAGTAAATTGAATCAGTCATATCTTTGTTTTAAACATAAGTATCAAGCCAAACTGATAATATATCTCCCTATACCTGTAATCTGCATTTCTGCTTAAGTAAAACAGAGAAAACTGTTGAAGACCATAGTTCTATTTCTATATTATAGAATTGCTGTTCATATTTGCTTTTTAAGAAAACCCATTGCCTGTCATGTCTCCTTGTCAAAAGATAAAGCAGAAAATTAAAACAAAGAAAATAGTTCTGAAAATGTTTGACATTGTAATGCATGCAATTTTCATGCTAATCAGAAGCAGGTTATACAAATCAGAATATGTTATGATAAAATTTGGATATATGTTGTTGCTTTCCAACTCTTTATTGCTATACTTGGCTGGCTTCTGACTGTAAGATATTTTTTGCTGTATATTAAAAAGGGAATGGAAGAGAGTCACTTCTGCACATGTGGATTTGTTGCACATCATGCACCGAAGATCACAATCTGGCCAATAGATGTGTTTCCAACAAATAAAAAGAACAGAATCCAATATTATTCTATTTTGATAATACCTCAGTGTGTCCTTGGAAGAAGTAAAGTAGAATATCATGAGTTATATTTATTGGGAGGGGGTAATTTGTACTTTTTCTTTGAGGTGGCCATTTCTGACCACCACTGCAACCGCCTTCGGGAAAGGGAGTAATGGCCAGCTGGGGAGGAGAGATGCAGCTTTCCTCAACCCTGCTGGCAGTCTCCCCCCTCTTCACCACCTCTATGGGGTGGCTTAGCCCCGAAACCAGCCGGCTCGGGGAGCTCCAGCGGCGAGCACAGATCGAAGCCTTGCAGAGACGAGGTTTCGGTCTGTTGCTGAAGAAGTTCAAACCGGAAGTCTAATTTGTACTTTTTATATAGTGCTAAAATGTATGCAAAAAGAGAAGAGATACTTTGGTTTAATGGTTAAGGTACCAGGCTAGAAGCTAGGAGACTTGAGTTCTAGGCATGAAAGCTGGTTAGGTGATTTTGGATCAGTGACTCAGTCCAACTCACCTCACAGGGTTGTTGTTGTGGTAAAAACAGGAGATAGGAGTACTGTGTGTTTTCAGTCCATGTGCGAAAGGGATTACTAAATCACACACACACACACACACACACACACACACACACACACACACACCATGATTGGGTCAATTCCCTTAGATTTGGAAATTCCATGGTCTAATTCCCTTTCTTGTGTCTTGAGTTTCATGATTTATTCCTAACCCCTCCGACCCATACATGAAGTGAACGAACGCCCACCATGAAGATGTGGCACGATCACGAATGCGAAGCCAAACAATAGGATCACAGCTCACCAGCTCAAATCCCCCAGGAACTAAGACTAACCTGAGCACAACCAAGCCCCCACCTGAACAGAACACACCCCCAGCCAATCAGAACACAGCCAACCCCCCCAACCAATAAGAACACAACCCCACCCAATCAGAACACAACCAAGCCCCCACCCAATCAAGTCACACCCCCACTAGCAGTTAAAAGGAAGAAGCAGCTTCAAGCTCACATTACTCCAAGAAGCACAAAGCCGAAGACACAAGCCTGAAGATGACGAATGAGATTTCATTGAAACGTCACCAGGATACTTCCAATTTTATGTGGGAGAAAACCGGAATAACCAAAGATCCATATACAAGGGCTATCCACAAAATAGATTACGTTTTCATCTGTAGCAAGAAGGGGTGGAGCTAGTGTGGCCATCTTTGGTTTGTGCGTCCGCCGCTCAGTCTGCATCTAGTCGTGCTGGTGGGAGGTTTGTATCATTGCCTGTTATTTCACAACAAACGTTTGAAATGTGTGCTGCAATTGAAAATCCCACGAGTTGTGAGATGCGATCAGTGATAAGGTTTTTGTTGGCAAAAAAAACATAAACTGATTGAAATTTTAATTAAAAATTGAAAAACTAAGAAAAGCAATTCAGGAACTTCTGGTTGCAAGGCTTCGGCAGCGGCAGGAATCCACTTCTCTGCAGGTCCCTGCTGTGCTCGCTGCTGAGGTACCCCCGATCCAACTGGATTTGGGGGTTGTCGCTGCCCCGAAGAGGTAGCGGAAGACAGAGGAGATCTGGGCAGGGGTCTGGGGATACCACACAACCCTTCCCCAACCAGCTAGACTCCTTTTTCCTGAAGTGATGGAGCGGCAGTCAGAAATGGCAGCCTCAAAGGAATCTTCAACCGGATAAGACTGTGCAGGAGGAAGACAGAAGGAGAAGTTTTCTTGGCTGGAACGGGACATTAAGTTACTTTTAAAACACCCTGGAAACCTGACTTTCGGATTGATACATTTGTTTCTAAAAGAAGTTGTTACAACAGTGAAAGTGCTGAAGGAAAGTTCACTCCCCTTCCTTATGGAGAAAGCAAATGAGCACAGAAAAACCTGCTTCTTTAAGGTAAAAACAAGCTCTTTGTTATAAGTGGGAAGGAAAGGACTAAAAAAAAAATATTTAAAAATTTGTTGGAGGAGACGCTTTGAAGATTATAAGACCAACAACTAACTGTAATACGGCTTTAAAATATGTTTGGGATTTTGTCCCAGGAGGAAAAGTTGCAAAGAGAAGAAGAGGAAATAATTTCTGTCTGTTTGGATTGTTTGATAACTTTGACATTTGCAAATTACTTTAAGATTAAAAACATCTGGGTTGTTCTGAAAAATTTACAATGGCACCATCTGTGGATCAACTAAAAATGGAATATGAAAAATTAAAAGAAAGAGGACCAAATGGCAAGGATTCATTGGGAGCTGTCTTCCACTTTTTAGAAATGGCGGTTTCTATGTACCAGCAAATACTTGAGGAAGAAGGAGGAGAAGAAGAAGAAGAAAAAGAAGTCATTTTTAATGGACAAAAAAATTCGATTAAGAAAGAAAAAAGGAAGAGAGGAAGGAAAAATGAGAATTTAAGATTCAATAAAACAATCAAGAAAAAGAAAAATAAGGTGAAGAAAAGGTACAATTTTAGAAAGCAATTGAAAAGAGAATTACAACAGAGAGGGGAAGCTAAAAAAAAAAGTAGGTTAGGAGGGGGGGGCCAAAAAGACCAGACTGGAAAAGAAAGGGAGGGAAAAAGGGAAAAAAAGCCACGGTCTGAAACAAAATATTTTTTTTAGAGATAAAGGATAAAGGACAGTGTATAATTTAAGAAAGATTCTGCAAGAGTACATAAGATAGTATTGTAGTATTTGCATTTGAAATAGTCTATTGGAATATTATAAGACTTAACAAAATATGAAAATATTAAAATGTTTTGTAATGATAGATCTCAATATGTAATAAAATATTAAAGAGAATGTGTAAAATGATTAATGCTTAGTTATACTAGTAACTAGAATTAGAATTAGAATGGAAATTATATACTTAACTATATCATAAGTTTATTATTATTATTATTATTTTCAAAATGCAACATGTAGAATGTACTAAGCAGAGTCAGGATAGAAATTATGTATTTTTTTAAGTGTTATTTTAGGGGAAGGTGTCACACCTTAAAAGTGATTACAGGGGAAATTCTTTGCAAAAGAGAAGAGATAAATAGATGATTGGAAAAGAACGGACAAAAGATAGAAACATAATGATTTTGAAATAAGATGAAATAAACAAAATATAATTAAGAGAGTGAAAAGAAGGGAGAAGTTATATAGAAAATATAGAATGATTAATAAGATATGAATGGTATATAAGGTGAGCATGAATTTGATTTAGGTCTGTAAAAAAGATGTAACCCGGGGCCAAGCCACTTTTCAAAAGAAGTTTTATGTTTTATGTTTTGTGTTTTGGTTAGCTATGTTGATTGTGAATTAATAAAACCTTGGAGGAATAAAACTAAAGGGAGAAAAATTTGGAAAAGACATGTATAAATGATAATTAAGAAGGTTTTATCTTTTTATGTTTTGTTTTATGTTTTGTATTTTGTGTGTTTATGCTTGATTGAGAATTAATAAAATCTTGATAGAAAGAAATATAATTGAATAAAAGTGAAGGGAGAAACAATGAGAAATTTGGAAAAGATATATATGTGTCTAAATGGAAATGTGATAATGTGGAACTATGTCTTAAAAAATAATGTTTTATTTGTCTTGTTAAAACTTACAAGTGATTTTTGAGAAAGGAGGTTTTATACTTTGATGTCTTATGTTTTGTTTGTCTTTAAAATCAATAAAATTTGTATAAAAAAAGAAAAGAAAAGCAATTCAGAACAAGCGTAGAGGAAAGTTAAGCTCAAAAATTTTGTTCCAAGCCAGGTCTTCATCCTTGGAAACAAGTTGGTGCAAGATCGGGGCTGTAGGGCAGATGAGGAAAAATCTCCCACTTGAAAGCATTCAGGACTTCTTAAGTGCAATTTGCTGTGTGTGGTCGGGCATTGTCATGCAAAAACAAAATTTTTGAGCTTAACTTTCCTCTATACTTGTTCTGAATTGCTTTTCTTAGTTTTTCAATTTTTCAATTAAAATTTCAATCGGTTTATGTTTTTTTGCCAACAAAAACCTGATCACTTATTGCACCTCACAATTTGCGGGATTTTCAATTGCAGCACACATTTCAAAGTTTGCTGTGAAATAACGGGCAATGATACGAACCTCCCACCAGCACGATTAGATGCAGACTGAGCAACGGACGCACAGACCAAAGATGGCTGTGCTAGCTCCGCCCCTTCTTGCTACAGACAAAAACGTAATCTATTTTATGGATAGCCCTATATATAAAAAGCAACTTACCAAAAACTTGGCAGGCAACTTGGCTAGCCAGCTACGCCAGCGTCTTCCTCAGTCTTCTTGGAGCTTGGAGCAGGTGGCCCTAGAGTCAGCACTCGACTGGGACTAGTGGTGACAACAGCAGCAGGAGAAGGTGACCGGTGACCTGAAAGTTTATTTATTTGATTTATTTGATTTGTCAATCACTTACAAGATAATAGGTATAAGTATATACATAATTATGAATACATGAAATGAGTACATATAAGAAAAATAAAAGAAACAATAGGACAGGGATGGTAGGCATGTTGGTGCACATATGCACGCCCCGTACAGACCTCTTAGAAAAGGGGTGAGGTCAATAGTAGGCAGTCTAAGGTTAAATTTTTGGGGGTTTGGGGAAAAACCACAGAGTCAGGTAGAGTATTCCAGACACTGACCACTCTGTTGCTGAAGTCGTATTTCCTGCAATCAAGTTTGGTGCGGTTAAACTTGAGTTTATATCTATTGCGTGCTCTTGTATGGTTGAAGCTGAAGTATTCATTGACAGGTAAGTCATTGCAATGTATGATTTTATATGCCATACTTAGATCAGATTGAAGACAGCGTAGTTCTAGTTTTTAGATCTAGAATTTCAAGTCTGGTGTCATAAGGTATGCTACAACAAGTAGAGGAGCGGAGAACTCTTTTTGAAAAATATTTCTGGACTTTCTCAACTGTGCTAATATGAGATACATAATGTGGTTTCCAGACTGATGAGCTGTATTCGAGTATTGGTCTAGCAAATGTTTTGTATACTCTACTTAGTAGTGTGATATTACCAAAGAAAAAGCAATGTAGGATTAGGTTAACAACTCTTAATGCCTTTTTGGCTATGTAGTTACAGTGGGTTCTAGCACTTAGATCATTAGAGATGAGTATTCCAAGGTCCTTTACAGAGCTTGGATCATCAACAAGGTCTTGACTATTCAGCTTGTATTTTATTTTCTGATTTTTTTTTTGCCAATATGTAAGACAGAGCATTTATTTGTTGAGATTTGGAATTGCCATTTGTTTGACCATTCTGATACATAGTCAAGATCTTTTTGAAGGGTAGCAGTATTGAACAGCTTTACATCATCAGCGAAGAGAACGCAGTTGCTCTTAATGTGATCACAGAAGGTTTGATCACAGAAGAATTTAATAGGACACACCCAGTTTTGACCATTTGTTGTCTGTTTGACAGGAATGCTTCTATCCAGTTATGCAGTTGTCCAGAGATACCATAAGATTTTAGTTTTAGGAGTAGTTTGTCATGTACCACTGAATCAAAGGCTTTACAGAAGTCTATATAGATTGCGTCTCTTATTTTGCCCTGATCGAGTTGTGTAGTCCATATGTTTTTGCAGTGTAAGAGTTGCAGATTACATGATAGTTTTTTCCTGAAACCAAATTGTTTATTAGAGAGTAGATTGTTTGTTTCTAAGTGGAGGATGAGGGATTGGTTAATAATTGATTCCATGACTTCACAGGTGACACAACATAAGGGGATTGGTCTGTAATTTTCAACTAGGCTGGGGTCTCCCTTTTTGAAGATGGGGATGATCGTGGCTTGTGACCATAGGTTAGGCAAGGAGCTGGTCCTGAAAGATTTTTCAAAGATTATGCTTAGAGGTTCTGCTATGGCAATGGATAGCTTTTTTAAGATGTAGGCACATATTCCATTCGGTCCAATAGATAGAGATAGTTTGAGATTGTGTAGTGCTTTTTCAACATTGTCTTCTGTAAAATTGATATGTATTAGATCATTATAGTTTTCTGTGGTTTGACAAGGAGATACTGGGCATGATCCATTGCTGTTTACAAATACTGAGCCAAAGAATGTGTTTAATGGTGTTTAATGGTGCAGTCAATACCATTAGGTCCTATTAGGGGTGGGATGGACCTTGAGTCTTTTAGTTTGTTGTTTACAAAATTGTAAAAAGCGCTGTTGGAATTGGTGCATAGAAGGTTTTCCTCTTGTTTAATGTGATAATTGGTGCATTCAATCTTTATCTGGTGGCATAAATTTTTGTATCGGCTTTTGAAGTTGGCAACGTGACCAGATTTGTTTTTCCGCCAGAGTGATCTCTTCTTGGATTGAAATTTCCTTATTGTTATGGGTAATCTATTTTTTGTTTTGTTTTGGGAGTTGTTATTGGTACCAATAGTTTGATGACTCTTTTGACTTCAAGTAAAAATATGTTGTAATGGTCTTCAACAGTATTGCATCCAGTGAATGGAGATTGCCAGTCAAGGGATGAGAGATCGTTGTCTATGAGATCCTAGTTGCCTTTTTTGAAGTTATAATTGGGGATTATGTCATTGTGATTATTTTTGTGTGGGCGTATGTTGAGACAAAATCAATCATGTTATGGTCACTATTGGAAAAGGGTTCTTTAGTTTGTATTCCGTAAATTAAATTCAAACTATTGCAGAAGATGAGATTAAGGCAGTTGTTAAGTCTAGTATTGTTGGTTACTGGTTGTTCCAGTCCAAGATTTGTAACAGCATTGTAGAAGGTTGCATGTATGGGTTCAGTTGTACATTTGTTTTGGGTCCAGTTAATATGAGGTAGATTGAAGTCATCAAGAAAGATAAAAGCGTGTGGGCAGGATGTTGGCCATGTTAGTAGTGAATTTAGCTTGTTTACATGTTGATGTCATAATCAGGTGCTCTGTAACATAGTAAGAACCAAAATGTGATATTTAAGAATAGTTCACAGATAATGGTCTCAGGAAGAGCAGGCTCCTGGGTAACTTGGATGTTTTTTAGATGTAAGGACTTTTTATAGAAGATAGAAGAAGTTAACTCCTTCACTATTAAGAAAGTACTGGAAGTCCAAATTTCCATATTTACAGTCCTGTGTTTCTCTCCTTCTGTGTACCCTGAGCTTTTGGGCTATCTAATGCTATATTTCAGTGGATTTCTGGAATTGCAAAAAAAATGCCTCACTTTACTTTCATTTCAGAAATATATTGGGACACATCTGCATATTGGGGTTTTTTCCCCCTCCAGCTCATATCATAAAGAAGCAACGATGTTCACACTGGTATCAGAGGAAAAATATATATTTCACTCTCTGAGGCTTTCTTTGAATAAAGAAATTCCAAATTGAGCTTCTTAAAACATCAATGTTGTATATTATTCCCCTGATATCTGTATAAATCTTTATAATGTTGCACTTTACAAGCAGAACTCTTGAGTCTTTTTTGATTGGTAATCACAAAGTTTTCTATTAATACAGGAAAAAATGTAAAGAGCATAAACATTTTGCCATCTCTCTATATGTAGATGTCCATCAGTAGCAGCTTTAAGCATTCTTTATGTTTCACCCATATTGCATTTTATAGGCTTACAGGGGAGAAAACAGTATCAGAAAACTAACTTCAATGACTTACATTTGATGGATAAATCCTGCTCTCTTGGATATTGGATGTATACAAGTTACATTTCATCACTATCATAATTCTGTGCCAATAAAAGGACAAAATTGCCTCCATCTGTTTTTTCCATTCTGTCCCCAGTGGCTAGGCTATTTTAGTGTAGGCTAAAATAGAGATGGGGAGTTTATAGTTGTGCATTGTAGAAACTGAGCCATAGCTTGTGCATGTTGTGGAAACTAGGCCAAGCACATTAAGCCCTAATATGGTTTAATTGTTTGGGCATAGCAGGTTATGTGAACAAAACCACTGAAATTTGTTATCCCTGGTTTAGGGTTTTGTGTATAGTATGAACTCGCCATCTTTTTTGTATTTAAATGATGCTCTTGGAATAAATTATAGACAAAATATTTAAAAGCACATCAAACAAAGCAGAATGTCTGGAATTAAAAGCAAAATAAGTATTTGGAAAGGGACTAAACTTTTCCTAGATCCATTACACATCATACTTAGTCCGTTTTCTAACATCCAGGAGATTAGTGTTTACTTGAATTTATTTGGACACATATGTTCCTGGACAGACCTATAATTCATTATTGAGGTATGATGTACATTTTCCCCAAAGAATACTTGTGACTTTAAAATAGGTTGCATATTTTTCCAATATTTCCCAAAGTATCTGGTGTCCTCCAAATGAGATTTGAATTATGGGAAATGAAACCTAGTCCAGTTGGACTGGAAATCTGTTTGGATTGCATTTAAGTGAAAAATACAATACCAGGCTGTATTGTTGCCTTGCTTTATGCTACTGGTTTCTTGGATTTTTTCCCTACTACTTTAGGGTTACTTCTGTTCTCATCCCCACTATCGTGCAGCATTATTTCAAGGCAGAGGTGGTATTCAGCAGGTTCTGACCAGTAGTGGAAATTTTAAGTAGTTCGGAGAACCGGCAAATACCACCTCTGACTGGAGATTTTACAGTATCCTTCCCCTGCCATACCCAGCAAATCACACCCACAGAACCAGTAGTAAAAAAAATTGAATCCCACCACTGTTTCAAGGAGAATCTAGAAAGAAATAGTTTTCTCGGTGAATAGAATAGAATAAAATAGAATAGAATCAGAATAGAATAGAATAGAATACTTTATCGGCCAAATGTGATTGGACACACAAGGAATTTGTCTTGGTGTAAATACTCTCAGTATACATAAAAGAAAAGATAAAAGGAAACAGTCAATATAAATCATAAGTATACAAGTTACAGTCATACAATCGCAAGTGGGAGGGGATGTATGATAAGGAGTAATGATAAGATCAGTTATGTTAAGTGTAAATGTATTAGCTAATAGTGAATTTTGTTATTTAGATATGTTGCTTTATCTTGGTACTGTGCAGAAGTGGTATTCAGCAGGTTTTGACAAGTTCTGGAGAACTGGTAGTGGAAATTTTGAGTAGTTCGAAGAACTGGCAAATACCACTTCTGACTGGAGATTTTACATAATCTGAACAGAGGTTTTAGATTTGAGAAAAGAAAAATGGATATTATACAGAAGAATTTCAATTCTACATTTGTCCACAGTATTAGAACAAATGCTTGATTTAAAGAATGCTGGAACACTGCTCTCCATATTAGGTTATTTCTGTATGAAAATGTCTCCTGCAATATATGGAGATATTGCAATCTTTCCTGAAATATAAGAAACATTAAGATGAAGATGAAGAATGTACTGATAAGATGTCAACAGATAATCAGTTAGAGAAGACTAATGGAAATTGTTTTTATATATGGTAAATGGAGCAAAATTATCATGTTCACAAAGATGGAAAGGTTCAGATAAACCAATAATGGAGGAATGGTTGGAGAAGATGACAGAATTTTCAGAAATGGTAAAATTGACTTGCATGATTAAGGAAAAGAGAACAATACTATTTATTAATCACTGTACTTTTTGTTAAAAATGGAAAACTGGTAATTTAGGAATTGATATTAAAATGGTTAAAATATGGGAAGAAGAAAATCATGATGTAACCTTATTCAAAGAGGACACATGATACCTTTATCTATAATTTCTATAAAGAAGACCCGAAGTTGCATCTTTATATTATCTTTATGTTTATCATTTCTTTTTATCTATTCACCACTTTCCTCCTCTTTTCTCTTTTCTTAAATTTGTGCCATTTTTACTATTATATAAAATTCTTCAATAAGATTATTAAATAAAAAGAATATCTCAGTAAAATCAACGACATTTATAGCATGTGTGGAGAAAAACTTGCTTTCCTGATATTTTTGAACTTAAATTCCCACCAATCCTAATAAACATGATAAATAGCAATGGACTAAAAGAGTAGTAATCCAAAACACCCCCCCCCCCAAAAAAAGATTAGATAATCTGTCTCTAATCCAAAGGCTTCAAAATATGTCTCTGAATAATGGCTAAATGTGAGCAATAGCAAACAAGCTATGTCAAGCTATATCATATTGCAGGAGATGGAAATTAATCACCCAATGCTTCTTGGACATAATTGAAAATGGGCTGAGGAAGATGAAGAGCCAATTGATAGCCATTTGATATATATGACTATCTAATATTTATCTCTGAGAAGTCTTGATCTTAGAAGGTGATATGTATAGGGATCAACCCAATGTGGTACTTCAACATATGGTTAATTTGAAACACTTGAGTGATCCCATTAAATCCAAATATACCTCCATAAGTTTAAGGTTAGGTGATGTGCTTCTGCTGGATCAAGCACCTTACAACTAAATTAACTAACATAACATTTGTCTCAGAAATGACTACAGTTATTTAGTCCTCTGCTGAGGCCGAAGAAGTAATGCTAGCAGGCCTGGTGGAAAAGACCAGATTCTCAGTGAGCAGAAGCTGTTGTTTTTAATTACATCCTGTGATGTGTCTATAAAATGATAGATGATTTTGTAATAGAAAAATAACCCCTAAATTCTTGCCACTTATTCAATCCCTCCCTGGTTAGCAGCTTCAAAGGAACAGAAAGAAGCAGTGTTTAACTTACTTCTCTGCACTGAGACTAGTAAATCATAGCCAATTATTTGTACCTTAGAATGAAAAATCACAAAGCTTAGCAAACAGTGAATTGTTTTAATAGGCAGCAAGACTAGACAGGAGTATTTTCCTCAATGCTTTCTCTATTTGCCAAAGTAAACTGCAGATGGAAAGCCTCACAGATCTGGTGCCCCCCACCCCCGGCACTTTCTTTAAAGCAGCTATTGTTCCATCATGCCCTACCTATTTTTGTTTATTTTTTGGCTTTATTCTCCTTTTTATTAGTGTCTATTCCAGAACAATCTGTCATGATCGTAACACATACTTGCCTGACTGCAAAGAAAGGGAGCCTTATGAGCTGCAAGGAGAGATACATTTTTCCCCTTGCACTTCAATGTCCACCTTGGATTAAAGCAGCTTTTCCAGCTGATTGTCTGAATGGACAGAAGGAATGGAGTTTTGACAAATAACTATGAAGCAAAGTTATTCTGAAACTTAGTTACAATTTGTAAATTTCACAGGAAAAAAAAAATCCTAAAAAAATTATATGGACTTCTCTCTTCATGAATAAATGGATATATACCCATGGGTATCATTGGGAAATGGGGGATGAAGAAAAGAAAGTGGCTATTTATTTATTATTCATCCAATGATTTTTTTTAAAGAAACCTCTGTATATTATATTATATTGTTTTATACTGGCCTTTGGCCATGATAAATGTTAAGCATTTATTTATTAATTAATATTCCTTCTGATGAAAGATATGTTGTCTAATGACTTGTCTGAAGAGGTGACATGTCCTTGGGACTGTCATGGATACAATTTGGTTTTGGTTGCTAAGTTATACATATAAAAAGTGCTTCTTTGCCCTTGTCATTGTGGAGTCTTTGAAGTACTTAATAGGAATAAGAATCCCAATAGCACCATTCACCATTTTGGGTTAGGTACCTGTTATTAACATTAAGGCTGTGCATCTTAGGAAGAAGTGTTTCTGACTTTGGGAAAAACTCTTGAAGAGCTTTAGGCTCTCTAAAGCAACTCTCAAAGTTGTGACAACTTGTGCCAGACTGGCATGGCATCCTAAGAAAAAAACAGGACTACTTTAATGAATAACTTGGAGATACTATAGTTGACCTCCTAGAACATCAAAATGCTTCTTTAGAATAATTTTTGAGACATGCAGCACCCTAGTTTATATTGCACCTTGCATATGTGGGCAGACTTTAAAAGGCTAAAGAAGAAGACTATTAGGTTAGAGTGATGTTGACGGCATAAGGAATGGCCTTGAAGAACAGTAGTAAATTGCTACCACAGCCAGATTAGTATGTCTTTGTACATATTTCATATGGCCAAGGAAGTTAAACCAGGCATTCAAATAATCCAGGCCAATCACCAATCCCTGTTGTGTTTTCCTCTTAGGTAGGGAGTTTTCATGTAACTGAAGATGAAACTATTTAAATGATGGGATGGTGGAGAAGGAAAGAAATCCCTCTTGTTCTTTGTTTCCTTCTTCACCAAACAAAATGGAAATATGTGTGAATTTTTAAAAATAAAAATTAAATTAAATAACCTTTGAAATTTAGCTATAGCTTAATGTAGCTGATTCTTTGTTTCTCCTAGGACATTCATGCACCAATACTACTTTTAAAAAGTGATATACTAATGTTCACATTATCAGTTACATAAAATGCCTACATACACAAACACACACACACACACACACCTTTTATAGAATCATAGGGCTAGCAGGGATTTTGGAGATCCTTTGATCCAATCCCCAGAAGCTCTTATATTATCCCAAATGGTTATCCAATCTTTTCTTGAAAACCTCCAATGATGGACCACCCACAACTCCAGGAGCAAACTGTTGATTCATCTTTCTTACTATCAGGAAATTGTTCCTTATTTCCAGGTTGGATTTCCTCTGACAAGCATCCACCCATTGTTGCTTTTCTTACTCTCAGGTGCTACGGAGAATAAATCAATCAACAAATAAATTATTTGTTGCCTACAATTTTTTTAGAGTATTAAATTTGTTGAGCAGACCATTGAAAAGGTATTAACAAGAAGGAAGTAGTAAGTTAAGAAGAATTGGTATTTTAAGAGGAAGACAATGGAGTAGATGAGCAAGTATAATTATAACTGTTGAATTGATGTAACTGTAGATTTGAATTTTCAAACGATGACATAGATATAGCTGTAATTAAAGCAAATTATTGACAGTTTTGCCTGCTGCTATTTCTTATAAAACAGCACAAATGAACATATTTTTCTGTTAAGAACTCTCATTCCACCTAGAACAGTAGTGGCTAACCTTTTTATGCTCCAGTGCCAAAAATTGTGCGTGCGCTTACATGCTCGCACTCGCGTGCCAGCACCCACAAAGCAATGCGCGCTGCCCCACACCCACTATGCATGCCTGTGCAATCCCCATCCTCCACCCTTCCTTACCTGCACTCTGCCTCACAGCTGATTTTCACCAGTTTGAGGCCTTTTTCAACCTCCCAAAGGCTTGAGGAAGGCTTCTGCAGGCTTTGCAGGCCGAAAACTAGCCCCGTTTCATCACTTCTGGAATTTTCAGAAAAACAGGAAGTGATGAAACGGGGCTAGTTTTCAGCCTGCAAAGTCTGCAGAAGCCTTCCTGAAGCCTCTGGGAAGCTGAAAAAGGCCTCAAACTGGCTGAAAATCACCTGTGAGCACGTGCTTGCGCAATGAGGTAAGATTGCCTGCAGCTCACGTGCTGGCACAAATGGCTCTGCATGCCACCTGTTGCATGCATGCCATAGGTTCACCATCATGGGCCTAGAATGCTTAGGTGTTGAGGATAGGTGATGTTGGAGGAAACACTGAATAAGGCCATAACTCAAAACTGAGAATCAACAGTGATATTGAGTCAAATCAAAAGATCAGAACTATACAATTGAAACCATCACACTTTTTATATATTCAACACATAAGAGGAGACAGAACTTCAATTGCATATTTTCAATTGCTATTTCAACTTTTTTTGGAATCCCCCGCCCTTAAATTAAATTACCTAAAAGTTAATTATTCTCTGTCCCTCTTCTGTATCTCTTTCATTTTTCTTATTTTATTTTTTGGTATTTTCTTCTGCAAAAGTAGGAAGAATGGCTAAGCTGTCAATGCTAGGGCCTGGAGCTGATTTCATGCACAGAACTTTTGAAATTAGACTGAGTAGCACATAGAACCAGATTGAAAAATAAAGTTGACTTTTTTTTTTTTAGTATTAGTTGAGAGTCAAAAAGTATTTCTGGAAAAGATGTTACTGATAGTGAAATATGTAATAAGAAACAGTTTCCTATAATATTTGAAGGAAGTGTAATTATTTTTCTGAAAAATCACTCAAAACTTCTGTTCTGTCCCTAATTTGCATACTCGAAATCCCCGCGCTTTGATTGGCTAAAGCGCGGGGATTTCTAATTGGCCAGGCGAGCCGCGCCGATTGGCCCGTTGAAAGTCTCCCGTGATTGGCTCGCTCCAAGAGCGGGAGACTTGAAATGTTGCCATTGGCCGCGGCCGCCGCGGCGAAAAGAATAAAAGCCGCGGGCTTTTTCCTTTTCGCCGGTTCGGTTCTCAACTTCTAAATAAAGAGCTTAAAACGTAGTCACCGACTCCTGGCGTCTTTTTGCGGACACGACACTGGCGATGAGGATGGGATCCAGACCCTGAACCGAACCCCGTGTCCAACGAGAGCCAGACTTAACACCGAAATGGCGAAAATCGCACCGCCCGCCCCCTTCAACCCCGCCACCAAGGACTGGGAATCATTCTCAGACCGATTCCGCATGTACCTCGAGTGCACCGGAATGAAGGATGCCCCGGGCCCGCTAAAACGCGCCGTTTTCCTCACCCATTGCGGAACCGAAGTTTTCCAGATGGCCAAAGCATTGGCCAAGCCGGCCGACGCAACCGCCATGGATTAGGACGTCCTCGAACCTATCCTTCGGCGACATTACGCCCCCGAGGTCCCCATCCTGATCCGGCGCAACGAATTCTACCGGCGGGACCAGAAACCAGGTGAAAAACTGAGCGACTTCGTCGCCGAGTTGCGGCGCCTAGGGGGGCTCTGCGAATTTGACGGCCTGAACAGCCTCCTAAGAGACCGATTCGTGCTCGGCCTATGGGACCCTGCACTCCAGAGCCGGCTTATGGCCAAGGGCGACATCAGCCTAGCAGACGCCCTCACCGCAGCCGCAGCCGCAGAAGCTACCCGCACTTCCGCCGACAGCATGCGAAAACCAGACGCGAAGGGCGGAAACAACAACCCGGCAAGGTCGGCCGACCTAAAGAACGAAACAGCCGCACACCACGGCGACTTCCATTCCGCATCCAGCACGTCCGAAGACGAAGAAGACATACACCGAGTGCAGACGGGGCGTGACCAATGGAACCGCAGAGGTCGTAGGTCGAGGACCAACTGTGCCGGTTGCGGCGGCGACCACCCCAGATCAGAATGCCGATTTTTTGACTCTATCTGTCGGCACTGTGAGAAAAAAGGACACATCGCTCGAGTTTGCCGCCAAAAGAAGACTCGCAGTCCACCCAGATGGGACCAACATGATCGGAGAAGGGAAAGCCCACCACCCCGGACCAGAGATCGCCAATCGGACAACCGGTGGGACCGGATCCAACGACCCTCGAGAGGCGGCGACAACTGGCGCAAAGAAGAAACCCACCAGACGGTAACCATCGGCCACGCCATCTCCGACGGCGCCAGAAAGGTACACGTAGAAGTCCATATTGAGGGCCAACCATGCAAAATGGAGGTGGACTCCGGGTCCTACCTCTCCATGATTGCATGGCACGAGATAAAATGATTGGTGCCTACACTCCATAAGAAAAACATAAACGCCCAAAGACTTATTGTAAAAGACTACCAGGGAAACCGCGTCCCGGTAGTGGGCACCAAGAACTTTAATGTGACTTATAAGGGGCGCACCGAACAACTCCCACTCACAATCGTCGATCGCGACCGCCCAAGCCTGCTGGGCCTACAATGGTTCGCCCCGCTCGATATCGCTCTCACGGGAGTCAACCACGTCACCGACGACGGCTGGGAACAGCGGCTAGCCCAGGAGTTCCGGGAGGTCTTCGACGGAAGCCTGGGCAAGTACCAGGGGCCCCTTATCTCATTTGATCTAGACCCTAGCATCCCCCCCAAGCGACTAAAACCTAGGCGGGTGCCATTCGCCCTAAAACCTAAGATTGACGAGCAAATCGACAAGCTCGTCAAACAGGGGGTGTTGCAACAAATAGACCATGCCCGATGGGAGACCCCAATAGTGACCCCGGTCAAGCCAGACGGGTCAGTGAGAATTTGTGGGGACTATAAGGCCACCCTAAATGGCGCGCTGCAACAAAGCGCCTACCCCGTCCCAATCGTGCAACACCTACTGCACTCACTGGGAGGGGGCAGAGTCTTTGCCAAGCTTGATCTCGCCCAGGCATACCAGCAGTTGCCGGTCGACGAAAAAACGGCGGAAGCCCAGACCATCGTTACCCATCGGGGGGCCTTCAAGTGCAACCGACTCCAATTCGGAGTCAGCGTGGCACCAGGCATCTTTCAGAGCCTGATGGAACGTTTGCTGCAGGGCATCAAGGGGGTGGTGCCCTATTTCGATGATGTATTAGTGGCGGCGCCAAACGAAGCCGAATTAGAAAACCGACTCAGAGAGGTCTTAACCAAATTTAAAGTAACGGGACTTAAAGTAAAAAGGGAGAAATGCCAACTGTGCACGGAACGAGTGGAATTCTTGGGCTACCTACTAGACCGGCACGGCATTCACCCCACAAGTAAGAAAGTAAAAGCTATCAAAGAGGCCCCCACCCCTAGGTCTAAGACTGAATTGCAGGCATTCTTGGGGTTACTGAACTTTTATAATGTTTTCCTACTCCAAAAGGCAACGGCGGCGGAGCCTTTGCATAGGCTCCTGGATAAGGCGGCAACCTGGACTTGAGGGAAACGGGAGCAAGCCGCCTTCCAAAAAACCAAGGACCTCCTCACCTCCGACGCCGTCCTGATCCAATTCAACGAAACCCTGCCCCTGGCCGTCACTTGCGACGCATCTCCTTTCGGCGTCGGCGCTGTCCTCAGCCATACCCTTCCTGACAGAAAAGAAGCACCCATCGCATTCTTTTCCAGGACTCTAACTAAGCCAGAGCGGAACTATAGCCAACTGGACAAAGAAGCTTTGGCTATAGTTGCCGCCGTTAAGCGGTTCCACGAATACCTTTACGGCCGCCCGTTCACCATTGTAACAGACCATAAGCCGTTGCTGGGCATCCTTGCAGGAAATCGGGCCACCCCGAACATTCTGTCTCCCCGGATGACAAGGTGGTCCAAGTTCCTGGCAGCCTACAGCTACGAACTTATACACAAACCAGGTAAGAAGATTTCACACGCGGACGCTTTGAGCCGCTCGCCGTTACCGGACTCCGACCCTGACCCAGCACCAACAACAAACACCCTTAGCATCGAGAACCTACCCAACCTACCCATAACCGCGTCAGACATTGCCCGGGAAACTATTAAAGACAGGCGTCTGGTGCGGATTTTGCATTGGGTGGAGAAAGGTTGGCCAGAAAGGGACAACGACGAATCCGTTAAGACATTTAGAAACCGCCAAACCGAACTCTCGCTACTTAAAGGGTGCATCTTATGGGGTGACAGGGTGGTCATCCCGGACAGACTACAGGGGAAAGTTTTAGAAATGTTGCATGAGGGGCATCCTGGCATCGTAAGAACTAAAGCCCTGGCCAGAAGTTATGCTTGGTGGCCAGGGATGGACAAACAAATTGAGGCCTGGGTAGCTAGGTGCCAGCGATGCCAGGAGACTAGACCCAGCCCACCCACAGCACCCATCCGGGAGTGGGAAACACCAAGGGGGCCCTGGTCCAGAATCCATTTGGACTTTGCCGGTCCCACAAATGGACATACCTTCCTCATAACGGTTGACGCTTACTCCAACTGGTTGGAGGTAAGCGATATGAAATCCACAACCACGGAGGCCGTGATCAAAGAACTTTGCAAACTCTTTGCAACACACGGCCTCCCAGACGTCGTCGTCTCCGACAACGGGCCCCAGTTTACATCCCTTGACTTCGAGAAATTCCTGGCGGAAAGGGGCATCCGCCACGCTTTAACGGCACCGGCGCATCCGGCGGCGAATGGTAGGGCGGAACGGATGGTCCAATTTACCAAAAAAACCATCCGGAAAATGGACCACGGGGAGATCCAAGACAAAATTAACAGACTCCTCTTTATACAACACATCACCCCGAACACCACTACCAACAAAAGCCCAGCCAAGTTGCTAATGGGTAGGAAGCTGAGGTCCCCACTCGATAGGTTACACCCAATGTATAACCCAGAGCGGCCCCCAGACTCAAGTACAAAATACCGAACATTCGCACCCGGAGACCTCGTGTACGCGAAAAACCTGACGGGGGACCCCCTATGGATCCCAGCCGTCATCACCCAAATCACGGGCCCACGATCATACCGGCTCCAAACCACAGATGGGCGAGCCTGGAAACGACACATAGACCAACTCAGGTCTCGGACAGCGACAGAATCCACCCCCCAAAACACAAACCAAGGGGGGAGGGAATACCCGAATAACCAATTGAAAGAAAAAATAAACCAGCAGTACTTACCGGAACGCAGCCATCGCGATTCCCCACCAGAGAAGAAACACCAAGCCAGCTCAACCGACTCGGAAAGACCAAGCGGGAGCGGCGAGACCCGTAGCTCAACCAACCCGGAAGGCCCAGGTGGGAGCCACGGAGAAGGAACCGGCCCGATCATCCAACCGGTTCGCACAGAAGAGGGAGCAGCCAAAAACTCGACTGCTCCGGTCGAAATCCAGCTTGCAACTGAGTTGCGCAGGTCAAGTAGGACTAGACGGAGCCCCGCCTACCTACGTGACTACGCAACGTAAGGACTGTACCAAGAGGGGAGGGGTGTTCTGTCCCTAATTTGCATACTTGAAATCCCCGCGCTTTGATTGGCTAAAGCGCGGGGATTTCTAATTGGCCAGGCGAGCCACGCCGATTGGCCCGTTGAAAGTCTCCCGTGATTGGCTCGCTCCAAGAGCGGGAGACTTGAAATGTTGCCATTGGCCGCGGCCGCCGCGGCGAAAAGAATAAAAGCCGCGGGCTTTTTCCTTTTCGCCGGTTCGGTTCTCAACTTCTAAATAAAGAGCTTAAAACGTAGTCACCGACTCCTGGCGTCTTTTTGCGGACACGACAACTTCATTGACATATTTTGTTTTCTATTTATAGATGTATTTTAGTCCTTGGTGCAGTAGTAGTCCTTTCCACTGGCTTCAGTTGTCCTTAACATTTTTATATGATTTGAAAACTACTTTTTAAATTCCCTTACACATTAGTGATTTTTGTTAAAAAATGCTTAATATAAAACGATAATAATTAAATGCATGGTGGGTCTCACATTTTGTGAAAGACAAAGAATGGATAACAGTAGCTACAGCCAAAAATTGTCTGGGCAGAAAACGTTGAAGTATTAAGCCACTGCCTGCCAATGCAGTTTGATCTCAACTGTCAATCCTGCTGGTTTTCGTTCTTAGATTGTCCTAAACAAAGGATGCTGTTTGGTTTGTAATGTGGACAAATGGCAACAAAAATGACGCTGCTCACATGAATGTTCCCTAAAGGTATCCCATGCTATTCTCTTGAGGCATGGTGTAAGGCCTTAACCTGACATAATGAGGTTTTCAAAGACTCTTGTTCCCAATTGTAACCTGGTTGCATTCCATGAGCTTTTTATATGCCCGGTGTCAAAGTCATCCATAAACAGGTCCTGAGGGCATCCTTTGGTGAATGGGGATTGACGAGATGAAATATGGCTCTGTTATTAACTTTTTAGAGCATAATGCAGCTGCATCATGAATCCCCCCTCCCCCATACATTTGCTTAACTTAAATAAAGGTTGGTGTTCAGCTTCTCTTCCATTCTGCTCTCCTGCTAATTATCAGCATATTTGAGAGACAATTAGCCACCTGCTTCATTGTCCCACTGAAGTCAGGTCATCATGAGTTACATCTGTTTTTTGGACTCTTCAAGTCCAAGATGTAATAAAAAAGATGATGGCTACGATGATAAATATAACGTTATAACTGGAATAAGGCATAGAATATAGAGAGTTTCTATAGTGGCTTGGTTTATATTACAAAACTCGGTTTGGTTTATATTACAAAACTCGGTTTGGTTTATATTACAAAACTCTTATGGCAATACCACACTAATTGTAAATAACAATATGACAGAATGGAAACCAAAATTTTTGTGCATTGCCAAACTTCCCCCAGGCCATACAGAACTTTGCAAAGATAGTTATATTATCAAGGTGAAGTGAGACATCATTTTTCCCCAGGGCATCCTGGTGCTATGTCGGAAGAAAAAGTGACAAGTAAGCACTCTGTGGTGCTTCCAGAACCTGCATAAAAATAAAGTTGATCAGACCTGTGGATGGTCCTTTTTCTTTTATTTTTTTTTTCAGAAATGTGCTTTATAACTGACATAAGATTATGTGAGACACAAATTTACTTTTATAATCCCATATGTTTCAGTGAAACACCGTATCTTAAAGTGAGGTTTTATTATGGTAGAACCTCATTAATTCACACTAATGACTGGGAGACCCTGTACAAATTACTCAATTTTGTATGCAATCAGTTGCCATTAAATGCAGTGTGGTGCTAGAAGATGATCTGCTATATCCTGAGGGAAATGATAATCCTTTTTTTTTAACATCAGTCTACATTAACAGGAAAAAGTACAGGAATCTTGCTATGAGTTTGCTCCAGGTTTTTGCAGATAATAATGGATAGAATACCATGACTCTCTTAGGCTTCAAAATAACTGTTGGGAAAAAGAAAGTATCTTAGAAATGAGAGTTGAGGATATAAGTATGGGTAGGATCAAACATCTATCCTAATTTCCCCAAAATATCTTCTGCATGACATCTAAAAGGCTTCTGTTTTGCTACTTCATTTTCAATATTTAAAAATTTCTTTGCAATTTATTTGGGTAATGCTGTACTTACTTTATTCCTGAAAAACAGCAGCTAGTATCTCATTTTTTCATCATTCTGTAGTTTCATTGATTACTGGTGCTTTTGATCCAAAGAACTTCACAGGATAAATTCCTCATGATGTCTTCCTCTGAGATTTAATTGTGGTATGAGAAGCCAAAGCTACTGAAGAGATGAAAAAGAAGACAACAGTCCACTTCATTCCCCTTACCACAGCAACTTTGTAAGCTCTATTCCTGAGACAATATTTAAGGTGTGTCTAATTTTTCAACTTTCAATTTCCAAACATTAGAGATGCTCAAAAATTGTAACACGCTTGGGAACTGTAAAGATATTTTGGTTATTTTAATACAAATTAGGTGTGTTTGATAAATAACTAATAAATATCATAACTTTTCAGACCAGCAATTCCCCAGTAAACAATTCAGACCAGCAATTCCCCAGTACCATCAAAGAAGAATATTGTTCTGTGTGCAGTGAGCTGGGTAGAAGATATCTTTATCATTTCACTCCAGAGAAAGACTCAAAAACTGGAAAACCTATTCAAGTGATTACAGATAATCTGGTGTATTTCATGAAGAAGAAATGCATTGACAAAAGTTTGAAGACCATTGGAGGAGATTCTACAAATGTTAATATTGGCTGTGAAGGTGGTGTCAAGCCAGAGCATCCACTCTGCTGGAGCTGATTGACTGGTCTTAAGGTGTATGTGAGCCACCTTTGACATGCAAACTGACTACAGCAGAAAGAAAAAAGTTCATTGATGAACCAATGCAAGTACTACAGTGGCCCTGCCATGCACAATCAATAGAGACATGTGTGAAACAGGTCACAAAGGCAGCAAGCAGACTGTATACACATGAGAAATGTGAGGGTTATATCAGAGACTATGAAGCAAGTCAGTGGCTGATATCAAAGAATGAATCAAAAAAATGGTTGATGAAACTCGCTTAAACATTTTTGCAACTCAGACAATTGCTTTCCAATGTTAGTTTATTATTCTGTGGATTTTTTTTAGCTAGAAAAGATTCATGCAGAAAAAACTTAAATTTTTGTAGCACAGGTATAATTTTGAAAAGATAAAGTTAACAGTATTTGTGGGGTATATGATCAGCCCTGGATGTACCATACCAAGCTAAACATTGTGCAATTGCAAAAATAACAGCAGATTTGAATTCTTGGTGTAAAAACACATATTTTTAGAACCCCTCACCGAGAAATAATTGCAAAAATTAAGTTTCACCCTGTTAAATGACATGCCCTACATGAGACATGGACATTAAGATTTCTTTTTTCCTTAAAAATATTTTTATTTAAAAACCATTACCACAACATCAGTACAACACAATTTCCTTTATATTAAATTGAATGGCAAAGAAAAATGCAGAAGAAATTTCTGGCAGAGAATTCAGCAAGCAGGATTTACAGCAATGTTTTAGATATCTAATGCTCAGAATGTAAAACTTTTTGTTTTGTTCTTCAATTCTTTCTCTTCTCTTTTGCTGTCTCCAGGTTCTGCAATGTCCACTCTCTAAATTTCTTTGTCTTTTTTATTGTTTATTGTTTTATTAACAATTGTTAAATCGGAGGTGTTATGTTACAGGTGCCTATTAGTTTGAATCAGTGGTGGGATTCAAATTTTTTTACTACTGGTTCTGTGGGCGTGGCCTGGTGGGTGTGATATGGCCTGGTGGGCGTGGCCTGGTGGGCATGGCAGGGGAAGGATACTGCAAAATCTCCATTTCTACCCCTCTCCAGAGGAAGAATACTGCAAAATCCCATTCCCTCCCCACCCCACTAACCTACTTTCCAACTCCTTCTCTTGTGCAGGGCAACAAAAGAAGACCCAGCTGATGAACTGGGACTCGGGAAGCAGAGAATAGATGGGGGCAGGGCCAATCAGGTGGTATTACAAACTACTCAAAATTTCTGCTACCGGTTCTCCAAACTACTCAAAATTTCCACTAGAGGTTCTCCAGAACTGGTCAGAACTTGCTGAATACCATCTCTGGTTTGAATTCTAAAGTCCCAGAACTCTTTAACTTCTTCATTTTCTGTTACTTTCTCAGTTCTTGTAGGTACTTTCTGCAAATTCCCCAGTGAATTGTTACTTTGTTGTGCTATTGTTTGTAGTTAGTCTGTGTGATATTTTTGCAATAGCAACCAAGAGGTATATAGCTTCTGTGCACTTGCTTTCTGTTGCTATCTTTTCAATTCTGGCTTGAATTCAATTCTATGCATTTCTTTTTAAGGATTTTCTGTAGCCAGAATTAGTCTTTGATATTTTTTAATGTTCTGGTCATATCATAGTTTGTTTTCTATGTCTCTTTTTTCTTCTTTATTTGCCCTTTCCTTTAGGCCAATTTGGTCCCTCAAGTATTCAGTAAGTCTTCTGATACACAAGCTTCAGTTTATCTTCTTCACTATTCCAATACCCTTTTCTTCTTCAACCATCTGATATACTTGCAACATGTCACATCTACCTATTCTTGGTAGATAGCATGTCAACATAGCTGAATGATGAAGACCATGATTCATTATCATTATTTTTCTGGTCTTCCTATCCATTGCTTTTAGTTCTGCTTGAGTCCAGAACCCAATTCCAATATGTATCTAATGACTGGAATTGCCAACTTGTTACTTGCCTTGATTGTATTTTCTCCACTGAGTTTTGACTTTAAGATCTTTTGTACTTTCTTGATGTATAAAATCCACCCTCATTCAAATCAAAAGTCTCTAACCACATTTCAGAAAAAGTAAATTGGTTCATTAGAAATTGCCATGTGGGTGCGTGGCTGGGTGCAGCCAATACTAAAGCACACCATACATTTCCCCCTTGACCTTGGTCTTTCCCCTACCCCCTGGATGTGACTTCTCCAATGGGACACATCCATCCCCAAAAGTTATCCACCATGCTCTCCAATAACCTTCTTATGCTCCAACAACTTTAGACTACCGAGGTGATTATCTAGACATTTCAAGAATGCCTTGTTTTCCCCCATTCCCTTTTTCTGGCAGTTAAAAAAGACCAAATGAGTATCTTTTTAGTTGATATTCAGCTCTTCTCACTTCCTCAAGGTGACCTGTACACCACAAGAAGAAAACAAATTTATTACAGGTATAGAAAGTAGGGTTGCGAAACCCCCCCCCCCCCCCCGCAGGCTTGGTTGGGTTTTCTGCATGGAACCTTGTCACAAGGTGATCAGCTTGGACATTCCTACTCTTTATCCAAGATGCCTCTGATAAAGGATAGCCCTTCCACTTGATTAGATATTGGAGTTGTCTCCTGTGCCATCTTGAATCGAGAATTCCCTACACCTCATAATGGGTTTGGCCTCCTATGACCACAGGGTCTGGGGTTCACAAGGTGGTGGCTGCCAATTATTCTGGTGAACTCTCAGAGGGGGTTTCCTGCATTGGCAGTGCCTCTATTTGATGGTGAGGAAGGGGTTTGGTGTCCCTTTGCTATCTCAACCTGCAGCTGCTCTCTTGCCACCAGATGGTTGGGCCCCACTTGTGTAGCCAGGAAAGTCCCAGTATGACTGTATCTGTCATTTTGGGAGCTACTACAAATTGAATTGTCTCCCAGTGACAATTGGGAGCTAACTCTAGTCTCATTGGTTCAGTTAAGTGAGTGGTGTAGGCTCCTCCCAGTAGGGAGCCATCTACTTGTTCGAACAGGATCGGGTGGGCTAGCTTTTTTGCTCTGATCCCCAGTTTTAGGATTGACCAGGTATCTGGTGCAGCCTGAATCTATTAAGGCTTGGAAAACTCCCTTATTCCCTGTCTTTGGGGTCATAAGCCATATTGGGAAAATTAAAAAGGGAATCAATTACCATTGGGTTTTCTTCCCACTCGTCCTTGCTGTCATAAGGATCCGGTGACTGGTTGTTGTTGTCTGGAGTTCCTCTCCATTCAGCTGGCTGGAGAGGGACCTCTGCAGCCTGAAGAACCCTCTGGGAGGCATTGGTGGCATATCTGGGGCCTTGTTCAGATCATGCCCTTGGTGGTGATTTTGGCCTTGGTTTTGAATCTGGGGTTGTGCATGCTGCTGCTATGTGCCCTACTCCTCCACATCAGTAGCATTTAATTGGGCTTTGTAAGAGGGTTGGTCTTGGGGAAGATCATGGTGTGCCATCCTGCTGGTTTGTTGGCCTCTGGTCTGGGTGCCCTCTGTCTCTGGTCCCCAGTGGCTTCCTCATATTGCTAGCGCATAATGCCCCATCGACTTTTATGGCTACTCAGAACCACTCAGAGAGTCTGTTGGGGATGTCACAATAGGCAATTACTTTGCTCATTTGCTGGTCCAGGTTCTGAAAAAATGCACCAGCATCCATTCATGCAAAAGAGGTATCTTCCCACTAATTCTCCTGAATTCATGGATGTGTTCCTTGATGGGTTGCCCTCCCTGCTTTAGGTTGCTGAGTTCATCTTCTGCCTAAAGATCATCCTCTGCCTCCTCAAATCTGGCCTCCAGCAGTCATAGGAAGTCATCTGCATCATGCAGTTAGGGGCCCCTTCTCTTGTTGAGGGTTGCTAGCTATCCTCTTGCTTCTCTCTCCAGCCCCTCAGAAATGGCATTTACTATGGCTCTAGGGAAGGGGTCCATAACATTCTAGGTGGATCTTAGCTGAGTCAAGGAATAGAACTATCTGGTCTGGGTCCCCATCAAATTTCCCCCTAAACTGGGGTGGTTAATACAGCTTTGCTCTGCCCTTTTCCTGTTGCCCTCTGTAAATCTGTGCTTGAGGTGGCTGACCTTCCTCCCTGGCTCTAGTTCATGCAGAAGGAGGAAGGAGATACCTGCTGCATAGGGGAGGCCCTGGTTGCCACTGTGGGCTCTTTCTTCTGCTGGGTAGAGGAGGTGTGCAGTAA
Source organism: Hydrophis major (assembly GCA_033807585.1). Taxonomy (NCBI): domain Eukaryota; kingdom Metazoa; phylum Chordata; class Lepidosauria; order Squamata; family Elapidae; genus Hydrophis; species Hydrophis major. Next base: position 134,774,468 of record CM066343.1, read on the forward strand.
TCTTGCCTGCTTTTCCTCATGCCAGAAAGCTCTGTGGGAGATCCCCTTTGTTTTGGGCAACATTACAGGCTCTCCGCTCCAATGGCAATCTGGTCAAATTCCTCCCTTAGCTGCTCTATGGATCTTCCCAGGGTTCCTGACAGGAGCTTTGGGGCTCTGGCTTGTTCCCAGTCCAACATCCATTCCATTCTTGTCAGCTTACTCAGGGCCCTTCCTCACTTTTTCAGCTGGGGGAGCTCACCTTCCAAAGCTGTGGGAGGTTCTGTTTCCTTTATTTGCTAAGGCCTCTCAGCTTCACCTGTGATTATATCCCTAGCTTCTGTTCATAGCTGGGCTGATTCTATCAGGTTTTCTTCTGAGAGGCCCTCCTCTGCCATTTTAACCTGACTTTCTCTCCATGCATTCCAGATGTCGGGAAGTGATTGAAGAGGCTGGGGGTCACGTATTCTGGAAAGTTGAATTTTTAGAGTATCGACTGGCTTTCAGGGCTCCAACAAATCCACACTCATTCAAATCAACAGTCTCTAACAGCATTTCAGAAAAAGTAAATTGGTTTATTAGAAATTGCCATGTTGGTGCATGGCTGGGTGCAGCTGATACTAAATCACATCATACATTTCCTCCGTGACCCTGGTCTTTCCTCCACCCCCTGTGTTATGAACTGATAAAGGCATTTAATAAAATTTTAACAACCTTAAGGAAAAAACAGGGTTCTAATCCTGCACTTCTGATTGGCCAATAATAGCGACATCGGATTGGTCCTTTCTGGGAAGTCTGATTGGCTGTTAACGGGCCAATTCTCATTGGTTCAAGGGTTTAACACTTCCATGTTTTTCATTGGCTAAAAGGACAGCAGCCAAGCCTATAAAAGGGCTGCTGCTGCCCTAGGTGCTTGCTCTGTTCAGTATGCTTAATAAAGAGTTGAAGTTCACTGTTCACTGCCTCATCTCCGCTCCTTGCACCCATGCGCAGAACTTAACACTGGCAACGAGGATGGGATGCGGAGACATCAGAGCTGACTGAACACTTACAGAGCACCAAACAGAGCACATGGCTGAAGGCGCATCGACAACAGAAACCATGTCCGGCGGCGCCATACCACCCGCTCCATTTGAGCCAGCACAAGAAGACTGGGACTTGTACATGGACCAGTTCCAGATGTTTCTGGAGACCAACAACTTGAAAGAAGCAACTACGGGGAAAAAGCGAGCAGTTCCTGACCCATTGCGGGCCTGCCGTCTTTAAGATGGCCAAGGCACTAGCGAAACTGGCTGAGGTGAAATCCATGGACTGGGACGTCCTCGCGCCCTTTCTATGGGCCCACTATGCACCCACCTTACCAACGCTTGTCCGAAGACATGAGTTTTATCAGAGGGACTAACGGAAAGGAGAGAGCGTCGCAGATTTCATCGCGGACCTCCGGAACCTGGGAGGCCTCTCTGGGTTTGCAGACCTCGAAGAAGCTCTGAGAGACCGAATAGTTCTGGGATGACCACATGGCGCAGAGCAAGATCATGGCCAAAGGGGACATCGATCTTGCCAATGTCATCAGACGCTACTGCAGCAGAAGCAACCAGGAAGTCAGCTGCCCAAATGCGCCACACCAATGCACCGCTCTGTCAACTCGCCAACGATACCTCACCTCACCTAGAGAGGCACACAACAGCGACCCACCACGAGGACCTCGAATCGCCACATCAACCGGCTCCAGTCCGAACGCAACCAACGCAACCAGCAGAATCGAAGACTACCGCACCAATGCGCGGGTTGTGGGGCAAACCACCCGCGATCAGATTGCAAATTCCTCGATGTGCTCTGCCATTCCTGTGGGAAAAGAGACCACACCGGGAAGGTCTGTCGAAGCAAGCGAGGATCCAGCCCAATTCGGAGAGAAAACAACTACCGCCAGACCACAGGAAATCATCCTGTGCGTTGGGAACACTTGAACCACCAAGGGAACAACCACTCCTACAGAAATAAAACACTGACCACTTCAACGAGATGGGAAGAGGCACACCAAACCATTACCATCAGTCACGCTTCATCGTTAGATGCAAAGAAGATCCGAGTGAGGGTCGCCATCGAGAACCAACCTTGCGTGATGGAAGTCAACTCAGGGTCATCTCTATCGATGGTTTCCTGGAAAACCCTCAAACAGTTAATCCCTGCTGTCTGGCGTCAAGACCTCAGAGCCCAAAGAATTATACTCAAAGATTACCAGGGGAACCGAATTCTGGTTGTCGGCTCCAGCCAAGTCCAAGTATCATTCAAAAACCACACTGCGTCGCTACCACTGACCATCGTCGATCGTGACCGGCCTAGTTTGTTAGGCTTTCAATGGTTCGCCCTACTCGGGATCGAGGTAGCTGGCACTCACCAAACCAGAAGCAACGACTGGGAGGAAGCCCTCGTCCAGGAATTCCAGGATGTCTTTGCAGACAAACTAGGTGAGTACAAGGGGACCCCGATATCATTTAACCTTAACCCTGAAATAGCCCCCATCCGCCTTAAGCCTCGTCGGGTGCCTTTTGTTCTAAAACCAAAGATCAACGAGCAGCTCGATAAATTAATAGCCCAGGGTGTTTTAGAGCCAACTGACCATGCCCATTGGGAAACCCCAATCGTAACACCCATCAAACCAGATGGATCATTAAGAATTTGTGGGGACTACCGGGCCACCCTAAATCACGCCCTACAACAGAACGCTTACCCGGTGCTGGTGGTTCAACACCTTCTCCATTCCCTGGGGGGCAGAAAAATCTTCGCTAAATTGGATCTAGCGCAAGCGTACCAACAGCTACCCGTAGATAAAAAAACTGCGGAAGCGCAGACTATCGTTACGCACCGAGGCGCTTTTAAATGCAACCGATTCCAATTCGGAGTGAGCGTAGCCCCAGGGATTTTCCAAAGTCTGATGGAGAGACTTTTACAAGGGATCAAGGGAGTCGTACCATATTTTGATGATGTTTTAATTGCGGCCCCTAATAGAGAAGTACTAGAGAAGCGTCTTAGAATGGTCCTCCAAAAATTTAAAGACTCTGGCCTAAAGTTTAAAAAAAATAAATGTCAACTGTGTACAGAGAAAGTAGAGTTCCTGGGGTACCTCCTCGATAAGCAAGGAATTCACCCCACTGAGGGCAAACTAAGAGTGATCAAAAATGCACCAAGACCTAAGAATAGAACACACCTCCAAGCTTTCCTGGAGCTCATTAACTTTTACAACATTTTCTTGCCCCAGAAGGTGACCGTAGCTGAGCCCCTACATAGACTGCTTGACAAAAAAACAACCTGGGTCTGGGGACACCGAGAGGAGCACGCAATCCGACAAGTGAAAAACTTACTAACCTCCGATGCTGTTTTAATGCAGTATAATGAGACCTTGCCTTTAACCATTACATGTGATGTGTCACTGTTTGGAGTAGGAGCCATTTTGAGCCATGTGTTACCAAATCGTAGTGAGGCCCCTATTGCCTATTTTTCAAGGACCCTATCAAAGGCTGAACGTAACTATAGTCAAATCAATAAAGAGGCTCTTGCTGTTGTATCTGCTGTGAAACGGTTTCATGAATATGTATATGGACGAGTTTTTACTATTGTTACCGACCACAAACCGTTGCTGGGGATTATAGTGGGAGACAAGCCAACCCCCTATATATTATCACTTAGAATGACTGGCTGGTCGGAGCTTTTGGCTGCATACAACTATAGACTGCAACACCACCCAGGGAAAGCCATTCCCCACACTGATGCGCTGAGCCGTGCACCACTTCCGGAAACCATCGACGACCCAGCTCCAACCCTTACAACACTCCAGATTGAAATGCTACATTCACCGCCGCTAACAGCTAGAGACATTGCGATCAAAACAAAACGCGATCCTGTCTTAGCGCGAGTTTTTAGCTGGGTCGAACGGGGATAGCCAGTAGAACAAACCCCTGACGACTTCACCCCCTTCAAGAAATGGCAAACAGAACTTTTTTCGCAAAAAGGCTGCATTCTATGGGGGGATAGAGTCGTCGTCCCAGAGTGGTTACAATGAGCAGTATTAAAAACACTGCATGAGGGTCACCCCGGCATCGTGCGTATGAAAGCGCTCGCACGAAGCTACGCATGGTGGCTGGGCATCGACAAACAGATTGAAGCCTGGGTAAAGATTTGTTTAAAGTGCCAAGAAGTTAGCAATTCCCCACCGAAAGCAACTCCAACAGAATGGGAAACACCCCGGGGACCGTGGTCCCGCATCCACATTGACTTTGCGGGACCTACTAAGGGACCTACTACTACGTTCCTCCTAACAGTGGATGCCTATTCCAACTGGCTTGAAATCCACAAGATGAAGACTACTACAACCGATTCAGTCATCCGCAAATTAAATAAACTATTCGCAACACATGGACTGCCAGACGTTTTAGTCTCCGGTAACGGACCCCAGTTCACTGCCCTGGCATTTGAACAATACTTTGTGGACCGGGGCATCCGCCATGCGCTAACCTCGCCGGCGCACCCTGCAGCCAATGGAAGAGCTGAGCGCATGGTCCAATTTCTTAAAAAAAACTCTCCACAAGATGGACCATGGGGACATTGACGACAAACTAAACAGAATACTCCTACTCCAACACATCACCCCGCACAGCATAACCAACAAAACGCCAGCTGAACTGTTGATGGGACGCAGGCTTTGCTCCCACCTCGACCGTCTCCACCCGGCCTAGTGCCAGAGAAACCCTGTGGATCAGCAGAAAGTGCCACGAATTCAAGGTAGGTGACTTAGTCTTCGCTAAAAATCTTTCCGGCAAACCGTTGTGGGTTGAAGCAACTGTAACCCAAGCCATTGGGCCCAGATCGTACCGCGTACAAACAAGAGACAGGAAAATATGGAAATGCCATATAGATCAGCTTCGGTCTAGGTTGCAACCCAGTTCCCACGACTCCTGTGACCCTCAAACTGAGGGGGGAGGGAACTGAATTCGAGATGCTGGATGACAAAATCAAAGAAAGTCAGCAGCCTGGCGCATTCCATGAAGAAGAATCAGGAAGGGGGTGTGCCTCGCCACAGAGAAATACCTCAATGGAGGCGAGCCCGCAGGAACCGGAGGACAACGATGACAGAATTAGCGGCACCGAGTCATCCTGTGGGGATGCGGAACTGCCTGTACCAGATAAATCAAAAAACGTTCCACCGGAACCGGACTACAGACAGGAACTGGTGGGACAGCGCAAATTTAATAGGCAATTGAAATGACCTGCATATCTACGTGATTACGTTACCACACCCCTCAAACGGAACCTAGGGGGGAGGGGTGTTATGAACTAATAAAGGCATTTAATAAAGTTTTAACAACCTTAAGTAAAAAGCAGGGTTCTAATCCTGCACTTCTGATTGGCTGATAATAGCGACATCGGATTGGTCTTTTCTGGGAAGTCTGATTGGCTGTTAATGGGCCAACTCTCATTGGTTCAACACTTCCATGTTTTTCATTGGCTAATAGGATAGCAGCCAAGCCTATAGAAGGGCTGCTGCTGCCCTAGGTGCTCGCTCTGTTCAGTATGCTTAAAAAGAGTTGAAGATCACTGTTCACTGCCTCATCTCCGCTCCTTGCACCCATGCGCAGAACTTAACATCCTGGATATGACTTCTCCAATGGGACACATCCATCTCCAAGAGTCATCCATTCATGCTCTCCAATAACCTTCTTATGCTCCAACAACTTTATGCTAAAGAGGCATTTCAAGAATGCCTTGTTTTCCCCCACTCCCTTTTTCTGGCAGTTAAAAAGACCAAAGGAGTATCTTTTTAATTGACAGTGCCATTGATCTATGCACAGCATTTCTGATGTTTCTACAGAATCCTGTTATTTCTATACATTTGATTTCAAGTACGTTTTTAATCTTCCTTGTCTCTATGTGGTATTTCTTGATTGGGTGTTCTGTGGTCTTCTTGTTCTTCAGCTTCTTTTCTTTCATCTGTTCTAGTTTGTTTGCATCTGATCTCAGCTTACTAATCCTATTTTCCAGTCTGATCTTCCATTTTAGTAATATACTGTTTCACTTTTTTCTTCTTTGCTGATTTTGCATCTTAGGTATTCAGTTATAATTGCAGTTATGCTGGACATTAGTTGATTTGTTTCTTGTGAACCGGTGCTTATATTTGATATTACAGCATTGGCATCCTTTAATGTTTAATGTTCGTTTGGAACAGCTTTAATGTAGGCAATCATATTCTGTTGTTTTTGTGCTTCATTTCATTTCATTTCAATTCTTCTACTTCTTTAATTAGAGGAATTCTTCTACTTCTTATTCTTCCTGGAGCAGAAGAAAGTGTTTCTGGTTTCGAAAGAAACAATTCAATAGGTGTTCTGGCTTACTCTAAAAGCTTTATTACATCCAACAAAAAACAAATCATCTATAAACATCTCAAAACGATGCCACTGCAACTTTTTAGTGCGCTGCAGGGCATTATTTCTGACTTCTCTCTAGGTTATTGCTGCTTGCCATTTTTATTCTCTAAAATGCCTAGGTGCTTTGTAAAAACAAAACAAAAACAACAAAAAAGGAGAGCTGATAATGGAGAAAGTGGCAACACTTCAAAAATCTGGGTGCACTGCTTTATAGCATATGAAGAAAATAGCTACAAAGAAAGATATGAATAATCTGCCAATGAAGAAGAGAATGCCATTCAGAGACATTGGTATACATATGTATTTATGTAGGAAACTCTGATCTAGAGTGCTGTTCATTGCCCATTTCTGGACTAGTGTTTCTCCTTGGCTGGAAAACTTGCGCACTGATTCCTTATTAGGAAGGTCAATTTCAATTTCTTTTCATATTTGGCTTATTGTGCAGTATTGTTTTTTAACAACCACACATAAAATGGAAATACTACAAAATTATTTTTAGTTTTCCGACTGTATAAAAATTGGGACAACTTTATCAATTGAATTATTCCTGATAGGAAGCTGTTAAAGACTCCAAATTGACTGAATTTGTCTCATTAATACATTACTTTTCCTCCCATTTTTATCCTCTTAAAACATTGTTTCTTAAAATGTGCTCTTAGGACCCTGGGGAAAAATAAAACCTTCTAATTATTTGACAGCCTACACTGAATAATATCATATTAAAACACATCAATCAGTTGCAAGAAACAATAGCAGCAACAAATATGTCAATGTTAATTTCAATATGGTAAATATTAATAAATATAAATCATACAAACAAAAATTCTTTTGGGAATCCTCCCTAATTTTTTAAAATAGAAAGGGATCCTGAGAGAAAAAAGTTTAAGAAACATTGTTTTATTCAGTGTTTCTCAACCTCACCAGATTTATGATATCTAGATTTCAACCCTTTCAATTCTTCTGTGACTGGGGAATTCTGAGAGTCCAAACATCTTAGGGTTGCTGAAGATGAGAACACTTCTTTAGTTCTTGAGACAATTCTTTCAAAATGCCAGAAGATTTCCAAGAATCAACAATGGGTGTACTCAGTCCAAAAGTTAAAAAAAATGGCTGCTTTCCTTTACAAAAGTGAGTGGTAATTCAGTGGAAAGTCCCCTCACACTCAGTGATAAAATGTTTCTACAGCTTCCAAATATTTGCAAATGTAGAGCCACTAAATTTATTGTTATACTTACACTGAGCAGCATTTGGGACAATGGTGATCTGGAGTTCATACTATAATCAACATGAATTTCAGCTGCTGGGTTTTATTTACATATCTATGATTTCTTTTAACTTCTATGAAGCTTCTTCAAGCTTAATCCTGCTCAGCAATTGTGATTTATTTTGACAAGCTCCATTCTTTCTACTGGCTACATTCAGATTTAAAAAAACAATGTCTTTGCTCAACTTAAGCCTCATCAAAAATAACATATTGTCAGCTATGGAATTCATCACTGCCACATAGTTGAAGAAAGTGGGAGGGGGGTGATGTTAATTGAATAGCTCTTAGTAGACAAAATATATTATTTTGATAGTTCAAGGTTACAGAGTGTGGCGCAGGAAGAATTAGAACTTACTTTGGGATTGGTGCACGTGATCTGGTGATGAAGGAAAAAGGGATAGGTTGTAGCTTGGGACTTTGTGGGGAAGCCAGGAAAATTTAGTTCCAGATTTTCCCAGTATGTGCCAGGTACTGTTCTAATAAAAGTACTTTGAGATGGTGTGTGTCTTGGAGTTATTGACAGGAATGGATTTCCCCTGGAATGCTGACATATATACTTAAAATAGCATTTTGATACAAAAGAATAGTCAATTTTCCAAGTTTATCATGCATCTGTCTGTCTATCTAATCTATCTATCATCTATCTATTTTCCAAAGATGAAATTTTATAAAGACATTATAAAGTGCATCTTTTCTAGATGAAAAGAAGAATGTCTCCCAATAAAAGGTAATTATAAAATAAATATATTTCTGATGTTAGGCTTGAAAATATATATTTTTGTAAAAGAATGTAAAAAAACATAAATCACAACAATAAAAACTCATTGCTTTTATAAATGCAAGGGCCATGAAAACCTCTCCAAATCATTTTGGAAATTGGTGCCAGAATAATCCAGGGTGAAGTAAATGAAAATATTATTCTCATCATTCCACCAATATACAAATAATTCAATTGTAATGGACTGGAGAGTGACATGGGAAAATTCTGATAGCACTATATGTTTCAAGATAATTCAGTTCTATTAAACGGGTGTGTAAAGGAAGGAGCAGGACCAGAGGATTGCAAGAAAACTATTTACAGTGCAGGAACAAAAAGCCACAAGCTGCAGCCAGCGCTAGCTTTTTATAGCTGGTGCTGTGCAACATTTCAGTCACTGTCGGGGCTCCATTATTCCTGCCAGTGGCTGGGCCAATGAGAGGAGTCTGACATCAGATTCATTGAATATTTAACACCCTCCCCTCTTAGCTTAGGCCAACCAATCACCAACTACTTGGCAGACATAGTCACGCAGGTAGGCAAGGCTTCGGTGGATGCGACTGGGCCTGCATGATTCAGTTGTTCCTGAAGTGGTGGACAGGTCTGCTGCTGCACCAGACTCTGCCCTTGGAAACACCTCAAAGGTTCCCGGAGGCATGCAGATTCCATTGAGCTGGAAGCCCCAGAAGTACTATGCTGGACTTCTCCACCCCCAGCTAAATTTTCCACTACCCTGCTCGGGTTTGAGTTGGTGAATAGCTTCATATGGGGATTGTGTTGTGTGGCCCCGCAGCTAGCCTCTGTGCCAGTTCCATATTTCCCCCCCTTTGACCTATATGATTTAGGCCCAGTGCTTTCTATTACTTTTGCTGGGACCCAGGTTGCCCCTCCTGTGTAGTTGTGTGTATACACTTGGCCTCTCTGTGTGAATGTTCTGCACTTCCCTGTGGAGCCTAGTAGGGTATCATTAGTGTAGTTGGGATGGACCCTGTCCAGGGTGGCCCATTTTTTAAAGTATCTCTTTGGTCATTCTGACCATTCTCTCCATTTGCCCATTTGGTGCCAGATGTACTGGCGCCGATAGGGCATGGTGGATCCCCAATCTAGCAAGGAAACTTTCAAATTGTTGTGCTGTGAATTGTGAGCCATTCTCTGAAACCAGTACACCGGCTAGGCCATGGGTGGTGAATAGTTTTCTTAATGTTTTGATCATTGCCTCAGTTGTTGTGGATTTCATGATTCAGATTCAGATAATCAGAGTTGGAAGGGATCTTGTAGGTCATCTAGTCCAACTCCCTGCCCAAGCAGGAGACCCTACACCATTTCTGATAAATGGCAGTCCAATCTCTTCTTGAAAGTCTCATGTGATGGCACTCCCACAACTTCCGAGGGCAAGCTGTTCCATTGGTTGATTGTTCTCACTGTCAGAAAGTTTCTCCCTATTTCCAAGTTAAATCTCTTCTTGTTCAGTTTCCATCCATTATTCCTTGTCTGGCCTACAGGCACTTTAGAAAAGAGCTTGACCCCTTCCTCCCTGTGACAGCCCCTCAAATATTGGAAGACCACTATCATGTCTACCCTGGTCCTTCTTTTTACTAGACTAGCTAAGCCCAGTTCCTGCAACCGTTCGTTGTATGTTTTAGCCTCCAGTCCCCTAATCATCCTGGTTGCTCTTCTCTGTACTTTTGCTAAAGTCTCAACATCTTTTTTATAATGTGGTGAACAAAACTGGATGCCGTACTCTAGGTGTGGTCTTACTAAGGCTTTACAGAGTGGTATTAGTACTTCCCTTGATCTAGATTGTATCCCTCTGTTAATACAATTTAGGATTCATCAGCTTTTTTGGCTGCTGCTGCACACTACTGGCTCATATTTAACTGGTTATCCACTAAGACTTCAAGATTCCTCTCACAGTTACTCCAACTATTTAGAATAAGCATCAACCACTAGTAGGAAGGTTTGCCCCTGGCAGGGTCCTGCAAAATACATGTGTATGTCCCCCGTGCTGAGAGTTTTTCCACTTAAGAGGGGATGCTGCAGGGGGGGGGCAAGGTGGAATTCTTGGCAGGGTGGACATGTGGCAACCCAGGTTTCAATGTCCTTGTCTATCCCTGGCCACCAGATGTAGCTTCTTGTGAGTGCCTTCATCCTTACTATCCCTGGGTGCCCTTCATGTAACAATTCTAAAACCCTTTTCCTTAATGATTGAGGCACAATCACCCTCTCCCTCCACAGCAAACAATCCTTCAGTGCTGACAGTTCTAACTGTATGTTTTAAATGGTGTGAATTTGTCCCCTTTTGTCCAGCCAGCCTCTCCACATCCAGTTCAAAACTTGCACTAATATTTCTGTCTTTAGTGGTGACCTTGTAATGTCTGCTGCTGCCAGTGGGCTGGGTTCAAGACTTTCAGCGAGGAATACAGAAGTAGCTGGAGCTGGGTCTTCAACTAGATCTGGCAGGGGACATCTGCTGTGGGCATCAGCATGTAAAATTTCTTTTCCTGGTTTGTGGAACAGTTTGTAATTGTAAGCTGGCAGGAAGACTGTCCATCGTAAATTCTTGGTGATAGGATGTTGGGTGTGGGTCTGTTTCCTAAAAAAATGCCCAGCAGTTTGTGATTGGTGATTAGCTTGAAGGATTTGGCATAGAGGTATTAAGGAAAGCATTTCACTCTGGCTACGACAGTGAGGGCTTCTTTGTCGATTTGCCTGTAGTTTCTCTTGGCTTTTGATAGAGTCTTAGAGTAGTAAACTATAGAGGCTTCCTACTAGGGGTGGGATTCTACCAGTTTGCACCTATACTCTAGAACCAGTTGTTCACATTCTAAGCAGTTCAGAGAACTGGTTGTTGGAGGAAATTACTGGCCTAATCCTGTTAGGAAGGTAGGAAGGAAACATTCTGGTGTTGCTTATAGAAACTGCCTCTCTGTTAACCCTTAATACATTCTTGGCAGGACTAGACTTCATGTCTCAGAAACTTCTCTGGAGTTTTTTTCCTCTCCTTTGCTGGTACTTTGCTTGTGTGGAGTGATCATTCAAAGTTATAATAGCACTGAAAAAAGTGACTTATGACCATTTTTCACACTTACCACTGTTGCAGCATCCCCACAGTCATAAGAGGCCAAGTGAGGAGATGTGTGCCTTGATGTGAGTGATATTGAGTTGGCCACACCCAGCCAATAACAGGACCACCAAGCCATGTCAACCCAGTCACATGACCACCAAGCCACATCCACCAACTAAGCCACACTCACAGAACCAGTTGTTAAAAAATTTGAATCCCACCCTTGCTTCCTTTCCATTGGGCAGTCTGTGGCTCAGCACTGCTCCAATGCCATATGGTGATGCGTTGCAGGTTAGCAGCAACAGCAGAATCTCACTATACTGTATGAACACAGTGTCAGATATTAAGATGTCCTTTATTTTGCTGAATGCTGTAACCTCATGGGGCCCCCAAGTCCAAAGGATGTTTTTATCAAGCAGTCTGTAGAATGGCTTCACTATTGTCACTTTCTGCGGCAGAAATATATTATAAAAATTAAGTAGGCCCAAGAATGCTTGCAATTCTACCTTCTTCTGCAGGGTGGGGGCTTCCCTAATGGCTTTCAGGTTGCCATTGGCAGATCGGATACATTAGCCATCAATTAGAAACCCAAGAATTCCACTTGCGGTACAGCAATATGGCATTTGTCCTTTTTTAGTTTAAGCGCCACCTCCTGAAAACGTTCCAACACAGTCCTGACTCTTTGCATTAATTGGGGCCAGTCTTCAGTGGAGATTATCATGCCATCAAAGTAAGGGATAACTCCAGGGATATCGTGGAATAGTCTTTCCATGATGCCTTGGAATAGACCAGGGGCTACGCTGACCCCAAATTGGAGTCGGTTGCATTTAAATGCATCCTGATGTGCCACAATAGTCTGTGCTTCTGCAGTTTCTGCATCCACAGCAGTGGCTGGTAAGCCTATGCTAGGTCCAATTTAGCAAAAAAATTCCTATGGCCCAGGAAATATAAAAGGTGCTGCATCACTGGCACTGGGTATGCACTTTGCTGCAGCACAATGTTCAATGTACTCTTATAGTCAGCACAGATCCTGACCAACTCATCTGGCTTCACGGGGGTCACTATGGGGGTCTCCCATCTGGTGTGGTCAACTGGCTTGAGGACCCCTTGAGAAACTAGCTTGTCTAGCTGCTCTTCAACTTTGGGCTGCAGAGCAAAAGGGACTCTCTGGGACTTCAGTCAGATAGGTGTCTAGGTTAAAGCTTATGGGGGTCCCCTTGTACTTGCCCAGTTTGCTGCTGAAGACGTCATGGAATGCCCTCTCCAGGGCATCCAGGTCTCTTCTGCTGCTCGTTTGGGCCATCGCTGGATGCCGGTGAGGCTGATCTGTAATGGGGTGAACCATTCCTTCCCTAGCAGGCTGGGAAGAGGTAGCCCTTGAAGTCCCCATATTCCATGCTGCATGTTTTCCACCCCACCACCAGTATCCTGCAGCCCTGATAGTCCTTTAGGATGATTTGTTGCGGCTGCAGCTAGTTCCGGATGATGCAGGGGTTGATCTTTTGCAGGACAGCCCAGGAGATTAGGGATATGTAGGACCCAGAATCGACCTCCATCTGGCATAGGGTCCCATTGATACTCACTTTGGTGAGGTTCTTGTTGGTCTCAAAGGTATCAGTGTGTCTGACTCGTGTATGTACATAACCCACAATGGTATGGGTTTCTTCCTCCCGGGCACCATCTTGCTTTTTGAATTTCATGCAAGGAAGTTTCTTGCTCTTGTCTCGGTTGTGGTGCCTGGTGGGGAAATATGCCCTTTGGCTCTGCTTGTCTGTTGGCTGGCTCTGCAGACATCCGTGATGTGGCCTTTCCTCTCGCATCTCCTGCAGATGGTCTCCTTGAAGCGGCAAGTAGACTGAGGATTGTTACCTCTGCAGCCTCTGCATGGCTTGGCTTCCTTCGCAGTCCCTGGACTTGCTAGATCTCACCTGGTGCACATCTTCCTTGTCATCTTCCTTGCTTTTGGAGATGAACAGGCCTCAAGGTGACCTCCTCTGAGCTTGGGTGGCGTGCATCTTTCTGTTTCTCTTGATCTGGGCCACTGAGCTGTTGGAGGTTTCCATGGCTCTGGCTTCTTCCAAGGCTTCCTTGAAGGAGACGACTTCTCTTGCAAGCCAGCCTCTTTTGCAAAGTTAGGTCCCTGAGTCCTAAGACCAGCCGGTCCCAGATCATGCCTTTTGCATTACCAAACTTGCAGTTCTTTGAAAGTCTCCTCGGGGCAACCTCGAAATCGTAGATATTCTCCCATTCTCATTGGCTCCAGATCTAGAAGTCATGCTGGTTCACCAGATATGATGGAGTTGGGTCAATATGTCCCTTCAGGTCATCCCAGGAGACATTCTCGAGCTGGTTTGCAACAAGGGCTTCTGCCAGTTCATACAGCTCTGAGTTGCAGGTTAGGAAGAAAGCCTTCTTCTTTGTGTCAGATGCTGTCTGCAGTCCATTCACCCCCAGGTTCAATTTGAATCTTCCCATGTATTAAGACCATTTCTCCTTTGCTGGTTCAAATGGGATGGATAGTGGTCTGTTGGCCATTGCGATCTGCTGATTGGGCTGGAACTGTTGGGTCCAGTGGTCAGCTGAAGATGACCATGGTGCCATGAGGTCCTTTGTCTTCCTAAGAATCCCACCTTTGTTGCCAGTGTTAAATTGACATGTAAAGGAAGGAACAGAACCAGAGAATTGCAGGAAAACTGTTTATTTACAGTGCAGGAACAAAAAGCCACAAGCTGCGGCCAGTGCTGGCTTTTTATAGCTGGTGCTATCTAACATTTCAGCCACTGATGGGGCTTCGTTATTCCTGCCAGTGGCTGGGCCAATGAGTGGAATCTGACATCAGACTCCAGTTTACATATAGCATACATGAATATTTATGAGGCATCATTGAATATTTAACAAATTCCATTCTTGTATGTTATGATTATCATAGTAAATACCTATCAACATTATAAATATTGGTGCATGAAGACATTGTCAGTAATCTACAACAGCAAATGCTACATTTTTTTCTTAAACATGATTAGTTTCATCATGTCTCCAATGCCTTTAAAGGTTTACCTTCCATCCTGGATTGGGAGTCCAACTAATTTATTCCTCACTCTTGTCTTCCGCTTAAAACAATAATTTCATAATGCTTACTTCTAGGTCAATGTTTATAATGGGACTTGAGAATCCCATCAGTTGAGAACCCTGGAAGAAGAGTTGTAAGAAAGAATTTTAAATGAAGAGTATTGTATTTCCAGTTCTACATGAAAAGGACTAGAATTAAGAGAGAAGGTTGATAAAAAATGTTTTAGTCCTTTTAGGTTGCCCAGATCAGGAAACACACTCCACGAGAAGATGAGAACTACATTTTAATAAGACAAACTACATTAAGAAGTGAAGTAATGTGTTTTCTTTATATTACAGTGAGTCAAGGAGTATTTGTCTGAGTTTCATTCAAATGCTTTCTCCTTTTCTTTGTTTCTGAACTGTTTCTGAATATTTTCTTTAATGTCACCTCTTTTGGTAGGAACAAAGTGAACAGAGGTTAAAGAAAGAGAAATTGGTCAGCGAAAGCATTTCCATGAGGAGACTTTAGAAAGTCAGTGATTGGGAATAAGAACAATGATTCATATTCTACTGTTTCAAAATAAAACTTCATCTATTTAGCTTGGTTAGTCATCGTTGCACCAAAAGAACTGGACATTATGGCAGAACATGGCAGAACAATGGCTCCTTTCTGCCCAATCTAACACCTTATGTGTCTTTCCCCAGGACTGCACTGTGCCTGTGAAGGACAGCCCCAAATATTTAAAGAGTTGCAGTTAAGTATACCTGTAAACTATCTGGTTTTTTAAAAAAAAAATTATCTTCAGACCCAAGGTATTGCACAGCTGTAATACAATTCATTGCCTGGTATGATTCTCACAATTCTGTTAGCTGGCTAGGTTAACAATCAATGAGTGATGGAAATCATCCACTAAGTTTCAGAACAACTCACTGATATTTTTATGCATTATGTTACAAACTAAGCAAACTCGTTAGCTTGTGATTCTAATAGTTTTCTTTCCATGACAGGCTCGTAACCTGCACTTCTGATTGGCCCGTTGACAGTGGATCGTGATTGGTCAGTTTTGGCTGATCGGATTGGCTGATAGCGGGTCACTGCTGATTGGACATTCTCAGCGTGGCAAACTCAAATCATTGGGTGTTGTGACAGCAGCCAGCTCTATAAAAGGAGCTGCTGCTGCCTAGTATTTTGCTCTGTTCTGAAGTCACTAATAAAGAGTTGGAGTCACTACTCGATGCCTCGTCTCCGTTCCTTGCACCCACTCTCCCAGATCTAACACATTATATAATACATGATATCTTTAATTTTTATTTCAAGCATTCACAACAAGTTTAGGAGAGATATAATACATGTGCATTCTAAATATTTGTATCTTTTAGCCCAGTTACAGATTGTGTATCACTTGGAATGCAGGAATAGACTCCTAACCCTACTAAAGATGTCTTCATACTGTAACTGGTTCTTGTAAAATGAGGAATATTTTTTGTGAGTTGCTGAAACCCCTTTCAATATTTATTGAAAGCCTGATAAGAGATAGTATATTGATGCATGAAATATGATGGATACTGATGACACAGATTTATCTGAAGGCCACAATATGTAATGAACAAAGCCTATGTAGTATACAGCAAAGAAATAAGTTCTTTGCTTTTGATATTAGGAATTATGTTAGAATTAGATGGTAAAATTTTCAAAGGTGAGGAAAGACCAACCATCTTTGAAGGGTTTGAATGATCATCACTCTCTATAACATTAATTCTGAATTAACATGTGCTTTTCATGTAGAGAAGTATCTATTGTAATAGTAGTCAGAAGATCTCTGTCCCTCTTATTCTCTCTGGCATATAAATATAAAGCAGTTTAATTTCTTCACAAGCAGGAAACTGTGAGTGTCAGGTCTGCCTTAGGCACAAAAACTAGTAGGTGAGTTTATCTCACAAGATAATTGTTGTGGAGTAAATAGGAGGCAGGTGTAGTAGGTATGTTTGCTGCTTTAAGATGCTGTATTAAAAAGACAGGGAAATAACAACAGCAACAGGGAAATAACAACAACAGCAACAACAACAATAATAATAATGTCACCTTTTTTCAGACAACTTACAGGTAGTCCTTGATTTACAACCATCAATTAATGGCAATTTGAAGGTACAAAAAATGTGATTTAAAAGCCAAGTGATAAGAGCCATGATATCAATCTAATGAACAGAAGAATGAAATCTTGTTATCTTCAGAACTTCCCTTTCTCTGTCTTACATAAAGAGTAATCATAGAGGGGAAACTTATGTGATTACTTTTTGTGCAAGATTGGAAAAAGGAAGTTGTGAAGATAACACAATAGAATTTTTCTAATAGGAATAAATGTGTAATGTAGAACACTTGGTTGTTTGAGTAAAACCTAATACCTAATTAAATAGTGGGTTACTGGGTCTGTCTGTCTGTCTGTCTTTCTTTCTATAATCTTTCTTTCTTTCTTCTTCTTCTTCTTCTTCTTCTTCTTCTTCTTCTTCTTCTTCTTCTTCTTCTTCTTCTTCTTCTTCTTCTTCTTCTTCTTCTTCTTCTTCTCCTCCTCCTCCTCCTCCTCCTCCTCCTCCTCCTCCTCCTCCTCCTCCTCCTCCTCCTCCTCTTCCCTCCTCCCTCCCTCCTTCCTTCCTTCCCTTGTTAGGTCTTGCAAAGGCTTAACATTTCCTGTGGCTGAAAAACCAGTGTTTCTGATGGTGAAAAATTTCCATATATATGTAGCCTAAGTACATTTTTTGCACTGAATTTTTTGTCCCAGATGCCAAAAAAATTAAACAATTGGTGTGTCCTCTTTCCCACCCTTTGCCTCCTTTCCAATTATTTGTCGCCTCCACCTCAGATATCTGTTAACCCTAATTGAGGTGAACTATTTGCAATTTCCTATCAGACTTTCCTACTTAGTAAAAATCTAGTCCTATAGCTCCTCTACAAAGAGAAATTATAAAGCCCAGATTAAGGCTTTCATAATTGTACCAGGAGGGATGGATCTGTGGGAATAGATTGGATACCCTGCTATGCAATACGTTCCACATCAGAGACAATAGCATTCTGGCAAATGAATATAGCTGGTGACTGCAAGCCATGATGTACTGAGTGAAACATTTCAGACTGCATCAGTTGAGTTCCATTTTTATCTGTAACTGTTTTTCTGAACTAAGAATGCCAACCAGTTCAGCCAATTGGAGAATGACTCTTGAGTTGGGCATGGCAATGAATCTCAACCCACTATCTGATTGCTTTGGCACCCCCCTTAGCATCTGGAAAAGTTTCAAATGAAACTTCTGGTCAGTTGGTCTCAGACTGGCTTCCGGAGTAGCAATTTGCTTCCTATCAGTGCTACATAAGGTTGCCTGTGCTTAGTTGCAGCTGAAGAACAACTATACAGTAATATAACTCTGTTTTTCTCTGTTTTAATAGGAAGCCCAATACAATTCCAGAAGAAACTTGATTTTGAAGCGATAGAAAAGCATTTATTTCGTATTTTCTCCTGATGAATATAAGAAAGGTAGAAATACAAAGGAAGAAAAATAGAAACTATGTCTGTGTCAAGATGGGGAATCACCAAATAATATTTTCCATACAATCTATTATCAAAAGACATAACAGTGTAATTGCCTCAATAGTTTCTTTGACAGGAGTCTTCATTAAAAGAGATATGTATATTGGATAATTTCAAATGCATCATTAAATCCATTTAATCAATTTCAATGGAAATTATATCAGATTGCAGACTCTAAGATAATATAATATTATGATATGATATAATATAATAATATAATATAATATAATATAATATAATATAATATAATATAATATAATATAATATAATATAATATAATATAATATAACATAACATAACATAACATAACATAATATAAAAATGTCTTTAATTTTTCTAACTTATATATATTTTACTGCATGGGTAAAGATGCTTTGAACAAATAACATTTCAATAAATCCAGTATGTCCCTAGTAAAAACAATCCATATTTGTTCTTGATTATGTATTGTTATAGCTAATCTATATAACAGAATTAGTTTTTCATTATCTTCTGTTGATTTCATTGAACTCAATAAATAGCTTTGAGAAACTGGTCTATTCCAATTTAGACATGTAGAATTAACTAAAGTATTTATATTTCCTTTCTCATTATATAAACTCACTAAACCTGAAGTAGATGTTAAATGAAATCTAGTCCATTTTCATAATTTCCACTGAAAGATGATTTAAGAAACAAAATATATTTTATACTTCAAGAAACCAGTCTACAAAATGCAATAATTTGCTACAATGTGCATGTGTGGTTAATATGTATACAATAATATGGTTCCTATGGATTTTTACACTAATGGCAGTTGGTGGTCTTAATTTTTAGCTCTTTGAAAAGACCAGATCACTTTTATAAGCAATCATATTTTGAAAGTTCTAGGATAATTCCTTCACTTTGTCTATTTCCATGCTTTTGACTACACTAACAAAAAGTCTGATTTGCAGCAGCAGCTTTGCCAAAAACAAACAAAAATATTTTCATGAAATACCCTAAAAGATTTAGCAAGAACTTATCTATCATAATTTATATTGAGCACATATTCTCTCCAACATGTTTGTATCATTACAATTCAAGAATGATTATTGGGTTAATTTTAACCTATTAATATATATTCATCTGTTGAATTAGTCTCTTGAATAAGTAATTACTTATCTGATATAGTGAAGAAGTTATTTTGAAGTAATTCAGCTGTGCAGTATATCTACTCAAGTTGTCTTGAGTGGCAGACTTTTTTCAGTGACTGCACTCACTTAGTCTTCCAGATCTGGACTGCAAAAATCCGGATGATTGCTAAATAGCAGCAACAAGATACTCTACTCTTTCCTGACACCTAAATGTTATCAGATTGGCAGTCTGCATCAGGTAGCCCTCTTTGATAGCCCATATCTTTAAATGAAAAGGCCAGTTGAACTGTATAGCTTTAAGAAGCCTTATAAGCAGGTTTTCTCTGTTCCCTGAATGCTGATGTTTTATTCTCACCAGTCTGAAAGGATTCCTATTTCATCCTATATATGATGAAAATGTAAACACTGCACAGCACTGCTGACTTTGGGGATTGAAACCTCTTCATACTCTCCATATGATGAGATTATAAGACTAAAATTATGTATAATTCAAATCTTCAACTGTAATCAAACTCACTGGTTTGATCATTATTTCACAATCCATACTGCCTCACAGGTATGTTGCAAAGTGTGTTATAGAAATCAGGAGGGAGGGAGGGAGAGAGCGCGTGAGAAAGAACATGAATAGATTAGCAAATTAAAAAACTTAACGTAAATTTATCAACGTAACTGGTAATTGAGAATAGTTTAAATGTATATCCACGAAGTAAGGGAATTTGCTTGGTAATAATATGGTTAGCCTGGTTTGGACAATCTCCAGTCATTATGGCTTTTAACAATGTAATCATAACTTAATACAGAGAACATATATATTATGTCCACAGTAGCCCTAGCAGCTATATATGGTCCATATAGTAATTGATGAAGTCAGAATTTAATTTAAAAACATATGTTCTTCCTTAGAAATGATGCAGGCTTGTCTATACTAAGATAGTAAAAAAAATTTGGAAAAAAAATTGAAAGCTTCTAGTTTACTGCATTGTGAACATAGTCAAGATCCTAATAATCAACTGAAACTATAATGACTCTAACCCCTAATGTAGACGTAATTGAATTGTGGGACTTACATTTAATCTTATGGGAACATGAAGCTTTTTAAATCAGTATATGGAACAACAAAATAAATAAAGATATGGAAACATCAGGAAAATATTGTAAAATTTGTGGTTTTTCCAAGATAGCAAGTGTCTTTTATATTCTAAGAAGCAAAATCTTTGACATTTTGTTTTGCAAAGAGTAAGTGGCAGCTTATTCTCAAACTGGGTGGCACTGAGTAATGGGCCATGTATATCAAAATACATAATAACAGAAATATAAAATCAGATTAATGCTTTTTGTTATGCTGAACCAAAACCTTCGGCAAATGGGCCACGGCGAGCAGGCTAGGTCAGCGGTGATCCCACTGCCAATCAGTCCACTGCAATATTCACTCTATAAGATGCACAGACATTTCTACCCACTTTTTGGGGGAGGAAGTCTGGAAAATATGGTAATTTCTTATATATTGATTTTCTTTTTCTTTACCATATTATTTTTCCTTTTATAGTTTCTTTACATTTTCTTTCCTGCACTTTCTTTTACCCTTTTCTCATTATTTTTACTCTTTTAGTTTGTTTTATTCTTCTATCTTTATAACTGCAAACTTTAAAAAAATTATTATATTTTAAAAAGTGTAAACATAATTGTGTTGACTGAAGGGAACATTGTTTTATAATGTCAAGTGCATATACCAGAATGAGCAAAATAATAAAATAAAATGCTCCTTTAAGAGAATATAGTGGTGATTATTGTCTAGGAAATGCTAAATTTTGAAGCATTAACAAGTGGGATTTTTTTGCAATTAAAAAAAAATAAAATTAATACAATTGATATATAGGTCAATGAATGTTGCAGCCTGTCATGATTATCCTCTTTCCCCTTTCCCATAAGTGAGAAACTTTTCAAAATTTGACATTGCTACCCAATATAGTATAAGGTTATAACTGATTTCATTAAAGTTTCCTGCTATTGGAATTAGTCAGTCGATCATTTTGGATTTGTTGTTGTTGTTTTCCCACCAAATCCCTCCATATTTCAAGAAACTAACAGCATATCTTCAAATACGCTGAAGGTTATAAAAACTGAAGTCCATGAGTGTGCAGGTGTAATGTGCTTTTTTACAATATCTAGGGCAATAAAGAAGGGAGCCAGAAGAACAAGAGAAAAAACTCTGTTCGATAGAAACTTCATCCAGTAAATAACATATTCTACATTAGCAGTGGAAATGTTCTCGCTTTCTGTTCTGACTTCTTGACACTGTTAATGCATTTATGACCCCTTCAACAGAATGCCTGTATTAGAATGACAATTACTTCTCAACTGTCAGGTCATCATAACATTTATAAGTTGGAAAAACCAAAATAATTATACTTATGTAACAAAGGAGCAAGAAAGAAGGCACGGAGATTAAGGATTTATGTGTCAGAAAATGTATCCAACCAGGCTGATAAAAAAACATGTTAGCACTACAATTTCCAGAATTTTCCCATCAGTATGGTTGTTTTCTATGTTGGTTCTAGGAAAGCAATGTAGAAGTTCTGAGAAAGGGTAAATGGAATCCAACATTTGATAAATGAATCTAACTTCAATGAGAACATTTTGGTATAATCTCCACAAGTTTCCCTGTCATATCTATTAACTATTTTAGATATTATTTTTTCTAATTGAAAAAGCACATACATTAAAGTACCAGCCTAAAATAAAATCTTTATTCCCCTAAGTTCTTCTATTATGCTACCTAAACCCAGAAAATATGTATGTTAAAGGATTCAGCCTTGTGCCTTGTTTGCTCAGATAACAAAAAATAAGTTAAGATTTGTAGAAGAAAATATCTTGGAATGCTCAAGTGAGGAAATTGGACTCAATGTATTCAGGTTAATCTTAAGACCATTCTTGCCTTCAATAGAAAATATTTTGTGAGTGTCTTCAATAAAGAACTTTCAAAAGTTCAGGTATGCCACAAATTGAAATACAGTTCAGAATTGAAGGGGTATATTTACATGTATAAAATTAATTAATTTGTCATGTGTGCCAAGCATCTGGACTTTCATTTTACTTTGTTCTGTTTGGCAAGAGGATCAAACAACATTTTTTGCCCAAATTTGAAAGATTTCTTGCTTTAGTTGAATACCAATGGATATGGGGTCATGCCTAGAAGCAGCATGATTAATAGACTTGGAAATGCATAAAAGTCAAAATAGTGTTTTTTTATTCTGTTTCTACTGCCATTGAGTTATAATTGACATATTATTTGCTCCAGATTTTCTATTATGTTATTCAAATAAGACTCCTCTGATAGCTACAATGATCCCAATGGCTCATAGCATGTTACCCTGCTTAACAATAACATTTTAGGTAAGGTATCAATGGTTTGGGTTTTTTTTGACAAATATAACTACGTTGCTGTTAGTGTTTGTGTGCTATCAACTGATGCACACTACATAAGATTGGTTGTTCCCTAGACTTCTGTTCTCCCTGCCTGGTTGACATGGGCCTTTATTATGGACTGACTGTATTTACACTAATAAATATTTTATGCAAAGTATCCAGCTGTAGTGTATCACCAATGGAAAAATGGAAGCTCCTATAACTATTTCTGAGATTTGGAGATATCTTTTGAAGCATGGTAGAGGAAAGCAGTAGCAACATTACTTGTAAAATTACTTGTAGTTCTTTGGTTGTGCAATGAAGATGATGTATATTCCACAAAATAGTTTGCTGCATGAGAAATGATCAGTGTTGAGAAATGATCAATGATAAATAGGTTTTTGTCACAATCTATTTGGAAATGGTCTACTTTATCTATTTTTCACTTAGTAAAAATTAAAAGAAGTGCACTTTGATTTATATATATAGTAATTATTGAGGTCCTTGGTTTCCAAGATTCATATGTTTTTGCTTGATGGTTTTATTTGGAGATACATACTTTTAGTATCTCCTGTCTTGATATCCTGACTCCAACAAAAATTATTTGAAAGCAGGTACAAGCATTTGTATTAGATTTGAAGACATGTGTTTGTTTGACAATAATTGGACATTGCAGAGCATTAGCATTCACACCTTCTCACTTTCAAGAACATTATGAAGTATGTCAATTACAATATCTGTCTTGAGTCAATTTGGGATTGAAGACAAAAACAAATATAAACATTTGTTCTGTTTTAATTAGAAATGGCTGCAATTATATGACATTTTCCCTCCACAAAGACTATCACAGCTTCAATGTGATGTAGAACTGCCATAACTGCATTGATCAACTTTATCATTCTTGCCCAAACCACTTTTTAGTGATTCTCAATATTTATATTTATGGAATCTTTTTATTTGCATTCTTGCAATTTCATATATTCTTTTTTAAATCTTTATTAATTCTTTTGTCTTAATTTCCTTATCAGTAATGTTGTCTTTTGAAACTGTACAGTTTTTCTGAGACCCATGGATATGATGTCAAAAACTGTTTTTCTATATTTCAGGTTGTTATATACTGTGTTATAGTAACATATTTCTCTTTTAGGTGTACTTAATTTTCTAAAGTCACTATATCAAATTAAGATGTCATTTTCTGCTTAACGATATATCCTAATATTATGAACTTACGTGTTGATCAAAAAAGTTTTAATGCTGTCTCCTTCCCTTTTTAAATTTTTTTGTCACTTTTTTTCCTTTTCTGTAAAGTTTTATCTTGCTATCAGTTTTAAATAGTCCTGTAAAATGTTTCCTCTGTTTTTTAAGATCATGCAACAAAACATTTTTTGGATAGAGGTATATCCATGAAATAAATATTTTAATTGTATTTTTTATTTTGCCTTATATTTAATATATGGATTATAAATCTTAATAAGATGTATATATTTGCATATGTTGAAAAAGTTCAATATTTGGAATGAAATCAATAAAGTCAGTGTAACATTTGGAGCTTTAAAATTTTAGGTTAGATTTTTAAAACTATTTTCATGAGATTATCCTGAAGGAAATAGTAGAAATCTCAGTCCCTTTTATTTAACAAATTTGTTGTCTATAAACCTTCATCCTAATATTTATTCATATTAATTCCTCAATTTGTTTCAGTCTGATGTCTGAGATCCTTGTTTTGTTAGCTGTTGAAAAACCTCATAAGATCTGTAAGAGATCGTTTTTGGTTGACGGATGCACCACATTCATTAACTACAGACTGATTTAACATTTGAAAAGAATGCATGTTATATATTAAAAATATAGTCATAAGAAGTGGCCTTCTTCATGAAACAACAATGGGACTGAGTGAGATTTTAAAAATCTAATGTGAAAAAATTCTATCAGCATTCAAAAATTTAGTTGCACAGCTATTGTTTTGACCTTTGCTCTCAACCCCATCCCAAGTGATTATTCTAATGGACTAAGTTAATTATTCACATGTTTTAATAGTTCCCTTCAGTGATGGGTGAGGGGACTCAGTGGGAAAAAATTGCTATTAAATATATTCTCAAGACACAGTAGGATTAAAGTACAGTACACTTGTTTCTGCTTACCAAAAGAAATAATATTTATTTTTACTTTTTTTTTTAAAGAAAACTTCTAATGTCTAACTTTTTTAATTTTTGCCACAACACCAGCTGGCTTATAATTAACTGCTTGGCATCATCAATATCTCGTCAAAGTTAATGAGTTTTTTTTACATAATTTTAACTGCTCTGAAGAGGTTATGGAATTAAAAAGAGAAAAAATTATGTATTCACAACCCCCCTCCCAAGAAATACTAGATTTTTGAATAGAAGTGATTTTTTAAAACCCCAAAACTTTAGCATAGAAAACAAAATTTTAATTTTGCATATCACTTTGCAACTAAGTTATCTAAAATATCAAATAGGGCAGCATTGGTAATATGCTTAGCTCACCTGCTACTGAGTCTAGAGCATTTGATACTAATAAATTTTAAGTAATTATTTTAATAACAGTATGGTAATGGAAACTACTAGCAGTTTATAACTTTGCTGAACATCTCAGAAACTTTGTGGACAATAAAGCACAAGGAAGTACATATCAAAGTTATTTAGAAATGTGACACAGTAAAATTATTTAAGGTTCTGAGAAGCAACTGCATGCAACCTTCTTATGTTAAATTCTCTGTTGGGTTTCATTTGAAATGTTAGATCCATCAGTAAATGTACTGTATTTAGACTATCTTACGCATTTCCATTGAAAATGGTAGCACTCTTGGTGGCTTTAAGGTAATAATCCATAATAAGCCTTAAGCTATTACATGAAGTGAATATATCTATATTCATCTTTCTTTTAATATAGCACTTATTTCATAAGCCTGGAAATTTGGGGACTTTTAGTTTAAACCCATAGAAAGGTCTAGATGGGGTAGACTTGTATATATAATATTGGAATACTTAACATGTACTCAGAATGGCAATTATGCCCTTTTAGCATTCACAGATTTAGTAACGTTGTAACATTGTTAAAGATCTTACAATGCTGAAAAGATAAGTTGTCATTTATGGAACAAAACATCACCCTATTTTTTTTTATTTCCAAGGATACATCTGACCTTCAGGTGGCCATTTACGTTTTCTTACAAAAATAAAATAATTGATGGTGGCAAATCACTACTATTCAGTATTAAATGTACTAAAACATGGCTGTTCACTGAAACAGCAATAATGAAACTAAAGCTTAAATATTTTGGACAAATAATGCAAAGGCAAGAGTCCTAGGAGAAGACCTGAAACTTGGAAAATCAAAGCAAATTATATTTAAAAAGTCTGGCAGAAGACAAGATACTTCTATGAATGATGAACACATCATTTGAAAAGAACTGAAAGAAGTGCTTACTGATACATTCTTCATGAAATGATGTTTATTGGGTCATGAAGAGTCAGAAATGACTAAGCAACTGAACAACAGTAAAACATTGTAGAGCCTGAGGGTGCAAAATCACGAAGAAAAGACTACACATTCCTGCTTCTCATCTGTAAAAGAAAAGGGATGTTGTATTCTTAATTAATTTGTTGCATCTGGGACTTGGAACTGTTGGTGGGGCAAGTATAAAATTGATAACTGCATTTGAAGATTACATTCACCTTTTTACTCAGCTGTAATTTTCCAATGGTTTCAGGGTAAATTCAGAATATTTATGTCAACCTGAAGTTGGCCAAACTGTAGCCATTTTCTTTTGTAGCTTTTCTCTAGGGAGTTTTTTTTCTCACAGCTTCAGGGCTGACATAGCCTGGAGTGAAGGGGCCAGGGAATGGGGTGTAGAGATAGCTGGGGCATTGTAGCCAAAATAAAATTCTTTCTCCTGAGAATCAGGAACATTGGTGCAAATGCTTGAGAGGAGAAGATTGAGGTCACCTAACAACTGGATTATGTGCTGATTGGACCATGTGATGGGTGACTCTGCAGGGAAGTGATAAACTTTTACTTTTAATTGGGTGTAAAACTGGCAGGAACCTAGAGCCGGGTTTCCACCAAGAATATGCCAATTTGATATGTCTCAATAAAATGTTCTTTGAGGAATATGCCTACCTTGGTTCTTATTGTGAGGGACGTATTACTTGGAACCTTGACAATGTCATTTGTTCCTAATACCAGAAGCATTTGAGCACTGCTATGGTAGAACATAATTTGATACTCTTCAATTCATGGGCTGCATACAGCCCCTACTACATCATTTTTATATTTCTTGAAATACTTAAACTCTTCAAATTGAGTGACAAAACACTACTAAACATTACTATTGAAAGCATTATTTTTAGGAAAATGAAAATATGTATATTATCTTTCTGCTAGGTTTCAAAAAGCCTTCACATCACTCTTTTCATCTATTCCCAGCTGATGTTACCATGTTATTACCATGTCCACTATGATCCTTGGAAAACCAGAAACAAACAAACAATCAAATATCCCCATGCAAAATGATGGGAAATAACCAAAAGTAGTGATCTAGACATCTATGGCCTTTCCTGAAACTTTCATGTGAAAATCAGAGAAAAAGTTCTGTCTAGAGTCCAAGACAGAACCAAACCAACCCAAAACATTTTGCTGTCTTATTGATTCAAGTAAAGATCAAATGTATCTTTACTTGGTATTATTCCATATATAGAACTCAACTAGACTGTGCAGTTTAAATCTTTCCCAAATATAGTGAATGAATAGTGTCTTCTATGCCTCTTAGAGCAGGTGGCTGGCTTAGAGATGCAAATCGCTCTGTGAGCATAGGCATATCATTCAATAAAAAAGGCAGAGGCTATCCCATGGGAATTCAGTCTGTCACGAGTAGCACATTTCTCACTTGATAGGGCCAGTCTTGGTATGACAGTATCTGGGCCCCATATATTTCCTTCTGTCCTCTTTTTAGCTTCATAGAGGAAAAAAGGCAGACAAAAAACCAATTTTCACATAATATCTCTTTTGTAGAGAACAGTTATCTATTTGTTTTTCTTTTTGCAGCATCTGCTTTTACCAAGCTGTTATTATTGTTGCTGCATAGGTTTGGTTCCAATTGGTTGTTTTCTATGTGCAAACAGTTGAGATAAATGTGGTCTCAGAGAAACCACTTTCTTTTCTAATTGGTTGCTCTTGAAAGTAAATGCAAACACGGGCCAGCTCAGTATAAACTGAGATCAATAGATGTAGCAACTTGAGGTAATTATTATTGATAATAGATGTCTTCTATTTTGACATGAAAGACTAGTATTGCCATCACAATATTTAACAAAAATCTTGGTAGCATGCTCTATAAGCTTTCACTGCCAGATTACATCATGAAGTTACATACATTTTTGAAATAACATTTGCTTTGTAATTAGACCACACTGAAAAATATGTGTAATTGACTGTGTCTATCTAATATATTAACAGTATAATGTATAGGTGCCAATGTACTCTAAAGTATACAGGGTTTATATATAACCCTGTATATAGATCTGTATATAGATCAGGTAGTGAAGAACAAATAATAATTTATAGAACAATAAATGCAGATGATGCAGATGGCCTAAAATTCAAACAAATAACCAGGTGTGAAGTAGTAATTCTAATTTTTAATTTTCTAAATAAATGCATCTTGGTTGTGCTCAAAAGGAAAATTAGACCTGGAAAGGGAAAAAAAAAAACTTGTGAGGAGTGGTTGAAGGCTCTGGATGTGTTTATTTTGGAGGAGAGAAAATTACACAGGAACACAATAGATGTTTTTAACTTCCTGAAAGGTCATCATTTATATCATATACTATATACTATATATATATACATATATATCATATACTATATATCATATACTTGAATAAAGCTCATCAGTCTGGAACCCTATCATGTATCTGATATTAACACAATTGAAAAAGTCCTGAGATATTTCACAAGAAGAATTCTCTGCTCTTCTACTCATTGCAGAATACCTTATGCCACCAGACTTGAAACTCTAGACCTAGAAAACTAGAACTATGCTGCCTCTGGTCTGATCTAAATATAGTATGTAAAATCATACATTGCAATGTCCTACCTGCAAATGAATACTTCTGTTTTAATCATAACAATACAAAAGCACACAATAGATACAAACTCAAGGTAAACCACATCAAACTTGACTGTAGAAAATACGACTTCAGCAACAGAGTGGTCAATGTTTGGAATACTCTACCTGACTCTGTGGTTTCTTCCCCAAACCCCAAAAACTTTAACCTTAGACTGTCTACTATTGACCTCACCTCTTTCCTAAGAGGTCTCTAGGGGGCATGCATAAGTGCACCAATGTGCCTACTGTCCCTGTCCTATTGTTTTTTGTTTTTCTTATAAGTATCTATCTCATATATTCAAAACTATATTTATTCTTATACCTGTATCTTGTATGCAATTGACAAATCAAATAAATATTAAAATAAATACTAAATCATGTATAAAATGGAGAAAATCTATTCCAAGAGATAGGAGAAGAAACCAAAGTAAGCAGATTTTGGTTGGGCATCAGGGAAAGCTTCCTAACAGTATGAATACCATAAAATAGCAGCTGAACAACAGCAATAACAATCATTGTGTGGAAACCATCTAAGAAAGATGGTCACATAAATAGTTCAGCCCCAAGCCATGAAAGGCTTAAATGTAACTACCGTTCCTTGAATTGTACTCTGAAGCATATTAGTAGCCAAGAAAGAGTCACATGTTCTAAACAACAGGCACCCATAACTGCTTGCATTGCTGCATTTTGCATCAGCAGAAGGCCCTGGATACCATTCAAGAGCATCCCTATGTAGAGTATGTTGCAGTAATCTAATCAGGAGGTGAGTAAAGCGTGAATGATTATGAGCAGTTTTAGGAGTAGATTGCACAGGGCAAGATTTTGGATGATATGACAATTTAGCCTAGAAAGACAGAAGAGAAGATTGATATAATCTTTTTGACATAAATTGGTATGTTTTCAGATACCATAGAAATACTAAAACTAAACTTGATGTAATAGTCAATAATAATAGAACTTTCAAAGCCTGACAGCATTTCTCTTTCCTTTCCACTTATATTAGACACAGACAAGCCAGGGCAATCTTACTTTACTTATTTACTTATTTAACTTATAATATATGCCACTAATCTTGTCTAGAAATTACTCTAGGCAGCTTACATTCATTAAAAACCAAGAAAAAGATGCATATGGCGGGAAGGCAGAGGTGGGATCTTAACTTAGTCCATTAATCACTTCCAGAATGATGCAACCTTTTTGGGCCCCAGGCCAGTTGACAGTCAGGTCATCAGACCCTTTCAGAAGGTGAAAAAAGTGCGTGCGTATCTCATGTTGGGGTGGGCACAACAAATCTTGAATTTCTTTCTCATGGTTCTTATTTTTCTGAGCTACAGTCATTTCTTCCCACTGGCAGCTGCATACTTTCTTCAAAGCAATCTCCATAATCCTTTACACTGAATGACTAAATGAAATGGAAAGACGCAAGTTCAATATCTTCTTAATGGTAAATGAATGCTTTGTAGCATACAACTCCCAACATTTTGAGAGGGCTCTGTCAGTATATTCTCAAACATGTAAATGGATCCTTTGATCCAAACAGATTGGGAACTGCAAGCCCAGTCATACTTGCATTAGAAACTTCTATTTTAGAAAGATCTAGATTTCATGAAGTGGATATATCTGAATCAAATCAGATACTAGTAATTTCCATAAGTGTAAAAATCAGGTCATCACTGTATCCATCACTCAATGTGTTGTGGAAGCTCAGCTGTATGCTTTGATCACAGCTCATAGGAGCATGAAGGAAAAGCATACACTGTCTGCAGTTGATATATGGTCATGCTTATATTTCTGAAGAGAGAATTAAAAAAAACTTTATGGGTGTTTGCTTGAATTAACTTCATTATATTTACATCTTTTATGTTATGATTTTTTATTCTTAATGAATGTACCTTTTCTTTATGTATATTGAGAGTATTTACACCAAGACAAATTCCTTGTGTGTCCAGTCACACTTGGCCAATAAAGTATTCTATTCTGTTCTATTTATAATATTAGAAAAAGTCTGGTGCATTGCAAAATGTAGGGTATTTTTAAATAATGCAAATGTTAATCAAGGGGCAAGGGAAATCAATATGAGAATCATTGATTAACTGGAAATCTTTACAATAATCTTCTTCATTGGCACAATAATAAAGGCAGTATCCAGATATTATCTGGGAAAAATAATGAATCTCTACTCTGTGATGCTTGTTGCGTACCATTTTTTCCTCTGGATATTAGGATTAGCAGCAATATTGATACCTCTCTTTACCACAAAAAGAGAGAGAAATTCATAAAGAAACAAGAAAGGATGCCAACCCAGAGCTATTGTATTTCAAATCACTGGAGAGAAGACTCTGACATGCAGAAATTCCAAACAAAGCAGTAAGGAAAGCTTTATTTGCTGACTTTCTGCTTTTTAGTTATCATCCAGGGCAATTATATGAGCTTCTCCTTTCTTCCCCTTTCTACCTTATCTCACTGTAATTTTTCTGTGCTATTTGTCATCCATTAAAGTCAATGGTTCCAAAAAACAAGAAGAGCCAAAACAGTGCAATAAATCTTGACACTATTGTACATTTTAATTGATTAGTTCTACTGTCTTAAATGAAAAGAATAAATCAATCTGACCATTTCAAATATTATTCCATACTTTACTTACCTCTGGCACTCAGTATCATATGACTGGAAACAAATGCTCTTTCCTGGTTTCATATTGCTTGTCTATGTTCTACCTGAGGTTTCATAACATTTATGTTCCTGTATTTTATCATTTATACAGTAATTCTCCTGAACTAGTTCATAATAGTCTGTGATGACATCAAATTACAACCTATGCATCAAGGCTTTGATGTGCAATGAATTTAGTACTTAATACTTCTAACATGACACTGATGCTCATATGTAGTTTGCATTGTTTGTGTGACAGTAAAGGTGTCTATTGCCTTCTCATGAGGACCCCTGCTATGTAGATGTGAAGATCAGGAGTTAAAGGCAATATTAAATGCCCTAAAACAATGAAACGCCTGCAATTAAAAATTGTTTTTCTAAAAGGATATAAATTAATTGTTTCAGCAAGGGCAATTATCTTTTTGTTGATGAAATCTATTTTTTTTCTGTTCTCCTACTGCTTCTCCTTGACATAGTTTAATATCTATTAAACATTTTCTATGGCAGAAAGCCACAAATAATAATTCACTTGTTTCTATGACTAAATAACAATAACAGAGCTGGAAAGGGCCTTGGAGATCTTCTAGTCCAACTCCCTGCTCAGGCAGGAAATCCATTTCAAACAAATGGCTGGAAGCTCTTCTTAAAAGCCTCCCATGATGGACCATCCACAATTTCGGGAGGCAAGTTATTCCACTCATTAATTGTTCTAATGGTCAGAAAAATTATCCTTAGTTCTAGATTGCTTCTCTCTTTGATTAGTCTCCATCCATTGCTTCTTGTCCTGCCCTCAGGTTCTTTGGAGAATAACTTTATTCCCTTTTCTTTGTGGCAACCCCTTAAATATTGCAACACTGCTGTCATGTCAACACTAATCATTATTTTCATTAAACTAGACATACTCAATTCCAGCAAACTTTTTTATATGTTTTAACCTCCACTACTCTATCATCTTTGTTGCTTTTCCTTGTACGCTTTCTAGACCAGGGGTGTCACACTCACATTGTCATGGTGGTGTCACGTGACACATCACAACTTTTTTCCCCTCACTAATCCAGGCATGGGCAGTGCATGATGCATCCAGCCCATTGGTTGGGAGTTTGACAGCCCTGTTCTAGAGTTTCAACATCTCTTTTACATTATAACAACCAAAACTGGAGCAGTATTCCAAGTATGGTCTTACCAAGGCATTATAGAGTGGTATTAATATTTCATGTGATCTTGATTCTATCCCTCCATTAATGCAGCCTTGGACTGTGTTGGCTTTTTTGGCAGCTGCAGCACACTGCTGGCTGGTATTTAATTGATTATCCACTAGGATGCCAAGATCCCTCTCACTATTGAGCCTGGTACCATCTATACCAGTGGTTCCCAAACTTTTCAGTCCACCGCCCCCTTTGGTGCTACAAATTCATCTTTGGTG
Organism: Hydrophis major; assembly: GCA_033807585.1. Taxonomy (NCBI): domain Eukaryota; kingdom Metazoa; phylum Chordata; class Lepidosauria; order Squamata; family Elapidae; genus Hydrophis; species Hydrophis major. The sequence goes on from CM066343.1 coordinate 134,807,302, forward strand.
CCCCCCACCCAGGGATGGGATTCAAATTTCTGTGGGTGTGGCCTAATTTGAAGGTGTGGCTTGCTGGTCACGTGACTGGGTGGGCATGGCTTGGTCATGTGACTGGGTGGGTGTGGCTTCCTAGTCACGTGACTGACTGGCGTGGCTTGCTGGCAGGGCGTGGCTTGCTGGTCACATGACCGGGTAAGTGTGGTTTGATGGTCATTTGACTGGATGGGCATGGCCAGGTGACTAGCAAACTAAATACAAGTGGTCATCACTTAATGGCTGGTTGTTTAGTAAGTCTTCTAATTTATGACTGGCCTCCCCAGAGCTACTTGACCGGTTTTTGAAATTTTGACAGCCATGCACGCACATACACAAACACTCCCTTCTAACCCTGCTGGAGCAGGTCATTGGACTAGAATCGACAAAGCATCTTTGATTAGATTCTAGTAGTGAATAGAATCTAATCAGAGATGCTTTGCTGATTCTTGTTGATTTGTTTTATTTGTACTTCTTTATTTTATGTTGCTGAATTGCATTGACATGTGTGTCCCTTCTTGTGCACAATCCAGAAGCTTTTGTGATTCTTTGCAGCAAAAATGTTTCAATGTGGAAAAGGGTCTAAACTAGGCCTCATTTCAATCTGATGCATCAGCTCTCCCTCTCTCCCCCTCCCTCCCTCCCAGACTGATTTTGCTCTACTTTCCCGATGTGCCTGCAGGCCCGGCGCTTTGAACATGGATGGAAGGATAGAGAGAGAGACAGGTAGGTAGGTAGGTAGGTAGATAGATAGATAGATAGATAGATAGATAGATAGATAGATAGATAGATAGATAGATTGATAGATAAATAGGTAAGCAGGCAGGCAGGCAGGAGGACAGACAGACAGACCTTTTGGATGGATGGATGGATGGATGGATAGGTAGGTAGGTAGATATAGATAGGTAGGTAGGTAGATAATTAGACAAACAGCAACAGTGGCAGCACTTTGGGAAAGTAGAGCAAAGCCAGATGGGAATTGAAGTCTACACAAATTGCCAAGGTTGAGAAACACGGGCTGAATATATCAACACAGCCATTCTGGTTTAGAGTTTAGCATGCTGTTTGATTCTGGCTTAGTCAATAAACCATGGCTAAAATCTTCCTGCTCCTTAATGCAGCTGCCTCTCTGCCCCTTCTCCAGCCCCCTGCCCTAGTTCTTTCTTTGGCATCCAATTTTGCAATCCAACTTCCCCAGGGCAGCGATGCAGTCGACTTGACCCTCTTTGCTTCAACCCAAGGTCCACTTCCATCGGGCCAAGCAAGGGGAGGTGCTCTGCACACGCTCAGAGACTCCCAACTTCAGGGAAGGTCTCTGACCATTTTACGCTCCGCCTGGGTGGAGGAAGGTGTGCGGAAGCAGCCCAGACCAGCGGAGCAAACGATCGCTTGGAAAGTAAGCAAATAAGCAAGCAAGCCCAGAGCTCAGTCAGAATAACCGGGCTGCAGAGGGGGGCTAGGTTCTAGGTCTGGGCCAGCCACGTACAGCCGAACCAAACTGAGCCATATGTCTTGGAGAGCTCCAGCTGCAGCCACCCACATCCTGTGCACAAGCTGGCTGGCTGGAGAGGTGGAGGCTGGGTGGGTGCTACACACTCCCTTGTTCCTAACGCTGGACCCCACCCGCCCCTTCCATTATGCACCTTGGGAGGGTTTTGATTTTGGACCTTCTGGCATGCTTCCACCAGAGAGGGCAGCCTGCAAGCTAAGGCGCCCTCTTTACACCCCCTCCCTCCTCCCCCCAGGCTTGGCAAGGTTCCACATTAGAGGCACCGGCTACGGAGCGGTGCAGCAGTCAAACGGGTAAGCCTGTGGGGCCAGTGCCTCAGATGCCCCCCTGCCACCTCTTAGCACTCCCTGCTTGTCCCTTGCCTTTTAGAGCCTGCCAAGGCATCCCACTTCCCCCCCTCAGGGAACCCACTTGGCGAACCACTGACCTATACTATACCTGTGCATTTTGTTTTTCTTGCCTAAATGTAGAACATTCATTCCCCCCATTTCATTTCATTTTGTTAGATAAGGCCCAATGTTCAAGTCTGTCAAGATCTTTTTGTATCTTAAGCCTACTTCTGGAGTGTTGGCTATTCCTGCCATCTTCATGTCATTGTCAGATTTAATGAGTTCTCATTCTATCCCTCATCTAAATAATTGATGAAAACATTGAAGAGTACTGTGCCTAAACAGAGCACTGGAGTACCACACTGAATATTTCTCTCCAGGTAGATGCAGTTCCATTGAAGACTACATCTACATATTTTGCACAGCATGTGTCAGGATTCTGGCAATTACTCCAATTAAATCATGAGCTTCGAGCCACACTCCCAAAACTTGAAAGGATTTATTAGAAGTTAACATGCTGGCATTAGCCTGGGTGGAGCAGACTTTGAGATACATAATTCACTGTCACCCTTGATCCTGCTTTCCTCCCCACCCATCTGGGTGTATCATCCAACGAAACATATCCATAGCCAAGAGTTATCAATCATGCTCTCCAGTTAGATTTTTGTGTGGCAGAAGCTTCATTCATCTAATTAGTCTCTGAAGAAAATATGAATGGAATGTACTTTTGATTCCACACTGCTGCCTGCTCTTTGAAACTCCCCCTTCTTTCTGATGACAACTATAAAACATGTATACAAAATGTTTTATGGGTTGACATTCAGTTCCCCTCACTTCTTGAAGATGACCTGTACAACACACACAAAAACCAAATTAATTGCAGATATGGAAGCTTATGCTCACGAACCCCCACCTTCTGGCTTGGTTGGATTTTCTGCAGGGAACCTTGCTACAAGGCAATCAGCTTGGACGTTCCTACTCTTTACCCATAATGCCTCTGATAACGGGTAGCCTTTCCACTTGATTAAATATTGGAGTTGTCTCCTGTGCCACCTCAAATCAAAGATTCACTGCACTTCATAATGGGTTTGGCCTCCTATACCACAGGATCTGGGGGCTCATGAGGTAGGGGCCTCAGTGTTGATCTGACCATGGATATTAATAGGCTACTATGGAATACTGGGTGTATTTTTCCTAACAATCGAGGCAACTTCAATTGCACTGTGACTGGGTTGATGATCTTTACTATGGGGAATGGTCCCATGAACTTTGGCCCCAATTTTTTGCTAGGGAGTCTTAACCTCAGATATTTGGTGAAGAGATAGACCTTCTCCCCCAACTGGAATGGTCATTGCGGGCTTGGTGTTTGTCTGCCTGTCTCTTATAGGTCTTTGCCACTTTTGCCAGTGCTTTTTTGACATTCACCCAAGTTGCTTTCAAGTGTTGACATCCAATCGGCCAGACTGACTGAGGAGAGGGGGATCCTTTGGATACTCAGGCACTGGGATGAAGTCCATGCCACTCACTACCTTGAAGGGGATTAGTCCCATGGTACTGTGAACAGCATTATTATATGCGACCTCCGTGAATGGCAGGAGGTCCACCCAATTTGACTGCTGATAATTCATGTAGCACCTCAGATATTGCTCTACCATGGCATTAGATCTCTCTGCTCCCCTGTTAGGAATGTAAGTCACCTAACAGTTATTTGGGTTGGAAAGATATAAACTAGGATAGACATTTTAATACTGTATCTTTAAGAAAATGCTAAAATTGTAATTGGGTGTGGTTCCACAAATGGCCATAAGATGGAGCCAGAAACCTGGGTTCTTTAGTCTCAGTGAACTTCTGTTCCTTTCTGTTGGAGAGAGTTGCCCTTTCTCTTAATGTCTGTTATTGATCGTTGATGTAAGTCTGTTACTGAACTGTTTTTGATACTGGACTTTGATATTTGGATTATCCCTGAACGGAATACTGACTGCTTTAGCTGTGAATGACTTGGACTGCTTATCTTGAACTTTGCTTAAACATTTATTGGAAGTAAAAACCTACATTAACTGTACAGTGTATCTGTGTGCTGTGTGTGTGTTATTCTTCATTTCTCTCACTACGTCTCCCTGTATGCACTCATTCTCCTAATGGGGAATTACCTCAACACCCCCCCATTGGTGCTTAGATGAAAAGCTGAGCTAAGAACCTGGAATGACCCAATAGACCACAGGAACTTCTCCAAAATTTGGCCATGAATTGGACCCCTCTGTCTGAGATAATTCTCTGTGCAGGTGGTAAATGTGCTTCAGAAAAAGCTTAGCTAACTGGTGTGCTGAGGGTTGTCTGCTGCAAGGTATGAAACCTTATTTTCCTGTTTGGAAAATAAGTCTATTACAGTCCAGATCAGCATGTTTCCTCGACTTTTTGGCAACTCCACTATGTCCGTGTGTGTGTGTGTTCCTGGTCATTTTTTCATTGCTGCACAGATGGTGCAACTTTTCACATAACTGTCCACATCTTTATGCCAGGCCACCAGAATTGCCTCCGGCACCAAATGTAAAGTCTTTAAGAAACCAGAGTGGTCTGCCAGTTTGGTGTTGTGGGTCCTCTGAAGAACTAGGGTGCAACGTAGAGTTTTGTCCCCTTCCATGCCAGGTTATCTCTTTTTTTCAGGGTGTGTTCATTGTCCCGGAACCAGGGATTTGCTAGCAGTTTGGTTTTGAGTTTCATAGTTAGGTCATCTGTGGGTTGGTGTTGCTGATCATGGCGTTGTCATCTTGTGGTTACTTGGGCAGCTATTTGGGTACGGGGGATGATAGTGATTACGACCTCCTCCCTTTCACATTTGTACTGAGGCATGCGGGAGAGGGCATCAGCCAAAAAGTTCTTCCCCCTGGGATGTGTTTTAGCACAAAGTCGAATCGGTTGAAGTATTGAGACTTGTTTGAGTGATAGTTTTCATGGGATCTTAAGGGCTTCCAGATTTTTATGGTTGGTCCAGACTTTGAATGTTTTCTGCCCCCCTTCCAGCAGGTCACACCAGGTTTGCAGTGCCCATCTCACTATGAAAGCCTCTTTTTCTCATGCAGTCCATCGTTTCTCTGTGTCCGTGAGCTTGCAGGAGGTGTAGGTGAAGGGGTTTAGGCTTCCTTCATTGTTTCTTTGGAGTAACACTGCTCCCACTGCCACATCATTGGTGTCTGCTGGTGTCATCACAAAGGGTTGTTTGAGGTCAGGATGCTTCAGTACTAGTTCTTTTGCAAACAGTTCATTCAGTGTTTCAAATACTTTTTGGCAGGTTAAGTGCCACTGTAGGGGCTGTCCTGGACAGGGTTTTGTTCCTGGACTCCCTGTCTTTAGGAGGTCCATCTTGGGTTTGGCAATGCTTGTGAAGGAGGGGATGAATTGTCAGTAGAAGTTTGTGAACCCAAAGAAATTTTGTAGCTGTCTGGGGGTACGAGAGGGCTGCCAGCCCAGAACAGCTTATACTTTGGCTGGGTCCATCTATATGCCCTCATTGAAGACTCAGTAGCCTAGGAAGTCCAACTGTGCATGGTAGCACCTTGTTTATTAAATGCATGAACCCGTGTAGTCTGAAAAGCATGACCTTGAATTGGAAGCTCCCTAGGGGGAAGTTGAATGCTATTTTCCATTCATTTCCCTTCCTGATGTGGACTCGATGGTATGCTTCTCTGAGATCTAATTTGGTAAAAGACCTTCCCTTTGGCCAGATGGGATAGCATGTCCTTCATGAGCAGAAGGGGGTATAGATTGTGTATGTACAGTCCATTGATCACTCTAAAGTCCACACATAATCTCATAGTTCCATCTTTTTTTTCTTTGAATAGGACTGGGGCTGCAACCTGTGGTTTGGCTGGCTCAATGAACCCTCTTGCTAAGTTTTTGTCTATATATTTGTGCATTTCTTGCATTTCCCAGGGGGTCATGGTGTACATTTTGAGTTTTGGTAGTTTTGCCCCAGGAATTATTTCTATGGTGCAATCTGTCTCATGGTTGGAAGGTAGGATGTTGCACTCAGTCTTTCTGAATACTTCAGCAAGGTTTGATATTCTCTTGGGATGTGTCTGACCTCTGGGGTTTTGTCAGAGGTGGCTGCCAGTTGTTCTGTTGAATCCTCTGGAAGGGTTCCCTGTGTGGGTGGTTCTTCTATCTGATGGTAAGAAAAGGGTTGGGGTCCCATCGCTATCCTCAGTCTGTGGCTACCTCCTTTCCACCAGATGGTCATGTCCCACTTGTCTAGACAGGAAAGTCCCAGTATGACTGCATCTGTCATTTTGGAAGCCACTACAAATCCAATCATTTCCCAGCAATCTGCTAGTCTCACTGGTTTGGTTAAATGAGTGGCATAAGCTCCTCCCAACAGGTAGCCATCTACTTGTTCAAACCAGATTGGGTGGGTCATGTTAGGAATGGCTAGTCACCTAATAGTTGGGTTGGAAATATATAAACTAGGATAGACATTTAATACTTCTCTTTAAGGAAATGGTAAAATTGTAATTGGGTGTGGTTCTTCAAATGGCCATAAGATGGAGCCAGAAACCTGGTTTCCCAGAGAGTTTTGCTATTTGCTAGTTGGTCGATGTTCTGATGTTCACTGTTTTTGTTTTTTGCATTTTCCCCTATTGACTCTTGCTGATTGTCGTTATTCTTGGATTGATGTGTCCATTACTGAACTATTTTTGATACTGGACTTTGTTATTGGATTATCCCTGGACTGAAAACTGACTGCTATAACCGTGTATGACTTGGACTGTTTGTTGGACTTTGCTTAACCGTTGATTGGAAGTAAAAATCTACATTTTACTATACAGTGTATCTGTGTGCTGGCTGTGTGTTATTCTTCACCACTCTCACTATGTCTCCCTGTGTGGGCTCATTCTCCTAATGGGGAATTACGTCACAAGGTGAGCTTTTTTGCTCTGACCCTCAGTTTCAGGACCATGGTTAGTTTGATCAGGCATCTAGTGCAGCCTGAATCTATTATGACTTGGAAGATCCCTTGAATTCCTGTTTTTGGGACTGTGAGCCATATTGGGAAGATGAAAGGGGGAACTGGTCCATTCACCACTGTAGTCCACTGTGTGCGCTCATTCTCCTAACGGGTAATTACCTCAACCATGGTTATGAGCCCAGGCCATACCAGGCTCAGATAACTGAGAGTTAGTGTGAATACACAGTACCATATACAGAGAGCTGTTTACTGTTTAATTGTGGGTTAGTGTCCTGGTAAAGATGGCACAAGACCCTTCAACAAGTCTATCACTGATAACTCGGTTGAATGGAAGAAACTATGTTTCCTGGTCTATGAAGTGCAGTCTACTTCTGTGTAGAGAAGGATTATGGAATGCAGTTCAGAATCCACTGGATGTAAATGCTTGGGATCCAGATGATGAGGACGATGCCAAGAAGTTAGCTGATTTTAAATAAAACAACGAACAAGCTCTTTGTATAATTAGACTAAGACTGAGTGACCAGCAGCTAGTCCATATTTGTGGAGAAGAGTCTGCCGCTAAGTGTTGGGAGAATTTGAAGAGGATTTATGACAGCGTAGGTGCACACATCTGTTTAGAGCACGTCTTCTGAAAGGTGGAGATATGTTAGCTCATTTGAACTTTATGAAAAGAACTTTTCAAGAGCTACATGAAAAGGAACTGATATTTTCAGAGCTGCATCAGGTTTACATCATTCTTTCCTCATTGGATGAAAGTTATGATGATTATGTATCTTCACTGGAAGTCCTGCCCAGGGATAAACTGACATTGACTGACATAATCGGAAGGTTATTAGAAGAAGCAAGAAGATGGCTGGATAGGAACCAACTATGAAAGGAACAACCACAAGAAGAGGATTTATCTTCAACTGCCCATACTGTTAGGAAATGTTTTTCTTATGGGGCTAGGGGACATATAGCTAGATTCTGTAAGGAAGACGACAGAATACTGGTAATCACCAGAAGGACAAGAAGAATGTTAATTTAGCTATGTCTATCAATTCAATTGTAAACCATGATTTGTGGGTTGTTGATAGTGGAGCATTGTAATGCATTACTAAAGATAAAGAGAGGTTTGTAAAGATGTCCATGAGTAAGCAACATGTATCATTGGCAAATGGGTGGAAGATGAAAGCATCTGGTGAAGGTACTGCATATTGTTCATGTGTAAATGAGCATTTAACTATGTTATATGTACCTAACTGAAATTTAATTTGTTATCAGTAAGGGCTTTAGTTAATATTGGTTATGTAGTAACCTTTAGGGGAAATAACTGTATAGTAGAGAAAGAGGGTAAAAGTGTTACTGCTAATTTAGTGAATGATTTATATGTTATATATGATAACAAGTTGAAGATGGCTAACTAGGTTTATGTTAAGCCACATGATGAATGTATACATTTACTGCATAGACATCTGGGGCACATTAATTTCAAAATGCTCAAATAAACTGTTGAATTGTCAGAGAGAGTAAAATTAAAACCCTGTAACAAGTATTTAAACTGTGGTCAGGAGAAAAGCAAGGTTACTCTAGCAAACAGACTGAATGGGGTTTAAGACCAAAGAACCTTTAGAGGTTGTGTTTGCAGACATAATTGGTCCTAAAAAACCCAGTTTGGGAGGTACCTGCTATGTTTTGAGTGTAATGGACGGTTACTCATGGTACGGTTTCTACTATCTCATGAAAAACAAAACAGAAACATTCCAACATTTCTTTAATTGGCTAACTTTTGCGAAAAGAAAATTGAGGAGTAAAGTAATTACTGCAGTTACTGATAACGGGACTGAGTTTATTAACAAGAGATTCAAACTATGTTGAAATTTGGCTGGTGTTGAGCATAAACGTTCTTCACCTTACAGACCACAACATAACTTGTTTGTAGAATGAAGAGGGCAAATGTTACAAGTCATGGTTTGCACTGTTATCTGATTCAGGTTTGCCTGAAACACTGTGGGGTGAGGCCATAATGTGTAGCAACCATGTGTTAAACAATGTGGTTAACACAACAATTGGTGAATTGCCATTCACTCATTGGCATGGCAAAAAAACCAAATTTAAGTTATCTACACACATTTGGAGCTCCAGCATGGGTACATATTCTCTCACAAATAAGAATGAAAGGGCAACATAGAGCTAGGAAATTATTTTTCTTAGGTTACGAGGCCAACCATAGATCATTTAGATTTTGGGATCCAGGCACAATTCATGTTTACTGTAGCACTAATGCTAAATTTCTTGAGCACGTTGGGTGGAATAAACTGGAACAGGAATCCAGCAATGATGTTATTATTGACACCAAAGTAGTTCCTAAAGATAAAATAAATAAACCACGAATAGCCATTAAAGAGGAAGAACAGGCATAGGAGGAATAGGAGAACAGGAAAAGGTGAGATAGAAGAACAGGAACAAGTGGAACAGGTGAGTCCACCAATAAACACTGTATTACCTAGACATTCAACCTGAGTAACATGACCACCTGATAGATATCAGGCAAGTATTGTATGCCAAGTAAATACAGTTCCTAATAACTACAATGAATTGAAACTGTATCCTGCTAAAGATCAGGCTGCTTGGCAGGAAGCTATGGATAAGGAACTGAAATCTTAACAAGGTTGGAGGTACATGAAAATATCAGATTACCACCAGGTGAGCGTGCCATAGGGTATAAATGGATTTATAAGATTAAGACAGGTGTAAATGGGACTGTTACCCATAAAGCCAGGTTAGTAGCACAAGGATTCAATCAGACAGCAAATGACTATGATGAGGTGTTTGTGCCAAATCTGAAGGCTACTACATTATGAGCAGCATTAGTGTGGGCAGCTAAAGAGAAATACATTGTAAATCATTTAGATGTAGAGACAGCATATCTGCATGCACCATCGCAATACACTATATATTTAAAGAAACCTTTAGGTATCAAAAATGATAATACAACTGATTGTTGGAGATTGAAAAAGAATCTTTATGGCTTAAAACAAGCAGGATATGAGTGGAATCAGTGTATAGTTAAGGAATTAACTACAATAGATTTGGTAGCTGGTATGGCTGATCCATGTTTATTTAAAAAGGAAAGTGATGGTGTAGTTTCATTGTTGCTATTGTTTACTGATGACATAGCATCAATCACCAAAACTGAAGAAGAAACTACTAAAATAATATCACTGTTAGAGAAGAAATTTAAGATAAAACAGTTAGGAGAAATTAAACAATATCTTGGATTAAAGATAGATAGAACTAGGGGAGGATACAAGATCTCACAGCAGATAAAATTAACCAATTACTAAAAAGTTTTAAAATGGAACTTTGTAAACCGGCTAAAACACCAATGAGCCAGGAGTTTAGTCACAGTGATATACAAAGTCCTATTTTTGATAAAGATATTTATCAGCCCTTAGCCTAGTCCTAGCTTATCTTATCTCAGTAATTGGTCAAAGCCAATATTGCATACAGTGTTAACCAATTAGCAAGATTTAATTTTGAGCCAACTGAAAGGCACTGGAAGCTGCTAAGCGTGTGTTAAGATATCTGAAACAAACAATGCATTATGCATTGTATTTGGAGCCTAAGGATAAACTAAGTCTAACTGCATATGCCGATGCAAGTTTTGCTACAGACATAAATACACGTAAATCTACATCAGGTACTGTCGTATTATTAGGAAAGGTGTTGATTGTATGGAGGTCTATTCGACAGAAACATCTAAGTTTGTCAACAATGGAAGCTGAAATCTCATGTTATTTCTATTATGCACAGATTTAGTTTATTATAAGCAACTATTGATTGATATGGGAATTGATGTAACATATTCTATTGTTGTTTATGAAGACAACCAATCAGCAATACAAATGGCTTCCAATCTTGCTGTAAAGACAAAATCAAAACACACAGATTTAAGATATTTAAATGTGAGACAATGTGTGCAAAGTAAGATGATTAAGCTGGAATACTGCATGTCAGAAAATAACATCGCAGATCATTTTACAAAAGCCCAAGGCTCTGTAAAGCATAAAGCTTGCTGTGAGGATTATGAACTTAGAATGTAAGATTGTATATATTGTCCTACCCAAAGGGGAGAATGTTAGGAATTGCTAGTCACCTAACAGTTGGGTTGGAAATATATAAACCAGGATAGACATTTAATACTGTCTCTTTAAGGGAATGGTAAAATTGTAATTGGGTGCGGTTCCTCAAACAGCCATAAAATGGAGCCAGAAACCTGGTTTCCCAGAGAGTGTTGCTGGTTGGTCGATGTTCTGGTGTTCGCTGTTTTTTGTTCCTGCATTTTTCCCTATTGACTGTTGCTGATTGTCGTTATTCTTGGATTGATGTGAGTCTATTACTGAACTGTTGATACTGGACTTTGTTATTGGACTATCCTTGGACTGAAAACTGACTGCTATAACCGTGTATGACTTGGACTGTTTGTTGGATTTTGCTTAACCATTTACTGGAAGTAAAAACCTATATTTTACTATACAGTGTATCTGTGTGCTGGTTGTGTGTTATTCTTCACCACTCTCACTACATCTCCCTGTGTGTGCTCATTCTCCTAATAGGAATTACCTCAACAGGTCAGCTTTTTCACTCCGATCCCCAGTTTCAGGACCGTGGTTAGTTTGATTAGGTACCTAGTGCAACCTGAATCTATTATGGCTTGGAAGATCCCTTGAATTCCTGTTTTTGGGACTGTGAGCTGTATTAGGAAGATGAAAGGGGGAACTGGTCTACTCACCATTGGGTCATTTTTGCCCTCGTCCTTGCTGTCCGAAGTATCTGGCAAATGATCACCATTGCCTGGAGTTGCTCCCCCTTTGGCTGGGTGGGGAGGAACCTCTGCCTCCTGAAGGGCCATCTGGGATGCCTTGGTAGCACGTCTGGGGTGTTGTTCCGATCGTGCTCTGGGGGTTGGCTCCATACTTGGTTTCGGGTCTGGGGTTGTACACACCCTTGCCATATGCCCTATCCCCAACATCTGTAACCTTTAGATGGACTTCATGAGAGGGCTGGTTTGGGGGCTCATCGTGGTGCTGCAGTATCCTGTTGAACTGGCTGCCTCTCTCTTTGGCTCCCAATGGCTTTCTCGTATCATTAGCATGTAATGCCCCATATTATGGCCGCTTGGAACCACTCAGAGAGTCAGTTCAGGATGTCCCGATGGGCAGTTACTTGGCTAATTTGCTTGTCCAGGCTGGTTCTAAAAAAATGAACCAGCATCCGCTCAGGCACTGATTCTCCTGAATTCACAGATGTGTTCCTTGATGGGTCACCGTCCCTGCTTTACATTGCTCAGCTCATCTTCCACATACAGGTCTTTCTCTGCCTCCACAAATCTGACCTCTAGCAGTTATAGGAAGTCATCTATGTCATGTAGTTGGGGGGGGCCTTCTCTTGTGAGGGGTTGCTAGTCATCTTCTTCCTTCTTCCTCTAGCCCTTCAGAAATGGCATTCACCATGGCTCTAAGGGAGGGGTAGAAGTGTCCATAGTGTTCCAGGTAGATCTCAGCTGAGTCAAGGAATAAAGCTAGCTGGTCTGGGTCTCCCTCAAATTTCCCCCTGAACCTGGGCAGTTCATTGGGCTCTGCTCCTTCCTCTTTCTGTCGCCCTCTGTAAGTCTACACTTGTGGTGGATGACCTTCCTCCCCAGCTCTAGTTTGCACAGGAGGAAGGGACTGCCTGCTGCATAGGGGAGGCACTGGCTGACACTGTGGACTCTTTTTTCTTCTGGTGTATAGAGAGGGAGGATATGGTTTCACCTGTTTCTCCCTGCTTCAAAAGACCCTGTAAAACTTTCCCTCTGTTTTGGGTAGCAGGACAGGCCTTCATCTTCATCTTCATCCCTCTCTCATCTGCTCTATGAATCTCCCCAGGGATTCCATCAGCTACTTATCTGGTTTTCTCCTTTCCAACAGAGCAGTTTTCTCCTCTTTGGAGTTGAAGAGGAGCTGTCCTCCTACTGTAATTATGCTGTCAGTTTCTGTTTGCTTCTGGCTGGAGGCCAAGCTTTCTCCTGATAGCCTCTGCCATGGCTGCCTGAGCTTTTCTCCATGCATCCCAGATGTCGGGGAGTGATGGAAGAGGCCGGGATGCAGGCACCCTTTTGATTAATTAAGAAAGTTGGATATCTGTCAGGATTCCAGCAGTTACTCCAATTAAATCATGAGCTTCGAGCCATACTCCCAAAACTTGAATGTATTTATTAGAAGTGAACATGCCGGCATTAGCCTGAGTGTAGCTGACTCTGAGATACATAATTCACTGTCACCCTTGATCCTGTTTCCCCCCCCACTCCCACTGGGTGTATCATCCAACGAAACACGTTCATAGCCAAGAGTCATCAATCATGCTCTCCAGTTAGATTTTTGTGCGGCAGAAGCTTCATTCATCTAATTAGTCTCTGAAGAAAATATGAACGGAATGTATTTTGGATTCCACACTGCTCCCCACCTTCTTTCTGTTGACAAATATAAAATGTGTATACAAAATATTTTATGAGTTCACAGCATGATTCTCAATCCACTCAGACTTAAGTAACCCAAAGCTCATCTTTACTATATGTTGTGTGGTTAGATATTCAAAGGTTGAAAAATTTCTATTGAACAGAAGGCCTAGGAAAGGATAGAGAGCAGCTAGAAGAAGAGTATATTATATATCTCTAAAACTAACTTAAAATTGACTATTTTTCAAAGGTCTCTTGAAAGAAATATAGAAGGAACTTGACCCATATAGTTTGATCAGGAATGACCATTTTTAAAGCTATGACTATACCAATAATACTGAAATTGTTTTTAGGATTATATTTCAGTTGATGTATTTGTATGAATGAAAAATATTGTTACTTTTCTAACTTATTCCTGATTGTAACAGGAAGCTCAGGACTCATCCTTCTAAAGAAAATAATGCTAAAGAACAAAGCAGAAGAGACAAAAATATGAGGCCAGTGGATCATCCATCTGGTTTGCTGCTTCACCATTAACTAAACACAATATTTGGTTCCTGGATAGGATTCAGCCAAGACCACAGGGCTTGTTCAGGGTCTGACAAGATTGCACCTGCTTCCTCTTGAAAGGCTCCTTTTGAAGTCTGTTCTTGCTGTTACACCAAAGCTGCAGCTGTTCTTAGAAGGAGCCATCTTGGTCTTACTGTTCCTGTTACATGGTTTTGCTGCATAATCTGTTGAGTTTTCATGAGGCCAATTCACAAGGGCTTAGTTTTGTCTTTTGTGGTATCAGTAGCAGCTGATACAGATAGAGGGAGATTGAAGAGGAATTAAATGTCTGTGACATTTAATATTATTTAAGTATTTCCTTCTAACATTGTGCCAATCATATCAATATCACACCTGTCCCAAACCTGTTTGGACCTTTAATTTCTGTAGTGTCCTGTTCACATAGATCTTCTGTGTTATATAGAGATCTGAAATAAAGTACAATTAATTATGCAAGAAACCTACACTATGAGGAAATGTTAGTCTCCAAATAGTTTGCTCCATGAAATGAAGACAATTCTTCATCCTGAATTCAATTTATAGAGGCTGATGCAATGTCAATACTGGTTAAGGAAGGATAGTTTTACCCATATTTGAAGCAACGTAAAGGGCAAGGACAGAACATATGGTTCTTCCAGAGGAATTTCAGAGCTCAAGAAAAATTGATTTGATGTTTGCCATTTTAAATGGTAGTTTTATTTGGCCTAAGAGTTCTATCTATCTGTCACTGAAGTTGCTAGAATTTAGCCCAATTTAACACATCTCGAAAAAGCTAAGTAGAATTAGAACTGCTTAGTAATTGGATGGATCCATTATAGAACTTATAGGCTTGACTAAGAAGTTGAAGAAAATATCTGAGATGAATGCAGTAACAAATAAGTTCTGTACTGTTTCTAAGAAAACCACATTTGTCCAGATAATGACCAGGAGATAACTCAGATCAAAAGAGACTAACTTCTTTTAAGGCTAACACTTGAAAAAGATAATCAGGCATTCATTACACATGGAGGACAGTAGGCCTTTTAGTGGAAATATAATGAAAGAGAAGAAATCAAATACTTGTACTTCCCCCTCCTACATCACAATTGACTTTTTAAAAAATTGACACAGAATCAGCTACGGTACAAGTACTTGGTGACACCCTAGATAAATTTATTATAGATTTTTAAGTTGCTCCTCTGTCAGATTTAATGTACAACCATGAGACAGAGAGCGAGAGATTGTCTTTCTTGTCAACAGGGGCCAAAGAGTAACTGAAAACAAGTGACAAGATGATGATACGATATTTGGTATGTTTTCAAAGTCCCAGCACTTGAAATGCTGAGAGTCTTTGCCTTCATTTTCAAGTATCTATTAATGCTTTCTGTATACTATCAATATGTATGTATGCAAGCTCAGAGTCAATAAAAATATTAAT
The DNA here is from genome assembly GCA_033807585.1 of Hydrophis major. Classification (NCBI taxonomy): domain Eukaryota; kingdom Metazoa; phylum Chordata; class Lepidosauria; order Squamata; family Elapidae; genus Hydrophis; species Hydrophis major. Next base: position 134,822,572 of record CM066343.1, read on the forward strand.
AATGGGGAAGAGGTGTCCATTAAGCTGAAAAATCTATTAAATATGAATGGGGTTTTATGATTGCATAACATGGAATTATATAAAAAGAAGACATACTCAATGTACATATAGCTTATAATATACAGAGCACATATTGCACATGAACACACATACTTTCTGTAGCTTATTTAATATTGGCAGTTTTATTTTTCTTGTAGATCTCTTTTTATCAGTTGCATAATGAGCAGACCTCATCAGGTGAAATGTTTCATGTAAGAGGAAAAGCTTAGATTTAAGCCTGGATTACACTTCTCCTTCACTACATGTCAGGGTATGTATGCATCTGCTGTTCATATACAGTTGCATAGCTGTTGTATTTGTACATATTTACTTCATTTTGTCACTTGAATGTATCTTTCCTTTTGCTTGCCTTTCAACAGGAGATTGGATCAACCAGTCAGCATGTAGGACATGCACCTCTGTATAACACTCAGTTGGGATTTGGGAGGTGTGAATGTCAGCCCATCTGCAGCCATCTACAACCTATCCTTACCCATCAAACCCTTCACAGTATGTGAAGACACTTACAGGAAGTTGCAGGCAACTCTAAATCAAGCTTTACTTTAATCTGTAATGCAATTTTTAAATAATTCAATTATCCTGGACTTTGACTGATAGCCAAGGGTATGTTCTTGAAGACTTTGTATCCCAAGGCCCAAATACTGAGGAATAATATTGATTTATCCTAACTTTGAACCGATAAATTTTATCAGCTATCATCCAGATTTGAAAAAAGTGAATATTGTATGGTGGAGCCGGTATCTCTTTGGTTTCAATGAAAAACAAATGAAAAAAGACTATAGACTAGACTATGCAGAGATCTAGATTCAAATGGCAAAATGTGATCAGCAACCATACCAATGAGTGTCCATGCAGTACCTATGAGATACTTAAAGATGACGCACTTTTTGCTAGGTAGAGTAACCATGTAATCTCAGAAAAAGATACATTTCCTTTAAGGTGTTCCTGAAAGGGGTCCTATGCCATTGGAATAGCCAAAGGCCAAATTTATATTCATATGGATAAATTAAGATTTCTAATCTGCAAATTATCCTGAAAGTCAACATACTGTTGCCCAAATCCCATTAAGAAGGATATATGAAATTCCAAGGAAGCAATGACAGACTGAAGAGCAACCTGTGAGAGCAATCTGATGCCCATAGAGGAAAAATGAGCCACCAAATGAAATGGCTCCCTGGAATTCCTCTCTGAAGTGGTGCCCCTTGAGGATATTGTAAGACAGGGGTCTCCGGCAGGGTTTCAAGATCTGGGGAACTGAGAAATATCATCTCTCTTAAGCCACTTTTTGTTGTCTGCAAAAGGACACTGGGTTTGCATACTTTGTTTCTTAACCACTTTAGAAAATTGCTTGTTAATAGCTTTTTGAATGTTAAGAACCTTCAATAGGGCAATTTTTCTTATATTCTGTCCTTAATGAAAAAAGTTTCATGCAGGTTTTTTTTTAAATAAACAGTCAAAGGGAAATTAGAATGTGGATTTTGGAAAGTTATAAACAAATTAATGGGGCAAATGGACTTGAAATGAATTAAAAGAATATATCTTGTGATTTGTTTAAAATTTTACCAAATACACATACACACACACACACACAGACATTATATATCAATTTTGAAACTAACTATAGGAAACCTTCTTATTGGAAAGTGTTTCTGATTAGGTTAAAAAAAAACCTGATAAGAAGGAATTTCAAAGAAGAAAGAAATAAAAAAGTAAATATTTTAATTAATGGAAAAGAAACCCATTAATATAGAGTTAAACAGAATTCAAGAATATCTGAGAACAACACACTCAGAAACTAGCCTTAAAATTGATTCTGTGCTATTATTAAAATATATTCTAGTATAATCTGTTATTATAAAATTATATGCTATTATAAAAATGGATTCAAAGAAGACAAGCAGATTTTCAATGCCTTACATGGTGACAATCTGATTGGAATATGGATTTTAAATGGATTTAAACAAGTCTGAAAATGGATTTAAACAAGTCAGGCTATAAGAATGATATGGAAAATGAAGTTACACTGCAATTATAAATGAAACCTATTGAGGTCTTAATAATTAAAAAAGGCATACAAGTAATAAATCAGAGGAATGACTTGGATAGCTTTCTTGGATGTACAAAAGAGGCATGTTAGACTTGGGAATGAGTTTCTGTGAGGACACTAAAAGAAAATAATAAGAAATAAATACTTTTTGGGATACTGGGTTACTTTTTGAAAAAAAAAGATCAAGTTTCTTAAAAGTACAGAGGAAAAAAAAGGAGAATTAGTTACCGTATATACTTGAGTATAAGTCGACCCGAATATAAGCCGAGGCACCTAATTTAACCACAAAAAACTGGGAAAACTTATTGACTCGAGTATAAGTTGAGGGTGGGAAATGCAGCAGCTACTGGTAAATTTCAAAAATAAAAATAGATACCAATAAAAACTTTCACTAGGACAGTTGAGAATAAGTTTGATGTTCACAATTTCCTCTTTGAAAGAGACCAGTAAATAGGGAACAAGAAGATGAAGAAAAAGAAGTGTGTTTTTTCACACTTTTCACACTGCAGTGAACAAAAATGGCATCATAGGAACAGGCTTATTCTCAGCCCAAAGGTTTGTTTCTGATTTCTTCCCTGATTTAAGGGAAATTTGGGAAACGATCTCACTATCATGAAAGGTTTGATTGATTCACTAACCCAAAAGATGATGTTGATGACAGTGGGAGGCAGGAGTCACTCTCTCCCTTGCAAGAAAAAACCAAGAGCAGTTCTTATGATCTCTCTCTCTCTCTCCCCCCCCAATAAAGTCAAGCCCTTTCCAGCACGCGCGCGCGATCCTCCCCCGCCCCTTTGCACCTTGCAAATGCAAAACCCCAGGGTTTTTGCATTTGCAAGGTGCAAAGCGGCGGGGGAGGATCGCGCGCGTGTGCTGGAAAGGGCTTTACTGTATTACGGGGAGAAAGAGAGAGAGGGAGAGATCATAAGAATGGCTCTTGCTTTTTTCTTGCAAGGGAGAGAGTGACTCCTGCCTCCCACTGTCATCAACATCTTCTTCTTTTGGGTTAGTGAATCAATTAATTTGGGAAATGATCTCACTATCAGAAAACAACGCGAGCTGCCACCACCACCTCCTCCTCCCCCTCCTCCCGAGTGGACTGAAAGCAGCTGGAGCTGAGGAAATGAAGCTGAGTGGAGCGACCTCGGCTCATGTTGCTTTCTCAGCCTAGAGCTCAGAAAACAACGCGAGCTTCCTCCCCCTCCTCCTCCCCCTCCTCCCGAGTAGACTGAAAGCAGCTGGAGCTGAGGAAATGAAGCTGAGTGGAGCCGAAGCAACCTCGGCTCGCGTTGTTTTCTCAGCCTAGAGAAAGGGGAAGGGTGCTCATCTGGACCAAGGGTGAGTCTCCCCCTCAGTTTCCCCTGAAGGATCTTCTGTTGCTTTTGCCTTCTCCCTACATCTTCCCTCTGTTAAAATCCCCACACACACACACACACTTATTTTCGGTTGGATAGATTTCGTGTCTGAGCATTCTCACATGGCGGCGGGTCTTCCCCCAAAAAAAAACAGTTAAAAAAAGAAAAAACAATATATCCTCAAGCAAGAACTTTTCTGCTTCCGATTACCCCCATGCTTAAAAGTTGCAAAGGAAACACGGAAGCAGGGAAGCGGCTGCCCAGCTTCGGAGCTCCACACCATTTTTTTTCAGAGGGGAATCTGACTCGAGTATAAGCCGAGGGGGGTTTTTTCAGCACAAAAAATGTCCTGAAAAACTCGGCTTATACTCGAGTATATACGGTAATCATTAAAATATATGTTTTATTTCTGGTAGATTTTTCTTGATTAGGACTGAATGACAAGGCTTTGAAGATTGTTTATAGATAAAGTGAGATGAGATTTTTTTATTTTTTTATTTTTATAGAAAGTGACAAGTTACTGTGTTAAAAGTAAAGACTGGGAAAAGTACATTTACTAAAAAATGTAAATGAATTTGAAATAAATTTGCAATTATAACTCTTAATGGACTGATAAAAAACAAATTATAAAGATTATTATTTATTTAGGGTACATTATGTATATATGGGAAGGAGATCTTTTGTTAAAATGATAAGAAAGATTATAAAGTATTGTACTTGTCTTGATGAAGAGGGAAGACATTTCTTTATATATCCTTTGCTTTATTCTTTTTCTCATTTCTGTACTGCTCATTTTTTCCCTATTTTTTACATTTTTCTTAGTTTGTATTAGTTTTTTATCCTTGTATTTTAAAACGTTAATAAAAATTATTATAACAAATAACAAGGAATGAATGGAGTAGGCTTTAACTTAAATTATCTAGTAAATTAAAATAACTTCCCTCTTTATATTGAAAGAGAACTGATTTTCAGGTACTAACATTTGAATTTTGGATTGCTGGAGATCTGCAGATGATGCTATAGCCATCACTCTTCACATTGTTCTGACTCATGAAGAACAGTAGAGGGGGGTGGGCTATGTGAGGATGCTTTTTGTAGATTTTAGTTCTGCATTTAACAGAACAAAATCCTTTGGATTATGGATTTCCTATGTGGCTGCTCACGGAGAGTCAAATTAGGTAATCATACCTCTTCAGCCCTCATTCTTAATACTGGTACACCACAAGGTTGTGTGTTGAGTTTCTTACTCTATACTTTTTATATGCATGACTGCATTCCCACTCACACTAGTAATACTATTACTAACTTTGCAGATGATACAATAGTGGTGGGACTGATCTCTGGAGAGGATGAGTCTGCCTACTGAGATGAAGTGGACCAGTTGCTTTCATGGTGTGGAGACAATAACTTGGTCATCAACACCAATAAGACCAAGGAGCTTATAATGGATTATAGAAGGAACAGATCAAACATCCAGATCTTGCTTATTAATGGAGACTGAGTGGAACAAGTGGCCAGTTTTAAGTTTCTTGGTGTTACCATAAAAGAGGTGAGGTGCTCTGGCCTGGGGTGCTCACACTGCAGCACTAGTCAAAAGGGCTCAGCAGAAATTATACCACCTGAGACTTCTCAGAAAACAACAACTGAATGAAAAACTGCTGGTGACCAGAGGTGGTATTCAGCAGGTTCTGGCCAGTTCTGGAGAACCGGTAGCAGAAATTTTGAGCAGTTCAGAGAACTGGAAAATACCACCTCTGACTAGAGATTTTACATTATACTTCCCCTGCTACCCACACCAAGCCACACCCGCAGAACCAGTAGTAAAAAATTTTGAATTCCACCACTGCTGGTGACCTTCTATAACTGCACCATAGACAGTATCTTAACTTATTGTACCTCTGTATGGTTTGCCAATTACACAGTGATAGATAGGACAGCACTCCAGAGGGTTAAGGTAATTGCCTAGAAGATCATTGGTTGCCCTCTCCCCTCTTTGGAAGAGCTTTATAACTCCCACTGCCTTAAGAAAGTTCAAAACAACTGGCATCGTGATAGTGTGATGCGTGATCTTGAGGCTCCAAGATCACCATTGATATCACCGCTGTTGGATGGTCTCACTGGACCAAAACCATCCCGTAGAGATGGTGACAGAGAAGGGCACATCCTGTCGATTCCAGGGACACCGCAAAGTCCCTATAGATCCAGGAGAAGCCCTTTTTACTGGCAGCAGAGAGGCAGGCATTCAAGCTACTAAAGCTGGGACAGCTCTGGAATGGAAGAGATTTGGGAAGAAAGTGTGTCAGTTTGGTGAGATGAATTTCTACTTACTATTTTTTGGAGAGAACACCCCAAAAGATTTAAAATGAAATTAAAAGTGAAGATAAAAGAGGTCAAGCAGTGAGATTAAGCTAAGTTTAAACTGAAGGGTTTTTTTTTTCTTTTTATTGAAACCTGGAATTTGGCAAAAGGTTCTCAATTTTAAACTGGAGTGGTCTTCTTTTCTAATTTTTTTATTTTTTAAATAATTTCTTTGAAAGTCTCTTTTGATTAAGATTCTTTTTTTAGCTTTTTCATTTGAGGTTTACTTTTTTTTTCTTTTTTTCTAAAGACTACTTTTTTATCTATTCCTGGCTTTGGATATATGAGGAGAAGTGAAAGTGAAGGGAAATAAGTAACACTGCCATTGAGGCTTGGATACATTGTTTTCTTTTCTTTCCTACTTGTTTATGCATTGGTGTTACATTCAAGGAATCCGGGCTTTTTACTGCAAAGATAGTGGGATGAGCATGGTAAATTGTTTATACAGGTGCTCTTCTGTGAAATTATTGATAGCTGGAGTCTGGACTCTGGAACTGAAAGAAAGAAGATTGAAGTGACCTTGAAAATAGAACTGGAAAGTCTGATTTGATTTATCAAAGAGCCTTGGACATTTAATGGCAGTGGTTCACTTTCTGTCAGAACTGTTTGTTATCCTTTTTGTTTTTTACTTCCTGTCCAGCTGGATTTTAATGTTTGGACTTTAGCTTTTTGATCCAGGAACTAGAGTATATTTTCCCCTTCTTTTTCTTTTGCTTTACCTTTTTTATTAAGGGAAATACATAGACTTCTACTTTTTTAAAAAATTCTTTTCTCTTTAAATTCTTTTACTTTTCCACTCTCTCTTCTTTTTATATTTTTTCTTTTCTTTTCTTCTTTTATATACTTGGAACCAATTGGATTAAGGTATACAAGTGCCTGAAGTTTTTTCCTTTTCCCCTTTTTCCTTTTTCTCTTTATATTTTTTTTGGGGGTGGCAGTTGTCTGCTCTTGTTTCTTCTTTTTTCTTTTACTAAGTATAACAAGATGAGCAGAAAGACAGCAACCTCAGCTTCTTCAATACCAACTGCTTCCTCTTCATCTGGAGGACAATGATCAATACAGATGATGTTGCAACAGGAAAAGGAGAATGAAGTGACACTGCAGATGATTATGCAAGGAATCCAAAAGATACAAGCAAAAACAGATAATATTGAAAAGAGAACAGAGAATATTGAGCAAAGAACTGAAAAGAAGATGAGAAAGTTGAGAATATCCAACAGATGATGATGAAATATGAGGATATATTTAAGAAAATTGAAGAACAAGATGTACAAAGAGATAAGAAAATTGGAGCTATTGATACTCTATTGAGTGAGGTTGAAAGAGACAGGAGTGGATCATTGGGATGGCAAATGGACAGGTCAGAATTCTATTTGAGATTCCAAAGTATAGAAGAAGAAAAGGGTGAAAATCTTGCTGAAATAATGACAGAAATCCTGGCAGAAGTGTTAGAGATAACTAAAGAGAAGATGATGGATGGAATGTTCCGTGTCTATAGAAGATATGCAATGAGAAATAAATTACAAGAGAAGTTCACATCAGATTTACTAAGAAAACTATCAAAACACAGATACTGCAGGTGGCAAGAGAGAAAACATTAAAGTATAAAGACAAAGAAATTGTGAAACCGAAACAAGTACGAGAAGAATGAGGGAGATGAGAAGAGAATTCTTATTTCTGACTAAAGAGTTGCTCAAAAGAGAAATAAATTACAGATGGCTGGTACCAGAAGGTCTCATATTCACCTGGCAGGAACAAAGACACAGAATTGACACAGTTGAAAAAGCTGAGCTATTCTATCTAGAATATTTTAGAGGAAAGGAGGAAGATACAAGAAAAGAAGAGTTGTTAATTGAATTCCAAGAGGAATGTATAACAGCTATTGAAAAAGAAAAAGAAGAAGGTGCAGTAGGTGGTGTACCCAGAGAGCAGTGAGAACCAAGATCTACTAGAGCAACAAATCCTTCTTATAAAGTCTAAAACGGATAAAAGAAAATTGATTATGATGAATATAAATGGACTCAATTTAGCTACTAAAAGAAGAAAAGTATTCCATTAACTAGAGAAATTAAAATTTGATATAATCTACCTGCAAGAAGTACATATTAAAAACAACATGAATATATACTGAAACAAAAAAAATGAGGGAAATTATTCACATCATTGACACAATGTAAAAAAAGAGGTGTGGTCTTATATATTAGAGATACAATTCCTACGGTACAAATTTATGCAGATGATGATGGAAGGATTTGGATGGTGGAAATAATGGACAATTTTTCTGTCTCTTTTGAAGGCAGATACTATCCAGATATCACATCAAGACTGCCTTCAAAACAGACAGAAAAATAGCAGCCATCTTTAGAAATCCCAAAGATAAAATTGACCTGGAAAACCAAGGCATATACATGTCCCCTGTGCATCATGCCCGGCCACATACATTGGACAGACCAATAGGAGAATAAGTACCCACCTGGAGGAACACAAAAATGCAGTCAAAAAGCTGGAACACACTTCCTCACTAGTCCAACACATGGAAGCCACAGGTCATAGCATCAACTTCAATGGCACCAAAACCCTAGCCGTAATAGAAAACCCCAGCCACAGAATCATCAGAGAAGCCATAGAGATTGAAAAAAGACCAGAAAGCATGAATAGAAGAGATGATTCCACCAGACTGTCAATTATTTGGAAGCCTGCATTCACAAACAAAAAAATCTCCACACCACAAGCCAGGCAAACACCTGGACACAAACAGATTCCCCCCGATACCTCCACCTCAAACACGCCCCAACCAGACACCCAGATGAAACCTAGCTTCCTAACTAACGATAGCCGTCCATTTACCCGGAGCCAAGCTGCACTAAAGGCCTCCAATAAAGTAACACAATGTTGCCAGCCAATCAAGATACAAAAAGAGCCAAAAAACAGACAGAAGATATTAGAAACACCAATCAAGCAGAACACAGCAAACTCCAAGACCAATAAACACAGACCAAGACTCCCAACCAATCAGGAGGAAGAAAAAACCATTCTGGCACAGCAATAAGCTGCCCCAAATTTAAATCTGAAACCACTGTAAAAGTCTGACTCACAGATGAACACTATACAGAAGCCTGATGATGACGTGGGAAAATACCCAAACTAAGCTGGATGCATTACAAAATATATAACCATTGGATGAATGTATAATATGAATTTATAATAAAATCTAGAATATCTTGTATGAAATGATGGAATAATAGTTTAGTCAAATGAATGATTAATAACTGATAGATATGTAAGCATTTGTTAGATTGACAATTTGAAAACCTTTATAACTTGTGAGTAAGGTCTATGAAAGGATAACACAAAAGATTTGTAACCAACTGACACACTGTATGTATATAACTGAAAGATGGTTTTATGTTTTTGTCTGTATATGTTTATCTTAAAAAATAAAAAAATTACAAAAAAAAGAAAGAAAGTTTAAAACATTCTCAAAGATCCATCTCATCCTGGGAACCCTTTTTTTGAACTATTACCATCTGGTAGATGGTACAGGATAATAAAAACAAGGGCAAATAGGCTGAAAACAGCTTCTATTCCAGGGCAGTAACTCTATTGAATTCTACTGTATAATGAAATATTAATGCAATATCAGGGGGTTTCAATTCAATGTATAGAATGTGAAGGATGTGTGTTTGTGTTTATTTTCAGTCATAATGTACACTGAAGATGGTATTTAATTTTTTTGTATGAGGTGCAATGACAATAAAGTAAATTAAATTAAACTAAACTAAACCTTGAATTAATTTTAGCAAGAACTAGTCAAATGTAGCATTTTTACTGTCTTTCACATCATATTTATTCTTGAGGATTTTTTTTGAAAATGTTTATAAATTTTGCTTAATTTCTTTTTAAAACAAAGAAAGATTTAGTCAATTGTGTTGGCCAAATAAAAAAAGCATAATTACTGGTAATCAAGAGAGGGTTAACCTGCTGATGGCATTGCTATGTGTATGCGGGAATTTCCCTTGATTTCAGGAAACTTGATTTAGTAGGATAGAGGTATTGTACCCAGCTGAAGCCTTAGATAAACAATGGATAGCAGCAAAGAGTCAAGCTTATATCTGCTGATCCCCACTTCTGGTCCAATGTTTTGGGGAATAGCCAGATTTTCAGCGCAATGTGAAAGTGATCAGGTTCATGGCTGCCCAAACTTTGGGGAAGAAAATGTTCTGTAGGCCAGGTCCTTCATCAGAGGATGCATGTCTTCAGCATTCACTGACAATGTCTATGTGCACACCCTTTGGATTGGAAGTATCACTTTTAATACAGTTAATGTGATTTTTCTTCGTTTGCTTAATATATGTATTTGTGTAGCATATATCAAATTATAGTATGGTAGAGATTTTAGAGCTTGATTTGACTGATCGAGAATCAACTGTTGGGAGTCAGGGAGGAATATCCATAAGGAAAAGCAAAAGAAGATCCCTAAAGTAAAAATGGAAGCCTGTGCTATGAAAGAACTATGCCTTTTTATCTGAGTAACATACGCAACACGTACAGGTGAAACTTGAAAAATTAGAATATCGTGCAAAAGTTTATTTATTTCAATAATGCATATTAAAGGGTCATTACATGCAAAGCAAGGTAGTTCAAGCCGTGATGTGTCATAATTGAGATGATTATGGCTTACAGCTCATGAAAATCCCAAATCCACAATCTCAGAAAATTAGAATATTATGAAAAAGTTCAATATTCTAGGCTCAAAGTGTCCCATTTTCATCAGCTAATTAAGCCATAACACCTGCAAAGGGTTCCTGAGCCTTTAAATGGTCTCTCAGACTGGTTCAGTAGGAAGCACAATCATGGGAAAGACTGCTGACCTGACAGTTGTGCAGAAAAGCATCATTGATACCCTCCATAAGGAGGGAGAACCTCAAAAGGTAATTGCAAAAGAAGTTGGATGTTCCCAAAGTTCTGTATTAAAGCACATTAATAGAAAGTCATGTGGCAGGGAAAAGTGTGGAAGAAAAAGGTGCACAAGCAGCAGGGAAGACCGCAGCCTGGAGAGGATTGTCAGGAAAAGGGGACTTTCACAAGGAGTGGATTCATGGGAGGAAATGACTTTTGCCCTTTCAAGAAACTCTCCTGGGATGGGTAAACAGGACAGACTTCCATCTGTATTATAAATACTCAGTCCCTGTCACTTGGGTACACTGGGATGATTCAATTGTTTATGTATATTATGGCTTTCACTAAATAATATGAAGAGAAAGAAAAACTGGCCTTCAATATGAAAAAGGTACAAAATTGTATCAGTTTTACATGACAAACTGTGTTTCTTTTTTTTTTTAAAAAAATGTATGTATGTGTGTGTGTGTGTGCGTGTGTGTGTTTTATTATAAAACAAATTTTATTAGTTTTTACAAAACAATACACAAACAAACAAGGCATAATAACATAAAAGATCTTTTCTGAAAAAACCAATAGAACATACAGAATAATTCCAAATTATAATATATATATTTATGTATCCCAACTTCTCTTTATTTCTCCCTTTCATTCTATTATCCAAATTATATTTCTTGCTAATTAAAATTTTATTGCTTTTCAAGAAAATACACAAACAAACAAAACATAGAACATAAAAACATAAAACATCTTTTCTGAAAGTTGCTTGATCCCGGGTTAAAACTCTTCGTACAAACACAAATTTAAAAATCATATTCATTTTATATACCATTCCATATCTTATTACCATTTTCAATTTTCTATATAGCTTCTTCCCTCTTTTATCTTTCTTAGTTTTATTTTATTCATCTCATCTCCGTTCAAATCATAATACTTATCATTCTTTGTCTGTTCTATTTCCAGCTATCCATTCATCTTTTCTCTTTGAACAAACTTCTCCTGTACACTGATTTAACTCTTTCCCCTAACCTAATAATACTTAATATAACACTTAACTTATATTGGGATTCTGTTCAGTACATTCTAAAATTACACAATATATTTTATGAGAAAGAAAACAATAACAAACATATTTATACTATTAATGCCATTAAAAAACTAATCATACATATTAATACTCATTTATATCTTAAGCATTTTATTCTAAATACATATATAAAAACACAATCTTATGTATCTTACAGAATCCCTTTTTCAATTAAATTTACCCATTGTCTCTAAATGAATTTTGTTTCTTTAAATCTTGCTTCCCACCATTAAGGCTTCTCATCCTTTCCTTTCTCTCTTGCTTATTCTTCTCCTTGCCCTTTTTACCCTTTTGTCTCTCCTCCTCCCTTTTCTTCTTCTGCTTTCTCCCTTTCTGTTGTTTTCTAACCTTGTATCCACCTTTCACCTCATTTTTATCTTTTTTGGTTGTTTTTTCAAGCCTTAAAATCCCCTTTTTCTTTTCCTCTTTCTCCTCCTCCCCAAATAGAATCATTTGTTCATCAAAGATGGCTTCTTCTTTGTCCCAGTCGTCCTGCTGCGCAGTCAATTTTTCATAAGTACATACCGCCATTTCTAGAAATTGAAAAAGAGTGCCCAAAGTATCTTTCCCATCTTGTTCTTCTTTTTTATATTTTGATATTCAATTTTTAGTTCATCCACAAGCGATGCCATCATAAAGAGTAATTTTTTTTCCATAACAACCACCCGAGTGTTTTTAATCAAAAATAATTCCCAAAAGTTCCAAAATCACCAAACAATCCAAATAAACTATTTCTTTTAATACTTTTTTCTTTCTTCCATTTCTCTTTCTGGGGTTGCTATTTGATCAAAAAGTTCCAGTTAAGATATATCTTTTAGAAGTCTTATTAATATTCAATAGCTCTTTAAAATTCTAGGCAATCTCCTCCTTGTTTTCAAATTCTGCTCCAATTTTTTTTCCTCTCCCTTCCCACTTACAGCAAAAAGATTTTCCTTTAAATGTTCAGAAATCCATACCTCCAATGCGAGTTTTCCGATTTCTCTTAAAGTTCTATCACTGTCACGTTCAGAAGGAGAGTGAAAAGAAAAAAAGCTTTTCCTTTAATTTCCATTTGCCGCTTGACACATTCAAGAAATGATGGTTTCTTTAGTAAGTTTTAAGTTCCAGGGTACTTTCACTGTTACTTTGTCCTGGTCAGCAAAGATCACTTTCATTTCTTCACAGCTCCTCCTGCACTTTCTTTTTCCGACTGAGCTCTTCTATGTGGCGGCCATTGTTGACCGCTGCTCAGCTGCCTTTGGAAAAGGGGGTTTAGCTGGCTAGGGAAGAGAGGTATGATATCTCTCGACCCTGCCAGACTCCCCTGTCTTCACCACCTTCTACGGAGGTGGCTTAGCCCCGAAGCCAAATGGTTCAGGGGACTCGGGCAGTGAACACAGGCAGAAACTGCGCACAGTCACGGATTCCTGCCTTCTCCAAAGTGCTGCAGACCGAAAATCCCCTGTGTGTGTTTTCTTAAGTTTTTGCAGGTACTTACATGTATGGTATTCAACTTTGTTCGGGTATTTTCCCACGTCATTATAGTTGTGCTTTTAAAATTGTAACAACATTTTGGCAGAATCTAATCTGCTGTCATCAGGCTTCTGTATTGTGTTTGTCTGTGAGTCAGACTTTCACAGCCGTTTCAGTTTTAAATTTGGGGCTAGCTTACTGCTGTGCCAGAATGGTTTTTTCTTCATCCTGATTGGTTGGGAGTCTTGGTTTGTGTTTATTAGTCTTGGAATTTGCTGTGTTCTGCTTGATTGGTGTTTCTCGTATCTTCTGTCTGTTTTGTGGCTTTTTTTGGTCTTGATTGGCTGGCAACATTGTGTTCCTTTATTGGAGGCTTTTAGTGCGGCTTGGCTCTGAGTAAATGGATGGCTATCATTTATTAGGAAGCTAGGTTTCATCTGGGTGCCTGGTTGGGGTGTGTTTGAGGTGGAGGTATCAGGGGGGGATCTGTTTGTGCCCAGGTGTTTGCCTGACTTGTGGTGTGGAGATTTTTTATTTGTGAGTGCATGCTTCCAAATAATTGACAATCTGGTGTAATAGAAGAGATGATTCACACCAGTCCCCCCCCCCCCAGTAATTATAGAGAGATGGCAGCTCCGATCACACACTGCTTGCACTGGCACGAAGCCGAAAGCACCAGCCTGAAGATGGCGAGTGGGGCCTCACTGAAACGTCACCAAAAAACTCTTAATCTTACATAGGAAAAGACCCGAACACACCTAGACCTACATACCTGTACCCATGAAAATCTACAAATATATATATATTCGTAGATTTTCACTAATATATGCAGGTCTTAGCATGTTTGGGTCTTTTCCCATGTAAGATTGAGAGTATCTTGGTGATGTTTTGACGAGGTCCCACTCTCCATCTTCAGGCTGGTGCTTTCAGCTTTGTGCTTGTGCAAAGTGTAATCAGAGCTGCCATCTCTCTATAAATACTGGTTGGTGAGGTGCGGAGTACTGGCTCTATTGTAAGCGGGCTGGTTGGCTGTGTTGTTATTTCTTGATTGGTTGATGGAGTTGATGTTTGCAGATTAGTTGGCTTTTTCATAAGAACCTGTGTGGCTGAGGTGCTGGCTGTATGTCTATCAGCCTCCTGTGTTGTAACAACCTGGGTAATGGGCTGTGTGATGACCTTCTGAGTTCTATTGTTGTGACCTCCTGACTCTTGTGCTGTAATTTCCTGGATCGTTGGCTGTGTTGTAACATCCTGAGGTTTTGTGGTGTAACCTCCTGAATTCCGTGATGTGACATCCTGAGTGGGTGGCTGTGATGTAACATTCCAGGTTACCAGCTGCCACACACCCCAACCCCCAAACCAGGCAAACTGACACATGCCATGAGCACATAGCCAGACCTCAAACTCGGAGCCAAACCAAAACCCTTCACCACTTTCCCATCTTAAGCTAACACACCTGTGCTTTTTTTGCAGCACTACCATGCATGGTAATATGTTCTCGGTTCTAAAGTTGAGCATTTCCAACAATTTGGGAGCTGACTTTTATACATCTTGGCCAATCTGGCTGTTGAAGATACCATCAATAAAACATTTTGAGCAAATTTTCCTTATATGTAGTGGCCATGGTAAACTTTTTATTTCTTTGCCATATTGTTTGCCATTGGTTTAAATTAATACTATACCTGAAATCTCTGGCCCATACCACTCTAGTCTCCTTCACCTTTTCTTCCTCTAATTTATAGGCTAACAGAAATTTGTAAAGTTCCCCTATCAATTTATCCTCTGATCCTAACAGAATTTTATCTAAAACTGTTTCTTGCATGTTAATTCTCCATTCTTTTTTATCCCCTGTATACCTTGCTTGTAACTGTAAATATTTTCACCATTCTAAATCCATCCCATGCTACTTTAAGTCCTGTTTAGTTTTTAACTCTCCTTCTCCTTTTAAGACATCTTTGTAAATGAAAGCTTTCCTTTGTTTCAATAGTTTTGGATATGTTACTGCCTCCAATATTGATACCCAATTTGGCATTTCTAAATATATCTGTTTTCTATTTTATTCCAGATCTTAAATAGTGTTTTCCTAATTCTATGTTGTTGAAAATGTCTATATAAGCCTGGTTTGTCAGGCCATAGGAATGCATGCCATCCTTGTTGCAGATCATGACCTTCTAACTACAAGATTCTTCTATTTTCTAGTAGTATTCAATCTCTAACCCATGTAAGTGAAGCTGCTTGATGATAGATTTCCCAGTCTGGAAGACCAAAACCTCCTCTTTCTGTGGCTTTTTGTGATAATTAAAGTTGAATCTTTGGTTTTTTCCCCTGCCAAACAAAATAAGAGGTTGTCTTGTTTAGTTCTTTAAAGAAGTTTTGGTTCAGCTTTATAGGTATGTTTTGGAATAAAAATAACAATTTTGGGATCACATTCATTTTAACTA
Organism: Hydrophis major; assembly: GCA_033807585.1. Lineage (NCBI taxonomy): Eukaryota > Metazoa > Chordata > Lepidosauria > Squamata > Elapidae > Hydrophis > Hydrophis major. Next base: position 134,838,268 of record CM066343.1, read on the forward strand.
CCAAAATCCTTCCTGATAATGATAGTCTTAGGTTACTCTATCTTGCCAGATCTACTTTAATTTGTTGGTATAATTTATCATAATTATCTTCTTTAAGTGTGGTGCATCTTGACGAAATAATAATGCCTAAATATTTAATTTTTTTGACTATCTGTATGTTCATTTTTTTGGCCAGATTCTCTTTTTGCTTCTCTGTCATATTTTTAGTTAGCATTTTCATTTTATCCTTATTAATTTTTAGCCTTGCAATTTTTCCATATTCTTCTGTCTCAATAAGTTTTGGTCCTGATTTTTCTGGATCCTCCAAAATGAATACTAAATTGTCTGCAAATGCTTGTAATTTAAATGTGTCTTTTTTGATCTCTAGACCTTTTATCAGCATTTTCTAACAATTCTGATCAATACTTCCAGGGTAAGTATAAAAAGTAATGGTGATAATGGGCAGCCCTGTCTAGTTCCTTTTTGGATCTTAAAATTCTTTGTTACCTCTCCATTTAAGATTATTTTAGCCTTCTGTTCCGAATAAATCATACTAGTGATATTAAGAAATTTATTGCCAAAGTCCATATGTTTAATTTGTTGTAAAAAGAATGTTGTCAAAAGAATGTTGTTTAATGTTGTCAAAAGCCTTTTTTGTGTTGAGGAAGAGTAATGCCATTTGTTAACTGCTATGAATCTCATAATACTTTAAAATGTCCAATATGGTTCTCATATTCTGTTTTATTTGCCAGTTAGGTAGAAAGCCATTTTTGTCTTTATGGATAAATTTGTTTAAGAATTTTTAAAGTCTATCTGCTACTATTGTTGCAAAGATCTTATAATCTACATTTAAGAGTGATATAGGTCTATAGTTTTTATTAGAGTTTGGTCCACCTCTTGTTTAGGTATTAAAATTATGGTTGCCTCATGCTAGGATTGTGTGTTTTTGCTTCATCTAGAACTGCATTGAATACATCTATTAATAATGGTGCTAAGGTATTTTGGTGTTCTCTGTATATTTCAGCTGGGAAGTTGCCCGGGCCTGGTGACTTGTTAATTTTTTGTTTATTTATTGCCTCGAGTACCTCAGATATTCTGATCTCTTCATTGAACACCATTTTTGTCTCCTCTGGAATTATTAATAATTTTGCCCTTTTTAACAATTCCATTATATCTCGTTCTAAGTATTCATCACTCTCTTTATATAGAGTCTCATAGAACTCCTGGATTATGTAGAACTCCTGGACTATGTGATAAACTCTGTGTTTCTATGTCATTATATTTTCCCATTAGTTACTCTGGACCAGTTCCATGTTAGAAATGACAAGGAAATGAACGGATGGAATGATGACATCAAATGAGATTGTGTCCTGCCCATGGGAAAGGCAAGGTTGTTCTTTCAGGCTTTAGAGGAGGATAGGGCTATTCCTTTGATTTTTAAACAAACATGTTAAATCTTCTCTAGAATTGTCATAATGATCACCCTGTGTTCTTTTCCAGATCAGAATGGAAGGAAAGAGGGAATTACTTTTCTTTTACCTCTTATGTGCTAAAATTAAATAATTAGAAGCTGCAAAAAGAAAAAAGCACAACACATCTTTAATGTGATAAATGCTCATCAAAGTTTTAAATGTGTGTTTCTCAATCTTGGAAACTTTAAGATCTCTGGACTTCAACTCCCAGAAGTCCCCAGCCAGCAGGATTGCTCTAAGTCAATAGGGGATCTAGAAATAAAAATACCTTTGAACTGCAGGCTGTTTTTCATGGGATCATCATTTAATTTCTGTTTGGTGAATTTCCTGATGTTCATTGTCTTGTAAGATGTGATAAGCAGCACTGAGATCAGATGTAGTTTGCAGTACTTGCTGTTTGCAGAGTTTACCTAACTGCCTTGTCAAAAATCCACCAGCTAGTTCAGCAGTATTTATTTCTTACATTACTATTGGCACCATTGCAACCAATCATGCAATGTACAATCATGCAATTCTTAGGTTTTGGTGCATATACATCTTACTAAAACAAACCCATATTTTCCAAGGATATGGCAAGCAACTTTGCTTAACAATAACACAATATCATTTTGTGGAATATAAACCTTCCTGGTTAAGTTGTGGGATTTGCTTTTTATTTAGCTGGATGTTAATTTGTGAAACATTATCTTGGTGCGTGATTGTGGTACATAAAAATGCAATTGGTAGTTTAGGAGAAGAATTGTAAAATGAATACTCAGTGAGATGAGCTCCACAGATGATGGTTATTCTCGAAAGAGATGAAATTTCCTATAAGCGATAAAGAAAACTGCTAAATGAGGTATGCTTTTGGCTTTATAGCTTTCTTTAACCTGCTCCTCCCTCCAGTGCAGTGTTGTGGGTGTACAACTGTTGCAAGTAGGTGGCACAGCTGTTTCCTTTGACTAGCTCGGTACCTTTGGGATACACACAACACAGTTAATGCTGCAAGATGAAAATGCATTTATACTTTAATAAACTCCTTCTTTGTTTTGGGAGAGAAAGAGAAATGCCTGTCTGATGATATCAAGTGGTGCTGCTTAGAACATAGTGGTGGCAAAATGTTTGCAAAAAACCCCAACCATGGATAACAATCAGTTTATTACCAGGGCACTCAGTGTTAACTTTATAAAGATTTCCTGTGCACCTGTCTGCTGCCACATCTTTAACATGTATGCATATTTATATGGCTTAGGCAACATATGCTTGCTCATTTTTGTCATTTAGATTTACAGTATGGAATTGCAATTTTTTTTGAACAAAATGATTTCAGTGATGAAACTAGCTGAGTTTTGAGGAAAAGAGAAATATAAAAATATTTTTGTGTTAGAATCCGAATTGCTTGTAGTTAAAAAGAAATAGCAGTTAATATGCATACATATAAAGCATAAAAACAGAGACAGTTATATATCCCAAGAGGCAAATATGTTGAGAGAAGAAAAAAGCTGTAACAGCAGCAGGACTAAGATCCAATTAGTTCTCCTGAAAGTGAAACACTTTTACACCAATTCTGAACTATCTGGTTTGATAGTGGTTAGAATGTAAAAGAAATAGTTTATTGTAGGTTTGCTGATTTAAAGAAAGCATATGATAAAGTGAATAGGATAAAATTATGCAAAGTTTTGGACAAATATGGAATTGAAGGTGGTAACTAAATGTGTCAAAAATAGTACATGACTTCCTAGAGAAAGTTCAAGAATAAATGGAATGCTTAGCGAACAGTCCAACCTTGTGTAAAAAAAAGATGCGTAATGACTCTTGATTGTATAGTGTATTCATGGATATTGTGTAAGGAATACGTGTGGTGACATTAAAGCTATGTTGGTGGGAATATTTTGAATGTAGATGATGCTGTATTCTTGGCTGAGAACTCAAGTAATTTGCAGCAAATGCAAGCTAGAAAAATATGAATCTGTACATTAATGGATCAAAGACCCAAAGTAGTTGTAAACACACACACACACACACACACAGCAAAAACAGGAATTAGTACATTAATTTTTGTCTCTTGATACAATGTTTTTAAGATGTGTAATGGTGGCAAAGGGATTGGGTAGAATATGCTCTTTTCTAAGAAAAGCATGATTGTTCAAAGCAAAAATAGCTGTGGATAGGTTCATGTTTCTGCTCAATTGGTTATATCAAAGTGAAAATTGGGCTATTATATCAGGAAAAACAAAAAAGTTAATTAGAGTGGGAATGGAATATTTAGGTTTGTTGTAGTTTGTTGTGGGTACTGAATGAACGGAACAGAGTACAAGAGTAAATAACCAAAATGGATATGTATGTGTGTGTGTGTGTGGGGGGGGGAGGTTAGGTCACAGAATGAATGGGCATCTCACTGAAAAACAGTGCCCTCAATATTAGCACTCTGATTGTAGAGTTGTTTTCTTGTACATTTAGATTTGGCTCCAAGCTTTGTTAAGATTTTAGTGTTATGAGAAAACCTTTTGGTTCTCTCAGATATTTAATTGAATCAATGCACTATTTTTGTTGTTCTTATTGTTCCAATCTAAGAAGTTGTAATCTTCCCCCCCCCCCCAGTTTTTTATATTTTCATTTTACATATACATATCAGTGAGTGAACATTGTGGCACCTAGGTGTTATACATTTTAATACAAATAGAAATAGTAATATTAATCATATTTGTTACATTTATCAAGCTTATATGGTTCTAATGGTAATACACATGTTTATATTAAGCTATAGTCTTACAGAATTTAATTATTAATTAATTATTAATTACACTATTTAATTATTAATGTTTCAGTATATTATTCTAATGCCAATCACAATGTTATTTAAACATACCTAATAATACCATCATTTAATTTCTAAACTTCCCTCTTTTGTTCTTTTATCTTATATAGAAATATAATATTCCCCCTTTCTCTTATTTCTGTCTCTATTCTGACTTTTATTCATGCCATCATTATATTAAAAGACAATGCACTACTTTTGTTGTTCTTATTATTCCAATCTAAGAAGTTGTAATCTTATACTTTTATGAATTGTAATCCTATTTTTTGAATAAATTTTAGGATTATTGCAATGGAAAGTAAATTCAACATTACGTTTTTTAAAATAGCTTTGGGGAAAAAACAGACAATTGGTATTTTCTTTCCTTCTGGTCTCCCTTTTAACTCTCAAATATCAGCTGCCTTGACATTCTGAGTCCAATGAATCCTATGTAACTGTGGAGCAATGAGTCTACATAGCTTTTTTCCCCCCAATTCTCTTTTTGAAAAAAATCTGAACTGGTACCAATTTCCAAACTGTTTAGATACGTGCTAAACAAACAAATAAAAACCATGCACTAAATCAAGTAATTTGTTTGTCTTTCCTAAGTCTACTGAAGATATATTTCCCTGGATGCTAAATTTTTAGCATTATAAGATGAGAATAAATATTTTGACTTTTTCCACATAGAGTATAATTTAATAAACTTGCAAGGAAATTGGAATAGTAGTAATGGTAAACCTGAGAACAAGCTATGATGTTTTACAGATCAGTAATTTTGGAAATGGATAACAGATTCTCTGGGAAATATATCCTTTGGTTTTCTATTAGATTTAGAATTGATTAATGAGTTTTGTAATTAATATGAGATTTTCCCCTTGGGAATAGGTGAAAATGAAGAGATCCTCAGACACATTTTTTTAAAAAAGTATAACTCCAAAGGAAGAAAATATTGGTCCTTCTTGCCCTTAAAGATTAAACCCAGCTGCCATTGATATCATATTTTATTGAAAAATTATATTATTTCTTTTACACATTTTCACATTTAATACTCTTTCTGATCCTGAAGTACAGACACAGTCCATATATACATTGTACATACAATATCAGACATTTGGTTCTTCATTTCAGCTTTTAATTTTTATAAAATAAATGCTCATTTTATCTTCTTTTTGTATTAGAAAAATTTATACACCCACACAATGTTCAGATTTTTGCTGCTATTTCTTTTAACATGTTTCTTTTACAATCATTCCCCCAAATAACATACACTTTTCATTCATGTGTTCTTTCTGCGTAGAGCCATAGTGTGTCCTTTTTAAAAATTTGCTATAAAATTTGGAGAAAGATAATTGCATTTGATTCAAGTTTTGGTTTGGGAAATCTGAATTTGGAAAATTAATATTGAATAAGAAACTTAATGAATTACAACTCCATTTTTTGGGGGGTTTGGTATTCCTTCCATTACAATGACATGACATTCCCTTTGTTTTCATACTTTGCCTTCCTTCCTATAAGGAAAAAGAAGACCACCTAAACAAAAAGCATGAGCTAAGGCCATCTGAACTGAGATTCACACAAATAGATGAAACAATTTTGAGAGAGAGAAAGAAAAAGAGAGATACAGATATAGCCATTATAAGCAATGAGAAATAAAAGGGTAAAAGGATCCACATTCTCTGCTGTTGGAATAACAGGAAATAAGAGAGCTTCCAAATATCTTTGTTCTAGCTTACCCTTGGGAGATCATCTCATACTATTACAATCATTTGATACTTGGAGGCTAGATAAACAAAAGGGATGACTTGCAGCATCGTATTCTTATTGTGGGTTTGCAAGGAGAATTTGGTTATTGTACAAAAACTGGAACAGAAAAATGTTTTATGTAATGAAAAATAATTGCTTTTGTACATGACACTGACCTTAGTTTCTCCTCTTATTTTATACGTCTGTTTTAGATAAAGATTTGAAACCTAGTGGAAACTGGAATAACTTGTAGCTGATTACTGATATTTTCAAGGTACTAAAAATCCAATATGGATTTTAATACAAAAGTTGGCATTTATGCAAGAAACTTGTGTGGTGACAGATATTGCATACAATTCAGAAAGAACTTGGAACTTTTGGATCTATTAAAATGCAAAAGTGCTGAAATCCATGGCTTTCTCGAGAGAAATAGCACTACATTTCTGTCTGATCTTCCTAAGAAGATGACATAAATCCCTTCAAAAAGTAGGTGGAAGGTATACATTTAATTTTTGATCTACAAAGAAAAAACTGAGTTTCAAATGCAAATACCTAAAGGAATATTTTAACCATCTATTCTAATCCATTCAGATCTTGACTAGTCCTTACTAAGTATATTCAAATGAAACAAGATTTAGCAGTATGTGAATTATGAAACACAGAAAATAATTTCAAAGGAACAAGCGTACTTTGTCTATCCCAAATTATATGGACAATTTCTTTGTGCAACAGACTCACTAGACTTCCAGATCCTTAACTTTAGAACCATTTGTAATATGGAGACTGTTAAAGGATGTTTAGAATAATCGTTGTTCTTTTTTTCCTTTCAACATGCTAACAAAATGAATTATAATCCTGTATTCAGTATGAATTTTTTCTGCATATCAGCCATATCAGGAACTGGACTTAGGGGACAATAGACTTATGTGTCTAGATCTAAAAATAGGAATGTTTGTCAAGGTGGTTTACACAAAGTTATTGAAGTCCCTCCAATTAACCTGTTATTCAGTGCTATGATTGGGTGATAATAATTGCCATACAATTTTTTAAAACACCCCTCCCCCCAGATTTTCAATAGGGAGGAGCAACCATTTTCTCTATTTCTGTAGACTAGGTATAGTCTGACATCAACAATGCCCAACAATGACTCTACAAAAATTGTTTACAGAATTTTGCATTTGATTTTGTGCTACAGACCTTCTGGACTGTCAAATTTAACTTGTTTTTTTTTTTTTTTTTGCTTATTTCCTAGCATCCTCCCCTTTTTTTGTAACTTTTTGCCTGGTGAAGAATTCTAGGCAACTTGAAAGGCTGTGTGCCATAGATTTATTTATTTGAGCAATTTTAAGGTTGCCAACCTGCATGCAACAATCATAATAATAATCAACTGGGTTGGAGAGGAAAACCAAGATTTTATGTAACACAATTAACAAAGCACAAATGTTTATTCTATTTGGTGGTTGTAAAAACTCTAAAAGAAAACCCAGCTATAAATAGATCAATATGACAATTATATCTTTTTATTGAATGTGGTGTGTTTTAAAAAATATTGTTTGCAGAGACAGACAACATATACTAGCATTAAGAATACATTGTGACCTTGTGGTGGTATGTGCCCTACCATTAGGCAGTGAACACTATTGTTCCTCCTGATGCCTTCTGCCATTTTTCTTGCTTGGAGGATCAAACTGCCCTTGACAAATAAGATGACTTAAACCCTTTGTGCTTGTTGGGAAATTCTGGTAGTTGATGTCCATGTAATCTAAAATTACTAAAGTTGAGAAACACTGGATTAGGCTTTAGGAATGACAGAGTGATGTTGCCAACCACCCTAAATTAGAATACCACCCTAAATTGCCAGAATACTTTGGTGCATGGGATAAGAGACTATTTTGCAGCAAATATTAGGAAGAAAACAACTTGGGTGATTGAACCTTTCTGCAGCATTATTGCAGAGAGCTATCCGGGAATGAATTTGGGAAAATGAATAAAAATAACTTATTTAAATTCCCTTAGGCTGGAACTAAATCTGTTGACTCCAGATGTTTAAAAAAAAAGCTCATTTATTACTTTTTTCTATTCCTTGGTCATAATGCTGCAATGTGATGAAATGTGGGAGGATAGAGCACAAACACATGCACACACACTCCCAAATAGCAATTGCAAGATGTGTCACATGATGCATACTTAAGCAAGAGTGCTATGCATTTAAGTTGAGATAAATTTGTGTAAGATACCACGTTGGATAAAATGTTTCTCACTATGCTTTCCATTATGTCATTTGTTCAAGGAGCAATCCAATTGTAGATTTTTTCTCCTGCTTTATGATTTTTTTAAAATTTATGCATGTAGATTGATAAAAATGTATGCTGGTCTTTCGCCCAAAGCAGTACAAACCTGCTGAGATGTTAAAGCCCCAAACTGGCACTCATAACAGAAATACAGTAAGACTTCCACTGTAATGGCACTGGCAGGTGCCACCACAATAAAGAAAACAGACACCCCATGAACAGATATTAGATTAAAGAGATCAATCAATTGGTATCTTAAATTTGAATGCCAGCACAATCCAGCCGGTGTTGGTATAAGAAAGCAGACTCTTAAAAAGCTTTTATTGTTTAACTTTTAAAATTTCTTAAGATTATTTGTATTACATGATTTGCAAAATATAGATATGAAAGGAATGGAAATGTCTGGTTTTGTACACCAAGCAGTTGTGAAATCAGTTTCCCTCAACATGCCTTTTCTCCCTAAAAATGCCTAAAAATGGAACTATTGCAAAGTCTGTTGTGAACATAAGAGCACAAGGACATAAATATTGCCTTGTGGATTGGACTCCTGGCTATCTCTTTGCAGTTTGTCCTCATAGCAGCCAACCAATTGCACAAGGAAACCCACCAGTCTCCCAAAGAAGGATCTCAGCAGCAGTCAAACTTTCCGTCATGATTATTAGGAATTGGTTTATTAGAAAATTGTTGAGTGCACTAAGGCCGTGTAACTAAATTATCTGTGGAAATATAGTCACTTGTCTTGTTTTCTATATGTATCTTTCTTCTTTTCTTGGATTATTATAAATAGCACTTAATCTACCAATTGCCTCTGTCCTATGAACTCAGTCATTATCCAGCTCAAAAATTGGAATGTCTGGATTATGAAACTAGCCTTTTTTCTCCCGTTATATTAGCAGGACAAAATTTGATCCTCCATTGTGTATGTGAGTGTGTGTGTGTGTGCATGTGTGTGTAATTTGCAGCATTTTTCACTTGTACTGTTCATTTATATACATCTGATCCAAATATATGAATTATTATAATAATGACTAAACCCCTTTTAAATATTTAGATGCATATTATCTATATCCTTGATTATTTGTTACTTAAATTCACTAGATATTATAGTTACTATTTTTATGTATATATTCCCTAATGCAAACTTTTGTTTTTTTTAAATACCATTTACTATATAGAATTTTTAAAACTTGCATTTTTTAATCTCAATATTGAAGAATTGTGTTAATGTTTTTGATTAAGAAGAAGACAGCATATTTTACCTGTCTGGCAGAGCATGCTATTAAAGAAATGAGAAATGCAGATTTCATTTGTATCCCTGTTTTGAGTTCTAATAACTTTATAGATGACTGAGAAACATAGTCCTTACCTTATAAATATCCTCTGTCATTTCTTAATTATTTATAAATGTGCTTACCAGTGGATTATTGTTAAAATACAAAAAAGTAATGCATGATTGAAATATGTGGTATTTTGTGTATATTTGACAAGTAATGTTACAGTTGAGACCCAGGAGCCACATTCAAGGACTTTACAGGTGCACTCAATATCTAGCTGATAATAAAGACAGCAACCACAGAAACATGTTTACCAACTTCTGGATTCTTTGATTCAACTACACTTTCAACTGCTTTTCTCATGATTTTTCTTAAGCTTGATGTTGCTGGATATCAAGCAGGATAAGGCTTGATTATATTATCAATGACCAGTTGAACAGAATGCATAGATACACTGATATATATGTTGTACATTTGGTTCATATATTTAACTAATTGTATTTTATTTTTCTTTCCTTGAAGTTGTCTATGTTGTTGCGTAGTGAACACTGTATGACTTTCAGAATAATATCACTCATTAACTTTGATAATAGAAATATATATTTTGGATGCTGTCCACATATGCAAAGCTAAAACCATAAAACACGTGCTTCACTCTTGGAAGACTTGTTGAAAAACAGAGTTAGACTTCTGAAATGAATCAGGAATCACCCTTGTAAAATTGATGTTTATGTAATTGTTCCATCTGCAATGTTATTTCATATATTTTTAGAAAATTTATGGCATTTCAACTTGCATTTATATCTTTCAGAAGTGAGAAGTGACCTTGAGACTACTCTACATCTTTAATAGGTCTGCAATAGCAGTTGATACATGTTTGAAACTTCTTTTTCCCCACAACACTTCTAACTTGACAAGATGTTTTTCTTTTCTGAAATGATGACCTCATATTAAATGCTTTAAGGTCAGAGGGGGAAAAAGTTTATTTAGCAGAACACCCCTTCCACAATGATGTATGATAACTGCAAGGCATATCTATGTAGATCCTGTGCCTGTACCATTAAATTGTGAGGTGATGAGAGAAGAGAAAGTAATTTAAAGAAAACTCTGCCGAGACACCATTACCAGCCCATTACAACAGCAGACTAATTGACCTGGAGGAAACCAGAGATTTTCCCCTTTGACACATATACAGTGCAATATTAATATACTAGAATAATTTTAAAGTAGGGCAACACAAGATTTTTGACAATATTATTAATAATACAGAACAAGTTGGCATCTTGCTTCCATTACTCAAACAGATAGTTTTATTAGCTGTACTGGGATTGCTTGTGTCAAGAGAGTGAGAGATCAGGCTCATAATAAAAATAATATGCTGAAAGGATGGGTTAGAGCCAGATTTAGGTGTGTTAAACTGGGGCAATGAAAGCAGACCTCCCTTCTCCCAGTTCCCATGGCACCTTTCCAGCCCTCTAGAAATATTAGCTACAGTAAATGGGGTAAATATGTACAAACTAGATGGAGATACATTTAATGTATCTTTGAGAGAACACTGCTAATATTGGAAGGTACTTTCACTGAATTTTACATAATAAAAGAAGTCAATTTCCCCTAGTTTAGTGATACACTATTAAATCTTGTTTTTATATAATGTATTTTCTCATTTTATCCATAAATTAAAAGAAGATCCATTAAAATTGCATGCAAATTTGGAAAAGATTATATATTTTAAAGACTGCAATATAGTGTGTTATGTTACATAAAAGATGTTTCTGAGTTGGACTGCATTGCTATTCTATTCCATGTAATAAGCCTATGTCAGCCCTTTTGGTTGCTTTGATCAAATACTTCTCAACTATTATTGAGAGTTTGTTGAATAAAGTTCAACTGTTTTGTTCATAAAATACAGTAAGTCATGGATTATAAAACATGTTGCCGCAGTTCCCATAATCTACATACAAACACAATTCATTTTGACTTAGCATCATGTGTGAATCTTACATGCATTTCCCTAATTTATTACAATGTTTGGGCTGCAAAAATCTAGATCACTAAAGGGCAGAAAAGAGTTATGATTTTCTCCTCCAGTTTACTGATTTCTAATGGTTTTCAGATTTTTGCAAGCCAAATCTGGTAGCCCTAGCTAAATCATACCAAGATTCAGAAGTATCTGTTTTAATGACCAGGTTGAGACATAGTTACTGCTAATTACCATGCTGCATGGAAAATACAATAAATTGATCATATGGTCTAAACCAGGAGTGTCAAACTGGTGGCAAATGGGCTGGATGTGTCATGCACAGGCCACGCCCACCCCAGCTCTGCAAAAGGGAAAAACATTGTGATAACTCATGTGATGGCAGCATGACATCACAAGTTTGACACCCATGGTTGTCTAAACTAATTCATAACAATATATCGTAATTGTGAAGCAATTGCTGAATTGATTTAATTCTCAGCTTTTTTCCTTTCAGGCTTCTGGGAACTCTTTCTGTCTTGATCCATATTCTAATACAATTAGTAATTCCTACACATTTTATACAGGACCTCTCTGTTTCAAAACTGTACTAGATGGTCATATACTTGTCTTCTAACACTATTGGTTCATATGAACGTCTTGATTTCTTGTTGTGCTTTTTAAAAACATTCTTTACATAACTTTACTTATTAAAAGAATGCAAGTCTATTTATCAGCAAACATTTGTTTGGCTTACAGTTTCCATCAAATAATTACCGACATTGGTCCTTTGAATTTCTTTTTCTCCCTCCCTTTCTTCTGAATTCTTATATTAATCTCTACCAAATCAAAGGGTGTAGAGAAAATGTTTCAAGTGATATTAAATAATTAAGATTCTTAACTCCTTGCATCATTCCAATTGCCCTCTCTTGTACCTTCCCAGTTTCAGTAATGTCTTTTTCATATTAATGTGATCTGTATTCAGAATGTGGCCTCGTAATCAGCCTCTTCTGGAGCAAAAAAGTAATTTTCATTGACCTTTGTGCCTGAGCGCTATTTGCACAACTAACCATTTCATTTGTTAGGTGCTTTAGAATTTTATCCATAGCTACAAATAGATGCCTCCTGCTCTTCCTAATAGTCTGGCTGTGAATGCTGTGCTTATGTAGGCAAAATAATGCAGGGTGGCTTTGTGGGAAACTTGAGATGTGCAGAAGGGTAAACTTTGCTTTTGATAGAAAGGAAGAAAGGAGGGACGGAGGGAAGGAGGGAGGAAGGAAGGAAGGATAGAAATGAATGGTTGAATGGCTGGTGAGATCTGAGAATGGAATGGAATAACTGGAAGTTGGAGCAACAGCTGCACTTCCCTGGGCAACATCTTTATTGTCAGTCCCACTTGTTGAAAACAATAACAAATAAAACAATGGGTGCTCAAAAATCCATATAATATAGTTGCATATGTTCAGTACTAAAATGTGAATATGTCCTTTCTTTTGTGAATTACAGAGAATAATTTTCTTCTAAAACTAATCTTTTATTGAGCTGTAATACTAAACGTAAGTCATAAATATATTTATATTTGGTTTATTCATTCACATTTTAAATGCTTTTTTTGAGATCAAGCCTAGAGGAATGTTTTAAATATATATACCCTTTTTTGTTCATAGATGTAAAGGAGGATATAAAGCTAAAACAAAACCTGACAAATAAATAAACATACATAACCCTTAAAAGTAAATCCCAGTAAATTTAGTGGGACCAGCATTTTAGTACATATCAATATCACTGACAATAATTTATTGTTGATTTTTTTTAATGTAAAGAAACAATACATTTAAGCGTTAAGTATTAATACATTTCAATATTAAGCACAGAACATTGAAGCTGTGATATATACTTCCATCCATGTAATAAGAGCTGACCTGACCATTCACAAATATAGAGTGGTATTACAAATATTTTCTAAAGATATTTTTCATAATTATGTCAACTGCATTTGTTTGTTATTTCTAAAAAGAGAGCTTAAAATACTCTTACTTTTTTATTTCAAAATGGTAGTATATTTCAAGGCTGACCCATTTGTTATTGGAAACTCTTTTCATATTGTGGTAGAAATGGGTGTAATTATATAATTTGTAGATACTTGGAATACAGATGTCCATTAATCTTAATGTATGAACTTTCTCTAATAAAGCAGGTTCCTTACATTGGTTATAAAATAAGACAGCAACAAGCTGTGATTTTTCTGATTCTTGATTCTTAATCTTATCAATCTGTCAGTCTCTCTATATGACTTTCAGTCAAAAACCATTCATGCTGGGGTTGTTTAGTCACCCTTAATGGGATGTCTTCCAGATTACTGTTTGGGTTTTACAAGTTACTTGCATGGTATACATAGTGAAAGTAAAGTAAAATGTTGCCTAATTTTTACAACAAGTCATCAAAGATGGCATTAAGAGTTGTTAACATAATCTTACATAGCTTTTTCTCTGGTAATATTACACTACTAAATAGAGCATACATAAGGGGGCATGCATAAGCGCACTAATGTTCCTACCGTCCCTGTCCTATTGTTTTTTATTTTTCTTATATTTATCCATGTATTCATAACTATGTTTTTACTTATACCTATTATCTTGTAAGCAATTGACAAACCAAATAAAATAAAAAAATAAAAAAACCAGAACATATCTAGATAAAGAACTGATTTAATATCTCTGTATTAGGGTGATAGGTTTGGTTATTGCATTATTCTGCAACTACTTTGATTTATTTTCTGATCTAAAAAAAAAAATCCAACAATTAGTTCTCTTGGGGTATAACTGAAATGTAGAAAGAAAAAACAAAGGTTCATATTTATTGAGGCAATGATTATATAATAAAGCACATATGTCCTTTAAACATTTTGTTTATTAGTTAATTTGAAGAATCCTTTATCTTATCCCATCAGCATTTTGTTTGTCATTTTCCAAAAAAAAGGTCAAAAGTAATTTTGTAAGTAATCTTTTCCATCGAACCCTTACTTTAAAAGAATGCAAACGATATTTTCAGTACAGCACTAACTGATACGACATTTCTCAGAAATAGAAATAGAAACAGAATGTGTGGACTTGAATAATCTTTGGGAGTATTTTCTCCCCTTCATCACTTTAAACAACTGAAAACAAAGGTCACCATGTGATCTTCCCTGTATTTGGTTCACAATACAAAAAGAGAGATAAATATGAGTGCATAACTTCAATGGCAAATTGCAGGGAAGAAAACAATCATCTCTATGATGAGTATGAAAAAAGCAACAATCAAGTCTTTATGGCAGAATCAGCTACTTCTAGTGTCCTTCCCAGATGCAGATGCTAAGGAGGAGCAGGAATATTTTAGCATGGACATTTCATTCTTAACACCAACGATATCGCCGCCCATGAAAATAATGAATACAGACCAGATGTGGGTCAGCAGATTTCTGTCAAACCTTAGAAATATGAAGCCATATTTTCACATCTGTGAAACTGGCTTTCATAGAACTGATTTATACCAAAGAGCAGTCTAGCCGCTTTTTCTTCTTTATAGTTTCACATTTTTCCCATATTCCATGTCATTTATATCTTGTACTCCCAGTGTTTGTCCAGTGAAAAGACAAGAATAAAGAAAGAAAAATAGTAAAAAAATAATAGAAATAGCTTTTCAGTGGCAGCAATGATCCACAAATAGCATATGCCATTATCCAAGAAGCAATGACTGAGACTAGGACAAAACTTAATTTTTAATTCACTTCTGTGCAATTAAAATTTAGAATAGTATAATTACAAAGGCTAATGTGAAATTTCTCTCAAATAGGAAATATATATTTTAAAAGAAAAAAATTCTGTGCCTGAGGAGGGTGGAAGTCTTGTAAAGTTTTCAAGTTACAATGTGAAACTTGTCAAGATAAAATGTTTATATACCTTAGGAAAGATATAAAAGTTCATGCCTTGAAAATTATAAGAAAACTGATGTACACATGGATGAAAGAGCACAAAATATTGGGAAATGATTCCATGTAGAAGCTGGAATTCTGAGGAACTTCATATGGCCTTAAACTATATGCTTAAGTATCTTTTTCCGGAGGAAAATGTTATTATTCACTTATTTGTTTTCACCTTTGTTTTTTTCACAATTTTTTAATATCATTATAGGATTTCAGTGAAATGACTAGAAGTGTCTAAAGAATTACCCATGAGAAAAATTATAAGCAAATAGAGTTGGCTTTTAGCAGTGATGATGAGTGACGGAAGAAATCAACATAGAGTGTGAGAGCCAGTTTGGTGGTTAAAGTGCTATGCCAGAAACTGGAGACTGAGAACTCTAGTCCTTAGGCATCAAAACTGGCTGGATGATTTTGAGCCAACTTACTTCACAAGTTGTGGGGAGAATAGCAGGCAGAAAATGACTCTGACTTGTACACTACTACAAAATAAAGAAAATGCATAAATCTAATTATAATAATTTTTTAAAATACCCAAAATCAAAGAAAAAAATTATATTCGGCTTTCCCCTCAAGTTTAGTTTATCTTATTCTCATTGCACCTTGTACAACAAAATTAAATGCCATCTTCAGTGTACATCATACATAAAAAAACTATAAAAATAAAACAAAAGCACGCATCCTTCACATTCTATATAATTGAATTGAAAGGCCTTGATACTGCATTAGTATTGCACTATGCAGAAGAATTCAATATAGTTATTGCTCTGGGATAGAAGCTGTTTTTCAGCCTGTTTGTCCTTATTTTTATTGTGCTGTACAGTCTGCCAGATGGTAATAGTTGGAAAAAAGGGTGCCCAGAATGAGATGGATCTTTGAGAATGTTTTGAACTTTCTTAAGGCAGCGGGAGGTATAAAGCTCTTCCAAAGAGGGGAGAGGGCAACCCATGATCTTCTGGGCAATGACATTAACCCTCTGGAGTGCTTTCCTATCTGCCACTGTGCAATTGGCAAACCATACACAGGTTCAGTAAATTAAAATATTCTCTATAGTGCAACAGTAGAAGGTCACCAGCAATTTTTCATTTAGTTCAACTTTTGTTTACATCACAACAATTCTGTGAAGTAGATGTAAGAGAATCAAAAAGACAATTCTAGCTATCCTATTTCTTTCATGGATGTTAGCATTGTTTTTCCAGCTATTCCACAATGATGGCTAGAACAAAATATATTTTATTAAATAACACAAGAAGAAATACTTTAGTCATTGTGACCTCTATACAGTCATGTGCTCCTAGTTTTAAATGTTCTGCATGTTTAGAGAAACATCCTTCATATATTTTGGCATTCATGAGAGTAGTGCAAAACATGGTATTTCACATTTTCAAAAAGTTGCAAATGTTGAAACTGTATACAATTCTTTAAAACAGTTACATTTGTTCCTTAGGTGCTATATACATACACCTTATATGCTCCAAAGACTCTAATTATACTGATAACATAAACAGGTAATAACAGTCATTTTATTAACTATTTATATTTTAGAGAAAGAAAAAATATTCATATTCAGAATAAAAAGCATGGTTGGAGAGCAAAAGTTGTGGAAATAGAATGATATAACAAAAACAATAACCAAACCAGTATAGTGGTATGTTACTTCCTCTTAACATGTTCTATGCATTCTGTAATCAATCAAAATACAGGGTAATTATTTGTATCCTTTTTGCTGCTGATTGTTGTACCTGACCATTTTAAACCTAGAAATGGTATATACCTGGTGTCATGAGGGTGGGGGAAGCCATCCTCACAATTGCTCTGTTATGAGAATCAGAAATTGGGTTGGAAAACAATATTTCTTTCTGCCTGCTATGGACTCCAAGGCTGGCATGCTATTTTGTTGATTGTACTGCCTCAGAGAGTACATTTGGATCCTGTTTGCTGCTGTGGCTGCAGAAGTGTGAGGGCTGTAGTTAAATCATTTTAGTGTTACAGCTGTGCTGCTCCCATAAGATGGACAACTGAGAATGGAACTGATAAATAGGCATAAATAGAAAGGATTCATGGAGATTTTTCTTTTCTCTTTCCCAGAAAGATTACGGAGGTAAGAGGAGACTAATGCGTGCACAGTTTTATTCAGATGAGTGTTCTCCCCCCCCTCTCATTTTCTCTCTCTCCCTCCCTCCCTCTCTCTCCCCTTTTCTCTCTCATTTTAAGCACTATGTCAGAATTCCCATTAATGCAAAGTTCAGATAAAGCTGATGAAAAGCAGCTGCCATCTTGATAGTTGCCATGGCAGATGGCATCAGCCTTTATGCTTTTATCAGCATTAGGATCAGAGCACATTCTGTGTTCCAAACTGAGATAAAAATCATTGAAGCTGTACCTGGAAGAGACAGATCATCATGGCAGTTCCTGAACAGTTCTCCATCTTTTCTGAACAAAATAAATGAAAAACTGCCTTGTTGTTTATTAGTTCAATTAAGCTGATAATATTTGGAAAGCTTCTTTCTCTAGAAAGAGTTGCTTCCTCCCCACTTTCTCCCAGAAACATTCAGAGCTGAGGGTAAGAAGAAACTATATAAGTTCATGAAAGTTCATTTTTGTTTTATTTTAAAATGTAGCATATAAGGGAAAAGAGTTTATGTCGTAAGTCTTATTTCAGTACAGGTAGTACTTGATTTACAACAGTTTATTTAGTGACTAGTTTCAACAGCACTGAAAAAAATGACTTTATAATCATTTTTACACTTACAACCCTTGTAGCATTCCCAGGGTCACATGATCAAAATTCAGATGCTAGACAACTGATTTATTTATGATGGGGTGTCAAACTCATGTTGTCATGGTGGCATCATGTGATGTATTGGGACTTTTTTCCCTTTCGCTAAATCGGACGTGGTTGTGGCCAGCACGTTATGCATCCAGCCACAGGCTGGGAGTTTGACAGCCCTGATTTATGGTGATTGCAGTGTCCCAAAATCATGTTATCAGTTTTACTACCTTCTAACAAGCAAAATCAATGGGAAAGCCAGATTTGTTTAACAACTGGGATACTAACTTAACTATGGCAAGTAAGGTCATTAATTGGGGCAATATTCACTTGATAAATGTTTCACTTATCAACAGAAACGTTGGGCTCAAACTTTGGGTGGTAGTAAGCCTAGGATTATCTGCATTGTTCTTTTAGCAAGTTTGGGAAACTTTCCAGAGAAGATTTCTCAACTTAGCAACATTGCAAATACCTTAACATTTAAAGAGAAAAATACAACCGTATGTTATTTTCAAGCTACAATCCCTTCTACAATAAGATTATGAACAGATGAACAGCACAGGTGGGGCTCCAAGGCATTTTTTAATTTATGGTGTGAAGTTATCCTAGTTTTTGGGGCTGCTACAGAAAAAGAGAGTAGATATTTTCAGTTCAAATGATCAGCCTTCATGATCAGCAACTATTTGTCCTGGTCTTAATAAGACTCTATTGACAAGAAAGAGCCATGGAGAGCAGTACACTTACAGAAATAGCTTCTTAAATCGTTTCTCCCTCACATGGCCTTCTTTGTTTCTTTTTCCGATGAAAAATGTACATCTAGAGATATCATTCCCTTCTGAAGGTAGGAATGATGTGATCTTAGATCATTGTGTAAGTTTGTGCATATAAGGCTGGTTAACCATTTGGCTGTTGTACTGGTGTGGAAATGCATAATAAATGGAGAAGGACAGCAGAATTTAAATGCTTCCCCATGTAAAAAGAAGATAAGTCTTTTTAGGATGTGAAAATCAGAAAATACTTGTTATTGTTCATGCAACCAGGGGAGTGACTTTTACCATGCATGTTTTTAATCTAAATTTGTTGCTGTAGCTCATGCAGAAAAACAAAACACTGTGACTCATGTAATATAAGGAAACATCCTTATAATCAAATTTTCATGTAAAAATGTTTTAAGAAAGTAGCTGATGCCACTTTTTAATAAAATTAAAATGAAGGATTTCTTTTAACTCTGTCTCTGATGATGTTTCTAAATTCTATTCATTGGATTCCCCTCTGACCTATATCAATTATCTCAGGTTACCAAGGACAAAAACATATACAGTATGTTGTAGATTTGAGTGACAGGAGTCCATTGTCCTAACTCATCAAATATATAAAATAAATTTCTTGACAATTAAACTTTGTACCTTAATTTTATATGTGATGTGTTACTGACTTGTTTTAGACTTCATTGCTTGGTACTGTCTTGCTTGGTTTAATAAATGATCAACTGAGGAAGCCATTCAATGCATTGGAGCTTCCAATTGATAATCATACCATCAACCATGATCTTCTTTGGGATTGCCTGAGCAAATTGGAATAGCAGCTATTGCTTAAAGTAGTTGCAATCCTACTTTACAGATGGATTTCAAATGGACAATTGTTTCTGAAATAGGATGAATCCCATGGTGTCTCTTAGCCATCAATTCTATTTGTCATGGAAGCAAACGACTGTACAAAGTAATACAGTAGATATGCTAGTAACATGCTCCAAATGAATTGCTTTTGTCAGGACTTAGAACTTCAACTGGAATAGAATTCAGTGGCCAAGTTGGTTTCTAGAATGAAATCAGGAAGGTCACATTACATCTAAGTTAAAAGCAATGAACTGTCTACCAATTAGTTTGGAATAAAAAATTGCTAGTTACTAATTTTATAGCCCGTTATGGCTTGGGTGCATGCTATTGTAAACCATCTCTTTTAATATGTTTCTCATTCACTTGAGCTCATCTGATGAGGTTCAGCTACTATTGCCATGGACTACTTTATGTTAATTTGTGATTAAGCTTGTCTGACATTCATCTACTTTTTTTAGAATACGCTCCATCTGGGTTGGAGGAGAGAGGTTTTTTGTTCACTCTGAAAATTACAGTGGAAGTACCTTTTAATATTTTAATTATTCATTTTAGTTTTAAGTAATTAATTTAATTTTAAATATTGATTTTACTGCTTCAAACCCATATTGATCAGTAGTCTAAAGAGTTTTGCAAAGCAAATTCTTCAGGTTAAAGAGAATGTCTTTAATGGAATTATGATATGTTACTTCCTCTGGGATTTATTGTAAAATAATACAACTACATTTCATAGACAAGGAAAGAATCCTAAAATAATGCAGAGACTGGAAAAGGAATGATTAATTTGCTTCTAGGAAAATGGCCATTCTTTTGAATATGTACTGTTTTATAGTAATATGTACATGTTTCATACTGATTTGTGCTTTTCAAAATTTTGTTTTGCTTAAAATATAAAATAAAGAATAGATGAAGGCTTTCACCAAATTGTGAGACTGATTTTGCAAAATTCTGATAAAGCAGTGCAGTATATCATTGGTTGCCCAAGAGAAAGCAAAAATCATATAAATCATATGAAGATGGAAATTACGGTTGGGAGCCTCATTTAAAGATCAGTTGTCCAAGGTGTATAATTTTAAAAAGTGGGGGTGGGAGAACAGAAAGATGAATCTCTTCTTGAAGTTATAATCTGAGCGCCCAATCCAAAACTGTTGGCATTTTTTGCTATTTCCATGGGGTTCTGAACAATCCCTAAATATATGTCAAGAGACAACAGGTGGATACAACAAACGTGATGGGTAAGGAGCAAGTTAACACTGAGATGATTTTGATTAGCATAATAAGCAGCAATCACAGCACACCAGCTGCCTAGCCATTGTCAAGTGTTTTGTAGGCATTGTGGAAAAGGTGACTTAAGACAACTTCTGAAGAAGTATGGCTTTAAAGTTTTTGACCAAATTTTCTTTCATAAAAAAGACAGTTGGAAATATAGCCAAATATATTGTGAGGTACAAAACAGATGAAGGGCAGAATTAAACAAGGGTTGAAAAAGCATATCCAGGTTTCAAAGGAAAGTAAAGAAAACATGTTTTCAAAAAGCAGATAGGTAATTTAGATCTAATTAGACCATTAAAAGATAAGCATTTGTAGGGGGGAATTTGGTAAACTCTATCACCTTCACTCAGATACAATTATTTTCTTTAGTGGTATTTCCATTTTCCCACAATTTTATCAATAAAGGCATCAGCAGACATTTTGCCAAATGCTTAATCATTTATATTTTACAGTTGTGAATCTGTCTACATGGTTGGGAGCATGGCACTGGCTTTGAAGTTCACATCTCATAAAATCTAATTTGAATGCCTTGAGTATACAGTACATTAATGCAGCCAAATTCAGTTCAACAGATATATCTTGGGTTGCAAACCTAGTATCACTGTTACTACCCTCACCTACTCTTTTTGTCCTTTCTGATACTTTAAAGAATGCTGATTCCATAATTGCCCATTAGAGATACTTTAAGTATCAAATTCCAACTCAAATTCAAAAAAAGCAATCATTGCTTCCCCCTGAGGTGAGCATGGCCAGATTGAGGTCACTCATATTAGGGGCATCTATAGTGGCCTGAGTACTCGGCCAACAAAAACAGGCTTCCAAGCTCCATTTTAGGCTGCGATGGCCTCTTGTAACCTTCTGCCAGTGAAAAGGAGCTCTGTTTTCACTGACAGAGGCACCACAAGCCAATCCTTCGCTGTTTTCAGGGCAGCCCTGTGGACCAGATCTAAGCACCCTGCAGGCTGGATCCAGCTCACGGGTCTTGAGTTTGACACCCCTGCCATAATCTGTTACTTTTGTAGAGAAAAAAATAAGCAAGAAAATATAATGTGAGGAAAAAGTAATGAAACAAAGATATATAGGATATGTTTTAGAAGAGTGACTAATTTATGCAGAGTGTGTATAGAAATTTAAATAGAATATGGTCAAGCTGAAGTGAAATCATGAATTAATCTGCAGGTGCAGTAGTCCCATATCATGTGATGGTTACTTGATTAAAATCTATGAGTCATTCAAATTATAGATTACTGCAAGAGGACAAATTGTGTCTTTCCCAATGAACACGAAGGCAAATAAATCTTGATCAATGAAAGGTTCTTTATTGATACCAACATTAACTCCTACCCTTTATTTACTATTTTCTAGTAGACAATTACAAAAGTCAATGTATTCAGAGTTCAGGATCAATCTCCTAAGTCTTTCTACATAGGCAGTCCTAGAGATATGTAATCAATGAACTTACCCTAAGATCTTAAGAATTCTTCACTACAATACTTGAAATAGTTTTCTCACTCTTGAAAATACGTGGTAAACAAAAATTGGTTTTCTTGAATGCAAGGTAAGATACTAGCATATATTCTTTCCTATTTTTATTATATTTTTGTGCTGTTGGCTCATAGTTACCATATCTCAGGTTTCTTACTAGCAATTTCCCTTCTTATATTGATATTACTTACAAACATAACTGTAGCAGTGTGTTTCTTGTTCTTCTATTCTCTCTCCTACTTCTACCTTCTTTGGGGAGACATCTGAAAATGTTGGCTGATGTCATATACCATATGGACTGCTACATTCACCATAGCGACACAGTGGGACAGAGTATGAAAGGCAAGGCTTTTGTTAGCATGTGCTACTGCACAACTCAGAACAACAAAACACATATCAGGTACACAGAGCCAATTTTCAAAACTGACTTTCCAAATTAAGGCTGAAAAAAATATGTGCATTCCCATTTGGTTGTAATGGGAATCTTTTGTATATACAAATACCTGTTTTACATGCATAAATATATGTTACAAATTAATTGGGAATTGGCACATGGTTTAAGAAAAAGGGAGGATGGCTGGAAAATTCTTCTTGTTAGGATACGAAACTGTTAATATGATGATTTAAGTTTGTAAGAGAGGCTTCAGATGCAATCCCATAATGCCTCACTAAACACAGTGGATTCCTCCTCAACTATATTTCTCTAGGGTTATTTTATAATTGACTTAAATCAAGCTGCTGAATTTTAGGATAATATTTGCATGTGCTCTGAAGTTATCAATGCTATTTTTTACTGCGTAAAGGGTTTAAACTTAATTTTTAAAAAGAATATCAGTAATCCACACATATGTGAATTTAGAGTAGGCTTCTCTCTCTCTCTCTCTCATCTATCTATCTATCTATCTATCTATCTATCTATCTATCTATCTATCTATCTATCTATCTATCGTATCTGTCTGTCTGCTGTTTATCCCCAGTGCTTTAGATTGGATATTTGCTATACATGTAGTTTTCATTCAGCAATTACTTTATTTAATGACAATTTTTGGTTACAATGGTGATGAAAAATAAATTTAGAACCAGTATTTGCATTTACAATATTTACAAGTCTGTAAAGTAAAGGAAACTTAAGGCACGCAAATACAGTTGTGATTTTATTTAGCAACTGCTTTAGTTCCTGATTGCTGAATAAGAACTACTTGTACTTTACAACTTGGCAGATAGTACAGACATCATGTACAACTCATGACTAACCTGATTAGCATTTCAAGGTACTAAAAGATAAAAAAGTGAGAACTTATTTTACTTGCCATCTTTACTTTATGAAGGTGGAAGAAAAAAAATTGTACCCAGGCCTGACAGCTAAAATGCATCTATATGGGGAAATCAGGTGCTAATTAAAATATTAAATTGGAATTATCCTCTATTTTGTTACAGAGCCTTGTTTGTTCATCTTGCTGATGCTTTGCTTTGGGTTTTTGTCCAATGAGAGGCAGATAGCAACTGGAAAGGGGAATGATTGACAGGGCTTAATCCAACTACATTTGCTCAGCCCAAATATCATTGATTAATTCCATGGTGGTGGTGGTGGTTCTTGGCCCTTTAAAATATAGGCAGTTTTCTATCAATTATATTTCCCTCCAGCTTAAACATGTAAAATTTCTGAACAAGTTAACATTTATCTGCATCAATAGACAATTTGCAAACTTATAAAAATTACTCCTTGAAAAGCCTGCTTTTAGTTGTTTCTTTTTTGTATCTGCTCTGGAAAATCTTTGCCTGTGTTGTTTGTGGTTGGCATGGACAATATAGCAGTGAAATCAGTCCTATAACTCTGCCGTGCATCAGTACATAACATCATAACATTCTGAATGTGGACCATTTTTGTTTGCACTATATCAGAGGAAAGTTATTGCCAGCTGCAGAGCCTTCAAAAGTCAGCAGTTGCAACTGCTGCAGGCTTCTTACACAAAACCTCAACCATCTACAATTGTCTTCATATTTATAGTAGAAAAGGGATAATAACATTTTCTGCTAAGCTGTTCAACTGGATTGATCCTCTTTTAATGCAGGAGCAAAGATTTAAATAGCAACATTTTGGTTGCTGATTCCTGAGAAGGTACTACCTAAGAAAGGGTTTCTTTCTAAAGAGCTTCTGTACTAGAATTCAATTTATCATGGACGTTGAAGGGAACAAAATTTCCTTTAGTCTTTATCCTTTGCCCCCTGATAACTGTTTAATTTACTTTTTCCCATTATGCCTTTCTATTCCCATGATAAAAAGACTAAGGCAAACAAATTTTAATAAGTTGAGTTTTTTCATAATAGCTTTTCTGTATGCAACTATAGGTACAGAATTTGAAAACTTTTTTTTATAATAAGTATTGTAGTTGAGTGGGAGGGATTCTGCGTCATCCTTCCCTCTTTTGTGATCAATGTTTTGTTTGCTTTTAACATTATATTCCCAAAAGCGATTCAATAAATATTTTAATTTAACATTTGATTGTACAAAATCACTGCCACAAAGTTTTATTTTATTGCCTAATATTACAAAGCACTTAAAAAAACAAATAAATCCAAGTATCTTTGGAGAATTTGAAACAAAAGATGTTCAGAAATACATTTCAAGTTCATATTTTTCTGTTTTAGACTTGTTTTTAAACATCTCTTAAAAGCAGTGTTGTGACTACATCATAATTCTTTTGCTTAAGAGGCTTTATTTAAATAAATATACAAATTCAGTTTTAGTTCAAGCAGCTTTAGTGGGCGCTGCTTTAATTTCGGATCACAGGAAAGGAAAGTAGAATTGTGTTCTGTTATATTTAAAGGTTCAGTTTACCCCTGGAATTTCTTTTTATTCAGTTCAAACATTCTCTAATAGTACAGAACCCTTGAACAACATTATTTTAAACAAACAACAGCAACATTCTTTTCATGTTGTGAAAGGCACTTATGTGTGCTTTGTGTCTTTTTGTTATTTTGTTTATTAAATACAGTTTTGCTGTGGAAGAATGGCAAAGTATCCTTTGAGCCATGCCTTTGGTTTCCATTAATGTCAGTGCTATTCTAGAGGGCTTTCATTTAGCAAATTTCCTTCCCAACAGTGTGACAATCTTTTACTGCAGTTGACATGTGATTTGTTCAAGGTTAGCAGCCAAAAATGCATTAATGGCACAGAATACAAATTTATTTTTCTTCAAAGTCATAGGATAAAATTCACACAAAGAGTCAGGAATTAAACAAAGATCAGACTTAAATCTTGATTTTTGTTTTTAAACAAGATAAATACTGAATCAATACTGAAATACAAACATTGATAATTGCCTTAAATGGTTCCCTCCATCTCTCTCTCTCTTAAAAAAAGTACATTTGGCTAAAATAAGCTAACCAGATTTGCAGTCTTAGCATCCTGGAAGATTTTTGTGGCTAGGGCAGCAGGATATAGGGGCATGGCCAAGAAATAAAGTAGAGTTTGTGACTACTGGGCTACCTGCCCACCTTTCGGATGTATTGCTGCAGATGTCAGGAACGACGGAAGTGCAAACCAGTGCTGGAAAGCAGGCTGTCTGTAAGGAATGGGAAACGACTGTGAAAAACCAGGAACAGCTCGGCACCCAGACAATTTGTAACAAACAACAGGAAGGTCCATTAAAAAAATGGGACTGGCCTGATGAATCTGGGGCATCTGGTTGCCTTAGGCTAAAAGTACTTTCAGTATTTTTTACTGCCACTATAAAATAAACAATTGTTTAATTAGTAAAAAATAAAATCACTACTTACAGGATGAATGAACAGGGGCTTGTTTTCTGCTTAAGTAATGATGGTTATTTTTTTCTTTTTTCTTTTCTTTTTTCTTTTCTTTTTTCTTTTGAAAAGGACTCTTACATTTAGTTAACTTGTAGGAAAAAAGAAAACAAACAGCAACAATGCAATCTTTTGTGGTTGTAGTTTAAATTTTGAAGTCCGAGTATGTTGTGATTTAACTGAATAAGAATGGGAAAAGCCCTCCAGTGAGCTAGGGGCTACTGCGGGCAGATGCTGCATCTCAGGATTCTCCCCCAGGCAAAGTAAGCATGAGAGCCTGTAGTATGAGGTATTTCACTCATCATGGGAATACTGTAAGGCTGTATTAGTTGTTCTGCCATTCCCTCTCTTTCAAGCATAAAGCATTGCTAAAGGACAACATCACAACCCAGCTCTTTGCAAAGTTGTAGCATTTCTTCTTTGCCATAAGCTTGGGACTAACAACTAGAGGGATGGCCTTCTTATAGCATAAGATAGAATACTGAGGAAACTGAGTATCAATAGAATATGAACTATTATGTCTTCATCCTGTGTTAACTGAGAAGCATATACTTTAATTTGTTCAAATTCCTATCAGTCCCATTACGCAAGGGAATTATGGAACCTGTAGTACCTATGGATCCAGAAGATGCAAAGGTGGAAATGCTAATCTGTGGATAGAAAAATTACTTGTATGCAATTTGTGCTTTGGAAAGTGTTAAGTCCTGGGTGTAAGAACGGAGACGAGACATCGGACTGTGACTTCAACTCTTTATTTAACAAGAAAGACTGGAGCAGCAAACCTGGGCAGCAGTAGCTCTTTTATAGAGCTTGCTGCTGTTAAACAACCAATGAACTGAGTCTATCGCTTTCACAAGCATCCAATCAGGGGCTTCCGTTAACAGCCAATCAGGCTGGCCAAGCCTGACCAATCACGACTCGCTATTCACGGGCCAATAAGAATTGCAGGATTACAAGCCTGTTGTAAGATGAAGCTGTTTCAATTGTATCGCTGTGATGGTTTAATCCATAACAGAAAAGATACAAGACTTTCTTCATGCCGATTTTTAGATTACATAGATACACAGATACACAGATACATATTCATGTACAAAAGCATGGCTCTCAGAAAATGGACTATTTATTCATGTGAAATTTCAGCCTTAATAATTCATGCATTATAGATGGTCATAAGGTAGAGATGAAGCATTGGTTTTGACACTGTATACCAAATGCCATTTACCTTCCTGTAATAACATGAACCAGCTGATAGTGGTATAATGAACATTAAAGGCTCCTATGATGGTATAGTTCCAGGAAGTAGAGCTTTTGGGATGTAATGCTGGAATTTTGCCCTTTTCAGAGTTCTTCTGTTCTGGGATGAAATAGCATTAAAGTTATATTAAACTACTACATAAATATGAAATATTCTAAATTAGATGCCACTGGCCATGCTAATTAGTTAATTTTGCAGATTGTAGTTCAATACATCTGAAGGATATCAGATTGGAGAAGATGCTCAATACAAGTAATTGAAATTAAACCTTTTGTCATGAAAGAATATTGATGATTTAAAAATTTGGGATTGGAGAATATTTCTAAATCGCTTTTTTATATCTAAATTTATCATTAACACTTGGATAGCCAGTATACACCATTTTTATTTGGAATTTGAATAGCGTGTTTGGACAAAGGGCTATAGGTATGATAACAGATAACAGATAATCAGGTGGACTGTGGAAAATTTTTGGTGGGGCCGCAGAAGAAATGGCCCCTGAAAACAATTAATCTGGTCCGCCTCCCAGCTCTCTTGCCTCCCAGCTCTTTGAGGGACCCTGGAGTCAGGTCCCTGAGATGCACACACCAACCAGCTCCCACACAGGACGGCGGTGGCAACAACAGTCCCTACCCCACTATTAGCTCTCCCCATTAGTTCTCTAGGTTTGAATTGCTCCCGCCTCTCTTTCCTCCCCCCGTACCCACATGCAGGCAGGAAAGGAAAGGGAAACAGAGCCGTGTGCAGCTCTCCACTCTTCCAGCCCTTGCTGCCTGTCCCAACATCGAAGCCTCAGAGAAGCAGGCAAAGCCGCCATAGCAGTAGCATCCTGAGTTGCCTTAGCATGCTCGGTTAGTTAAGAATCATCCTACCCAGAGAAGGAGGTGCTGGAGGCGGAAGAGAAGGAGACAGTAGTGGAGAAGCAAGCAACTCAGGACGCTACTGCTGTGGCGGCTTTGCCTGCGTTTCTGAGGCTTCGATATTGGGAGAAGCAATGAGGGCTGGAAAAGTGGAGACCTGCGCACGGCTCCATCTCCCTTTCCTTTCCTAGCTGCATGTAGGTGAGGTGGGAAGGAAAGAGAGAGAACTGGGAGCAATTCAAAGCTAGAGAACTAATGGAGAGAGCTGACAGTGGGCACTGGGGGCAGGGATTGTTGTTGCCGCCGCCACTGTGTGTGGGAGCATGCATCTCAGGGACCTGAGCCAGGAGGTGCAGGGACTGCAAGTGGGAGCATTTGGTGGTTTTTAAGATCTCCTAGAATGCAGTAGATAGATGTTTTGTAGGTCTCGATGAAAGAGTGAGTTTTGTTTCACCTCCTTTCCTCCCCTGGTAATGCAAAAGATGCTTTCTCTCTCTCTCTCCCTCCTACCTCATTTCTGACAAATGGCAGTCCAATCTCTTCTTGAAGGTCTCAAGGTCTCAACTTCCATAACTTCCGAGGGAAAGCTGTTCTCAATGTCAGAAAGTTTCTCCTTATTTCCAGGTTAAATCTCTCCTTGTTCAGCTTCCATCCATTATTCCTTGTCTGGCTTATGCTCTATAGATAATAGAGTTTATATATTTATTAAAATAACTGTTGACTGGAAGAAAAACTAAAGGAATTATTTCTTGCTTCCCATTGCAAATATCCATGTATATGTTTCTTACTTGCCCTGGACAAATTTGTAATGGTATATGAGAAAGACCTGCAAAGATGAGGCAAAATGATGCTGCCTAGGGAACAGTCAGATAAGAGATAGCACAAATATTAGCTACTCAATGGCAAAAGGCTCAGAAAGGACCTTTTGTAAAGGTGACGGTAGATTTTACATTTAGATTTTCAAGATTCTGTTAATGTAACTTTATAATAAAGTAGAATTAATTTACCTGGTCATGTTTCTGTCTGGTTTATCTGGTAAAACTGGTTTGCCTGATTAAACTTAAATCATAAACTTAAATGATGCTATAGAGCACTGCACACAAGAAGAACATTTTTGAAAATAAGCATTAAGTTAGATATAGGAAAGAACTTTTGTTTTCAAGCATGCCTGTTTCTCTAGTTTTCTATGTTTTTTAATTGGTCCAAATGAATGAATTAATGCAATAAATACATGAATAAAATCAGATGTGGCATTGTGTAGTCTATTCCCAGTCTAGTGGTACTGATTTTCTATAACTTATGTGCACAATTTGCCTGCATATATTCTGTTAATTCCAAAATCTATTCTTCTCAAAATCATCACAATTTTGCATTATGCAAGAGACACAGCTACATATGACTTCATTATCCTATAATATGCCAGACAAAACTCTTCAAGGCATAACTAATATAATGTTCAAAAAATAGATGCAGGTCTTGAAGTTTCCCAAAAAACAAAATAAAATAATGATTAATATCAGTCAAGTAGAAAAAAAGGAACCATTTTAAAGAGAAAGCACTTTCTAGGCTAATATTTCTAGATTAAAAGAGATACATCTATAGCTTTTGCTCTTTTTTGTTTTAAAAAAAATCTAATAAAATAGGAATATGTTTCATCCATAATTTTTGCCCAATAAAGAAAATCATGTCACTCATTTTAAAGAAACCCAGAAATTCCATAACTTTGTGTTCTGTGAAGAGATTTCCAGTGTGCCTCCTAGTTCCAGAGGGGATTATGCTCTTAGGCTATAGCTTGTGTCTGACTTTCCTTTATAGCTCTGTTTTAGTGTGAGGTGTGTGTATGTGTGTGGTATGTGTGATATGTGTGTGTGTCATTTACAAATGCAAAGATAACAGCAAGTTCTTAGTTGGCACCAAATGGGGGACCGTTAAGTATGAGAAATGATGTCGATTTATCATTATATTATGCCT